>CM047900.1:10794572-11431121 GCA_026229545.1 Pistacia atlantica
TAAGCATCTTGAGAAAGAGAATGAGGAGTTTTCCTTGAGTACTGATTTGCGGGGAAGCCCTCCGCAGGCGTTGAATGATTTTTCAAAGTTACGGCAGTCAGGTAACGTTCCTTATATTGCATTACCAATTTCTAACGAGAGGCCTTTACCCTCTGTTTTGCAGGCCCCCATTCCAGATTTGAAGCTTCTCCTTAGTTACCTCAAGTACGTGTTCCTTGGAGATGGAGGAATATTACCGGTGATCGTCTCCGTAAACTCAGTGCATCGCAAGAAGAAAAGCTTGTACAGGTCCTTAAGGAGCATAAGACGACTATTGGTTGGACAATTGTGGATATTAAAGGAATTAGCCTGTCTACATGCATGCATTGTATCTTGCTTTAAAAAGAAGCAATACCTTTCTGTCAATCGCAAAAAGATTTGTAATACTTTCTCTCTAGCTAGTATACTCAGAAAATAACAGTAAAACTCACTAAATATATATAAGAAAATATACATATAGGTGAGGATAAAATAATGGGCCCATAACTAATTTTTTCTTTTTTTACAAATATGTACATAATATAATAAAGTCACAAAATAGTAAATCGACAGCATCGCCAAACCCTTCCGCTTCTTGACTTTCCAAGCGACCGCAATCTCATCTACTACCTGCAAAAGCATTGAAAACAATGGGGTGAGCACTAATTTCTCAGTAAGTAAATCCGCTATGATACCCTTCTTTCTTCGTTGCTTAAATTCTGAATTTCTTTCCTTACATCACACTTCTCTATTCTTCTCTGTTCTTTCTCCGTTCTTTCTCCATTCTTTCTCTATTTTTTCTCTGTTCTTTCTCAATTTCTAATTTTTCACTACTCATGATAATAGGCATGGTATTATGCATAGGTATGATGCAAATGCACAAATGTATAGAATGTGCATTTTCTTTTCTATTATTCTTATTCTGTTTTCTGTTTCTTTTTCTGTATTTCTTTCTTTCTTTCTTTCTATTTCTATTCTTTCTTTCTTTTCTTTTCTATTCTTTTCTTTCTATTCTTTCTTTCTTGTCGATTGGACTTGGTTGAAGCATGAATTTGGAACCCTGGCCGTGTGAGTGTATTCTCTAATTCTGGGTACAGTCCTTATCCACATGCACTTTTAACGAACTGTACAATTCTTCTTTCTGAATTCTGAGGTTGCTCATTAAAAGCGACGTGCATGCGGGACTATGTCACTCACGGGTTTCCCATTGCAACAACCTTCTCTTCTTTTATCTTTTTACACTTCTTTAAATAAGAAAAATCAGATTTGAATTTCTTTAATATTCTCATTTCTTTCTATTTACTCTTCAATGTTCTTTAATGCTTTTTCATGCTCTTGTGAGTATGTATGCATGTAGATGGGTTTATGCTTATAATTCTTTCTAAATTCACATGTTTAGATGCAATAATGCAATATGGAATGCAAACATGTCATTCTCTACCATCTACAAACTCATCTCAAAATAATATATAATCATACTCATACATGCACTTCTCTTTGACATTTCATCAAACAATTTATGTGCACATCCAAGCTCTAAGTTGGTTACACTTCTACTTCTTTTCTAAGCCACCAAAATTTGGAACAAAATCCTCTAAGATTAATGCCAAACCTGTCCAAGATGTACACTCTATAAGTTCTACTCCAATTCTTCCATAATTCATCCAAACTCTCATCAAATATCAAATACACAAACACTACTTCTCATGGATAAGTTCTAACCATCATTCAAGATCAAATCCATCAACAATTCTTCATATAAAAACACATATATGCATAAAAGAAATTCTCTACACAATATTGCTTCAATCATAACTAGGGTAGGATTCACTTACCTTAGATGTGAGCAATCCAACACTTTAATAATCTTCTTTGATCCAACTCTCTTTCTCTTAAATCCCATGAACACAAATCATCAAAATTTAAAACTTTAAAAAATTAAAACTCACTTCTTAGTGCAAAGATCTTACCTAAGGATGCTTGGGATTGAAATTCCACTAAAAATAACCCAAAATCTATAAATTTCCCTGGAAAAAGAATTGAAGAAATTGAGAGAATTTGGGGATAAATGGCTAACGTTTCATTCTTCAACTCTTGATATAACATAATATTATTTGAAGTTTCCCATTTTACCCTTGCACTTTCTATGAAATTTTATCTATGTCCCTTAGTCAATTAACATAATGCCCTCATTTTTATTACATTCTCCATGTTATTCTATCTATTTTCACTTCCCACTTTTTCAACTAATTATAAGTGAAAAGACCATTTTACCCCTAATTACAATTTAAGGGATTTTCTTCACACCTTTTCAAGAATAACTTTAACAAAATTCAACTAAGGGTATAAGAGCATAAGTAAAGCTACATACCTCGGTGTGGGCGTTACAAGATTGAACCCGCCCATGATGGATGTATGAAAAAGGAGATCCTCAAACTTCTTGAAGTTGGAGTGATTTATCTTATTTCAGATAGTAATTGGGTTAGCCCTGTTCAAGTGGTTCCTAAAAATACTAGAATAATTATTGTGAAAAATCAGAATGGTGAGTTAGTTCCTACCCGTGTTCAAAATGGGTGGCGGGTTTGTATAGATTATAGAAAATTAAATGATGTAACCCGCAAGGACCACTTCCCTTTACCTCTTATTGATCAAATGCTTGAAAGGCAAACTCTCAAATACTTGGAAAAGGCGAGTTGTGATCCACTCAGCCACTTGTGCCGCGCCGATCCTCCCAAGTTGACATTCGTCCTCTGGGAGCAAGAAGGACTCCAGTACGGCTCCGAAAAAAGAAGTGTTAGAATAGGCCGAGGCATCGGATGGGATGACGATTTTCACACTATCGTCATTCAACACCACAACCATTGGAGTCAGTGCCATCTTTTGAGTGGGTGGAGACGTATAGCTCGGACTCGCATCAATAGCAACAGAGAAAGGTCCACCTTTCGCTGTTCTTCTCCTCTTCCTAGCCGACTCAGCTCAAGGTCTCTCTCTGATCTCCTTCACAGTTGACACTTTAAACTCGCTTGTCATCCTCTCCTCTGTAAGGTACAACTCTTCGCATGTTAGTGGATGATGAGTAGACCTACCAAAAACAACGAGGTTGCTATATCAGACCAACACGACGTACAGTAATAGGTTCCTAAACGGAAGCAAGGTACCTCGCTGCACTCTAGAGATGTGCCCCCACAAGTGACTCCTCCTCAAGTTTGCCTCATCTAGCACTCAGGGATAATACATAATATTTTATTAAATATAAGAGTATGCAATCCATTAATGAGTCTCAGTTATTTAAGGTAGTGATCTATTTATCAACCTTTGGATGATGTTACGTGTTTTTCTGCTGCATATGTCATGTTGATGGTTTTTTTGAGCTGCTGCAGCTTCTGTTTTTGTGGGTTTAGAGATTGTTTGTATAGGCTCGTTTCATTTGTCTGAGATTGTGAGCAGCCCTTCTTGATCAGCCAATTTTCCATTAACCTGAGTCTGAGATTTGTCACAAAAAGCTAAACATTATGTAAAAAATGAAGCCGTTGGGGTTGCCAGTATGGTCTCTCTCTCTCTCCCTTATGCTTAAGTCAATATTGGAAGTTGATAGAAAGTTTCAAGGTAACTGATATTGAATTTTGGTGAGTTTGTACAAGACATTGACCATACATAAGAGCCTTGACTCTGGCCTCTGGGCAGTTAACAATCTATGTTCTAGAAGTTATGGCACGTTGTTATTAGAATACAAGTTGACTTGATCAATTTGCCTCTTGGATTTGAACCACATTATTAGATCATCAATCCGTAATTTGATACTATTAATTCAAATTTCAAGCCCACTCCCACTTAACTCGGTCTTACTTGAGGACTCTTTTGATTGGGCTTTAGGCATTTTAGTTTGGAGTTTTGTTAATTAAACCCCACCCAAACTCTATTTGAGCCCATTTTTAATTTTTTAACTTAATTTTTACGAAATCCCGATATTAATTTTCTTGTTTCTCACCATAATTGGGAAGAGAAGTAGGTTAAAAAGTTAATTTTGGAATAAATTAAATTTTTTTTATTCAATTTTGGAGTTTACAAGGAGTTTGAGTGGGGCTTGAATAAAACTACTCTTAATTTATACTCAACAATATTAAAAACAGAAAGATTACATCCAATCATCCAACATAATCCCAGTCCTCAATAACACAACATTGTCTGTGTTAAATAAACAAAGTTGTTCAGTGCCTGAATAGAGCAAAAAGGGATAGAACAAGAGAGGACCCAACAATGGCACCAGAAACCGGGAGAGAGAAGGGGGCTCCAGTGTCCATAGAAGGAGATGGTGCCGGCGCCATCCCGTTACTTTGAGCTGAGACAATAGCTGCAGCTACTGCCAAAACCAACACCATCATCACGGCCTTTGAGCTTCCATTGCTGAACAAAACAGATTAACAACTATTGTAGTTAAATTAGTAGGTGAAGAATGAGTAATGGGTTTGTTCAATTAATGCCACAGAGGGAAGGTTGATAGAGTATTATATTTTATAGGTGTTTTTGCGCGGCTTATGGTGCCCAATATACTCAAATTAATGTCACATCAAGACAGGAGTACTGGGGTTGTGTTTTGTTTTGTCACTTATAAATTTTGTACTTCACAACAGATGCCGGATGGGTCTCACTAATTAATTATAAACTGACCAATTGTGAACTGTCATATCAGGGTTGTGAGAAATAGTTGTTGGTGTAGTATTACTCTTATTACTATTAATAATATATACATTCAATGTTTTGTGGATGTTAAATGTTTTATTATTATTAGATTAAATAGATCAATAGAAACTCTTCACATTCATGATAAATGATTTATGATTTTACATTTACATTCATGATAAATTATTTATGATTATACACTGACTTTCATTGTTTCTCTCTAATTGAATGTTGAGGGGTATAGGGTTTAGGGTTTATGATTTTACATTTACATTCATGATAAATTATTAATGATTATACACTGACTTTCATTGTTTCTCTCTAATTGAATGTTGAGGGGTACCGAATGTGAAAGGGCACAAAATTTGAAAGGGTGAATGTATAGTTAATATTGATTATAATTAATAAGCATGAATAAATGCGAACATTACTAAATTGATAAGGTGTATGGTTGATTTTCTTGAATTTGAAGTGATACGTTGTAGCACTTAAAGGATGCGTTTCTTTGAATTATATATATAGACTGTTACATGATTTATGTGAATAAAAAGAGGTATTGAACTTTTAATTGTTATTTGTAAATGTTTTCTTTTGGTTTGGCCAAGTGTATTGTTAAACTTTTTATTTTATTTTAATGTAGGTATATACTTTTAGTCAAATCATAATATTTGTTGTTGTCGTTGTGAATGACGTGCTATCAAAGGTAATGTATTTAGTTGCCTATGCCTCTATAAATGCAATTTATTATTGCTATATATGCTTTGTTAGAAATGAAAAATTTTCAAGCGTTGATGCAATTTATTGACTAATATGTTATTGTAGTCAGCTGCCGAACCATTTTTATTCATTGGAACCATTTTGAGGCAAAAGCCACACTATATTGTTTTAGTGTAAGAGGGAAGATGTAACTCTATTTACATGTTGCAAGAGTCTAGTTGCCGAACAATTATTCATTGTCCTATAGAATTGTAGCAAGTAGCCGAATCATTTGTTTAATTGTAAGAAGAAAGATGCAAATCTTTTGGATTGTACTATAGAATTACAAGAGACCAGATGTCGAACCATTATTCATTAACAACTGTAGACCCACTGTCGAACCATTAATTTTATCATTACATACATTTCAGTTTTCCCTACTTCTCGGTTTCTACTGAATAATCAATAGTAAATTGGTCATAATTTGTTCAATAAAAATTCAATTGACAAGCAGTTTGAATCTTTGGAAACTAGATAGACAAGGCTTTAATTTGATATAATATATGCTAAATTTGGATAACTATAGACCCACTACCAAAACATTCATTTTATCATTACACACATTTTGGTTTCCTCCGTTTCTCGGTTTCTACTGAATAGTCAGTAGTAAATTAACAATAACTTGGTCAATAAAGATCCAATTGACAAACGGTTTAAATATTTTGATACTAGATAGATAAATATTTAATTTGATATATATACGCTAACTTTGGATAACTGTAGACTGATTTCCCAACAATTCATTTTATCATCACACATATTTCGATTTCCCCCGTTTCTCGGTTTTCACTGAACAATCAATAGTAAATATACTATAACTTGCTTAATAAAAATCTAATTGACAAACGGTTTCAATGATTGGAAACTAGACAGACAAGGCTTTAATTTGATATATTATACACCAAATTTGGATAATTGTAGACACACTGCTGAACAATTCATTTTATCATCACACATATTTGGTTTCCCCCGTTTTATCATCACACACATTTTTTTCCACTGAACAATCAGTAGAAAATGGAACATAACTTACTCAATCAAAATCCAATTGATGAACGGTTTGAATATTTGGAAACCAGACAGATACGGCTTCAAATTGATATATTATGCACTACATTTGGATAACTGTAGACCCACTGCCGAACCATTCATTTTATCATCACACACATTTGGTTTCCACCTTTTCTGGCTTTCCACTTAATAGCCAGTAGTAAATTGGTCATAACATGTTCAATAAAACTCCAATTGACAAATGGTTTGAATATTTTGAAACTACACAACCAAGGCTTTAATTTAATATATCATACGCTAAATTTGGACAGTGGAAGCCAAACCTAGGGATGTATACGAGCCAAGCTGAGCCGAGTATCTCGATACTCGAGATCGGCTCGTGATGAACAATAACGAGCTCGAACTCAAGCCGAGCTCAATCGAGCTTTAATATTCATGTTCGAGCTCGAGCTCGCGAGTCTGAAGTGGTACTCGAGCTCGAGCTCAAGCCTAACCGAGCTCAATAATTTATTGTATTTCTCTTTCTTCTTTTCACCTATCAATATCATTTCATTTTTTTTTTCTCTTTCTCCCCTCATTTTCTCTTTCTTCTTTTCACCTATCACCTCATTTTGTCACCTCAACCTTTTTTTTTCTCTCTTTCTCCCCGTCTCTTCTCTTCTATTTTCTTACTTCTTCAGATCTTCTCCTTCATCTGTATTTTTTTTTCTTTCTCCCCATTCTCTTCTCTTTCTTCTTTACTTCTTCCATATTCTCTTCTCTATTCTCTTCTCTATTCTCACCTCCTCTTCTCTTTCTTCTTCTGCTCCTTCAGATTTTCTCCTTCATTATTTTTCTTTCACATTCTAAGTTCGAATGGAACCGAGGATGAATGAAGGTGAAAGAGATGAGTTTTTGTTTGAGCTTTAAAATGGGTTTTGAGTTTTTGTCTGTGAATGGGTCATGGGTGTTTTTTGTAATTTTGACAACTTAAAAATAAAACTTTTGAAATCTTGCAAATTGGCCCCCAAGCTCGTTTAAGCTCACGAACTCGACAAGCCGAGCTCAAATCGGATCGAACTCGGCTCGTTACTGTTCACGAGCTGCTCGAACTCGAGCTCGACTCGACTCGACTGATTTCGAGTTGAACTCGAGCTTACGACGAGTCGAGCCCAAGTAGCTCGCGAGCTACTCGGCTCGTGTCTCATCCCTAGCCAAACCATTCATCTCATTGTCACACACATTTTGGTTTCCTCTATTTCTTAGTTTTCACTAAACAGTCAGTAGTAAATTAACCATAACTTACTCAATAAAAATCCAATTGATGAACAGTTTGAATCTTTAGAAACTAAACAGATAGGGTTTTAATTTGATATATTATACGCTAAATTTCGATAACTATAGACACCTTGCTGAACCATTCATTTTATCATTACACACATTTTAGTTTCCCCTGTTTCTTGGTTTCCACTGAACAATCATGAGTAAATTGACCATAACTTGCTCAATAAAAACCTAATTGACAAACGGTTTGAATATTTGGAAACTAGACATACAGGAATTCAATTTGATATATTATGTGCTAAATTTTGATAACTGTAGACTCACTGCCAAACCATTCATTTTATCATCACACACATTTCGCTTTCCCCCATTTCTCGCTTTCCACTTAATAGTGAGTAGTAAACTAGTCATAACTTACTTAATGAAAATGCAATTGACGAATGGTTTGAATATTTGAAAACTAGATAGTCAGGGCTTTAATTTGATTTATTATATGCTAAATTTAGATAAATGTAACTGCCAAATCATTCATTTTATCATCATACACATTTTGGTTTCCCCCATTTCTCGGTTTCCACTGAACAGTCAATAGTAAATTGACCATAACTTGCTCAATAAAAACTTAATTAACGAACGGTTTGAATATTTGAAAACTAGATAAACATGGCTTTAATTTGATATATTATATGCTGAATTGGATAACGGTAGACCCACAACCAAACCATTCATCTTATCATCACACACATTTTGGTTTCCCCCGTTTCTCAGTTTCCACTTAATAGGCATTAGTAAATTAACCATAACTTACTCAATAAAACTCCAATCGATAAATAGTTTAAATATTTGGAAACTAGACAGATAGGGTAGACCCACAGCCAAACCATTCATTTTATCATCACACACATTATGGTTTCTCTGTTTCTCGGTTTCCACTAAACAGCCAGTAGTAAATTAATTATAACTTGCTCAGTAAAAATCCAATTGACAAACGGTTTGAATATTTGGAAACTAGAGAGCTAGGGCTTTAGTTTATATATTACATGCTAAATTTGGATAACTATAGACTCACAGCGGAACCATTCATTTGATAAACACACACATTTTGGTTTCCCCTATTTCATGGTTTCCCCTGTTTCTTGATTTCCACTTAATAGTCAGTAATAAATTGACCATAACTTACTTAATAAAAATCCAATTGACCAAAGGTTTAAATATTTAGAAACTAGACAAATATGGTTTAAATTTGATATATCATACACTAAATTTTGATAACTATAGACACACTATCGAACAATTCATTTTATCATCACACATATTTTGGTTTCTCACGTTTCTTAGTTTCAATTGAATAGTCAATAGTTAATTGACCATAAATTGCTCAATAAAAACCCAATTGACGAACGGTTTGAATACTTGAAAACTAGAGAGACAAGGCTCTAATTTGATTTATTATACACTAAATTTAAATAACTGTAGACCTACTGCTAAACCATTCATTTTATCATCACACACATTTCAATGTCCCCCGTTTCTTGATTTCCTCTGAATAATCAGTAGTAAATTGACCATACATTGCTCAATAAAAATCCAATTGACAAATAGTGCAAATATTTGGAAACTAGACAACCAGAGATTTAATTTGATATATTATACACTCAATTTGGATAACTGTAGACCCATTGTCAAACATTCATTTTATCACCACACGCATTTTGGTTTTCCCTGTTTCTCGGTCTCCACTGAATAGTCAATAGTAAATCTGCTATAACTTGCTCAATAAATATCCAATTAATGAACAATTTGAGTACTTGAAAATTAGACAAATAAAGCTTTAATTAATATATTATATGCTAAATTTGGGTAACTGTAGAGACACTACCGAACCATTCATTTTAGCATCGCACACATTTTAGTTTCCCAATTTCTTGGTTTTCACTAAACAATTAGTAGTAAATTGACCATAACTTGCTCAATAAAAACGCAATTGACAAACAGTTTGAATATTTGGAAACTATATAGACAAGACTTTAATTTAATATATTATATGCTAAATTTAGATAACTGTAGGCTCATAGCCGAACCATTTATTTTATTATCACACACATTTTGGTTTCCCCATCTCTTAGTTTCCACTAAATAGTCAGTAGTAAATTGACCATAACTTAATAAATTTCCAATCGATGAACGGTTTGAATATTTGGAAACTAGACTAGTAGGGCTTTAATTTGGTATATTATTCGCTAAATTTGAATAACTATAGACCCACAACCGAACAATTAATTTTATCATCACACACATTTCAGTTTCTACTAAAGAGTAAGTAGTAAATTGGCCATAATTTGCTCAATAAAAATCTCATTGATGAGCAGTTTGAATATTTGGAAACTAGACAGATAGAGCCTTAATTTGATATAATATACGCTGAATTTGGATAACTATAGACCCATTATCAAACAATTCATTTTATCATCACACACATTTTTGTTTCCCCCCTTTCTTGGTTTCCACTTAATAGTCAGTAGTAAATTGGTCATAACTTGCTCAATAAAAACCAATTGATAAACAGTTTGAATATTTGGAAATTAGATAGTCAGGACTTTAATTTGATATATTATACAATGAATTTGGATAAAATTAGACCCCCTACCGAACCATTCATTTTATCATCACACACATTTTGGTTTCCTTTATTTCTCGGTTCCCACTGAACTATCAGTAGTAAATGGATCATAACTTGCTCTATAAAAATCCAATTAATAAGAGGTTTGAATATAAAAACTAGATAGACGGAGCTTTAATTTCATTTATTATATGCTGAATTTGTATAATTATAGACCCGCTACCAAACCATTCATTTTATCATCACACACATTTTGGTTTCCCCTGTTTCTTGGTTTCCATTGAGTAGTTAGTAATAAATAGGCTATAACTTGCTCAATAAAAATCCAATTGATAAGTGATTTGAATCTTTGGAAACTAAACAAGCAAGACTTTAATTTGATATATTATACGATGAATTTGAATAACTATAGACCTTTCTAATTATGGTCGAACTACACTTAAAAGAAATGACAAGTTATTAAAACAATGTATGAATTGACATCATTTTAAAACGTTAGATATTTTGACACTAAAAAACGGTACCACACAATAAAATCATAAAGTAAAACTATATATAATTAAAATATTTAATTTGATAAACCAATACAATGTATGTATCTCAATAGTAGATATCAACCAATTGAAACATCCAATTATTCAAACAAATATGGTGTCAAAACCAATATCATAAGTAACCTGCGCATGCAATGTGCGGGACTTTCAGCTAGTTTAAGTGTGATCCTTACAAAATTAATTATAATAATGTTAAAGATACAAAGTTGGGATACCAAAGGGCATTATGTTAAACTGAAATATCACAATCAACTTTTTTACATTCTTTATCCCTTTTGTTTTAGAAATTTCATTAGTAAGTTATGAGTCAGTTATTATTTAATATCGTCCAATTAACAAACTACATCATCTTGTTTTTGTAATTGTCTTTATTGACATTCTCAGTGATTTTCAATGTCTTTAAAATTGTTGTACCTTAATTCTTAAGTTACAATAATAAAAGCATTTGATAAACCATTTTTAGAACTCAGTAAATTTCAAGCTAATTATAAAATAATCAGATTTATAAAACAATTTAAAAAGCTAGTCTTGGTAGTTTTTAAAAATAAAATTATTTCCAAAGTTGATTTTGAATGTATATATGACAAATATATCCTTACATAAAACTTGAATCACAACTCGCAGTCAGATAGAAAAACTTAACAAATTAAATAAATAGTTTAATAATTTATTATATAAAATTAAAAATATACAACTAGGTGGCAGTTCGAGCCACTAATGAATTATGACATTATGCGTCAGGAACAGTTACAACTAGTCTCAAAACGACAAGTTGGCACTGATCTACAAGAATCTGGCGGAATCAGTGAATTCTAAAGCGTTGTTTAGCCACACTAGACAATGAGATATTCAAATGCCTTCTACGACCAAACCCCACCTTGGAAATAATTTTGTTGCTTATTGAGCTATCATATTGCCAATACTATACACCATTTGCTTAAAAGTTGATGAAGGCAACATTTTAGCAAATAATTCTGAAGTTCATGTGTGTAAAAAATTTTTGGCAATAAATGCTTGGCTCTATTCCTTTTAATGTACACATCTCCTAGGTTGAGCAAAAGCATGCTGCATTATCTTTATATATTATAGGAGTATCTGCAATGGAAAAAAGTTCATGGGTTCCCCAAATATGATGAGTGACATATTGTAACCATATACATTTTCAGTTGGCTTTATGTAATGCAAAAGTTTTTAGATGATTGAAGATGTTGCAACTAAAGTTTGTTTTGTGGAGCGTCATGATATATACAATTGTTTCATTGCAAATAAAACATATCCAGTCTTTGAGCATGCTTTATAAGGGTACCTAGCAACTAAATATCTAACTAACCAGACATTCTTACTAGAATTGTTTGAATAAAATAATTTAAAATCTTTAATTCCCTTTAGTTAACAAAATATATGTTTTATTCCGTTCCAAAGTGAATTACAATACCCGCTTCATTTATTATATATTTATTAAATTAACTTTTTATGCTAATTCATCAATACATTATATGTTACTTTATTTTATATACAAAACTTTGAAAAAAAAATTAATTTTGTTTAATTAAATAGTATCATAAAATTTAATTAGAGCAATCGATTTTAGAATTAACATAGCAAAATATGATTTTAGACTTGCAATCTTTTTAACTCTAAAACATAGTTTAAATAAAGTAAATTCACTGAGACATTACATTGATATTATTTATTATTTCATTGATAATATAAATAATAAATACAAAAAGAATACATTTAAAATTCACCCAACTTCCAATACAATACAATGAACAATCCCAATCCCAATCCCTCAATAATACAAAATATGTGTACACATGCAAATTTCTTCAGTGCTTCAAGAGAGCAAGAAGAGATAGAACAAGAGAGAATCCAATAATGGAACCGGGAACAGGGAGAGCGAAAGCGGCTCCGGTGTGCAAAGATGGAGGCGGTGCCGGAGCCAACTCGCTACTTTGAGCTGAGACAGTGGCTGCAGCCATTGCAAAGCCTGCAAAAACCAACGCCATCATCACGGCCTTTGAGCTGGCAATAACTTTGGCCATTGCTGAAAAACAAAGAAGTTGTAAAAATGTAATTGGAATAAGCAAAGAACGAAAGAGCAAGGAGTTTATTGAATGCTTAAAAACGAAGGATAAAGGAGTATTCATTGGTGAATTTGCCGGGCGTGTGGAGGCCAATACAATCAACTTTGACAGTAACTAAGGTTGTGAAATATTTTGTTGGTCATGGTCGGTGTTGCGTGGCTATTGAACGTGGGACAGTCGAGATCTTTTGGTCCATGTATTTTATTTTATTTCATTAGACAATCCAAAAAACTTATGCTTTGTGGTTGGCATAATATGATGCAGCATGTGGAGCGGGCCAACTCTCAATTAATTCTATACTACGCATAAGCCTATTAATTATGATAAATAATTTCTCACTACCTTAATTAATACACAAAGAAACGTCAAATTAATAAGACACCAAATCATACAATATATAATATTACCATATATATCAGACTAAATGGGTGTTTGTCTGAGCTTATGAAAATTAGTTTATAAGCAACAAGTACTTATAAGCTAATTTACATTTGAAATTTTAAGCAATTATGTGTTTGGTTAAAGTACTTATAAGTGACTGATAAATAGTTGACGTGTTTGGTAAAATGTGGCTTATAAGTACATTTTATTATAAAATGACTAAAAAGGGTACTACATTAAACAAATGTATATTATGGAATTTTAAAATTAAACAAGGATAATGTGGTAATATGCTTGGTCAAACTAGCTTATAAGCAGAGTGCTTATAAGCCAAAAAAAAAAAAGTACCTCCCCTCCAACTTATTTTTTTTTGTTTATAAGCTCAACTTATAAGCTCAAAAAAGTTATAAACAAACAAGTCAGCTTAATTTTAAAGTTTATAAGCAAGTTTGACCAGCTTATAAGTTTAGACAAACACCCCTTAATTCAAGACATAATTTCTCCCTATAATATTTCAGATATAATAAATCGTGTTTGATTGATTCCATTTACAATTTTCAATTAAACAACATGTTGTATTCAAATAAATGCAACTCAATTGAATATGCACATGGGTTGGGCAATTTTTTATTTTTATTTTTGAGTTTAAATATAATGTTCAATATTTGTTCTTGAATTCAATGTATACCAGTATTGACTGTTAATTTATTTTTTAATTATTTTAGTTTCATAATTTAGATCAACTTAAAAATAATTATATTTGATAATTGAGTCATACAAGATTATCTTAATAATCACAAATCATATATCATATGCTGTTAGGAAATTAATTGAATTATAGTTTTGTTTTAAATGGACCAAGTAAAGACTTCCCTCACCAGATCTTCACAATTTTTGTTGAGAATCTTTAGCAATACGAAATGGTATAGTTAATATCTTATTACAAACTCAAATAAAATTAATATTCTAATTAAAAATCACCATTAGCATTGAATATTTTTTATTAATCATTATCACTTTATATATTTATATATTGTTTAATGTAAAAATTATTTTGTATATACAATACAGCGGGGAATAAATTAGGTTTGAGTTAAGGATTAGTGGAGTAAGCATATTTTCTCACCGTCTTTCCTTCCGTATATGTGTGATAAATGTTCATTTATGAATTTTTTTTTTTTTTTCAGAAAACAGAGAATTTATGAGTAAGAAATTTTTTATAAAAGATTCTATATCTCTTTTTTCTCTTTATCTTTTCTTTCTTCTCTCATCAATTAAAACTTTATTTCAAATGAATATTTTATTACAAAATCAAACGAAGATTAAAAACAATATATATTGAAATATTTGAGAAAAACGAAATAAGTGGTAATTTGAAGGTTAATCTATGAGTTGTATAAGTAATCAATTTTGTATTTTTTTTTTTTTTACGTTTTTTCTTTGTATTTTCAGACAATTTTTTTTTTTTTCAATTATTTTTAGTATTACCTTAATTCCTTGGACCCGCTCACTCATTCTTCAGAACAGCATATACACATCCAGTCCAACCCCAATAGAGACAGATCTTTGCAGACTGGAACTCATGTTAACAAAAAATGCTATATAGAATTTGATCTCACTTAAATACATGGAATTTAAATTAAACGAAGGACATTTATTCATGTCCTGTTTTAGATTTTCACTTAAAAGAAATTCAACACAAAAACTTAGATTGAATAGATATATAAGTAAAAAAAATGTCCAATCAGTATATAATATAAATAATCAACATCACTTAACGAAATTCATTTATTATTATTTTTTTTAAAAGAATATTATTGATGTGATGAATAATAATCAAAGTTACAAGGAATACATCAAATACAATGTCTCAGTCCTCCAATTTTCTTCAGTTATTGATGCACTTACAGCTTCAAGAGAGAAAGAAGAGATAGAACAAGAGAGAATCCAATAATGGAACCGGAAACCGGGAGAGAGAAGGCAGCTCCAGTGTCGAATGAAGGAGCCGGTGTGGGCGCCATCTCGATACTTTGAGCAGACATGGCAAGCGCTACCAAAACCACCACCGTCATCATCACGGCATTTGAGCTATTAACCTTGGCCATTAACGTTGAACAAAAAAAGCTCAGTAATTGCAGTAGCTAGAGGAATGAGTAACGAGTTTGTTGAATGCGTTGAAGCGAAAGTTGATGGCGTACTTATATTATGGGCAAACGACATGCACCCACCCAAGGTTTGAAGTAAATACTGTACCAGATAGTTTGGAAAAGACAAAAAAGTATTTTCCGTCATTCTCTGTTAGGGATCTCCGTCTGCCAAGAGGTAACACTGCTTAAAAGACTGAAATACCCCTAAAAGTTTGCCACGGCAATGAATAATTTTTTTTTCTTCTCTGTCGTTCTGGTTTCCATTTCTTCTTCTCCATCGTTCCTTTTCTGCTTCTTATTTTGTCTTCTCCATTGGTCTCTATTTGATGAAATAGATTGACAAAATTGCTCTTTTTCTTTTTCCTTCTTCTCTGTCATTTTAAAATCTTCATTAATTGATAAGATTTCATTATAAAATCCATTAAAACGCCAACAAACCAAACATATGAGCTATTTTCTTAAAGACATGGTAGAAAGACAATGTATTGCAACCTCTAGTATAACTCAGGCTTCTTCGTCTTCCTTCCAAATAAAATCAAAAGCTGATATGCTTTCTAGTGATGAATTGTTTGACAGTAGCTTTGATTCTGCCAGTGGAACTTCTGATCAACACTTTAATGTTTATCCTCAATTAATGACTCACCAACCCAAACCCTTAAGACAACTTGTTGTCTCAAAAGTTGATGATGATGAAATGCCTGAAGGTAATGATTTCATTCTAGATTCTCCACCTATGTATCGACAAACCCGTCATACTACGGTTGAGCATGATCTCATACAACTTCAGTCAAGCTCCACACTTTTACTATTGATGATCTTCCTCCACATAAATTGAGAAATCTGATGTATGAATTTCAAACCTGGTTACAAACTGAGATGGTTGAACCTAATGCTTAAGTTTCCACTGTTCATAACAAGTTTCAACTAAATTTGGTGGAATTCTCTGTGATTGGTGGATTAGTCTTGGGGAATACAGACAAATGTTGTTAATCTAAATGCTAGATATTAATCAAGCTCTATATCCTCTCTATGATGAATTTTGCAGATTACCTCGTCTTTATATACTACAAGAAAAATGGCATTCGACATCTATCAAAAATATATGCTAATAGTCAAATTTAGACGTTGATTGTGTATCGCGTCAGAATTCCTTAGTCGCCAGCTAGATGCAAAAACGTTGTCCCAAAAAGTATCCGTGACTAAAAACATAGTTAGACGTCAAAATTTTGTCTTTAGCGACCAACAATTTAGTTATTAATTGCCTCGAAAAAGAGTCCCCTGAATTAAACGTCGAATGAATAAGGGTAATTTGATAAAATTGCATCGCAACTATTGATTCACATAATGTAGCTTTTAATGACTAAAAAATGGATAGTAATTCCCTAAAAGATAGACGCCGAATGCTTAAAGGTAATTTGATAAAAGCATTTCGCAACTAATTTTTTAGTTGCAGAATACCTCTTTTAATGACTAAAACTTTAGTGATAATTGCCAAAAAATTTAATCAGAGAATGTTGAACCGAAATAAGATAATTTCCTTTCTACAACCATTAAATTAGTTGTAGAAAGTGTGTTTTAATGATTAAATTATCTGTGCCGAAAACAACTCAATCTTAGTTACTAAAAGTGTTTGACCCATTTGCTTTCTTTGATTTCGCAACTGATCATTTGATTAGGAAAATGGATTTTTCTACATCTAAGTGGTATAGTTGCCCATAGTATATGAGATTTGGAAACTAATTTTTTTTAGTTAATAATATTTGATTAGTCCAAGATTGTTTATTATTTTTGCTACTAAAACTTTAGTGTCAAATAGGATTACATTTAAGAGCAATGTCGCTACTTCTTGTAATTCACCTGGTGAACACATTGAACATCAACAAAATAAGAGACATAATACAAAAATGTGGATCAATAACATCGATTATCTTCATTGGATATAAAGTCAATAGTTCATACATGGATATTTTTTTACAACATGAGCAATAAAAATCCAGAAATGCACTATCATGTGTGCATAACCAAAAACAAAAGCATGCACCCATTATTTTCATCAATACCATCTAAATATATGCGCAAGCAATCCCAAAAAGTCCAAAAAAAAGAAAAATTATATCCTACCCCCATATCAGAATATGTACTGCCCACACAATATGAAAACTAACCATCAATGGTAGCATCTCAAACGTTACCAGTGGGTTCTAGACGCAGCTGATGCAGAAGATGATGACTCATTATCAGTTGGAGATAGAGTTGGAAGTGGATTTGGAGTGGTAACAAGTTGTGCACGTGCAGCTGCTGTAGTCATGTGAGTCATCATCTCAAACATTTTTTGATGTTGTTCTTCCAGCAATTTGATTTTATCCTTTAGTTCTTCAAATAGTATGAGTTGCTCCTCCAAATCTTTAATCTTTTTTTGCTGTTGTTGAACTGTGTGCCTTAGCTCTGTTGCATCTGTTGTATCTTGCTACTGAGTCACCGAGAATGCAAATTTTGGTTGAAGCCGAAAGCTTTACCAAGCACTTCTTCACAGATTTTAGTTTCAGATCTTTCACTTTCCCTCACATTGGTTTCCTCTTGCATCACAATCACTTTCTCCTGCCATCAATTCATACCATAAGCAATAAGTCCAGCAAGAATTTGGGATTCAATAGATACAATATAATAACATTTAACACCATTTATTGAATGCATATAGTATGAACACCTCATAAGCATCTCATCCATTCTCTGTGGTGCAGTCAATAGTTGTGGTTTAACATGGCCAAACTTATACAATATTACGTAAATATTCAGAGTTTATATGAATTATATGCATAATGTCTCATCATCTTCTTCAACATCAACATCAGTAAGAAATTAAGAAGAAAATCAATCTACTATATTGGATTCACTTTCTACTTCAGATCTCCACCAGTATGCATCTCCACCAATACGCATC
Source organism: Pistacia atlantica (assembly GCA_026229545.1). Taxonomy (NCBI): domain Eukaryota; kingdom Viridiplantae; phylum Streptophyta; class Magnoliopsida; order Sapindales; family Anacardiaceae; genus Pistacia; species Pistacia atlantica. The sequence goes on from CM047900.1 coordinate 10,813,031, forward strand.
TCATCCACCAATATCTCATGAATGAAATTTATAGGTAAATTAATCATGATTCAGCTGAGTTTTATTTCTTCTTTTTTTGGCTATATAGAGAACACTCTAAAACAGACAAAGTTTTCATTTATTTAGCATTGTCAAGTTGCTTTCTAACAATAAAATGTGTTTAGTATTGCCTCAAAATTAGTCTGTGATTTATCCATTATATAGAGAACTATATATCAACATTAATCCCTGCATGTTGCCCAGTGAGTGCTATGATTATATTTCTTACTACATATCTATAATTTATGTTTGTATCAAAACATTATTTATTAGACAAATAAGCATTGAATTGATGAGTTTCTTGTGCAAGAAATTAAGTAATAATAGATACAATCGTAACTATACAACTCATGCAACATTAATTTGATAATTCATACCTGATGAACTTAGATATAGCTCTCTTACTTGTTTATTAACCCACCCTTTCTCGGCGCTCCAACGAGTGTCATGAAACAATCATATTGAACCGACCAAATCCACACCCAAATCAACCACTAAATCAGGCAAAACCCAAACAAATTTAACATCATTAGCAAAACATATTAAAAATAGAACAATTATTTAAAATAAGAGTCATGAAACAAAGAAAAGCCCATTAAAGCTTACCTCTGAAAGAGTTGAATCACACTCAAATCAAAACCCAAATCAAAAAGAGATCGAAAGAACAAACCCACAAGGCAGTTTTAAAAAAAAAAAACCTAGAAGATACACAGAAATAAATGTATAGAAAATAAAATTGAAGATCTAAAGAACAAGAAAGTGAATAAAAACGCAAACCTTAGTGGGACAAATCGATGATATGAACGGGAGATACTGTGGAGAAATCGATGAATATGAACCTTAGTGTAGAAAAGGTTTAGGGCTCGTTGTTTTTGGGTAAATTCTCGTGAGAGTGTTAGATGTTTACGACATAAGCATATCTTTGTTATTGTATGCAAAATTACAACTATGCCATATTGAAATGCAGCCTTCCAATTTATTTCAAGCGGGAACATGTGCCGCCCAAAATTTGGTTGCATAATTTTCACTATATTTCGCAACTAAATACTTAGTTGCCCAAAAATGATCATTTACAACTAACGAATTAGTCATTCAAAATTCATTTTAGTCACTAAAACAATTATTTTCCTTCATTTAACTAAGTACATTGGGCACCTAACAAATTCCATTCATTTTGGCGACTAAATACAATTTAGTTGCTATAGATGAGTTTTTGCAACTATTTATAATAAGCACAAAATTATTTGTTGCTAAATATACCATGGGCCTCTTGCAATTCTAGATAAAAGCTAGGATATTTCGGTAATTGTGTTATTCTGTAACTAATCAAATAGTTACAAATTAAACCCTAAATATTTCCGTCGAATTTAGCAATGATAGTGTAGTTACAAAAAAATTGTTTCCTGTGACCAAAAATTTAGTTGCAAAATCTATTAATGTAGACGTCAATTATGCTGTTTTCCCAAGAAAAAATTACCACCCAAGAATTGGCAATCAGAAAAATTAGTTGTTGACGTTATTTTTTGGGCAACAAATCAATTAATTGCAGAATATTGAATTTGGATGCCCAAAGCCAGAATAAATGGGCCCCTGAATTTTATTCACCTTTCGCCGATCGATTGCAATTTAGATGCTTTATGTGGGGTTTCTGCAACTATTTTTGCCCAACTATTATGAAAACTAGGTCAAAGAAGAATATTTCAAGATGCGATGATATTCTCTAAAAAAAAAAGATCTTGACAAACATTATAAAGAAATGTTGAAACGATATCATGTACTTAAAAAGAATGGATGATCCTAATATGAAGCAAGCCTTTTTAGCCTCCATTCCAGAATTTCTAAGTCATAAAGCAACCAAGCTCATGTAATCTCAAAGAAAACACCTTGGTTCCACTTTTCTTGGAGAAATTTATCAGTTTGTCTTTCTTGCTCTAGAAAATCTTTGTTCTCAGAAATAATTTTTTGATGACTATCTGAAACGCTCTAAACAAATGACAAAGGTTTGCCACAAACCAGACTTGAAGATCAAGTGCAAATCAGATCACTCATGTTCTTGTCCTACCAAGAAGAAGTTTCATTCTAGACATATTAAGTATTCTCAACCTGATGCTTCTACTAGACGCAAGTCTCGAAGCTTCAAGTTTTGCAAGTTCTTCAAAAAAAGAAACGCCAAGGCAAACAATCTAATTAGGTGTTACTTGTGCAACTGTCCTGGCCATTTTGCTAAGAATTGTCCGAACAAGCCCATACTATCAACAAAAATGATGCAACAACTTTCTCAACTCATTGATATAGACTTTTCTGATGATGATGTCATGGATGAAGAACCCACTTTAGATACTGTTTTTCAGTTTTCTAGCCACTGATATTAATTTCTCTAATTCAAATTATTGTCACTATTGCTACCAGATTCAACAAATTCCACAATCCTTTCCATCATTAACCTTCTCATGTCAAATACTTATAGCAAAAATCCAAATCTTCCCTACTAAATATTCCACTCCTATTTCTATTATAGCATTTTTTAATATTGGTGCTACTCGCACTATTATCAATCCTAAAATCCTCCTATCCTCCCAGTGGAAACCTTATCAAGAAGTTTTCTACATTGCTAATAATGGCACTTTCACTACTCATCTGATCAGCAAACCCATTAAAATTTAAATTTTTCCAAGATGTTTCACTTTTCACAAAGTTCTTGGTTCTAATTTACTTGGCAAAGATATGGTACTAAGTTTTGATATTTATTCCAAACTCAATAAACTTAGAATCCTCCCTGATGGTATTTGGTACAAGATGTTTTTCCAATCTTGGATCACTAAACCTAAATTGTTTTAGATTGAAAGCAATCCCATTGAGCAAATCAAAGTCCAGCTTATTTCTAGATCCTGTGTAGATTCTCATGCAGATTTTCTCACCAAATGTTCCCATCCATTATGGAAGAACTTTGATTTCTTTATTCATCTTCCATTCATCGAAAGTGAAGATATCAATCCCACTAAAGCCAGCCACTCTAGTATGTCACCAGAAAATCGTAGCCTTGCTCAACAAGAATGTACTCAACTTTTATCTCAAGGATTGATTGAACCCACAGATTCTCAATGGGCATGTGAAGCATTTTATGTCAATAAACATGTTGAACAAACCAAAGGAAAGCTTAGACTTGTTATCAATTATCAACCTTTGAATTTCTTTCTCCGCGATGACAAATTTCCTCTGCCTTCCAGATAAATCCTTTTTGCAAATTTACATACTGCAAAGATGTTTTCCAAATTTGATCTCAAAGCAGGGTTTAGGTAACTTGGAATTCATCCTGATGATCATCATAAGACTGCTTTCTACATTCCTAACCAAATTACCAATGGACAGTTATGCCTTTTAGTCTTAAAGTGACTTCTTCTTTGTCTAAAAAGCCATGATGAAGATATTTGCTCCTCTTCTTCATACATGTCTTATCTATATTGATAATATCCTCCTCTTCTCAAAAGATAAAGAGTCTCATCTTCATCTTCTTTGCAAATTTGTTGATATCATACACTCATATGGTATCATGTTCTCTGAGAAGAAAATGCAGCTAGGTCAGACAAAGATTGATTTTCTTGGTATGGTCAATGATGATGGCAAGTATGACCTCCAGACTTATATTGCTAATGAGTTACAAAAATTCCCAAATGTTCTCACCACTTAGAAAGAAATGCAACAATTCTTGGGAATTGCCAATTACATGCGCAGTTTCATCCCCAACATTTCCCAACTTACCTCTCCACTTTTCCAGATACTTAAGAATAATTCTCCTTTATGTTCTGACAAGCAAACCAATGCAGTTAAGGGTCTTAAGCACAAAGCCTTCCTTACATAACTATTGAAGATCCCATCTTATAGGAAACGAATTCTTTAGACAGATGCTAGTGACACCCATTAGGGTGCAGTGCTTTTTGAATAAGATGATGATAAAGTACGACATTTGTGTGGATACCGGAGCGAACAATTCAAATCGCATTAACAACATTATCATTTTACTTTCAAAGAAATATTGGCAGTAAAATATGCTATTGTAAGGTTTGAATTTCATCTTGTTGGACATCATTTCTTTGTTGAAATAGACATGAAATCTTTTGATCAAATACTTCAATTCAACAAGAAAAAGGTTTCACATCAACAATTACTCAAATGGGCAGAATGGTTTAACAAATACTCTTTCATCATCCAACACATCAAAAGCCACACCAATACCATTGCAGATTATTTATCCAGGCCTAAAGCTAAACAAGTTTGTTTCATTAACCCTAGGTCCAAACCACTTCCTTGTTTCATGTATCAACCACTAACCCAGTCCAGTTTTTGTTCATCCTCTTCTTCACCTAACCTTATACCAGACACACCTCCTGAATTCTATAACCTTGTACGAACTCGTACCATTGATGGAAATGCCACCACCCTCATGTTTTCTTATCAAATCCAATGCATTGAAAAGTATGGACAATCCATGTATGATATATTAGGTGTTAATCTAGATTATCCCTTTTCAAAGATCTTTTGTATACCTCTTGGTCCAAATTTATACTTTTAAAAGAATTATTATGGTTCTTTTGGTATATGTTACACCATTATCACATTGCAGTCCAATTCCCTCTCCATTACATGTTGAAAATGATTTCTCAGTATTAGTCATCTTCAAACTTTGGATTAGACCCTTTGATGACTTTTCCTAAATGGCTCAAAACCTTGGAAAAATGGAAGTATGTGTTTACTCATCAACTTGCTCGACATCGAGGTCCTATGTCAACCAAAGTGGCATGGTCCATCATGTTTTTTCATAGACACCACTATATCGATTTGATGGCTTATGCTTCTCACAGCATCAAGTCACATTTCATAGGTCCTATCCATATGATTTGGTCCATAATATGTTTGATCACCCTCTTGAGATTAGATCTATTCAAAAAATCCTTTTTAAGAAAAATCAGACGATTCCAGATGAGTTATGGCCGTCTTTTTGCAACGATTCTCCATGGGAACTCTTTCCTCTAGCCTACACTGAGAAGCTACTCCAAGCTAGACAGACATGCATAAATTTCATTATTAATGCCACTTCAGATATACAAGACTACATCTAAAGCATGAATTCACCTTAGAAAGCTTTAGATGAAACCTTTACTCAAAATCCCTCTTAAAAACCCTTAGAACTCTTGGAAAATTGGGTGGAGAATATGGGCAATGGTAGAGTCGGTGGAATGAAGATGAATGAGGGCTTTCTTCACTTTACTCTTTTTAGTTCATATAATAAGCTTCATTTCCCATTTTGCCCTTGTCCTTTCTTGGAAATTCCATCTATATCCTTTGATTCTTTACAACTACACCCCCATACAAACACAATCTCTACTAAATTTCCTTTCATTTTACTCCCCACTTTTTCTACTAATTAGGGGTAGAATGGTCATTGTGTTCCAAAAGGAGAATTCTAGAAAACTCAAGAATCTTTATTTTAGGCTCTTGCATGCGTGCATTTTTGTCGCCTCGGCGAAATTGTGAGAACCTACCCGAATGCCACTTCTCCTCCGCGCGGAAGCTTCTTCGCCCATAAGTTTGAATTTCCAACTTCAACCCAATTCAACCAACTTAACATACAAATTCAATTTAAGTTAAAACAATAAACTTTTAGCTAATACGACAAATCTTAAATACATACCTCAAGTGGGATATTACATACTATGTGTCTTAAAATTAATATCTATGTCCTTAATGTTTAACTGTAAAATATGTGTGGATCATATGGAAGTTTGCCATATCAAGCGTAATAATGTTTTTGTGTAGTCAAAACTGGAAAAAAAAAAAAATGTCAAGCTGCCATGTGTACTATGTTTTGTTTTTAAATTTCTATCCCCCACGTTGACAATATTTCACATGGATCATGTAAAATGTTTGTACTCGGTAGAAGGTTATTCTCCTTCTATTCCTGTATTTGCCTATAAATAAGAAGCCATTTTTCTCGTTTTGGGAGAAGGCAAAGTTGTGTTTGTAAAATTTCTCTCTATGTTTGCCTGGTACACTTAGGACTCTCTTTTAATCTCAAAGATGCCGTAATATTCTAATAATGGTGAGAATACCAAAAAGACCTCTCATAGTTTGAAAAATTGTCACATCATCCTTTATGTTTCTAATGTGCTTTAAAAAAAAAAAAAAAAAAAAAAATTAGACTTTTCTAGTAAGCTATTTGTGAGTTTTTTTTTTTTTGGGGGTGGGTCTTATTAAAGATAAAATGACTTATTTAATCTTTTATAAAATAACAAATCTACTTAAGAGTTGGGAACTTGAGATAAAACAATCAAGGTGGGGGCATAACTAATGGAATTTGATCTCTGACCATACATATTAATTATTATACTCTAATGATTCTCCTTTCTTACAACACAAGTAATTATAAACATCATGCTTCTCCTTCTATAACCAAAACATACTATTTAAAAAAAATATATATACTGTATAATTATTATCTCTATGTGCAATATTATAAATAAAAATATATTAAATGTATACTATTATAACGAGGAACTGTAAGTTTTAAGTTGAGTACACACATCTCTTCCAATCCCAATGGAGACAAATCTCTGCAAACTTGAATGGAGGGACATTTTGGCATCCTTAAGCCTTAATGGAATCTGATCTCACTTATATACATTGAATTTGAATTAAACAAAGCATATGAATTTGATCATGTCTTGTTTTAGATCTTCACATTAAAAAAATTGAACTGAAAAACTCATTAAATAAGTTAATTTTTCGACTAATCTAAAGATTATATAACTGTTTGTTGAAATAGAATCACTCTTGTGCCACACCAGTTGATCTATGATATTTTTATAATGTTGAAATGGATTCTGAATTATTTTTGTTCAAAAATATTGATAAAGGTCTGTGTTACAAATCATATTTAAATGACTTATTTCTTAATATCAGTTTAAAAAAATGGTTGATTAAGTAAATTTTCCATAATTCCCGAATTAATAAATAAAAAAAGAACCCACATAGAATATCATTAATGTGAATAATAATTTAAGTAACAAAAAATACATCAAATGCAACCTCTCAGTGCCTCAAGAGCGTAAGAAGAGATAGAACAAGAGAGAATCCAATAACAGAACCGGAAATCGGGAGAGAGAAGGCGGCTCTGGTGTACAAAGAGGAGCCGGTGCCGGCGCCATCTCGCCAGTACTTTGAGCTGAGACAATAGCTGCTGACATCGTAAAAGCTGCCAAAACCAACACCATTATCATGCCTTTTGAGATACTAATAATCTTTGCCATTGATGAACAAAAATCTTAATTTAACTGCAGAAGGCGAAGAATGAGTAAAGGTAGTTTGTGAATGGTACAAAGGGAAACTTGATCGAATATTTATGGGGTACTTTTCGGAGCTCAACTTTGACACCAAGTATGGCTGTCTTTTCGCACAGCAACCATTTGTCTCTCCCTCTTTGGGACTCTTCCACTCTCGTGCATGAGCTCAACTCTACAAAATTTGGGCTTGCAGCCAGTCATTCCTTCATTTCTGAGTTGCAACAGCAGCTTAATTCTACTAATTTGCTGGTAGAGGCCCTTATTGATTGAGCTTACAAGAGAACATGAACGCTCGACTCAGAAGGTAGCGAGTCTGCCCAGTGGAAAGTTCACTGCTGACTTGAGCGTTGGATTGCCCGATGAAGTGAGGGCTGCATTAGGCTTTCACAAGCTTCCCTTAGGAAAGTCTCCAACGACGGGATTGGATGAAGTAATCGCGCCGGTTGGGGCAGGCTGGTTCAAGTTTCAAGATGAGTTGGTTCAGTATATGACATATGAGATTGGCAGGGAGTGTCTTGTAGATGATGTTTTTGCGCAGAGGCTTTTGCTTAAAGGGTGTGAACCGCTGCCTCGCCGGAGATGCCATCCAAAGTCCCCTCGCAATTATGTTGAGCCAACACCATTCCCAGAACGTCTCTGGGCAAAAGCACCAGACACCACCATCATTTGTGATCCTTACTCCTGTAAAAGCTACCAGTGCCTGATCGACAGAAACAATGCACCAGAGGTCTTTGCTTGCAAAGATTGCTTTGACTTGCAGGGCAGAGAGAAGAACAGATGGCTCTTTGACAAAGGCCTGGACTATGGCATTGATCAGGTTTTGAGCATGAAACCTTGAGGGACAATCCGAATTGGACTTGATATAGGAGGATCTGGTACATTTGCTGCTAGAATGAGAGAGAGAAATGTGACAATCATCACAACTTCAATAAATTTTGATGGTCCATTCAACATCTTCATTGGTTCAAGAGGCTTGATTCCAATGCATGTTAATGTTTTCCAGAGGCTTCCTTTCTTCGAAAACACACTGGATATAGTACATTCGATGCATTTTCTAGCCTCTAGGCAACTGGATCTCATATGCCATGCTTAACACTCTTTGACATCTACAGAGTGCTGAGGCCAAGAGGGCTCTTCTGGGTTGATCATTTCTTTTGCTGTGGATCACAGCTCAACGAAACTCATGTTCTGATGTTCGATAGAATTGGATTCAGGAAACTTAGATGGAATACTGATATGAAGCTTGATCGCAGAATTGACAAGAATGAATGGTACTTTTCAGCTCTGCTGGAGAAACCAATGACCTGAGGTATGCATTTTTATACCATTTTTGTGCAAGCCGAACACTCTCTTTGTGTAACAAAGGCAGGAGACTTCAATACACGTCTTTATTGGTTTTTGTATAATGTATTATACATTTTATTATGGTGCAAGTTACAAATGAATTCAGATATGTGTTCTCTCTTCTCCTAGGAAGTAAGAAACAGAGAAATGGAATGTTTACGATAAAAGAATCGAAAAACAGAAGAAGAGAATTATATTTTCAATAATAGAATACAACCAATTTAATCAAAAGAGCCGATAACAGATTTACGCCGAGATTCTGCAGTCTCCCTTTGGGCAAAAGAAGCAAAAATCATATGCTTAATGTAATAGAGAAGGCTACTCCAATAGAAGTACAAAATGCTCTTCTTATACAGTTTTTTCTGTCATATAGTCACAGCCAAAGTTCTCAAATTGCACTTCTAGTCATTTAGTACAAACAACAATGTTGATCCAAACCAAATTGCATTCTCTACCCAAAGTAAATACGAAACATAGGGACATCCATTTCTTACCAAGTTCAACATTGAAAACTTCAAGTGATACTCATTGAGGCTCAACCTTTGAAGGTGGAAAGCCACCACTATATTGGAATGCCTCCTCGTCATTGCCATATGGGTGCTTCAAAGTATCTTTACTTGCATCATCGTAACTTGCTGAAGTAGATGCTGATTCTGCATTGGGATTCAGACCAGCAATCTGCAAAATATTCTCAATCTCCTTCACCACTTCACTCATTGTAGGTCGGTCAGCTCCTGCTTCTTGGACACAACTCATTGCCAAATCCACATACTTTGCAAAACCTTTCAGTGTTGTACCCAAACCAATGGTTGGGTCAAGAAGTTCATATAGGTTGTACAGATCTTTTTTCTTATCCATTGCAGTCTTTATCTCTCTTACAATGTACTTTCCTCGCTCTATCGGCCTTCTTCCGGTTATTAGCTCCAACATCAGCACTCCAAAACTATAAACGTCACTCTTTTCAGTCAATTGTTGTGTCATGTAATATTCAGGATCCAAGTAACCCTGCATACAAAAAGGAAGAATCCATACTCAGGATATATAGCATTGGTTTAGAATGTTCAGTGAACTTTACAGGGCATAAATCTATTAAACTAAACATCCTTAGTGATATCAAGTTGCATACTTGTTTCACTAAAATAATCCAGATTAAGCAGTTTTCCTAATTTTGGCAGCAGACATGAACAAAAAGGGGTAATGAAATGATATTCATTCTAGAGCAAGTGTATGCATGGAGGTATTTACCATTGTCCCCTTCACTTGAGTAGAGACATGACCCTTATCACTATCAATCATAGCTCTAGACAGACCAAAATCAGCAACTTTTGCGTTCAAGCGTTGATCTAGTAGTATGTTTGTTGATTTGATATCCCTGTGTATAATTGGAGGGTTCGCAAGCTCATGCAGATAGGCCAGGCCTCTGGCTGCTCCAAGGGTTACTTTAAGTCTTCTTAACCAATCCATTCTGATTCCAGTCTTCCCTGCAAATATAGGACGTAATTTTTTTCAGAAATCAGACACAGCATGATATAACCTGGGACGAATTTTGATTTTTCTAACAATAGATGGTCTGTTCCATTTAGAGGATAGCTCATTGTGCATCAAAGCTTGAAAAGAATAATTTGTCAGCTCTATAATATTCATTGTTTTTACAAGATAGCGTTATGATATTCACTACGTTTTGCTATGGTTCTTTGGAGACGACACTGAAAATTGTCGTCTCATTAAATATGAAGAGTGCAATTGAAGAATCAAAGTGTACAAGAATTCATGCATTGGTGGAGAAGGTGAAGAAACGGAGGGGAATACCTGATAGACTATCCCTCAGAGAGCCATTTGGAACATACTCATATACCAGCATTTGTTCACCTTGTTCGAAGCAAAATCCATAAAGGCCAACAAGATTTTTGTGATGGACTCTTGATAGAAGTTCAATCTCAGTTTTGAATTCCTGTCCACCTTGCATAGATCCTTGTTGAGCTCGTTTAATGGCAACCAGTTCTCCAGTGGGGAGAGTTCCTCTGTAAACCTGCAAAGATGTTGACAAAATCAAATTTTGGGAATCAGTGACAAAAATTTTGTTACAGAACTGAATAATATAAGACAAATTTAGGAACAAAGTTACCAACAAGAAAAACTAATCCATAACCGGGGAATACAAGTATGTTGTTTTAGTAAAGACTTGGAAGGCTCATAAAATAATGACTTAATATTCTGCAAAACATACGATTATTCTTTTCAACCTTGTGTTTGTTTTTAACAATTTTGGAGTTCTGGTATATCCAGATCATTTCAAACATTAATTCAAGCACATTGGAGCTGACAGGCCAACATGTTCTGCTGAATGAGCAACTGAACCAACTATGCAAAGTGATGAGGAATGGGATCAAAGAGGGGAGAGAGAAAATCAAACCTTTCCATAACCCCCAGATCCGATATTGTTAGCTTCTGAAAACTGGTTTGTGAATTTATTAACCTCTTCAAAGGAGAAGCATCTTGCTCCTTTCAGTTGAGGAATATTACCACTGCTCTTGTTTTGGTCCCAGTGTGCTGCATGTATTTGTACAACATAAATACATATGGTAATCCATAAACTGAAGAACATTAGGTGTAGATAAAATCCTATCATACCAAAAGGGTTCTGCTCATTTGCTTTCTGCGCTATCTTCTTTTGACGATGTGCATAAACCCCAGCAAAGATTAATAGTAACAGAAGGACACAACCACCAGCTGCTGCTCCAATGATAATGCCAATGTTTATAGAATTTTTTGATGCCGATCCTCCCAAAAGATGACACATAAACATATTTGTATCAACATCAAATAAAGCAAATTGCAACAATTCATTTAAGTTCTATGAGAATAGCAGAATTACCAGCAAAATGCCCATATGGATCACCAATAAAGTAGTAAGGTCCAAAATTATGTGGAGGCTTGTAAGTCTGGTTGCTGAGGACAAATCCAAGACTAGAAATTCCTGTTCGATTGAAACTATCTTCACTAGATGGGGGAAATACTTGAACGTTCAAATTGAGGTACTCATTTGAATCCTTGCGTGGGTTACTCAGAGAAATTGAATCTACAGGAAGTTTATAAGACTGAAAAGCCAATGTCATATCTCCCTCAAGTGTTGTAAAGTAAGTGAAATTTCCCAAGCCTGAAAAGGAAGGAGCTCTGAAGACTAGAGTTCCTGTATATGGGTAAGCACACTGACAGTTGGGGCTAGAAATCTGATCTGAGCTGCAGGAATCGTGCCTACAATTGTTGGATGGTGTTGAATAAGTGGAACTCTCTTCGTTGGGTGTGCAGTAATCTTTTGTTTCACCTGACTCCTCACAAATAGGGTTATTCGCAAGTCTGCAAAAATCAGTTAAAAAAAAAAAAAAAAGAAGGCCAGTAAGTGAAAGAACACAGTTTTTTACATTGAATTCATATCCAGGATCTCTAAAGCCCAAGAAGTTATTAGTTACACTCTTTTAGCAAGCTATTGGAGAACAAATTCTAGGAGAATGAAAGAATTAAGCTTTACATGAAGTCAACATTGTCTGCTCCTGTTGTTGACGTGAAACCAGAAATTTGATTTCCTGTTAAATCAACTAATTCCAGCTGGTTGCTATGGCTGCTGCCAATGTCCATCGTGCCATTAAGCTGGTTGTGTCTCATTACCCTGTCACCATGTGTCAATAAAATTAGAAAATATTGCCATTGCCCAGGGAGTTTTCACTAACTCCTGTTAGGAGTCAGGGAATCTGTTTTTGTGCTTCAGTTGGAATTTTTGATACCAATGAACGTGGTATTACTTGAAATTTATGCTGATACTTACACTGTCTGTAGATGGGGATGCCTGAAAAATTCAGGAGGAACTTCACCTTGCAGTTGAGTACTGTCCATCATCCTGCCACATGAAGTAGTTTTATTGTCGTTCTAGTGTGTGACTGAAAACTTCATGAGACCAAACACAGAGTATCGGGGAGAGGAAGGGAGAGAAGTTCCACAAGATTTGTTTCCAAAAGATACATTAGAAAGACAGTCCTTACATGAAGACTAATAATTCAGCATAGGACGTGGTAAAATTTCCTAGAATATTTGACTATTTTCTGATCAGTGCATTTGCAATCTAATATGTCGATGATTAGACATAATATATGGCCTAGATAAAACGAAGGGTGAACATATATTGTTACTTTGGACACAAAATGGTGCAGGTAATGCACTGTTGACTCAAAATTAACATGTCCGTGTTGCATCATAGAGAAAGAGTAAGAAATACAGGTGAAAGAACAGAGAGACATACACTGTTGTTAATGACTGCAACGTTGAAAACCATGCAGGAAAATCAGATGCATCAAAGCTGTTATTACTCATGTCCCTGCACAGCATATCATAGAATTAAAATTGATATCAAATGAGAATGATAGATATAAACAGAGCCAGTTGACCTATTCTACTTACAAGGAGAAAAGGGAGTCCAAGCCGGTAAGGTTAGGCATGGGACCAGTCAATCTATTGTTGGACAAAAACCTGAACAATTTATCAACAAACACTAAGAAGTTTTTCATGCAAGAGGGTGATGCCTTCCGAAAACAAGTATAAAAGCTTATTTGCGAAGTCTCTTTTGTCAGCTTACAACTCATTAACATGTGAAAGATTGTTGAGGTTTGAAGGAATAGATCCACTCAATCGATTCCTATCGAAGCGTCTGTAATCAGGACCCCAAATTCATCAGAAAAAAAAGTCAGAGTACCTCAGTGTTGGTAATCTATTAATTCATTTGAATTTGAGATGCAGATACTCACACGACTTCCAAAGTTTGCACAAGTCCAAGGGAGACAGGAAGTGTACCAGTCAGGTTGTTGCTCTCAAATAGCCTGTCGCAAGGTGGGGAAAAGTTAGAGGTAAAGAAAAGAATAAGTATTAACTAAATTTAATAAAGACTTCATTAAACTCACACATGTATCAGAACCATTTTTGGGCTGAAAAGTTTTTCTGGGATGGTGCCTGAGAGTTGATTATTTCCAAGATGACTGTAGGTGAGGGAAAGGATGTTAAGAGTAAAATAAAGCAAAGAAAACAAGGCCATAGAAAGCAAGATAACTAAAAGTTAAATTCATCTGACATACAAGTGCTTGGTACGAACTAGCATATCCAGGCCAGATGAATCTCCACTTGAGACTGGGATTGTCCCGGAAAGTTCGTTGTCAGCTAGGTCAAGCCAATAAAGTTCAGACAGACTACCGATAGAAGGAGGAATTTGTCCAGAAAAACTATTCGAATTTAAAGATCTACACATAGTAGAACTTGTAAGTAGCGACCTATGATGAGATATTCATACACCTGCAGACCCCTCAAGTATAAAATATAATTGAAAATTGTGATAGTGTAAGTGAATCATCTTACAGATAGACCAGCTTGGATAGAGATCCAATTGAGTGAGGAATTGGCCCAGAAAAACCGCAACCTACCAAGATCCTGGCAAGAAAATAAACACAACATATTTGTAATGAGGACTCTAACCACAGAAGTTCCTATCAGCTAATGGTTTGACAAGAATTTATATCCTTACAAAGTTGTTAGGTTTTTCAAATCCCCAATTGCTGCTGGAAGAGATCCTCCCAGATCCTTGTTGTAGGATAAATCCCTAAATGAAGAGTTCATAATCAAATAGAGAGAAATATGAAGAAAAAAATTTCCAACTAACACATAACAATCAAATGAAGGGGTCGACTTAAAACCAAATGAACAGATAAAACAGTTGTAGCATTCTCTATTCAAATTATCAGTAATTTTAAAAGACAGATGTATGATAATGAAAGTGCAGATAGAAGACGTACAGAGTTTGTAACTCCAATAAAGCTGTTATGTCTCCGGATAGAGTACCTGACAATCCCATGCCTGATAATGTTCTGAAAGACAGAATGGTTTAGCTTTAAAAGGCCGAAGAAGCAACTTATATAACATGTAAAATAACTTGCTAAAAACTTTACATGGAAATCACACGTGAGTTGGTGCACCGAATTCCTTCCCAATGTTCATCACAAGGATCTGAGCCCCGCCAACTAGGTGGAAAATTCTCCCAGCTAAACTTGAGAGAATTTAAAGCAGCAGCTGCATCAAAATCCAGGCAACAAAAGGAAAAATGTTGCAAAGGTCAGCACCAAAACCTTATAATTTGAGACAGAACCAGAATTTACAGATAATTCGAAAATTAGTTTTAGCTCTGAAATCGTATAATGTTAAAATGGTCAGCTCCAAAACCTTATAAGTTGTGACAGAAGTAGGATTTACAGATTACTGGAAAACTAGTTTTAGCCCAGAGATGGAGTATTATTACTAGAACTTAAGCAATATTTCCCAGAACAACAGCTCACAACTCTGAAGTGCTGTTCTACCGACAAAATTAAAGAAAATTAAGCATAAGCTGATTCTCTTTACAGATTCATTCAGGTATTTCCTAGTCCTAGATACTAGATAGTACTCAAAAAACTCAAACTACCAGAATGTCGAATTCTGCTAAAATATTAGATTGAAAATTCGAGATATTTTGCAGTTGATAACATAACAAGCACAGATAACCATCAACTCTAAACAAAAAAATTATAACCAAAACCCTTCAATTGATGATCCATTTACAGTCATTGAATCTTGATTTTTCACCAACACTAAACTAAAACATCACATACATTTAAGATCCTTCAATTACAAATCACCAAAGCAAGAACTTACCATCATCTGAGTTAGTTGTAGCTGCTATGATCATAAACTGGATTGAAAGACACAGCACAAACACTTGAAATTGTAGACCCATAATCTGAAGAAGCAAACAAATATAAACTTCAAACTTGAAGAAACTTCACAATTTTTGTGGTATTTTCAGTTTCTAAACTTGCAGAAAACATAAAACCCATCCGATATCATCCTCTAAATAGCTCATGCAAAGCCAGAAATGTGACAAAACAGAGTTATAAACCATGTTGGTTCATATTAATTGGCAACCAAAGCTTGCATTTTGGAGGTTACAAAGTCAATATTCCTATTTTTAGTAAACGTTCAAGAAACATGTACTGGAGTTAGTCTTAATTCTCCAAGGCCAACCAAATGATTATAAAAAAATTAAAAATATAATTACAATAAATTTGTCTTAATCGATGCAACGTAACAACAGGGCTGCATTAAATATGTAAATGGAGTACAGCCGAGAAGTATTTAATAAAAATCTTCATAAAATAGTGACAGAATAACGGTGGGTATTTCATGAATTATCCATGGGAAGAAAAATATCGTGGCTTGTGATGGTGAACTTTGAAGAATTTTAAGCATGCATCAGAGAATCATTCAAAGAGTTGAATTTCTTCATGAACTAACAAGCTTCTGTTTAAGGCAATTATTTAAACACATAAAGTGTAAAATAATAGCAGGTGAAAAGTTTTCAACACCTAATCCTAATTATAAGTATTCTATTTATTGTGTCAAAAATACACGTTAATATCACCGATTATAACTTAACAAATACTCAAAGACAAAATGTTATTATTTATCAAAACTCAAATAACTTTAAAGAGATATTTTATATCAATTTTATCTCATTTTAAGATAAGAATTGAGAAGTGATTTTCACGTGAAATTTAGTGCAAGCCAGCGAACAAGTCACTGCTGCCGGCATGTTGAGAGTTGAGGCCAGATATTTGGAGCTTTTTACCGTGAAATCATGGAGACTTGGAATCTTTTTCGAGATTTTATAATTCACGTGAAAAAGTCAGAGGCCTGCTTGAGTTTCTATTTAGGCATGCGAAGAGAGGGAGAGGGACCACAGCACTTTATAAATTATAATTACAATGTCGGACTTAATTATGCATTGAATTTTATCACCAGCTTTTCTGGGCATGTGGGTGGTGAATTAAGTTTAGCCAGCAGCAGCATGGCGCTCAAGTTGGAGAAACAGCCAATCCAACACCCTCATCAACAAGCAACTCGCTCCATCTTGTACGCCTTTTCATGACTTGTAAGGTCCCCAGCTTCTCCCCACCTTGTTTAAGGGGATTGTCCTTTTGACTTGACGAGATATGTTGAGGATGTTACATATATAATGTAGTTCTTGTATGTTTGATAGCATGAACCAATAGAAGTTTAAATAATTTTATCATTTTTATATTATATTGTCGAGAGTTAATTCATGTACGTATGAATAATTGTGATTATATAGAAAGTTTCTATCCAGGCACTTTTGTTGATAGTCATATGTTCACATTTTGGATAACATAATAATGATTGAAACAAATGGGAGTGGTAAACCTCTTAAGCATCCAAAAAGCTTTTCTTAATCAACATAACAGTATTGATTTGTGATTTTGACACCAATGACCTAGTACGTACAAAATGTTAAGAAATTCTTAAAAATTATACGTGAATGATTATGAGGGTTGATTATAGTACAGAGATTATATATGTTTGCAAAAACATAAATAATAGATTGACAAGAAAGATTTTTATAGTGGTTCGGATGCTTAAAGTGAATCCTACATCCAATATTATTTTATTATTCTCTGACTATTTTTCTGATATTACCTGTAAGGCATACAAAAATAGAGAAATGTTTTATTTATAGAGAAAAAATAATTGTTAAAGCTCTCATTTGTGTCCAACTCTCATATGCCCATCCCCCTATTTCGTGAAGAGATGTGCCAATTTATACATTTGAGGTCAATATAATGAGTGCTTTTGTAAGTTGCCTTGACACGTGAGGACTACTCCTTAATCCTTATTTTAAAATGGGATATGATTGATACAAAATTTCTCTTTGAGGCGGTTTGGGTTTTGACAGCCAATACTATTTTGTCTTTGAGTGCTTGTTAAGCTCTAATTGGTGGTGCTGACATCAGTGTATAATTTTGGCACAACAGAACACCCCCCCGTTTTTGGAGTGCGTAGTTACACTTCAAAAACTCATGTCTTAGATCTGAATGGCTATCGCACTATAGGCTGCAATCATGAATTGAAGAGCTCGAACTATGCCTGACGTGATTGAGTGCTGAGAACTAGGACTGCAATATGAGCGCTTGGAGCGATCCAAAGCTAAGTGCGATATGATAATTGACATAAAATGTCTAGTAGATGAATTCTTGTAGAGTACTGAGCGTCAGAAGCCCAAACGTGCGGCTCAAAGGTCTTAAACGGACAAGCCAACTTAAAACAGCTATAACTTTTGATGTGGAAGGAGTTTTGGAGCCCGTAAGATATCCATGAAAAGCTCGTTCTGAGCTCTATGTTGTGGTGACAAAGGAATCTAATCAAGACCATTTTTGGGGCCAAAATCAACCATTTTCGGCATGTTTCAAACTCTTTTGAGTTTTCTACGTGTTTTTTCTAACGTTGACAACTGGTCATGATCTTAGAACTGAGAATTGATCACAACCTGAGAGCTGAGAACGCGATCTGAGGCTGTTCGCAATCTCAGAGTTGAGAGTTGATCATGATTTGAGATCTTAAAGAGCTCGATATGTGCACATGATCTAAGTGATCTGAAATGCTCGATCTGAAAGATCTTATGCATGCGATCTCAGTGAATGAGCGAGCTTATGAGCTCGATCAGAGAGAGCATAAGGAGATTGATATGAATTGCAAGGAGCTTTGATCTGAGAACTCAAGCTTTGCGATCTGAGAGCTTGAGAGCTCTTTGCAATCTAAGAGCATAAGGAGTTCGATCAAAAAGCGCGAAACTTGATATGAGGACATAAGGAGTTTGATCATAAAGCGCGAAGCTTGATCTGAGAACACATAGAGTTCGATTAGAAAGCGTGAAGCTTGATCTGAGAACATAAGGAGTTTGATTCAGAAATGCGAAGCTTGATCTGAGAACTCGAGATCAACGATCTAGGCGCTTGAAAGCATGATCTGACTGCTTAGAAGCATAATCTAAATGATCTGAATGCATGATCTCAACGTTCTTGAACGTGTGATCTCAACGATCTTGAACGTGCAATTTGGATGCTTAGAAGCACGATCGCCGCTTAGGAGCGCGATCTAGCCATTTAGGAGTGCGAACTAAATGCTCTGAACACGTGATCTCAACGATCTTGAACTCGCAATCTCAAGAGCTTGGGAGCTCGATCTGATCTGAGAGATCTGAGCATGCGACCTATGCGATTTGGCCATGCGATCTGAGAGCTCTGATGCGCGATTTGAGCGATCTAGCCACGCGATCTAAGCGGTATGGCCATGTGATCTGAGAGCTCTGATGCATGCAATCTGGGTGATCTGAGAGCCCTAATGCGTGCAATTTGGGCGATCTGAGAGCCCTAATACGTGCAATCTAGGTGATCTGACCACGCGATCTCAGAGCTCTGATGCATACGATCTGGGCGATCTAGCCACGAGATCTAAGAGCTCTGATGTGTGTGATATGGGTGATTTGGCTACGCGATCTGAGAGCTCTAATGCGTGTGATCTGGCCACATGATCTAAGAGCTCTGATGCGTGCGATCTGAGTGATCTGACCATGGGATTTGAGTGTTTGGATGTGGAACATGCTTCAATATTTTGACGATAACTTAACCTATAGACCTCGGATTTTGATGATTCTTAGACCATCGGAAAGCCAACTCGAAGGGCTACAATTCTTGTATTTACCGCTTTGCCAGATTTAGACTTTATCCTACTCAGATTTTCACATCTGATAATGTGAAGATTTTGAGGCTTGCTGGAAAAACATGGAGAGCTAATGTGAATCATGCCCTTCCTCTAGCTCTAAACTGTTGATGTGTGATATTGACACCAACGACCTCGCACGTGCAAAGCACTAAGAAAATATTAGAAATTACACGTGAATGATTATGAGAGTTGATTATAGTGCAGAGATCATATATGTTTGTAGAAACATAAATAATAGATTGAGAAGAAAGATTTTTATAGTGGTTTGGATGCTTAAAGTGAATCCTACATCCACTATTATTTTATTATGCTTTGACTATTTTTCTAATATTGCCTTTAAGGCGTACAAAAATGGAGAAATGCTTTATTTATAGAGAAAAAATAATGGTTGAAGCTCTCGTTTGTGCCCGACTCTCATATGCCCAGCCTAAATTCCATGTTAAAGGGGTAAATACTATTCCCAAACTTTAGGTAAAATCTTTGCCATAAACATATCTTCTAAAATGTGTAGACCCCAACTTCAAAACTAGAGCCGCCTCCAACAAACCCTACCTGCCATTATTAAAAGGCCAAATGACATGCGTCTACCCATAGTAAGTTGGTATCGAAAAGTTTGAAAATGACAAACAGCTGATTCCTTTAGGTTCTGTTAGAAATTTCCGTTAGCTAAAACACAACAGTGCTAGAAAATACTTAAATGCCTTTGCCAATTTAATACTATAGTATTATTACCTGAGGTGATAGACGACGTGGCAGTGCCACGTCACCAACTTGCCACATCAGGTACCCCACAATTTAAAAAAAAAAAAAAATCAAATGTAAATCTTTGGCTCCTGAATTTTTCAAACCTAATCCCAAATTTCAAATAATACCAATCCCTAAACCCAAATTACAAACCCTAAATTTTGAATTCTCTCCCAAATGCTTACTACCCAGACTTCAAAACTGTTCATAGCGATCTCTGACATTTAGATGAAATTTTTTTTTTTTCACATTGCCCTAAGTGCACCTCCTTTTCTCTTTCGTTCCCCCTTGTAGTCACTAAATCGAATCAAAATTGATTGTTTTGATTGGGCAATATGAGTTTAGAATCACAATCATAATCACAATCTCCTCCTCCCCGACGATGGTTATCGTGCATCAAGTGTTTCGACGCTCTTGGGCTATCTTCCTCCTGATTTATTTTTTTCAATTTACAACTTGAGCATTAATCAACAAATTTTTAGTATCTTCCCATTTATAGGTTTGTGTAACCAATTTGATGGATTCTATTTCTTGTAATATGTTAAGCGTAATGTGAATTAGATTATTGCATAAGTTAGGTTATCTTCCTTTTGCAGTTGTAAATTTGTTACCCATATGGTTTGAAATTTATGGCTAACATCTTGCTTGGCTCAAAATTTGTTAAGGGTTAACCGGTCGAGGATGTGACATCTTTGAATCGGTTATACTTGGAATGCTGCATATCAAAGCTGACTACCAAGATTGATAATTTTGTTATATTTATGGTGTTTTTTATTGGCTTCATCATTTTTGTGCACACAATATTGAATACCGACGATCGTGAAGCAATGAGCCAGCCGAGCTTCTGGCTTATCTAGCTCAGTTTGTTTACAACAGTGTCAAGCTGAAAGCAAACTTAGAAGCATCTCCACTGTAAGAGCATCTCCACTGTGTTGGGAGTCAACGACGATCGGTACGTGTCAATAACCTTACTATCGGCACTGAAAGCAGACTCAAGCAACCGTAGTAATAAGGATGGCTAATATGTCACGAGCCATGGTAGACAAGATAGGGAACTTTGTTGAATTAGCCTTCCACCAAGTCAAAGCATCAAACGCCATAGGGTCCCCAACACATTTATGGCATCCCTCTCCTAGGTAACAGTCTAACTCTGATTTCGTTGGCTTAACCGTCTCAACCACATCCAGAAACTCACTAAAATCATCCCAATCATCTGCGTCCGTCCTCTCTGTTGCTGCCTCTGACCCCTCACCAACAACTTGAACTCCACCCCCTGTAGATGCAGAAGCGCAGGCAGCTGTCAATACTTTACTGGCATTAACATACTCCTTATATACCTCATACAAGGCATCTCGAACAACATCCATATTTGCCCGCGCTTCAGGCTCAGGATACATCTTAGGGAACGCCCATTGAATTACCCTCATCTTCAGTCTGGGGTCCAAAATAGCTGCCACACCCATCAATAGATTACATTCTCCTCAATATTTGTCAAACTTTTCTTTCATTTTCCAAATCATGGTATGTATAAACTCATCTCCATCCTGACTCTTACTATCCAACATAATTTTTATCGTACAAACTTGTTTTAGAAACAAGTTTGATGTCGGATAATCACTCCCTGATATCAGATTTGACGCACCACTAAACACCTTTAAAATTGAACAAATTTTCTCAACTTTGTGTCCCAATCCTCCTCCTTGAGACAATAATGATAACTCAAATCCCTCTCCTTCAAACAAGGGAAAATACGCCTAAATTTCATTATCGTTGTCAACATATTATATGTTGAATTCCATCGCTGGAATCAAGAATAAGCTTGCAAAATGGCAATCAGCGCTCCTGAACAATCTCTGCAAACACCTTTAGTCTACTCTCCGATGAATTGATATATGCCACGGTATCACGAATGTCCTCAATAATGTGTCTAATCTGATAAAGACCATCTTGAACAACCAGGTTCAAGATGTGTGCACAACACCTCACATGAAACATCTTGCCCCCACATATGAGCTTCCCCATAGCTTGGAAATTATCTTTCAACACTTTTACTGCAACATCATTGCTTGAAGCATTATCCACCGATATCGTGTGGACCTTAGCTTCAATTCCCCAATCCATCAAACACTTGAAAATTGCATCAGCAATGGCAACACCAGAACGGGGAGCAGGGAAATAAATAAAGTTCAACACCCTTCTATTAAACTTCCAATTATCATCAATCTAATGCCCACTCAAGACCATGTATTCCATCCTCTGGTTGCCTGAATGCCATAGATTTGTGGTCAGACTTATCTTCCTAACACCTTTCAATAGGGTCAGCAACTTCTGCCTCTCATTTTCAAACACTCACATATAATCATTCTTACAAGTATTATAGGATATCGGAGTCCATTCAAGAATCTAGTACTTCATCATGTTGTTCAACCCCTCTTCCTCCATAATAGAAAATGGATGCTCATGCATTAGCACCCACTATGCAATAAGCTCCCTCATCTTCAGCATACTAAATTGGCCTCGTAGAGCAAGAAGGATATTAGAACCACCTTGAGAACTGGAAGGGGGGAAATTTATTTGTTATTGCCTCAAGTGAGTTGTTCTCTTCGCACACCTTTACAAATGTCTATTGAATTGTGTTGTACTTCCATTGACAGTCATTTTCAAGTCATTTTCAACTTTGTTTTACAATGAATGCACTCTCCATTCCTTGTAACACCAGGGAGAACCACCTCCCTAAATTCTGACCACACAGCTGATGTCTTCGCTCTCTTCTTCCTCTCAAGTGGACTGTCATTATCCTCAACATTTTCGGGGCTACTCATACTTTGTTCGGTACCACCTGTGCTTCCATAAATGTTACGCCGATCGACTACTCTTACCGTAACACAATTGTCGATGTCATCCAATGTAGGGGTGTTGGAGGAACTGTCTCCCGATGCCATACCTACAATTGAAAAATGAATTAACCACTATCGTTAGATAATATCATAAAGTTAAAATAATATATAATTGATAATTCTGGTTCATTTTTGACATGCTTAATAAAATAAATTCTAGTTCTTTTGTGGTTGTTATCTGCTTCACATAATATATATTCATTTAAGAAAAAAAAATTGTTATATTTTTCATGGGTTAGAATTATACTTTGGAGGGCTTCAAAAAGCCAATAGAGACCATTAAGCAAACTGAAAAGTCATTGCTTGGTGGTTTAAAATTATTAATGTTGACACATGTATAAAAAAAATAAAAATTATAGACAATCGAACAGTAGTAAGCAACCATAAAATTATTGAAATTATATTATTTAAAATTTGATAAAAATAACACAAATCACAATTATTTTGTTCCTCTAGCATCACATGTATAAAAACAAAAGACCAGAACCTAGCTATAGCGTAACAAAGAAACTTGAAGGAGAGCAAAACTGCACAATCAGAAGATACTAAAGCCAGAGCAAATACTCAAGCTGAAACAAAAGCTTCTAGCAGACCTTTCCAAAAAAAACCAACAGCGCACCTAAAAACGCCAGCTCACAATGTAAACACCAACACAGAAACCCATCTGCAACACCCACAAACTACAGTAGCTAGCAACCACCAAAAAACCTTTTTACATAAGAAAACAAACCAGAATCATCTTGCTGCTCAATCAAACACCAACAAAGAAACTCCAGCCACTGCAGATAGCCCATAACAGACTGGACCAACAGCAGATGGACAACAAAATTCCATCTCACCCAAGTACCCAACTAAGTATAATTCCAACAGATAAAGAAAGTTAAATGATAATACACACACTACATGTATTCCAACAGATAAAGAAATGATAATACACGCACTACATGCATGCGATAATCTTTAACCTGCTTTTGATAGAAAATTAAAAAAAAAAAACTCTTACTTAATTGAATCATTGAACATTCTTAGGCCATAGCATCTTCTAGATGTGTTTATATAGACTTCAGTATTTTGCATGTGTTACAAAAGGTATCAGCACTAAATATCCCCGCTTGAAGATAACAAGGATTTCTCTATTGGATTTGCCATTACAAATAGAAACTAATATCATGATTCCTCTTATAAATTGTTAACCCACTTCGGCCCCTAATTTAGAGCAAGGAAATATCACAGAACTCAGTTACTAACAATTGTTGAATTTTTCATAACAGCACCTTCCTCACAAAACACCATGTACCCTTTGGTTTCAGAGCTAATAAACTAAAATTCAGGGGACACGGTTATAACATATTTGTGAGTCAATAGATGTTTGAACACATATGAACATTCCTAAACCTGCTATTGACACCCATACGGATATGGCATATTATACTCATACGTACTGCCAAATAGAACTGCAGAAAACTAAGATACGTATGCTACACAAGCCTCCTTCACAGCAAAACATAATCCCATTACCCAACTTCGTTTTAGCTAGCTCCCCATATTATACACAGCCTGTTCATGACTCCAGTAAAATGAACAAAGTGAAATAAAATGCTTGCGAGAAGTAAACCCAACTTCGTTTTAGCTAGCTCTTTAATTCTCAATACTTGCTTTTGTATCAAAAACTTTGCCCTAGCTTTTATCCCATGTAATGTATAGGCTGTATGATCAAACTAACCCAAAAAGCATTAAAAAAAAAAAAAAAAAAGCGCTAGCAAGCTACACTCCATACACAGCAAACTAACCTGGAAGTTTCAGAGTGTCTACGATTTCGGGCCTCTTTTTCAGGTTGCCGAGATCGGAGATGGCGACGAAAATTACCGATTTCACGGCAAGGAATCATGGCTAGTTTACGATTTGGGGATCTTTGTTTGCAATTTGGGATTTAGGGCTAATGGGAACTGAAATTGATTTGGTGTATCGTGTTATAAGAATTTGCACTTTGGTTGGGGGGATATTAACTGTCATTTTTTTTAACTTTTTTCACTAGAAAATATCAGTTTAATACCTAATGGTTTAAAAAATCATCAAAGCACCCTGCGTAAGTGCACAGTGTTTACGGGAGCTGGACTAGGCTCACGAGCCCACGGTTGAGCTTCATTGTGTTCAAACTCGACTCGGTTAACAAAAGGAGTTCGAGTTGATAATAACCGAGCCGAGCTCCAAACGAGCTCTAATCGAGTCGAGTCGAGCTGGCTTGGCTCTTTTACAGTCCCAATACCAGAGTTTGTTTATGCTGTAGGAAAATTAGATATGTATTTAACAGGTCAGTTACATGAACTAACTGGTTTGCTTTAGAGTGTTGTTACCCATTGGATTTTGGTTGTGATCTATATGTGGTGTAATCATACAGAAGTTTAGTTTAGTTCATTTTATTCGAAATGAGTTTAATTTATTTATGGTTTTCCAGCGGAAGCAAAAACAAAGGCTAAGAACATGGAGGAACAGATATGTAGATTGTTGTAGACGCAAATGCAGATTATCAAAATGCAGTTTCTGATGTCACATATTGCTCTTGTATTATATATTTATATTAAGTTAGAGCATATGCAAACTCATCGAAGGTGACTAACGATAGTGATCAAAATAGATAGTTTCTGATGTCATATTGTTCCTGTATAATATAATTCAATTTTGTTCATTGCAACATTGACTACCTTTTGATTAATTGATTTTGTTCGTTTGTGCAGTGATGGTACATTGTTTCATATTGTATATGCTTTGTGATTAATGCATTTACTGTAATTGAAATGTGCTTTTGGACTTGCTTTTAAGAGTAGTGAGATGTGAAATGATGTTTTATTTATTTAATCGCTGAATATTCGTATACTTGACTTTGTGATTGCTTAATTCTGATGGTCTCTTATTTATCTATATATCTCCTTTGCAATAGTACAACAGAATTGAGGCATGTAGTCGAAGGTGAAGTTTAGGCTCTGCTTTGGCTATCATTGATGCTCATTTAGTCAATGCGTATTGGCTTTTCTGTAGATCCTCTAAAGAAACATAACTGCAAATTTTCTTAAGAATAATAAAACACATACATTATTCTCATGCAACATTTCTCATACAACATTATGTGGCAAGATATGATTGGGTGAAAGTTTAATTTTAACTTTAAATTAACCAATCATATATTACCACATAATGTTGTATGAGAAATGTTGTATAAAAATGATGTATGTGTAGCATTACTTTTTTTAATAGATTATCCATCAAGGGTGGATCCAGAGTGTGTAAGGCCCACCCTCAATTTAAAAAAAAAAAAAAAAATTTAATATGTTATTCTATTTGGTTTGACTTTGGCCCACCCTCAATTTTTATTTTCAAATATTAAAAATGTGGCCCACTCTCAATTTTATTACTAAAAGTCTTGGTCTACTCTTCATTTTAATACTAAAAAACTTGACCCACCTCCCACCTTCAATTTTTTAATAAAACTTGTAAAAGTAAACCTTCCTCTGTAGTTACAATTTTCAAACCCTCAGTCCGTAGTCGCTCACGTCTTCCACAACTCCTCTGCAACTTTTCCTAATTCTTCATAGTTTACACTTCAACAAAATTCTATTAGCTATTTTCTCTCTTGTTAGTACTTTTTTTTATGTATAATGTTTTTCTTTTATTTGTATGTATTAGCATAATAACATTATACATTGAATTTTTTATTGAGAAAACTTATAGAAAAAAAAGGGAAGATGGGAATCGAAACATTGTTCTCTAAATACAATTTGAGCATATCAATATTATGTGGACAAGGTTATGATGGTGTGAGTAATATGCGAGGTCAGTTTAATGGGTTAAAAGCACTTATATTGAAAGATAATGAATATGCCTTCTATATTCATTGTTTTGCTCACCAATTTCAATTGGCATTTGGAGCTATGGCAAAAAAGGATACAAATATTGAGAGACTTTTTTTGAAAGTTTCTTGTGTTATGACTATTGTTGGATGGTCACCTAGACGTAGGGATCTTCTTAATGAGAAACAAGCTTTGAAGGTGAAAAAAGCTATTGAAAGTGGTGGGCTTTCAACAGGGCAAGACCTTAATCAAGACACTAGTCTTAAGCGGCCGGGGGAAACACGATGGGGTTCACATTATGGACTTTATTGAGCTTGATTAATTTGTTTTCATCTGTTATTGAAGTGCTTGAGGATCTTACTGAAAATTCTGATAATAGAGTTGAAGCAAGTGATTTGGTGGATTATATGACTTCTTTTGATTTTGCTTTTAACTTGCACATGATGAAAAACATTTTGGGAATCACATTTGAATTTTCACAAGCATTGCAAAGGAAGGATCAAGATATTATAAATGTTATGTCTTTGGTTCACTTGTTGAAAAGAAGAATATTGTTGATAAGAAATAATGGATGGGATAATCTACTTGATGAAGTTTCTCATTTTTGCATTGCTCATAATATAAATGTGCAAAATATGGAAGAGAAATTTGTTGCACAAGGGAGACCACGGCGTAATGTTCAAGAGATGACAAATTTATTTAATTATCGTATCGAGTTGTTCTATGCCATAATAGATTTGCAATTATCAAAGCTTTAACAGTCATTTTAATGAAGGTAATACAGAATTACTTATTTGCATGACTTTCCTAAATCCAAGTGATTGCTTTCAAGCATTTGATAAGGGAAAATTAGTTCGTTTTGCTCAATTCTATCCACTTGAATTTTCTTCTATTGATTTTATGACACCTGAACTTCAACTTGATAATTACATTGATGATATGCGCTCGAATAGTGATTTTTCAAAACTAAATTATATTACCACTCTTGCTCAGAAAATAGTTGAAAAGAAGAAGCATCTTATTTACTCATTGGTATATTTGCTCATTACATTGGCTTTAACCTTACTATTTGCAATTGCAAGTGTAGAAATGACATTTTCTGCTATGAAAATTGTGAAGACTCATTTACCCAATCGGATGGAAGATCAATTCTTGAATGATAGCCTAACTCCATATGTTGAGAAAGATATATTTGACAGTGTTGATAAGGAGATGGTGATGCAACAATTCCTCAATATGAAGCCCCGCCCAGGACAATAGTAAATATAATTTTTTTTCTTTTTGTGACAATATTGACTAGAAAAACAGAATATGAATGTTATATACAATTAGTTTTTATTTGGCCCATCCTAACAAAATTTTCTGGATTCGCCCTTGATTCGCTTTGTACTCATTACATCGTAATTAACCCAAAAAATTCGGCACCACTTTCTGTAAAACCCCATTCCTGATTTTAGTTAGATCATGAATTGTATTTAAGTTAATTAATTCTTTTTTTTAATTTGATTTTTGGTATTGTGGTAAGATAGGGGTATTTCTGTCAGTTTTTAAAGCTGTGTTAAGGGGGTGAAATCAAAGAAATAAATCCTGATGGGTTTGCATGTATCAAGAGGGAAAAATTTGGACATTTTTGGTAGGGAAAGCTTATGTGGCGGGGTTAAACTGGAAATTAGATAAAATGGGGGGCAGAAATAATTTTAGAAAAACTGTTTTTATTTAAAGGAAGGAACTGGGCAGTTCGCCCAAAGGAAGAAGGAGAAACGAGAGCAGAAGAAAGAAGAGAAAGAAAGAAGAGAGGAGAAAGGAAAGGAAAGAAAAGAAAAAAAAAGGGGAAAAAAAAGGGGAGAGAAGAGAAGAAAGAGTGGTTTGGCCGAGAGATAGAGTGAGAGAAGAAGAGAAGAACAAAGAGAAAGGGAGAGTATATTAGTTTTTAAGTCTGTGAACAGTGCATCATCAAATCGTGATCTGGAGCTCATTCGCCATCCGATCGTTCTGATTTTCGGATATGTTGTTCATGAAACACAGCTCTACATTCTGAACGGTGGAAGATCGAAATCCAAGCACTGTAATAGGCAGCCAATTATAGGATAGAAGAGTGAGTGGCAAAAAAATCAAACCCTTTTCTCCATATTTCAAGCGTGCATGTGTGATTTGTTGAGTTTTGTTTCTAAGATATGAAAGATTTTACATGCATGGAGATACATTGCATCCAAATGCTTGAATTCATGTCTGCATGTGTAAGTTGTGTTTTCCATATTAATGTTTTGATGATGTTTGAGCTAAATGTGAAGACTGCTTAAATTGTTTTCTTTTACATGTTTTTGGACGAATTTTTGAAGTGCCTGATTGAGTTTTTAAGTGGGATGCATTTGCTTGTTAATTGTAACCACGTGCACTCGGCTGGATACATATTAGGATGATGGTTGACTTGTGTTTTTGATGAAATTATTGCTGGGTATTAAACTGCATACTTGACTGGACAGCATGTTAAAGAAAAGACTGAGATTTGTGATGTTGGTAAATAATTTTCTCGGTAAAAAGGGCAAATGGGGTGCTTTTCGTCAGTTTTGAAAGTATACTTTAAAAACCTGCATTTTACCCCCCTATTTTCCATGAAATCTCACATGTTGGCATGTCTTATCCTTATAGGAAATATTCATATATTATTATTATTATTTTGCTCTTGGGTTTAATTATAATTATAATGTGTTATATGAGTTTTGACTTTTAAAAGTTTATGTTTGCTTATGATTTGTATCGGACATATGCTAAGATCATGTGATGTTGAATTAATTTTCAATCTGAGTTAAACCGTTAGTTTCTAAAACATATTTAGAAAATTGCAGTTTCACCCCTATATGTGACTTTTGAATATTATGTCATATATGTATGATTTATAAGTACATATGAAATATGCTATTGACTTACATGTTACATGAGATTATGCATGAGTATGTTGTGGTGCAAAAACCACCCTACGAAGTACCCATCCCCCAGATCTGATTTTTGGCTCTGCCCGCGATGGAGGATTACGGTAGGGTATGAGATTTGATTTTGGCTCTGCGCATGCGTATGAGCAATTTTATTGGCTCTGCTGGCGTTGAGTGGTCCGCCGTGTATGACTTTTGAGGCTCGCCGCGCGATGATAGACCTTGCCGGGTATGATAGGTACGTCCCTCGCTCGGCCTGCGTGTGGGACGCCCACCAGGTATGACAGATTTCCCCCAGGGTACTAGTTGTGGTGAGAGTTTTAATAATAAATGTTGAGGTTTTATACAGAATCCGATACAGTTAAAGGAAGTAAGTCAGAGTACGATTTATTGAGTGCAGGATGATTAGAAATAAATTATATATTGTATGTGAGAACGGGGTGGTTGTTCTATTGCATATTCATAAAGTTACATTGTTGCCATGATTTGCTTGAAAATTGTTGTATGTTAGCATTATTCTTTTTTTTTAAGAACTTTTATAAACCTCCCCTTTTTCCCCCACTCACTGAGTATTTCAACTCACCCCTTTTTAAATGTTTTTCCCCCCACCAGGACCTTCCGGAGATCGTGCTGAGCAGTGAGCCTCCGCTCAGGGTTGTGCCACGCGTTGATATCTTTTATGTGGGTTTTATATTTATGTCGCATTGTAAATTTGGACTTTCGTTTCAAGAACTCATGTTTTCCATCATGTATTTCCTTTTGTTTCATATTTTGGAATGTGTAGTATAAGTGGAAAACCTGATACCAAAAGTTTCCCTAACTCTTTTCTTTTGTAAAACGAAAGATGATGCATGTCTTTTTTGAGATGTTGGAGATGGAAATACTATGATGTTATTCAGGAAAAGTATGTCTTTAAACAGGTTTCGCAGTTTTTCTACATGGCACGTCTCGGGTATCCGAGTCTTGTGGGAGCGCCCGGATCCTACGGGATGAGGAAATTCGGGACGGGATTGTGTCACTTTCATTCCAAAAGATTTACACAAGTTCAATTTTTTTCCAAATTTAATGGGAGACAATGAAATAGAAATGGCAGTTAAGCTTATCAGCCTATGCCACTTCCTCAGGCCAACATAGAAATGAACTCCTAGCTGTCAGCTAAAAGTAATCAAACAAATTGTGGTAGTTTTAAATACAATCAAATTGATAAACATTGAATAACAATTTTTACCTAGACTTGCAATTCATCTTCATAACAGCTGCTCCACTTGTTTGCTGAGGAGATTTCAGTTCAAGACTGCACTCTCACAGGATATGTCATAAGCTTTCAATTTTTTCCGTCAAAAACAAGCATCTAGAATTTCATCATTCAGCCTCTCACACACTAGACAGTTCTCATGAGGCAATCCAATGCCTTTTGTAGCGCAGCTAACACAATACCAACTTTTTGGAGGAATCTCTTTAACAGCTGGCTTAACACAGGAGACATGGTACATTTCTTAACATGAATCGCAAACTAAACAATCCTTCCCATCAGCCTTCTCCTCACAGCGCCTGCAAGTGCAAACCTTATTCACACCACATGCTATATTAGCATCAGAGTTGGATTCCCCAGTAAAAACCTGCTATGTAGGAAAATAATTTCAATTGCTCAGGACCAACTGAGATTGCATTTAGTATATCATTAAAGGAAACAGCAGAAAGATCAAACTGGGCAGTATAAAATTTCAAAGTTCTTCCATCTAATAACTCTAAATTTCATCCTGATACTCTGCAACATTACTTTTTTATAAAGCCCAGTTATCTTACTTTCAATTTCACTGCAACACACAAATAAAAAGCACTTCAATACAAATACATTATATACAATGCATCAATTGCAATTGTAATTATTGCAAAAACATTAGAGTGTGCGACACCGCAAGTCATTTGAAACCTTCTACTGAATCTATATCCTCCAAAGCACCAAAAGCAGCCTGAGCAATCTAATAATTTGTAATGACAGTAAGATGCACGTCTATCTGATTTTTGAGGATTCAATCATACAAATTACCAAAATTAAAGAAGACAGCGAATCCAAATAACATGCATTCAGAAAGTTTACCTCAATTTTCTCTTCATCACACTTAGCTATATTGGGCCTCCAACCTGGAAGGAAAACATTATAGTAAACTGAGACAGAACGGCTACAAGTAACCAAAAACTGGAAAAATTAAAGTTTAGAACCAATGGAAGAAAACAATATAGCATATAAAGAAAAGTACTTAAGTACAGTAACATCAGTGAATAGTCATACATGCTCATTGCAGGAAGTCCTTGAAAATTATTTTTCTCACAATAAAGCAAGTAACAATAAAACATTGAAAATGAAAAATCTTTTACTCACAATAGTACGCCAATAAAAGTGGATTTCAAAAGTTGTTCGAAGTTTAGATCCTACGATGAGCACAAACCCCAAAAAAAAAGAAAAAAACTAATTGATGCTAAAGTTGAAAATTGGAGAAAATAAATCACAAGCAATATACAAAGTGAATTGGTTGTGAAAAATTAAAGTCCAAAAAGTATATTGATTTGAAAGTAAGTTTTTCCCTGGAGATTGAATATAACTTAAAAGAAGCGATGCGATAAAAATAGAATAAAAGAAGAATGGATCCCAAAAACAAATACAAAGTAAATAGCTTAATAGATAGAAGATGAACCACGGCCATCAAAAGTATGTAGAAAATTATTTACAGAAAATGGAAATAGGGATGGAAAAGGAGAATAATTGATTACCTCAACGTGAGAAGAGGGTTTGGTTTTGAGAATTAAACAATCTACAAGAGCAGCCCAATTAATGGAATAGTTGTCGAAAGTTCCCTAGCGATAATACTGCTGCATCGAGAAAATTTAGCTGCCCGGCCATCCCCAAGTTTCGATTTAAGAAAATGGCCTTGAAAAGGTTTTTCATTTTTTTTTTTTAATTTAGAGAAGATGACGTGGCATAGTTAGGATTAATTAAACACGTAAAATGGGTTAAAATGAAAAGGTTAAAACATATGTGGGCCGAATATAAATAATGAAAGTTTTTAAAATTTGAAATTTATCAAAACAAGCCCCATCTATTCACCTCGCTTAATCGAAATTCATTAGGGCAAAAAGCGATTTCTTGAACCAAAGGGAGACACTGTGATTTTTTCCGATCGAACCTGCAAATTTGCACACCATATTCAATCCTGAAATCAATTTCTTGAACCCTAAACGGAATACAGTCGCGATTTTCGGCGATATAGTCACGATTTTCAATCAATTTCTTGAACCCTAAACAGAATCTGTGCGATTTCCGGTGATACAATCCACATTTCTGATCAAAACTGCAAACTTTGACACCAAATTCAATCTAAAACCATGGCTGACACTCACAATGAGGAGGGAAACCCAACGCCACTTGCGAATCCTAGATTGGCGTAGGCGCATTCAATAATGGTTGCTCCGGTGGATCATCCAATCAGTGAAGGTAGTCCACAGGCAGAGGAGACGACAGCGACACAGCAACAGAGAGAAGAATCGGCAAACAGTTTTGAAGACGAGGAGTTTGGGGAGAATTCAGGCCAGAAGGAGTCGTCCGAGGATTCAGGCGACGAGAAGGAGGCCTGCGAGAATGCGAGAGGTCGGCGAAGAAAAGGTACGATTTGTTTCGGGAATATTGCTTGTACTGTCGCTTAAGCGATCATTTGTATCGCTTAAGCGATTAATGTCTTTTACTCATGATCGCTTAAGCGATCCTATCATCTGCCCAGATCTAAGATCACTTAAGCGATCCTTTGTATCGCTTAAGCGATTTATTCAGTTTACTCTTGGTCGCTTAAGCGATTTCAGATCGCTTAAGCGATCTTGTCGATGCAGAATCACAGATATAAGATCGCTTAAGCAATCTTTTGTATCGCTTAAGAGATTCTTTCAGTTTACTCTTGGTCGCTTAAGCGATCTTGTATGAGGCAGAGTCAAGATCTCTTAAGTGATCCAAAATCACTTAAGCGACTACAGTGGTAATTTTTTGTTGCTGATATTTTGTTTATTAGTTGTTTTGGTTTATTTTTGTTGCTGACATTTTGTTTATATCGATTGTACAGATTGTGCAGACCGTAAACTGTAGAGACTACAAGTTGGAGCTTATAAGTGATAAGGTACCCTACTTCCCTGCAAGGTGACGGTGAGGCTGAGTTGGCATGTTTTTGACAGAATAAGGGACATTTTAGCTGGAATGAGGCATGGTGCAAGAGATTTCCGTTGCACTTGTTTCGGTCTGTTTTTAAGAATCAGAACAAATTGGAAAAAGGCATTTTGGGGGCAGGGTGTGCATTACATGTTGTTGCACTCAATAAAATGCAATAAAAAAAAAGAAATGTGGTTCGTTGTGGACGGAAAGCCACTACGTTTTGGGATGATGGAGTATGCCTTGGTGACGGGCTTAAGATGCGGGGAAGTGCCAGATAAGGCAGAGGCAGACGCAATAAGGATGAGTCCGACAGCCAAAAGGTTTTGTAAGAAGGTTTGAAGGGGGCAAAGTTTATTACAGGATAGATTTTAGAGAAAAGGCTACAAACAGTTTGGTTTAATGATGGAGAGAAGATAAAAGTGTGTTTGGTATTGTTTTTACATTCGATCTTATTGGCTGGTGACTCAACAAAAGCTAATGAAAATGATTGGTTGTTGTTTGCAAGCGACTTGGAGTTCTTTAATTCTTATCCATGGGGACAGATATCATTTGAGCGAACCATCAACAGCCTGAAAAAACCAAACATGGCGTTAAAGTAGGTCCAATGGGTCGGGAAGGATAAACCAAGCATGTACAATTTGTTTCGCTTCTCATGGGCAATGTAGGTAAATATTAATAGCTTTTTGTTATATTTTTTATAATATATGTGTTTGAATTATGATATGAATTGTTTTTTTACAATGTAGGCTTGGATGTACGAGGCCATCCCTGTCTTCGCTAAGGCGGGGGGGAGTAGCAATAGTTTGGATGTGCAACAGCAATTTCGTAGGATATTTCGGTGGCATGTCGAGAGGTGTACCCATAGGGACTACGACCAAATAGACATTAAGATTGAAGCGGCTAGGGTAAGATTAAAGAATTAAGATTTTGAATATGCAGTTGCTTAAAATGTCGCTTCAATCTGATTGATTTGTTTCTTATTGCAGGGAGTCGTCTGTCCCTTTCTCACTGCTATTGGGGATGAAGCGGAAGAGGACTATGTCACATCTTTCAAAGCACTGGAGGATGAAAGGGATGAATGGATAGATCGCTTGATGCGAGCCTAAAAAGGATCACGCATGTGACGGCAGTTGCAGGGCCATTACTTGACAACGTGGTTGATGTCGAGGATGATGAAGCTCCAATCAGCGGGAGGCCCGAGGATAAGGAGAAGAAGAGGGAGGAAGAGGTTCATATGCCTCAACAAACTGGTACAACAAGTACCGCTTTGCCGAGACATCGGAGTCGGGAGAATGAGGTGGTTGACCTCATAAACGGCCTGTTTGAGAGTTTTACAATAGCTGTTTATGACAGGTTTGACAAGATAGAAGAGCGCATGAAAAGGGTGGAGGAGAAAGTGGATAAGTTGGCAGAGAAAGTTGGTACAGTGGAGGAGGAAGTTGGTACAATGCAGGAGGAAGTTGGTGGAGAATTAAAGGCGATTGAAGTGCAAACTAGGCTTAAAACAGAGAGCCGAAAGAGCAAGTTTGTGAAATTGCCTTACATGGTAGTGACACAGATAAAGAAGAAGAAAATTAAAAACAAATAGAGGAAGAACCAGAAATGGAGGAGGTTAAGGAGGTTGGTGGAGGAAGTAGGGCGGTGATAATGGAGGAGGGCGAGGTGAGAGGCGAAGGAAGCGAGGATGTAAAAATGGAGGAAGTGGGCAAGCGAAAATTGACTCAAATGTCGATTTGTATAGGCCAATAGAGGAAAAGAAAAAACTCTTCTATGCATATTACAATGGATCGAAGTAATGCCCATATAAAGTATAAGAGAGGGGATTATCCCCAGGAATGGTTTGAAAAGTTGTTGACGATGGGCACGCGGCTTGAGGACTCGGTGAGTTATTTTCACTTAATTTTCCTTATTTTTGCCTATGTTTTCCATACTTATCTTGTTGTTTTTATTTGATGCAACACATCGATGAAATATTGGTACTGATGAGGCTACGATAGACTACTGATGGTTATCTATTGTATCCTGACTGTGCCATCACCGATGTGGCTTTCGGCCAAATGCTTGTTTCGGCATATCGCACTTTAATTAAAAATGTTGTTGCTAGTGGTGCAACAAAAGGACCGAAGCGAAAAAGATTGGCCCCACAACAGTTGGACTACATCCCTGATGATTTTCATTTTGATGACATGATTATGCAGTATATACGGGGGGATCGGCCCAAATATGGCCACGGTTGGGCCTTTATTAAAAGAGTGTACTGCATCATCCTCGTCAAAGAGATGCACTGGATAGCATTCGTCGCGTATCTAGAGGAGGGGTTGCTTAAGATCCTTGACTGCAACCCAATTATTTGTTGAGACAAGTAGTTGGAGGTCAAGTTGGAGCCACTGTCCAGGTTGTTCCCGTAGCTGTTGCATGACAGCAGGATGTTTGGGCATTTGGGTGATCAAGTACTAACCGAAAAGTGGTCAATTAAACGCTCTACCGGCCCAATAAATGAGTCAAGGTAAATTTTGTATAAAACTAACTTACATAATACAATTGTTCTATAAGTTTATTCTAATGCTAATGTCTTCTTCCTACTGTAGTGCTGAATGTAGGGCATATGCCCTAAAATTTATTGAGTTCGACATGACCAACACCCCGATGGACGGCTTGAATGACAAAACAATGAGAGACTGTCGAGAGGGCTGGGCTATCGACTGCTTCCATGGGCAGATGGATTCGTTTTGAGTGACCAGAACCCAATCAAAAGGTATGAAAGTTGAACTTTGAATTTTTTAGTTTATGTGATGTTAATGTTGATACTTGGGTTGTGGTGCTGATGCTGCAGGTGTCATGGTTATATAGAGCTTTATCGAAAGAGACGGACTGAGTGAACTTCTCACCTACCCACTCTATAACTTTTTTACATGTTTTTTTTATTTACAAAAGTTGACGTGTCTGCAGGTGTGTGCCGAATAATTTTGCAGGTTCCTGGCAAACAATGAGAGGAAACTTCTCAAAGGTTGGTTGGCAAGATGAGGCATCTACAATAAAGGCTACTGGGAAGGCACGGTACCAAACAATGATCTCAGACAGGTTATTGGCAAACAGAATTCGAAAACTTCTCAAAGGCTAGTTGGCAAGAGGAGGCATCTGCAATGAAGGGATTGTGCAAAGGTGTTAGTGACATTAAACTCTTTGGCATCAAAAAGTAAACTAAAGGCAGTGTATAGGAAATTCTCAAGTCCAGATCGTTGTGATGTGGCTCTTCTTGCGGCAGCCAAAAGCCTTGTGCCTACAGAATTATTGTAAAAAAATGGATCTGATATTTGGGAGATATTTTTGTTTGTCCATATAAGATATCTCATTAGCAATTTGAATTTACTATGTATGGTGTGATCATTTGCTTCACCCAAGTTGGATAATGGTTTTTTAGCGTTTTGTTTTAATTTGTGTATCACTACAACATGTAATGTATTGGTGTGATTATTTGATTCACCACAATTGGGGCTAATGGTTAGCTTATCCAAATATTTCGATATTTGCCACATCCCATGCCTATTTTTTATTTTGTGTTTCGATAAATAGGTTACATTGATGTCTCTTATATTTTGATTTGTGATGAATTAGATTGATATAAATTACTTAATTTTGTGATACAAATTCTATTCGGATTTGGGAGGGAAATGAGTGATGTACAAATGTTTCCCAATCACAATCATTTCGAAATTAATTAACCTAAAGAATGGCATGGTACCAAACAATTACGTATATGACCGACCACATATATCTCTTAAACGACCAAGACTTTTCCAGAAATGATCGCTTAAGCGACAAAGAGTCTATTACGAAGCATCGCTTAAGCGATAAGTGATACATAAGATCACTTAAGCGATTATCCATCTGGGTAGATGTTCATTCTGCCTCGAAAAATATCGCTTAAGCGATCCCGAATCACTTAAGCAACAAAGACTCTTTTAGGAAGAATCGCTTAAGCGATATATGAGATCGCTTAAGCGATTATAGATCTGGGAAGATATTCATTCTGCCTCAGACAGGGTTGCTTAAGCGACCAAGAGTCTTTTACAAAAATCGCTTAAATGATACAAATGGATTGCTTAAGCGATCATAGATCTGGCCAGATTCATTCTACCTTGGCCAAGATTGCTTAAGCGATCAAAGTCTTTTACGAAAATCGCTTAAGCAATACAAATGGATAGCTTAAGCGATTTTCGATCTGGGCATCTGTTGCGGACTAGATCGCTTAAGCGATTACCGATCGCTTAAGCAACCAAGAGTAAAAGCAAAGAATCGCTTAAGCAATAAAAACGGATCGCTTAAGCGACCAGAGTAAAAGCAAAGAATCGCTTAAGCGATACAGACAGATCTCTTAACCGACTGTGTAAATACAGAGGATCGCTTAAGTGATCCTATGTATTCGGATATTATTTATTGTATTTCAGAGCATCGGTTAAGCGATTAATACTATACTAAACATATAGGGTTTACGATTCATTCAGTAGACTATAACCGTTATTATATTTATATTAAACATATAGATCTTTTACGTTAGTATGAAACATATAAGCTGTAGAATGTTTACGTCTATGCTAAACATATGGGTTTACGAGTCGTTCAGTGGACCATGACCGTTATTATATTTATATTAAACATATAGTTCTTTTACGTTAGTATGAAACATATAAGCTGTAGAATGTTTACGTCTATGCTAAACATATGGGGTTTACGATTTGTTCAGTGGACCATGACCGTTATTATATTTATATTAAACATATAGTTCTTTTACGTCAATATGAAACATATAAGCTGTAGAATGTTTACGTCTATGCTAAACATATAGGGTTTACGATTCGTTCAGTGGACCATGACCGTTATTATATTTATATTAAACATATAGTTTTTTTACGCCAGTATGAAACATATAAGGTGTAGAATGTTTATGTTTATGCGAAACATATGGGGTTTATTATTCGTTTAGTGGACCATGACCGTTATTATATTTCAAAGGTAACCATGGAATCTTAGTGAACATATGTTCTTCTTCTTTGTTCAGAACATAAAGGGTGCATTTGGTTGAATATTCCTATAAATTTTACAAATCTTATTCCCAAAATATTTCTTTGTTTAATTATTTAGGAAATATTAGTATTTTTTTAATTAATTTTAGACTCATTAAGTGAATTAATTTCATTAATACCGGCGTGAAAAAGTTTAAAAATTAACAAAAACACCCCCACCCACCCAACTTCCCAGATTCTGGCTACCACCGACGGCTACAAACGATCGAAAATGGCTAGTAATTCACAGATGTGACATTTTTCTACTAGATCCACTGTGGATCTGGCCGGAAAAGGCCACATTTGGCCATCATCGACTTTCAAAGAAATGGCCAACGTTGACAGTTAACGACGGCCAAATCTTAGGCATCGTTGACCGAAGACGACGGCCATATATTTGGCTGTCGTCGCCAGCTAGATGTGGACTTTTTCATCCGTCGACGGCTAGATCTGGCTGTGATCTAGCCTTTTCCGGCCACATCTGTGGTCGATCTGGCCGGAAAAGGCCATATCGAAGCCCTATCCGCCTGATCCGATCGCTGTGCATCGTAACACCCTTTCCCAATAGGATTTTTGCAATGGTGGCCGAAATCTGGCACTATGGGTAGGTGGGAGTGTATTTGTTAAATTTTAAAATTTTTCATTGGTCAATTAAGCAATCGTACTAAAAAAACTTCGTTTACACAAGGTCGCTTAAGCGATCGTAGATATCGCTTAAGCAATTCTTTTCTTTTTCACTTGGTCGATTAAGTGATCATGGATCGCTTAAGCAATCATGTGATTGGCTGAATCAAATCTGCCTAGGTGCATGATCGCTTAAGCGATCCGTGATATCGCTTAAGCGATTCTTGTCTTTTTGTCTTGGTCGATTAAGCGATCATGTGATTTGCAGAATCAATATCTGCCCAGGTGCATGATCGCTTAAGCGATCCTGTTTGAAAAACCCTTTGTCGCTTAAGCGATATACTTAGTCGCTTAAGCGATATACTTAGTCGCTTAAGCGATCATGGGCAATATATATTTTTCCAGCTTTTCTCGCGAATTTTGACAAACTAAAATTACCAACACGTATTCATTCCATACTTTCTCCTCAATTTGACAACCTAATTCCAAACAAAAATCACCAACAAATATTTAGGCCATGTAACAAGAATACTAAATATAAAGAATGATCTATTGAAGGTAACAATAAAATTTAAAACATCAATAATTGAAAACAATAACTCATCAATGGTTGGCCTTCGCAACTCCCTGAATTTCATCCTTCTTCGAACCTAATTTTCTGGATCTGCATGTGATTACTTCTGGCAACTGCTTCTCTTGTGGCCAGGTTGCTTGCAAATTGAGCACGTATTCATCTTCCAAGGGAACCTCAGAGGTTGATGGAATACGCTTAACTCTTTTTCTCCCCTTTACTGTCTTCTTGAATGGCGGATGGATGACAATGTCAGCCAACTCTGGCGGCACTACCCTCTGCTCTTCTAGAGGCACTAGATATATTGTTTCTAAATAAGCTAGCATGTAGTGACCTGCCATATAGAGAGGGGAGCAAAGTTCCATGTAAATTCTTGAACCAAAATCCGACTTCCGTTGGTGTTTTAGTGCTACTAGTGCATGAGGATAAGGTAAACGTTGAATGTCAAGCACTTACAGCTACAAATTTTACTAACAAGGTTAACTAGGGCATCCAGACCATAGCCACGTCCAGTGAACTCTTGAGCATGAAGAGGATCGACAAACAGTGCATTTGACAATTCCATACGTTCTCGCAATAATTTTTCAATTGACGGAACAAAGGTTGTAGTAAAATTATCTGACTCCATACGACGCTCATGGAACCACCGTGACAATGTCCTCTGGATTGCATCAAAAAGTGCAACTATTGGAAACTCTCTTTCTATTAACAACTTCGAATTTATGGACTCTGCTATATTCGTGGTCATGACATCAACCTTCTTCCAGGAAAGTAAGCTCTACTCCATCGCTCGAAACAACACCATGCTCAAGATACTTAGCAACTCTATCATCTTGATTCGGATTTCCTGGAAGTGCTCCTCGAACTCATCAACCCGATAAGCTTTTGCTGCCATATAGTATGTCTGAAGGAGGCTAGCACACTTAAACTTTTGTTTTATGCTCTCACCAAGGTGCCTCATACAGAATCCGTGATGTGCTTGACGGTAAATAGTGGCAATCCCCTTCTTTATAGAGTTGTGTCTATCAGATATTATGCACAACTCGTCACGGTCAGGCACTATCATACGTAATTGCT
The DNA here is from genome assembly GCA_026229545.1 of Pistacia atlantica. Lineage (NCBI taxonomy): Eukaryota > Viridiplantae > Streptophyta > Magnoliopsida > Sapindales > Anacardiaceae > Pistacia > Pistacia atlantica. Next base: position 10,854,341 of record CM047900.1, read on the forward strand.
GAAAAAACCAAGTCCACGACTCGTCATTCTCAGAGTCAACCACACACCATGCAATAGGATATGTGTGATTCTCGTTGTCTTGTGCAGTGGCCACCAACAATGTACCTCCATACTTTCCCGTCAGAAAGCAACCATCAACAGCCAACACCTTTCTCATGTTTACAAAACCCCTCATAGTAGAACCGTAAGCAACAAAAAAAATATTTAAACATCATATTCCTGTCCCACTTCAAAGCCATCTTCTTACCTTGGTTTGTCAACTCAAGCATATAGCGGTACGCTTCTAATACTACGTACCCGTGCTCCGGCGTGCCCCTCACAAAATCTTGTGCATGTTACCTCCCTTTCCAGCATTTCCAGTAACTAACAGCACATCCCAACTCTGTGCGCATAAGTCTCTGAATGTCTTTAGGAGATGGACATTTCCCTTCAACGAACCGACTTTTGACAGATTGTCTAATAACATCAGCGGAAGCTTGTCGATGCTCACCTGAAATATGTCCCAAACCATATGTGTGCTCACAGGTATATGTGCTAAGAATAAATTTTTTAGACTCTGCCAACCTTCTACAATAAACCTGCCACTTGCATTTTCGATCACGACATGCAACCGTCACAGCCAATGAATTTGACTTTTTGGTGATGAACTCAAAATTACCTCTCACGGCAACAAGTTTTAGCTTCCTCACCACTTCCTCTTTATTGTCAAATAAATACCCTATGCGCAACTCCGATCCATCTGTAAAAACATGAGCTGGTTCACTACTACCTCCAATTGCCCCCTCTAAACCTACATAAACAACCATAGTGTTCTCTTCCTCACAATCTACGCCTTTTGCATAATCTGTATTTAAAGGAATCTCCACATCTATGGGAACATCTACAGGGTCCTCCTCCTCAACATTTCCATTCTGCCCCCCATCACCAACCTCTTCTACAGTGTCCTCCTCACCATCCAATTCACCGTCTACTCTTGATTTTTCAACTAACAAATCAATGGCCTCATAGTTCAAATTAAAACTAGGCAAATCTCCACCTACTTCCTCGTTATCTCCTTCCTTTGAACCATTATCGGCCACATCAATCATATATAACTTTACACTTTCATCATACTTTAATATAGCAGAAGGTACCTTATAATGTTCAGGAACTCTGCTTAAAACATACTTCACAACTATATCACTATGCGAGCAACTCAAATCACATCTTCTAATTATTTCATCAATCAACTCATCAAAACTAACCTCTGTGCTCACAGCAATTGGTATAACTTCTTTGCTCTTCCTAATCCACTTCCAGCTACTTTCTTCCTCCACCCACTCACCAAAATATTCAACACCTAAAACAACTTGTCCCATGTGTAATAATAGCCAACTACCTGTAATGCAAGAAAAAAAATATTCTTAAATGTTGTACTAAGGGTTCAAATATTTTAAAAAGAATCCGCACAGTCACTTATATGGTCTGGTGTATCGCTTAAGCGATCATGGTTATTTATACTGGATCACTTAAGCGATACACTTGATCGCTTAAGCGATCCAGTATTAATAACCATGATTGCTTAAGCGATCTTATGCCATTTACTGATCGCTTAAGCGATCTGCTCCTATACACCAGACTTTTAGCGGATCGCTTAAGTGATCTTATGCCACATACCTGATCGCTTAAGCAATCTATCTGCTGCATTACCAGACGTACCAGATTGCTTAAGCGATACACCAGATCGCGAAAGCGATCCATCATACCCAGAACACATTTTCAGTCATCTCCACCTACAATCGATCCATCATACCCAGAATAAATTTTCAACATATTTCACTCCTCTCAAATTCCATTACATCAAACATAGCCCAACAACCTAAACAACTAAATCAAAATCATAACCCAAACCCAATCCATGCTAAATCAAAATCATAACCCAGATCTTTGTAAATCGAAATATGAAATCGAAAGGAAGATACACATACCTGGACGAAATGTCAGGAGGAGGAAGAGGAGGAGAAGGATCTGTGTTGGATAAGATGTTAATGGCGAAGGAATGCGTTAACGTGGCGGGAGGAAAAAGAAGAAGGTGTTTGGGCTTATTTGCAAGAATTTCGACTCTTTGGGAACATATTATAATTTTTAAAAGATTACACAATTATTCATTAATCCTAATTAACCCCTAATCATATTTAATTAAGCTTAATAAAAAATAAGGCTATTTAGTTAACATTTACAAACTACATAGCCTTTTAATTAAATTTTAACTCCAAATGTCTTTTTAATAAACTGCCCCCTACTGCATCTGATGAACAAGTGAATAGCATAACCCAAGAGCGTCGAAACACTTGATGCACGATAACCGTCGCGAGGAAGAGGAGATTGTGATTGTGATTGTGATTGTGATTGTGAACTCATATTGCCAATCACAACAATCAATTTCTGATTCGATTTAGTGACTACAAGGGGGAACGAAAGAGAAAAAGGGGTGCAGTTAGGGCAATGTGAAAAAAAAAAAATTCATCTAAATGTCAGAGATCGCTATGAACAGTTTTGAAGACTGGTTAGTAAGCATCTGGGAGAGAATTCAAAATTTAGGGTTTGTAATTTGGGTTTATGGATTGATATTATTTGGGAGAGAGCTCAAAATTTAGGTTTTGAAATTTGGGATTAGGTTTGAAAAATTCGGGAGCCAAATGGGATTTACATTTGATTTTTCTTTTTATTTGTATAATACCTGACGTGTCAAGTTGATGACGTGTCAGATGATGTGGCATTGTCATGTCATCCACCACGTCAGCTAATAAAACTAATAATATTAAACTGCCAAAGGTATTTGAGTCTTTTCGCACTCTGTTATCTTTTAGCTAACGAAAATTTCTAACTGAACCTGATGAAAAGTGACTGTTTATCATTTCCAAACTTTTTGGATACCAACTCATCATTACGGTAAACTATGTGTAGATACACGCCCTTATTAAAAAATTTAGATATAAATATAGTGGTTTTTGAGTTTCTTATTTGTGATAATATTATAGAGCAACTTCTTTTCTTACGCAAACAACAATCTCACCATTTATGAAGGAATTGGAGCTTCATTTCTTTTTCGATTTCTATTCAAGAGATTGATTTTATGTCTTTTCTGGCCGTTTTCACGCAAATTTGTCGAAAATGATTAACTACTTCATTTACGAATTTCCTCTCTTTATCTACAAACTCGCTAGGCTGGTGTTAGATTCTTATTCTCTCTAATATTTACTTTAACTCTTAATATAATGGATAAACTCATAGATTAATAGACAATCACTCACCAACAACCGTTCATTTTTTCATGATATTATAGACTTGGATCAATTAAATAAACAAACTAGAGGAAGCCGATTGTGTCATGCACAAACACATAAAAAGCAAACAATTGTACTCAATAATTTTTAGCTTAATTAATATACTTTAAGAATTTAATTAATTAAGATATGATATCATAATCAATCTGCATGCTAAGTATGTGCATTTATTTGAACGAAAATTTAACTAATATTGTTATGCCTAAAATATCAGGGTTGACATAAATTGATGTTAGCGAGCACCAATCAAAGTTCAGGAAGACTTTGCACCGTCCAGAGTCTACCACATCACCTAAGACGGAAAGAATATAGCTATCAACAACCCAACCGACTCAAGTTTTGTCTGTGAATGAATTTGGTTCGCACACCTGTCCAAGCCCCATCTAATTTAAGGATATTTCTTAAGTTCTCAACCAATGGGAAGACGAGAGAGATTTGCACAACACCAACCCACTTGCAGAAATATAATCATTACGTTGAACTCAGCAGGTCTAAATAGGCAGCTTCCCCCAAAAAAAATCAAGATCAGACACTCTGAATTCAACAAAGAAAATAGCAAAGACACATTACAGAAAAGAGACTAGCTTGATATTCTCTAATAACACTTATAACACCAAGCACCTGTAACCCAGATCATCGTTCGCGACCTCTTGGAATCTTGACTAATAACCAGGAACATAATAATATAAAAGAAAACAGTATATGTAGGATTTGCTTTAAGAATCTGAACCACTATAAAACATTTGCTGTCTCATTTACTTTTATGTCTTTGCATGCTACTGTGAGAACATTACCCCATTCAACTCTCATAATCATTCACGTGAAATTTTTAAGACTTTCTTAGTACTTTGCACATGCGAAGTCGTTGGTGTCAAAATCCAGCATTAATAGTTTGGCATTAGAAGGATGGCAAAGATTCACATTAGCTCTCTATCTACTAATCTCAACTGATCTGTTAGTTTGATCTTCAAAGATCAACCACAAAATCTCATGGCTCGTGATTTTAAAGTCGATCGCACTGACATCAATAAAGAGGAAATTCCCCACAATCAGGAGAACGACTACTCCTCCCGAAGTAGTTCCACCTCCCCAGAATATTGCGAGGAGCATCCCTTCGACCTCCTAGACGAATCTTACTTTGATCCGTTACCTAGAGAAATTTGATAACACCCTCCAAACGATAAAATAAAGGTTGGATCGTTAAGACCAAGTCGTGCCACTAAATTCAGACAAGGTGGTACCACTTCCAAAAACGTATGTAGGTCGTTCTAAAGTATGGAAACGAGTGAAAGCTCATACTACGCGCACTACAGCGCAATGATGGCTCCGACCATCACCATAAGGAAAGTACCCACTATCATCACGTCGGTTCCGACCACCATAGAGATAGGGAAAAATCCCCCAGCCACTCAACACCTTCACGTGGCTCGGGCCTGCAAATGTCAAGGTATGGCGAAAGCTCCAGTGAGGGTAGAGAAAGCACCAACCTGGGGTCTATCATCAATCGCGATCGTCGAGAACATACCCTCATTGTAGAGAGTGATCCCCAAAGGGTTTCGCTTCCTCAGACAAAGGAGTTACAGTGAGCTCTGGATTAGCTTCAAGCTTAGCAAAATGAGCAGGGAGTGATCGCTGGCGCACCTCCCTTTTCTGTAGCAGTTCTGATTGCCTCTTTCCCACCAAGATTTAGAATGCCAACATGAGAGTAATCAATGGGAATGTTGATCCTCATGATCATCTCTATGAGTTTAATGACCTCATGGAGCTTCACCAAGTTTCAAACTTGGAAAAATGTCGCTGCTTAGCAGTGACTCTAACTGACCAAACTAAACGTTGGTTCAGATTGCTTCCACCACGGTCTATCAACTCATTACATTAGATGAGCTCATTAATCTTAAGTCACTTCCAAGCTAATTAGAAGTTCTCAATGCTGCTCAGCTATCTAAGCAATATATGAAAGGAGAAGAATGAGTCTCTCTAGTCTTACATTGACAAGTTCCACAAGGAACTGAATAAGGTGGCTAATACACCTGAAGATTCAGTTTGAACTCTAATTATTGCTGAAGTTCGCTCGTAAACTAACTTGTGGAACAAACTGCAATTGGAAGGGGATATTTCCCTTACTCGCTTCTACAACTTAACAGAGAAATATCTGCAAATAGAAAACTCAGTGGCATCTCTAAATCGCCATGACCCCAGACCTTTGACCAGCGCTCCTAGTCGGAGGGATGAATTCGGGGGAGAGAGTAGTAGAAGGAATGATTGTAAATGGGCTAACGACGATTATAAAAAGAAAAAGAAACAACAGTTTAGGCCCAAGAAATCTTATGCTCCACTTCCTCATCACTACCGCGATAACTTCACTCTACTCAATACATCGGTCTCAGCCATTCTAAATAATTCAGCAGAAGTCAATCTGCTCGGAAAGCCAAAGCCCATGAAAAAGCCCATGTTTAAAAGGAACGGCAAGAAATACTATCGTTACCACAGGGATAATAGGCACCATACTAATGAATGTCGAATTCTCAAGCAGGCAATTGAAGACCTTAGCTAGAAAGGACACTTTAAGGAGTATGTAAATGGTCCGACTCCCTTGAAGGAGAAAGATCAAGAAGACGGGAAAAGACACAAAGGTCGCAAAGTGTCTACTTATAGGGACCATCATTGGGGGACCTCATATTATAGGGACCTCTCGACATGCACAAGATAATTATGCCCGAGATATGAGCCTTTCAATGTGCTCAATCTGGAACCACGACCTAGCAAGCTGCGCAAAGAATAGGAGATTAACTTCTCTGAGAAAGATGTGAAACGAGTGCACCACCCTCATGAGGATGCACTAGTTGTCGTAGCTGAGATGGGAAGGTACGAAATCCACATGATGCTAATGGACAATAGAAACACCATGAATATCCTATTTTAGCAAGCCTTTGAAGAGATGAAGCTGGAAGAGATAGACTTAAAGCATGTAGTTGTTCCTCTTTATGGTTTTACCGGCAACCATCTAACTCCCTGAGGAATGATTACTCTTCCGGTCACTTTAGGCAATCCTCACAAAGTGACCAAGATAACAGAATTTTTGGTAGTAGATTGTCCTTTAACATTTAATGGCATTCTTGGACGACCTCTACTATGAAAATTCAAAGCTATCACTTCTCTCCATCACCAGAATATGAAGTTCCCCACTCCAATAGGGTGTGGGGAAGTTAGAGGATCACAACGTGAATCTCACAACTGCTATAATTGAGCAGTCCAAATGGCATGTAAGGGGAAAGGGAAGGGAAGCCCGAGGGTAACCTTGAGTAGGCAATGGCAATCAACAGAATCGAGCCACAGCCTGGTCCAGTGGAAGATAACACGATCCTCATGTGCAAGAGGAGTATAACCACAATAGACCAGTTGAGACTTTGTCTGAGGTACTTGTCGTGTGTTGAGAATCGGGAAGTAATCTCAGCCCTCACCTCGCAACCAACTTAGCGAGCTTCCTCAGATAGAATATTGATGTTTTTGTATGGACACATGCCGACATGATCGGGATCAGCCTCGAGATCATATATCATGCACTCAACATTGACAGTGAAATCAAGCTAATTTTCCATAAAAGAAGAGCTATGGACCCAAAGTGCTATGCAGCTTTTAAAAGTGAGGTGAACAAACTCCTCTCAATCGGGTTTATTTGGAAAGCTCATTACCCCAATTGGGTCATCAATCCTATTTTGGTAAAAAAACCCAATGGTAAATAGCGAACTTGTATTGATTTCACGAATCTCAACAAAGCCTACCCAAAGGATAGTTTCCCTGTGCCCATAATCAACTAGCTCGTTGATGCCACTTTCGGGCATGAATTGTTCAGCTTTATGGATGCCTATTTGGGATACAATCAGATCCTGATGTTCATACCCGACAAGGAACACACCTCATTTATCATAGATTGGGGGCTATATTGCTACAAAGTCATGCCCTTCGCTCTGAAAAATGTTTGGTTAACCAAATGTTTTCTAAGCAGATCGAGAAAACAATGGAGGTTTATGTCGATGACATGCTGGTTAAATCGCATATCACTTCAGATAACATAGCCCACCTCATAGAAATGCATAACATACTTTGAAAATACAAAATGAAACTTAACCCTCTTAAGTGTTTATTCAGAGTAACCTTAGGTAAATTCTTAGGGTACATGGTTAATCATCGAGGAATTGAAGTTAACCTTGAGAAAATCGAAGCTCTCCTAGATATGAAAAGCCCTACAAAACTTAAGCAAGTTTAGAGCTTGAATGAGAATATAGCGGCTCTCAGTAGCTTCATATCGAGAGCCATAGATTGTTGTTTGCCGTTCTTCAATGTACTCAGGGCCAACAAGAAATTTGAATGGACTCTAAAGTGTGAGCAAGCTTTTCATGGCATAAAAGAGCATCTTGGAAAGTTGCCTCTTTTGTCCAAACCACTTCCTAAGGAAATTTTATTTCTTTACCTGTTCATTTCCTAGTATGCAATCAATGCTACTCTCATTCGAGAAAAGAACAGAATTCAATGGCATGTGTATTACACCATCAAACGGTTACTAGACGTCGAGTCAAGGTATCCAAAAATGGAGCAATTAGCCTTTGCCTTGCTAATCGCCTCCAAGAAGCTACGACCTTATTTTTATGCCCATACCATCTATGTTTTGACCAATTACCTGCTTAGACAAGTCCTTCAGAAACCAGAGGCCTCGGGTAAATTGCTTAAATGGGCCATGAAATTGAGTTAATTCGATATATATTACAAACCAAAAGCAGCAATTAAAAGGCAAATTGTGGCTAACTTTATATCGAAGTTCTCCTATCAGCTAAATCGGGAACCCGATCAGTTAGCCAGCAAGGTCGTCCAAGAGACTATTCGAAATTCATCAACATGGAGCCTCTATGTTGATGAGTCTTCTAATAAAAGAAGAGTCAGAGCTAGTCTTCTGCTCATCATCCCTAAGGGTCCTCGCATCTATGGAGCCTTTAGGTTTGGATTCAAAGCCACTAATAATGAGGCTGATTATGACACGCTATTTGTTGGTCTGTGACTAGCCAGAGAGATGGGGTCAAAAGTGATCAAAATCAATAATGACTCCTAATTGGTAGTCAATCTGATATTGGTAGAATATCAAGCTAAAGAAGAAAACATGAGCGGTTACTTGAAGAAAGCTAAGACCGCACTTGAGCCCTTCTAGCAATATATGATTAAGCAAATCCTAAGAGATCACAACTCTATTACGGATTCTTTGGCAAAGATAGCTTCATCACTGGACTCCGATATGCCAGTTAACATCCTGGTTAAATACATCGAGGTTCTCAATATCAACTCACCAGATCAGACAGTGGCTACAACTGAATCAATAACTTGGATGACTCCAATTATTCATTATCTCAAGGAAGGGGTTCTTCCTAATAGCAAGACTGAGGCAAGACTCCTATAGACTACAACTGTTCGTTATACCATGATCGAAGATCAATTGTACAAACGAGGATGCAGCACTCCTCTTCTCCAATGTGTGACAGATGAAGATGTAGACTACATCATGAGAGAGATACATGAAGGGGTTTGTGGTAATCACACACCGTACAGTTTCTCGCCAATAAAATTATCGACAGGGATATTATTGGCCTTTGCTTAACAAAGATACCTATAACTTTGTGAAGAAGATGATGGTATAGTTTCCTTTAAAAGCAAATTTGGGTGGGAGTTAATTCTTGATCTTAGATCGCGACCACGTATCATCAATCCATGGGAAGAGTAACTTCCACGCCTCGCAGAAACCAACCGATGATAACTTTATCGAGAATCTCAATCACCAGCGTAATTATCTCATCTGCATTTAATGTGCCCCAAAAGAATGTTGTTTCAACATGGCTAGCATTTATTGTTTATGGCTGACATTTAATGTGCATAGTGATACGTCTGTTAGATAAAGATTACTTTATTGATTGTACCATCTGTCAAATATGACAGATAACTTCTAAAGAGGCATTTATTCACCATGCCAAACGCGAACACCAAACAAGATAGTTCAAAAAATTCAGCCATGGGAAAATCTAAGTTTCCCAGGTCATGAATGACAGTTAGAGTTCAAAGCATTCTTCGATGTCTCGAGGCAAAATCAAGCTCAGATCATTTGATCTTAGTAAATGATCACCTCAGGTCGCATGCCCAACTCTCAAGCCACATTTCACGATCTAACACAAGTTCACAAGTCAAGATAGAATTTTAGATATCAAATTGAGCAACCAGCATCAGGTCATCCAAAACAATGTGATAGCCCCCTAGCTCTTAGCTTGAACGGATATCTTCGAAATCAAGTCAGGTTGCGGCATAATCATGAAGTTCTCAAGATCCAACTCCTTGAATGTCAAGAACTAGAGAGCTTCTGTTATGCCTAAAAAATTAGGGCTGACATAAGTTGATGTCAACGAGTACCAATCAGAGTTCAAGAAGGCTTTGCACCATTCAGAGTTAGCCACATCGCCCAAGACAGAAAGAATATAGTTGTCAACAACCCAATTGACTCAAGTTTTGTTTGTGAATGAATTTGGTTCACACACCTATCCAAGCCCCATTTAATTTAAGGATATTTCTTAAGTTCTCAACCAATGGGAAGACGGGAAAGATTTGCACAGCACCAACCCCCTTGCAGAAATGTAATCATTACCTTGAGCCCATCAAATATAAATAGGTAGCTCCCCCTCACAAAAATGAGATCAGACATTCTAAATTCAATAAAGAAAATAGCAAAGACACACTATGGGAAAGAGACTACCTTGATATTCTCTAATAACACTTAGAACTCCAAGCACCTATAACCCAGATCGCAATTCAAGACCTCTTGTAATTTTGGCTAATAACTAGGAACACACTAATATAAAAGAAAACATTGAATATAGGATTCGCTTTAAGCATCTAAACTACTATAAAAACCTTTGCTGTCTCATTTACTTTTACTTTTTTGCATGCTACTGTGAGAACAGTACCCCATTCAACTCTCATAATCATTCACGTGCAATTTCTAAGACTTTCTTAGCACTTTGCACGTGCGAAGTCGTTAGTGTCAAAATCCAGTATCAACATATATGAAACCAGAAATAGCAATAAACACACAAATCACAAACAGTAAAGAGAAATAATAGTACGCACGATTTACCTTTGGTTCACCCAATTAATATGATACATTTAGCAGAGTCAATATTATTGCAATACTTCCTCACCTCTCTCGTTACAGTGAAAGTAATTTGCCCTATGGTTGTTATCGCTCACATACAAGAGAAAAAAATGTTTATATACTAGGTTTAAAGTGTAAAACCTAGTATTACAAGGATTTTTATTTCTAAGCCCAAACCCAACAAGGAATTAATAACTTAAAGAAAACCTTCAGTGGCTATTCATGGAAAAGGCCCAAACTGCCTACGTAATGTTGAAGTGGTCAACAACTCCAACATTATTTACATATAACCAGCTACCTAACAACTCAACTCTTGCTTATAATTCATTTACTTTACTCTAATATTTGTTTTATATGAACTGAGTGTCACACCCCCTCCCAGGTTTTCCCTATCTCGCCGGATCTAGGCGCTCCGAGGGACTTAAGATCTGAGAGGATGGTGAATTTTTCTAAAACATAACACAAAATTAGATTCTAAAATAAAAATACTTTTCAAATTGAATGTTTACATTTAGTTCTGAAATAGGATACAAGAAAATCGGTTTACACAAAACCGTATCAGAGTGTTTAAGATGTATAAGCATCATGCCGATGAACATGCGTTTGTAGCCAATCGAAAGCGTATAGCATGCGCCTCACGGACCCTGTATGCAATCCTAGGGAACAACATAAAATAGTGAGTTGGGAAGCCTAGTGAGTGGATAATACAATTGATATACAAAAATAGCTTTAACTTTAAAAACATGCATGAGGAAAAACCGTATGCATGTCATGCAGCACATAACCACCCGCTTAATGATGCAAAAATAACCCAATATAATTTTCGAATATTGTAGAACCTTGAATCATACCAACTTATGCTAGACAAAGTAATCCATACCCTTGTACCAGATTTTCCGAATGCCATGGATCATTTATATTTAAAATCACACAACCGATTCAAATATCACTAAAGTTTGAGTATACATCTCCCTAACATGAAATCCACTTTACCCAGGCCTATACCCACTAGTTGTCCACAAATTTCATTCATTAATGCAACCACCACCACCACTACTACACTAGTACCCAAGGTCTCTAATACAAACAACTTGGTGTGTCTCACACACACTGAAATTCCATATGCCACCCAAGTCTACTCGGTGTCCATAAGCCACATCCTTACCAAACTAGAACATCAAAAGTACATTTCATCTAAATAAAAGTACAATAGCATCGGACATATGATCATGCAAGAATAAATAATCACCACAATAGCACTAGGAAACATCCAACATCCATTGCATTGGTAAGTGTCTCCAGTACAGGTAAAGCAAGCAAATCATAATCACTTCTTGTGCAAACTGCATGTTTGCATTAGTTTAACTGCCCACTTCGTGTGCATGTGGCACACCTGAATTGGCTTATTTATTTGCTCACTTAGTGTGCACGTGGCACACTTGCATTGGCTTATTTATTTGATCACTTCGTGTGCACGCAGCACACTTGCATTGACTTACCAGCCCACTCAACCTCCACAGTCCACACTTAATCACCACAATCACGCCAAAACCAAGTACAATACACATATAATTCAGCAAAAATAACCAATACACTTCCCCAACATATATCAATTCTTACAACGCATAAACCTTACCAAATTTTGCCACATTTAAATTTACACAACCTCTCAGCTTCAAATTAAACCAACCAGCCCACCTATTTGCTAGACTTCTTTCCCATTTCACTAGCCAAGTTATTTACACAATGTCCATATCATATGGGAGTGTTCAAAAGAACCAATCGAAACCTGAACCGACGAGTACTTGAGGTTTGGTTTTGGTTCCTACTCGAAACCGACCGTCAATAGGTAGGTTTCGATTCCAAATTTTTGGAACCAGAATCGAGAACCGAGACTAATATGAAATAAAATTAAAGAGTAGGGGTTTATTGTAATTTTACTATCATATATAAAAACTTCAATTAGGGCAAACAAATTTATCATCGCTTCTCACCGTCTCTATTGCTCTCTTAGGTAGAAAAACATTTTTTTCTAGTACAAATTTCTTCACTCCATCTTTTTTCTTCAGTCCCAATCCATCCCAACACTCTTCTCAAACATTTTTTCCTCACTGTTTCTTTCAACACAAAATAATCTGTAAGAAAAATAGTTTCTCACCGACAATTGCTTGGATGATCTTTCAAGCACAAGACTTGCAACATAAGGTAAAGTCCTTTTGCTTTTTCCTCCAAATGCTATGTGGGTTTTGTTTTGGGTTTGGCTAAAAATATGAGCTTGGTTCTTTTTTGTTCTTGTATCTGGATTATTATTATTATCAATGTTCAAACTCGGACTGGACTGGGCGGTCGAACCGGTCCTACCGGGTTTCGCTGGAATTCTAGTTTAAAAGGAGTAAAAAACCTGGATTTTACGTTTGACCATTTCAAACCGTTTTTGGACCATCTTACTGTAGCAAACCGACGGTCCAACCGGTATAACAAACAAATCCGATCCACGTCCAATCCGGTCCACTAACAAATTTGAAATTAAAAATGTGAAAAAAACGATAAAGTCAAACCCCCAATTTTTTTAATCCATTTCTATTTGCTTTTGTGGTTCAGCTTTCTGCCACTTTGCTAATTTGAAATTTGCTTTTTCTTTTTGGTTTGCCATTCGCGATCTCCAGTCCGGTCCTCCTCCTCCATTCGCGATCTCCTTCAAGCTTTAGCTTCAGCCTTCAAGCGTTCACTCTTCAAGTCTTCAACCTCTTCAATCATCGCGATCTCCTCCTCTTCAATCAACCTCTTCAGGCTCCACTCCAGTCCTCCTCCATTCGCGATCTCCTTCAAGCTTCAGCTTCAGCCTTCAAGTCTTCAAGTCTTCAACCTCTTCAATCATCATTGGTCTGCTACTCTGCTTCTTCCTTGCCGTGGCTGGTCTGCTACACTATAGTTTCGTCACTCTTCAGTTGTGACTTCAACTTCAACTTCAATTCTGAGTCTTCATTCTTCAACTTCAAGTCTTCAATGGTTCAGCCTCTTCAATCATCGTCATCACCATCTAAAAGCCCACTTCTTGCTTGTCGTTGCTTGTCTACCAAATTAGTTAGTCACTACTTCAACTTCGTTCAGATTTCAGCCTTCACACCTGCCGCTGTCTGTCGTCGACCAAGTAACAAACTACTGTAAGAGAATAAGAGTCATCCTATCTTTCTGTGTCTTCTATTTCATATCATGATTCACGATATTGTATTTATTCATGATAATATGATATTGTATTATTGTGATGTGAAATTGTGAATCACTAAATCAGTCAATTTAAATTTTGAAACTCTTAAAACTGATTTCTTATTGTGAATCTGTCATTTGTCAATTGAATTTCTGAAACTCTAAAATGTAATTTCTCATGGGAAATTAGAAATTGATGGTGAATGTTTCACCGTGAAGCTTTATTACAGTAAAGAGTAATTGAAAGGCGGAGGATTGAATTTGTAAACATTAACTATCAAACTTTGATGGTTTTATTATTATTGAGGGTTGGTTTGATGGTTTTTAGATTTTAGTTACAAAAACAATCTGGATTTTTAAAGTTTTTTTTTTTTTTTGGTGCCGTCAGCATGACATCATGCTGGTGTCAGCATGATGACGTCACCTTTCGGACCAGTCCAACCGTGAAAACCGAAAACTGGGCCTTTGGTCGAGTCTACTCTTGGTCCGGTTTTCAGAACATTGATTATTATTATTATTATTATTATTATTATTATTATTATTATTTTGGATTGCTAAAAATTGAGTTGTAGTATGGATGAGAAGTGAGAATCGCATGATGCTAAGTTGTTGTAATGATAAGGTGATTATGATAATCCGACTGAAGTATTCTAAGTTGTTTGTGATGATAAATGGTGATGATGGTAATCTTGCTAATACTGAAGTGTTACGAGTTGTAATTTTACAGTTATAGGTTCCGACTCTAGGTACCCAAGAACCGAAACATTGGTTCTAGTTCCGGTTCCAAATTTCAAGGAACCGTCGGTTCCGGTTCCGATTCTGATTCTGATTCTGATTCCTTCAAAAAATGCAAGGTACCTGAAACCAAACACCCTTAATATCATATATGTACTTACATATATACACTCTAGCAACATCACAAAATAAACCCATTCAAACTCTATCTAATATATATTGTCCAGCAAATTTCAAGCCTAAAAATATGAACTCTAGCAACATTTCCCTCAAACAGGGCTGCCGAGTGCATACAATTATACCCATAAACAATTCAATCAAAAAAAAAAAAAAAGACAATCTAATGCATGGAATATAGCTCCGTCCAAAAGCATTCACAAAGTCGTCATTTAGCAAAGCACTATACTCCAAACGATTTCCCAGCATTAAATCACAACCCAACATTCTTCAAGACACTCAGCCGAAGTAAAATAAGTACAAATTCGTAATGCATCAGCTTAACTAAAAATCCCAGCCGTAATTATTACCATAAACATTTCCACCAATATTCAATTGATGCAAAAGCCATACATAATTATAAGTAACATACAAAGCGTAAGTACCTTCTTTAGAGCCAGATTTAAGGCAGCAACATCCACATATCAATTTTGCCAAGACATGCAAGGTGGGATCTAGCAATTATCACAATTTACCACAAGCTTTTTCACCAAACCCTTTTTAATAGCAATTTACCCAATATATTTTCATATTGCTAGTCATACTAGAAAATACCCTATAAATATATGTTCACTTATATTGTAAATGTGGAATGGACCAACTCTCACAACTCTATTCAAATTATTGGGCTAAAAAACACTCACAAATACCTTATTAGTTACTAGAAAAGTCTTTAGATAAAATAAATTATGTAATCTTAAAGTTTTATTTAAGTGCTAATAAACATATATTACCTCAAAAAAAATAGATAAATTCTATGGGAAGGGAAGCAACCTAAAATATCATAATTAATCATACATTTTAGCGTGCTATTATGATTCTCCTTCTAAAAGCATTATGGTTCTCCTTCTAAAAGCATTATTTTTTTTCTAAAATTATTATCTCTATGTATAGTTATATAATTACAAAATAAAAATTATAAGGTCTGGAGTTTGTTGCTTCATTTATGGGCCGCTGACATCCTTTCGGCGTATTTCTTGCTCCCACCCAAAGTTTGCTCTAAGGACAATTTGATACCCCAAAAGTTTGAAAATGACAATAACTCACCAATCGTTAATTCCGTTGGACAATTTCCCAACCTACCATTAAAATTTGTTAATAAAATGTGTTTAAAGAAGAAGGATATGATGGTCAATTTACATATAGCTGAAATTGCACTGAATCCATATGGATTCTTTGCCAAAATCGACAGAATCCATCACCCCAAGCCCGTTTGCACAGCCTCTTGCCTCATTGATCATTTTTTTGATCGGATTCGGCATTTTTCCGCAAAGTCCATGACAAACAGTTGTACTGGAGCGCGTTGGGAATGGAGGTCGTGACTATGACCTTTTGTCGAGCACATTGTGTGCGTACTGGAAAATGACGAAGGAGGGAGCCTTCTAGAGCGACAGCAACCAAAAAAACAAAACCAACACAAGCAAACAACACTTCAATAACAAGATTTTGAACAACAAACTCCAAAAGAGCCCAAGATCATCAACAAAGGAGTGGCAGCCTACTGGGTTGGTTGGGGAATTTTTACAAAGTTGGAGGGCAGGCAAACACTAAGTGTTGGACAACAAACGACAAGTGGGGAGGAGCAATAGGAGGTTAGATTTTGAGGAGGGAATGGCGGGGATTCGAATGGTGGTGGATTGGTGGATTTCCGATGTGAATATCAACCAGAATCCGGCCTCAAAAATGGACAGTCACAGAGAATAACGGTGGCCACATTTTCGCGATTAATGGGTGCACTGGTGTCAGGATTAGGTAGGTTTTAGTGAGGGAGGGCCAGGAGGGTGGATGGAAGGGGTTTTGGGTGGAAAATGGCTGGAAAAGTGGCCAAAACGCCGGTGGCAGAGATTGCTAATGTGCGCTGGTGGCAGAGGTTTCTAATGTCGTCCACTGCCGAGAAGAAGCAGATGGTTGTTGACGTAAAAACTCTTTTTACTATTTTTAGATTTACTAAGTTAACGGAAAAAATTAACGGTTGATGGTGGTGAGTGGTGAAATTGTATTTATATTCCGTGATTGTAAGGGTAGATTGGATGAAATTCATCGACTTTAAAGATTATTTTTATGCGAATTTCTTTATATATTTTTATTTTCAAGAATCACGGGTATGTGCATGAGTTTCAAGTTTTTAGGTGGAAAAGGGATGATTGTATGAACGGTTGGAGGCCTTGGACGCACTAGGGAAGAGAAATCAGATCATTGAGAGGAAGAAAAATGCGAATCATCTAGTTGGCACCGCGGTAGATATTTTTTGTGCCGTGACACAAAAGAGGAAGATTGGGAAGACAGATCATGCCACGGCGTGGAGAAGTTGGCATTGTGGTGCAAGATAAATTCAAGTCCATGAAAGAATTTGGCGTCGTAGCGCCAAAAAATAACGTCGCGGCGTGGATCGCAAGAAAAATAAAAATCTTTCATTTTCCAACTCTGACTTGAACTTGGAGTCTCCCAAAAACACCCCTAGCAAAGGAAAAGTATAAATATGACTTTATAATTTATTTTAGGGATTCTTTTTTTACCAAAATTGAGAGTTGCTTTTTTATCACGAGAGAGAAGGAGATTCTTCCTAGGTTTGGATTATTTATGGCTCCGTTTGTTTCGTTTTTGGGAATACTATTATTAGTATTCCCAAAAAAGTTAAACAGTAAAATTGCAAAAACTCACAATATTATTCAAATTTTTTTAAACCCCCTAAATTTTTTAATTTAATTAAATACCCCTAAATATTTTTTTTGAAATTGTAAAAACACCCCTAAACCCACATTATACTAGATTCCTTCCACCACTACCGAAAGGTGGTCGGAATCTGGTATAATGGCGCACTATCGGCCGAACTGCAGTGTAGCGCCGATCAGTTTTTCCGGCCGCATCCACTGGTGGATCCTGGCTGGAAAAGGTCGATCTAAGGTCAAAGATCTGGTCGTTGACTAGATCTTTGGTCAGAGCAATCGTCAACGACAGCCAACATATGGTCGTCGTTGACCATCAACGATGGTCGTATGTTGGCCATCTTTGACGAGCAAATTCAGCCAGATCTAGCCATAGATATGGCCTTTGCCGGCCAGATCCACCGTGGATCTGGCCAGGAAAGGCCATATCGGCGTACGACCGGCAAGATCCAACTGGTCATGCGTCGATACGGAGACTCCGGCCACCCTCCGACGGTGGTGGCCAGCTGTGATTATTCAATGGGTGGGTTGGGGGTGTTTTTGTTAACTTTTAAAATTTTATTATAGGGGTGTTTAGTAAATAAACAAACATTTGGGGTATTTTTAATGAATTTCTAAATCCTTACATCGTAATACCCGCACAATTTAACTTTTTTCAAAAAAAATTTCAAAAAAATACAAAAAAGTGAACCAAACGGGCCTATGCTTTTGGGGGAATTTCAGGTTTGCTTTCTTTAATGTCAATGTGTAACTAAACTCCTATTTAGGGATCCAATATAGCCTAATTGGAAGGCTATATGTTTAAACATATATTTATTGTTATCAATTCAATGGAAATTTGGATTCATTCATGTATTTATTTTGCCTTTAATTTTCATTGTTGTGTGACGACACTTAGTGTGAATTAGTAGGTTGTTTGTATTGAGATTATTGAATGAATTATTAGTATTTTGTGCATACGCCCTGACAAAATATTAGTTGGTTCATGATTTCTTGAATAATTAGTATATGTGCATACGCCCTGACAGATGCACCTCTGTTCTTGATTTCGAGTATTCATGTGTTTAATGGGTTTTTAATTCATAGGTTAGACTATACGCCCTAGCTAGTCTTGTGTTAAAAATACTAGGTTAATCCCGAACGCCTTATGGCAATACATTGATTTAGTAAATACGAACCCTAAAGATTGAATTGATAAACAATAGAGAGATGTTTGACATAGAGCTGGATAATTATGGTGAAATTGGAGCCTTAGGTTTTGGTCAATTGGGTTTCAGATAATTTTAAAAGTTATTTAATTTTAGTTTTATTCAATTGTTACTTCTAAAGTGATTTTTCGTAATTCTTTATTATTAATTCTAATTATTAGTTTTAATTGAAGCATAGTTATTAAGATTAGTAAATTGTTTACAAATCTCTATGAGAGCGACCCTTACTTTTACACACTAGACTACGAGAGCGATTCGTGCACTTGTGAGGAATTAAAATTTGTTCATCAATGGGTTGTTGTCATTTTCAAACTTTTGGGGTATTAAATTGTTTTTAGAGCAAACTTCGGCTGAGAGCATGTCATTCGGCCTTCTTATTATTATTAACATTTTGTTGATGTGGAAACCTGATCGAATATTTTATAGGGTATTTTTCGAGCTCAACTTTGACACCAAGTATGGCTGTCTTTTCGCTTTGCAACTGTCAAATCTTTTATTAATACTAAAAACCATATTATATATTTTTAAAATGTTATATAATTAAATTAAATAATAGAGTGACGAATGGGTGTAAAATTTGTTGGTATAACTTTTGTTGTTCTATGGTGGGTGTTGATTGGTTCGTTTCTGGACAGCTGGGATCCTTTTGGCCTATATATTTTTTATAAATAATTATTAATTGTATTTGGTTGAAGAAAGTGAAACAACCAAAACTTACAACAAATAACCAGCATTTGTGGTTGGCATAATATTGTTACGCATGTGGAGTGGACCAACTCCGACAACCTTATATTCTATATTCTATGCATAATCCTTTAATATCAAATTTACACAAACCATTAAGCTAAAAAAATATCTGGACTTAGAAATTGAAATCAATAGATTAAGGTCAATTAAATCAACATAAAATATTAGAATCAAATTAATTTGAGGTAAAATATTATTTCATATTATTGTTAATATATAATTAATAACTAAACACATAGATTAAATAGATGACACAGTGTCCAACAATTGTATATGTTCACAACTAAGTCCAAATTAATTTAGAAAGAAAATCTAATCATGATACCCATAACTTGAAACTGATCCTTCTTTTCTATGTAATTCCATGGGAAACTCTCTTACAAGAAACGAGTAACGGGGTGTTTGTCTGAGCTTATGACTTATAAGCTAATTTTAACTTATAAGCATTTAAAATTTTAAGCAATTACGCGTTTGGTTAAAATACTTATAAGTGACTGATAAGTAGTTGATGTGTTTGGTAAAATGTAGCTTATAAGTATATTTTATTATAAAATATCTAAAAAAGGTACTACATTAAACAAGGGTATACTAAGGAATTTTAAAATTAAACAAGGATAATATGGTAATATACTTTGTCAAACTAGCTTATAAGCAGATTGCTTATAAGCCCAAAAAAGAAAAGTACCTCTCCCCTAACTTTTTTTTTTTTTTTTTGGCTTATAAGCTCAACTTATAAACTCAAAAAAGTTATAAACAAACAGGTCAGCTTAATTTTATAGCTTATAAGTTAGTTTGACCAACTTATAAGCTTAGACAAACACCCTTTAAATTCGAAATGTGCATTGAGTGGGGTGTATGCATGATTAATATAATCAGCAACTAGCAAGTAGTAAGAAAGAAAACAATGAACAATTTTTAAAGTTGTTCGACAAGTTAAATCAAGCTTACATCCAATGTTCTTTTATTGATTTTGCCTTAGAAAAATAAGCTCTCTCTCTAATTTTGCTACAATGATTTTTTTGGGATATTTATACGATAAGTTGATAACCGTTACAAGAGAAGATTTTAGGATAATGGCTCGATTTTAGGGTCTCATGATTGACAAGCCAAAATGGTAGAGAGAGTTGTCATGATCTTCTCCTTGATTTTAGGGGATAGTGTTTATCTTCGAAGATAAGCCCTCCATTTGATTCCCTATTTTTCCATTATCCTATCCAATCCTATCAAAATGCATATTTGTTTTAATATTCAAAATTCAATGATATTCTATTCAACTTAAAACATTAATAATTATTTTTCTCAATAAAAGTTTTAAAATTAACAAAAACACCCCCACCCACCCAAGCCACTATCACCCACCAGCAGCCATCGCCCGCCAGCCGACGTTGCCGCTATAATGACGCACAACTGAATGGATATAGTCGGTCATGCGCCGATCTGTGCGTTTTCGGCCAGATTTACAGCTAAAGATATGGTCATTGAAGACATCCATATCTTGGTCATCGTTTGGCCGTCAACGACAACTAGATCTAGCCATTTTTTGGCCAGATCCATGGTAGATCAAGCCTAAAAAGGCCAAATCGGCACACGGTCGACCAAATCCAGCCGATCGTGTGCCATTCCGATAGATTCTGGTCACCTTCCGATTGTGGTGGCTGGCTACTGGCAATATATGGGTGGATGAGGGTGTTTTTGTCAATTTATAAACTTTTGTTATGGGGGGTATTTAGTTAAATTAACAAACCTAGAAAGTTAAAAATAAGCTAAATATTTTCAGAAAATGTTATTCAGAAATGTATAAAAAACTTCTTAGAATCCTATCATATTTTTCAAAAATGTTATTCAATATAGAATACTGATCTAAAAAACTAACCAAACGGAGCCCTTTAATCCATAATCTAGAAGATAACTATCAAAAAGCTCACTTTAATGTGGTCTTCTTCTCACAAGTTACACCGAGATACAACTCGCTCCAAGCTATTGCTTGCTCCGATATGATTGTACATCCTCAGACAACATGTTACTTCACCATATATCATATATATTATATCACATTACCTTAATTATGTACATTATAATTACTCTACATAATCAGAATTTCTTTCTTCTTCTTATATATCATGCATTAGCCTATAATTAGACACTCTATTTATACACGGTTACATTAGAATTACCATCTCACTTTCTAAGATTTGAAAAAAAAAAAAAAAAAAAAAAATCGTCTCCAAACTTTAGTTATATTAAGATGGGATGTTAAGATATGTTACTTTATATATATGATTAATTTACCTTGCATAGCTAGAATTAAAATTACTTCTCTTTCTTGTATCTGGCATTAATCTAGGCACTTTGTTATGTATTGTATCTTAAAATTTTTAAGAAGTTAGTTTAGTACGATTTAGATTTAATGAATTCTATTTTCTCCCATTTACTGTTGTTTTCTAACACGAAAAAAGGAATCCCAAATGAATTTATATAGAGATAAGAATAATATATATAATAATTAAATTAGGAAAGAACACATGATCAAATACATACAATCTCTCATCTCCATGTACACACACGCAATAATTTTCTTCCCATCACTCAGTGCTGTAAGAGAGCAAAAAGAGACAAAACAAGAGAAGACCCAACAATGGCAGCAGAAACTAGCAGAGAGAAAGCGGCTCCGGTGTCCAAAGAAGGAGCCGGTGCTGCTGCACCACTTTGAGCAGAAACAGTAGCAGCCGCCATAGCAAAAGCCGCCAAAACCACAACCATCATGACGCCCTTTGCCATTAATTGCTGATTAACGAAGAAGAACTGGTAATTGGTGAGAGCAAAGATAGAGTATTGGATTGTTTAATGGTAGTACAAGAGCGAAGATTGATGGAGTTTATATAGGTGTTGATGAGCGGCGTGTGCAAGCAATGAGTGTTTTGTTTATTGTTTAAGTTACGAGTTTAGTTGGTGGGGCGTCAAAACAGCGTCGACAACACCGTGTGGGAGGTGGACACGTTAGCACATGTTAGTTGGGTTACTGAGGTTGAAGTCGGTTGCTTCTCCTGACCTAACTCTCCATGTGCTGCCCCATTCAATCTGTTGCTTCAGTTTTCTTGAAGAAAACAACATATATAGCTTTGATTTGGTCTTTCTCTTTGTTGTTTTATTTGGTCAAATTGTTCTAGATTTCTTCAAAATTTTATGTGAAATTAAGGGTTTCGTTTATGATATTTACGTTACAATAAGTTAGTACTTATCAATCAACAATATTAGACTTTTGTGTTTTGAATTTTGATTGTCACCAGGTCTTTATACATTTTTAAAGCGAATTGGGGAACACAAATGCGATTGGATTGCCCTTTTAACATATAATCTTTTGAGTAAACGACTTCTTCCCACCCAAGGTTTGCCTTAATGACACTTTCCCACCTAAAATTTATTTTTTATTGATATCCAAAATACATTTCACTTTCTCAACCGACGTTTGACGAGTTATCAGGAGTCCGGGTAAGAGAGGTTTTCTATAATGGAGGCCGATAGATCGAGTGGTGTTGATCGATTGAATATTTGCTGCCGAAATCAACAAAAAATTAGCTAAGAACAAGAACTTTACTTTTATGGTGGATCGACAATCGACAATAAATCAGATGCCGAAGTAAGAGATGTTTTGTAGAGAGGAGACCGGAGGTTCAAATGGCGGTGATTGAGAGAATTTTCACTATCGAAATTGGCTTTGAGTAGTAACGGAATATTAACTTTGGATTAGAAAGTGGTATTTTGAAACTTTTTGGGTGAAAAAGTCATTAAGGCAAACCTTGGGTGGGAAAGAGTAATTTACTCTCTTTTGAGAATCCTTTTTACAAGTATTTGCCACACCACACGCACAAATACATAGCAAAAATTTAAAAGTTGGATGTAATTTCAAGTTTATAAATTAATGTTACTGGTCTTCTTTACTAATTATTTTAAAGTTTATGAGCGTAGAAAAAGAAAATAGGGAAAAAAAATTCGAAATAGTTTATAATATGCCCAGAGATTGAATAGAGATTTGACAGACATGCTAGAATTGGCCTCAATTTTCTATCTCCATTTCTCTGAATGAGGTCCATTATTTATCAGGCATCTTCAATGTTTATAGAATAATCCCGTTGATGAATTAAGATAACTCTATTGTCTTCCAACATTTAAAACAATACAAATTCATCCTTTTTTTTTAAATGTCCAAATCACAACTTCTCTTCAAATGGTGTCGATATTAATCGTTAACTAGGATGGTTAAAGCTGCTTCTGCTTTTCGCTTCATTAACAATGGTGGGTTATTTCTACAGTCAAATAATATTTTGGTTAATTGCATCAGAACCTTGCTCTGAAATTAAAGCTTCTCCTTTTTTTATTTTGAAAGAGATTTCAATGGTTTACCCTTTTTACTTTACTTTTTGTAAAGTTTTCCTATTATATTAATCTTTATTAAGAATTGCACTGCGTATGAAGAAAAAAAGAATACTTCTCAAAAGAAATAATTTTATGATATAAAAAACATAAATAATATTAATAACAAAGAATCAACGGAATACAATCTCTTCCATCTCCTCGCAAAATCACAAATAACTCAGTAAACAAAGAATAGTAATAAATTTAAACTCTCTGTACCAAATACATATCCTCTGATTAATGCTTCCAGAAAGCCAAAACTGAGATAACCAAAGACAACCCAACAACTGAACCAGAAACGGGGGCAGAAAACCCAGCTCCCGTCAAAGGAGAAGGCGACGGCGCCGGTGCTTCCTGAGCAGAGACTGCGGCGGAGAAGATTGCCATGGCCAAAACCAGCATGAGTACCTTGGAAATGCTAACTTGAGCCATTTCTGAAATGAGAAAGAGTAAGGAGGTAATAAGGAGAGATGAGTGAGAAATAAGAGTTGGTGGTGTAATGAGTTGCGAAGGAATGGTTAGGGTTTGGGAGAGAAGGCGAGTATATATAGGGATTAAGTGCGGCGCGTGGGACCTACACAGAAGAGTGACAGCTAGTGAATTATTAGGTAACGTTCATGTAACAGCTAAGATTTTTAAAGTGTGAATCAGCTTTTTGGGTGTCGTGTTGTGATTGGAAACCGGTCGGTGGCCGCGTGGCTTTACACGTTTTGCTAGGTTATTAGTTTTGAAAATCTGTGTCCGTTGCTGGTAGCTTCCGTTGTAATTAGAATAAATCAAATTTATTGGTTATTACTCCTGTGTTTCATTACAATTGACGTTTTAAGTATTTGCATATTTTTAATAAATCAATTTTATCTTTCCTCGAACTGATTATTTCCTCCAACATTGCATTTGAGAAAATTTTGTTTTTTCCTACTATATACACGTGTGAAATACTGAAATAATTTAATATGCATATATTATTATTTTCTCTCCCTATTGACTTATTTTCATTTCTTTTATTCTATTCGTCACTTATTTTTATTTCTTTTATTCTGCTCGTCACTCACCATGGCCATCTCTTTTTACTGACTTTCATCTCTCTGATTCTGTTCGTCACTCACCATGACTGAACAATATAATAGTAAAAGTGTGCTTGGGAAAATTGATTTGAATATTCTTTCCAACATTAAAAGCTACGAATGAAGTTGATGACATAACTGAGGAAATTAATACGCATGTGAGCTGGAAAAGCCTCACAAATGAACAAAGGCAAGCTATTTTTGAATCTCTGTTGAAGCGAAGTGTCAATGGACAATTGAAGAAAAACACTACATCTGAGGTGGCTCAATTATTTTCAGTTAGTATACATACAGTCTAACACATTTGGGAACGAGGAAAAGAAAATGAAGTATTTGGATTCTAACACTTAATATGTCTAGTAGAAAGGCACTCAATTGTGGGCACAAGCGTCTTCAAATTGATGTCAATCAATTTCGACATATTCCATTGCGAATAAGGACGACACTGAGGTCTTTATCTGCTGCCACAAAATTGTCAATGACAACGCTGTTTAGGCGGTTAAAAGAAGGCTTCCATACGTCGTCATTCAAATGCTATAAAACTTGTATTAAACATGGAAAACATGAAAGCTAGAATACACTTTTGTTTATCGATGATTGAACAAGTCAACAACCCTTGTTGTTTGAGGTTTGTAACCATGGAAAATATTATTCATATTGATGAGAAGTGGTTCTACATGACAAAGCAGTCAGAGAAGTATTACCTCCTTCCTGACGAAAACGAGCCTTTACGCACATGTAAGAGTAAGACTTTTATTACTAAAGTCATGTTTATGGTTGCAGTGACACACCCAAGGTTTGATGAATCAGGGAATGAATTATTTTCTAGAAAAATTAGGATATTTCCTTTCATAAATAAAGAACCTGCAAGGAGGAGCAGTGAAAATCATTCTACTGGAACCATGGAGACTAAAACAATCAATTCTATCAATAAAGAAATTTATCGATCTTACGTAGTTGAGAAACTCTTGCCAGCTATTTGAGATAAGTGGCCAAGAATTGATGCAAGAAGTCCAATATTTATCCAACAAGACAATGCGAAACCTCATATTAGTTTGGATGATGAACATTTTCAAAGTAATGCTACTAAGGATAGCTTCGACATACGTTTGATCTGTCAACCTCCGAATTCTCCAGATATGAATGTTCTAGACCTTGGTTTTTTTAATGGGATACAGGGACTACAATACCAAAAAGCGCCCAACTTTGTAGATGTGCTCATAGAGGCTGTTCAAAAGTCATTTGATGACTATCCACCAACAAAATTGCAATCATACGTTTTTAACTTTACAGTCATGTATGATTTCAATTTTGAAAGCCGGAGGTTCGAACAAATATAAGGTTCCACACATGAAAAAACCATAGGTTGGAGGGACAAAATTGTCTTCCTAGATAGTTAGATGTTAACCCCACGTTAATTGGAGAAGCAATTGCTCAATGTCAATAAGTGTTACAATTGACCTATCTAGTATTGTAGATTATTTTTGTTTTATCTATGATGTTCATATGGGTTCTGATAAGATATTGTCTTTTAAGAGTAGTTTGTGTTTCATTTTGATTTCTGTGTTTTTTTGCTGTAAAGAAATTCTACTCCAACATACAAAAAAAGAACTTGTTCTATTTT
This sequence comes from Pistacia atlantica, assembly GCA_026229545.1. NCBI lineage: Eukaryota > Viridiplantae > Streptophyta > Magnoliopsida > Sapindales > Anacardiaceae > Pistacia > Pistacia atlantica. Next base: position 10,880,730 of record CM047900.1, read on the forward strand.
GTAATATAAGCTTTTGCTATGGTAATATATAATAATAAAAGAATGAGTCCCAACCAAAGGACCCTACAAAGTCACGATCCTTGGATAAGCCCAAGAAACCAAGCAAGAACAAGAAAAAAAAAAAAAAACTAAGGATTATAAAGTCCTAACAAAACATGTAGTTAGTCTAAGAAATACTAGACAAAAAGGCCAGCAGTAAAAAAAGGAAGCCATCTGGGCATAAAGCAAACTGCATAGTTTGTACATAGAGGTCCACAAACCAAAAAGTCTCAAAACTCCAGCCACCCTCAAGGAAATCTAGCAAAAGCTTCAATCCCCAACCAGCAGAAAAACCAAGACTCACCACAGCAAAACTCATGCAATGCACACACCCAAGGACAGGAGAAAACAAGCAGCACCTCCTGGCAAGAATGGAAACTCCAACAAAGTAGGTTTTGTAACCAAATCCATGACCTGCAGCTTGGGGCAATTACATGCCCTTCTCAACACCAAAGGCCCCACAGCATAGGCTAAAACAAAACATAGGCAGAAGTCACAAAAATTGAGCCAAAACCCAAATAAAAAGCAGCAACCAACTCAAAAAAACTGAAACACCCAACAATCACTCTCACGAAGGAGTACAAGGCCGATCATCTCCTGACAGCCATGCGAGCCATAACATCAGCGAACATATCCACACTAACAAACACTTTATAGACTTCGACATATGTAAAGGAATCAAGCAAATCACCCAATACACATTTTTGTTCATCATTCCTATTAAAGTTGTCAATTAGCTCTTGAGAGTAGGTGTAATAACTCCTTTATACTAGGGTACTCATAGAAATGCATAAAGTAAAATACATTTATGTCAACAAAAATAGATGGGCCCAAAATTTTCTTTTAGTACATATAAACATTCTTATTACCAAATAAGATATCATTTTACAAAAAGTTATCAAAAACAGTGGATAGTGTAGCTATTGCTCAACAGGAATAAGTGTAGCTATGCTCGCTTGTCTACGTTAATCCGATCAGGGTCCTCACCTGGAACCTGTAATCACAAAGAAAAACAACGGGGTGAGCACAAAAATAATGCTCAGTAAGTAAATCCTCTACTCGTCTGTCCCCGTAACTCTTTTTCTTAATTCTTTCCTTACACAATTCTCGTCTCATTTACTTTCTCTTTCTGTTTCTCTTTCACACAGCTCTTTTTTATTAATTTTCTATTGTAAGTCACGGCCTCATTTTACCGAAGGCACGGCCGGGTGGAGTTCACAAAGCACCAATCCGCTCTTTGTGACTCTACTCATTCTCTCTTTATTCTTTCTCACTTGAATGTCACGGCCTCATCTTACCAAAGGCACGGCCGGGTGGAGTTCACAAAGCACCAACCCACTCTTCGTGACTGCCGAGTGAGTTCACAAAGCACCAACCTACTCTTTGTGTTTTTCTTATTCTCTCTACTCTTAGAGTAGTTCATTCACAAAGTTTCCTACTCTTTCTCAAGCTACTTCTCAATGCACAATTTAGGTATAAGGATGGTTCCTAAATGGATTCATGCTTAAAATTTCTTACTTAAGGCACTTATGAAATGCACAAATGCAATGTTACATTAAGATAGTTCATGCTACATAGGTCACACTCAAGAGGGCATAACTTGAGTTATACACATCGGATTGCTACGGTTTTGATCTCGTTTTAAAGCTTAGAGATAGGGCTACAACTTTTATGTTTTGGTCTCAACCCAATTCAATCTGTAAGATGCCCAAAAATCACTCAGAAAGTTATGGCTTTGATAGGGCAGTTTTCACTTAGGCTTTTCACTTAGGCATTTCATCAAACAATATGTGTACATACATAAATTCTATTTTAACTATAATTCTACTTCTTTCTTAACCATCCAAAATTGGAGTTCAACTCCTTTAAATCATCACACATCCTGCAAAGAAAACACACTTTAAATATTCCTCTCAAATTCTTCTAAAGCTATCCATATTTCTATCAAATTTTATCAACACAATCCACCCTTCTCATGGTGGAAATGTCTCCATAAAATCAACATTGAACTCATTTATAAATCCATCAACTCATCATCAAACCATCACATACACTTCTCATATTCAAATATATCTAACAACAAGCATAATTCATCATCAATCTCATCTCAATTTCTCAATAACCATAACATATGCATACTTAAAAGAAATTTCTACTCACTTGAATTCTTAAACTTTAACTTGAGTTGGATTTTGAGTGGAATTTACTTACCTTATGCTTGAGTCTTCTCTACTAAGCTTTCTACTCTTGTTTGATTCAAATCTTCTTCTAACCCTAAGCATAAACTTTATAAGAACTCAACTTTTACACAAATAAATCATAGATAAAGAGCATGAATTCTTACCTTTTGAAGTCTTGAATCAAAACCCTATTAAAAATCACTCAAAAGCCCTCAAAATCCTTGGAGGATTGAATGAAAATTTGAGAGAAAATGGGGGAGTAGTGGGGTGGCGGTGGAATGAAGAAAATAAGAGTTACAAACCCTTATCATCTTATTTTATAAACTCACTTTCCCATTTTGCCCTTACATTTTTTTGAAAATTTCATTCCTTGTCCCGTAGTCAATTACCATAATGCCCTCATTTTTATTGTATTCTTTATGAAATTTTACCTCTTTTCACTCCCCACTTTTTCAACTAATTTTGAGTGAAAAGACCACTTTACCCTTAATACAAATTTAAGGCATTTTCTTCATATTACTTTACCCTTAATACAAATTTAAGGCATTTTCTTCATATTCTCTTAAAATAACTTTAATAAAAATTAACTAAGGGCTATAAAACATAATTTAAATCATGTACCTCCATGTTGGGCGTTACATCAGGACAAACATTGGACTTCTTTAACACCATTTTCACGAGCTACACACAATCCATGATATAAGGCAAGATATTTTGCATGTAGTGTGTTAGAAGCTGACACATACTATTCCAGTAAAGTCAAATTTTCCACAGCGTGTATCATGCATTACAATGCCTACTGTTAATTTTTCCTAGTTATTCCAAACTTCAGAAATTTCAATTTTGACAATCGATCTTGATGCACCTTCTAAATTGTTTTTTGTAACATATATTGTACAAGAGAAAATATTATAACTAATTAACTGAATTGATGAAATCAAAAAAAAGTGTATTGACATCGACCAAAGAAAAAATCAAATAAAACCTCCACTATTGATATCCACCATTCCATATTGATTTGCAATGCTTGTACTAAATTCAGTGTCAATTAATTTGGCCTCATTGTTGATGTTATGATTACCTTCAAAACCTAATCATTCATAAATTAAAAAGTCAAATGAGTCATGCAACAATGTACCATTATCAATTTTAAGAATAATAACCTTAAGAAAACACAAAAAAGTCACTTACATGATAAAGGCACCCATATCCTCATTTGTTCTAATTCTTCATTCAAAAGTTTATGACTCATAATCTCAACTGCATTTATAGCTTGATGTATTTATAGAACCTCAATTTGCAAAACACAATAACGCAACAACATCAACCATAGTTAACCATAACATTTTTTTCTTTGTTGCACACATTTCACTTCACAGACAAACAAAGCACAAAACAATGGAGGCAAGGGAATTAAATGTTATCAAAGCAAGGAAGAAATACTTGCCACTCAACCATCTTCCAGGACTACTAGATTGAGTAATGCTGGAGTCGCAGCATCAAGGTCTAACCTAAATTGAGCAAAGGCAGCCACTTCGCGATTGAAAATCTCGATAACCTAAACAAAAATGCAACTTTATCTTTAAAAAAAAAAAAAAATAAAAAAAAGGCTACAGAGTACACAAGAGATCATAGCATACGTGCTTTTAATTGAAAAGAGTTCTTCCTTCCTTTTTGCAGGTTCTACAACCTTAGTAATCAAGGATTGATTCGCATGCATTGCTCTCAATGGGCTACTCGGTTTCTCATCATGAATATTCTCACGCTCTTCACCTGTGTTTGAAAGAGAGAGAGAAAAGAGATGAGGGGTAGAAATAGAGAAAGAGAGAGAGGAGATGTGGGCAATAGAAAATGTGGAAGAGAGGAGATGAGGGGAAAAGATAGAGAAAGAGAGAGAGGAGATGTGGGTGATAGAAAATGTGGAAGAGAGGAGATGAGGGGTAGAGATAGAGAAAGAGAGAGAAGAGATGTGGGGAAGAGATAGAGAAAGAGAAAGATGAGATGTGAACCATAAAAAAAGTGGAGAGAGGAGATGAGGGGCAGAGTAGAGAAAGAAAGAAAGGAGATGAGGGCGATAGAAAATGTGGAAGAGAGGAGATGAGGGGGAAGAGATAAAGAAAGAGAGAGAGGAGATGTGGGCCATAGAAAAAGTGTAGAGAAGAGATGAGAAAAAGAGAAATGAGATGTGGGTCAGAGAAACAATGGAAGAGAAAAGACAAGGGCAAATGTCGAGCAAGAGGGAGAGGGTTGAGTTGGTAACGTCATTTATTTTGGAAAAAGCTAAACCATTAAAACGCAATTATAAAGAAACGTAGGGAGTATAATGTTATTATGTTTATATTTATATGATTAAAAAAAATTGGAGTGACGAAAATAAGAATGGGAATGATAGGTGTGAATTCCCCAACCTCGCGCCCTGCCAACAAGGTGTTATAGAGCGAAATTTCGAGAATTGGGACTCCGTTTGGTTCACTATTCTAATGCTTTTTAGAATAGTATTTTGGAAAAAGTAAAGTTGAATTATTTTTATGAGAAAGATAATTATTAATGTTTTGATAGTTGAATAAAGTAGAATTAAATTTTGAAAATATTGAAACAAATGCATTTTTGTATTTTTAAGATAGGACAATTGAATAGGATAGAGTAATAATAGTGAACCAAAGGGGCTCCTTTGGTCCCACCCGGAATTTCATTTGGGATTATTATCATTAACTTTACAATAAGTTCATAAGGTGTTTGTTTAACATAATTTTGCTCTCATACATGTAAAATGATTAACATTGTTACTTTTCTTTGATTTTTTTTATATTATAAATAAAATTCTTAAATGAAAAGTTAAAAAGTTAAAAAAAAAAAAAGTTATTAACACATATGAAAAACCATTTGGCTTGTGGTCGAATGGCAAGACCTTAGGTTACTCAAAGGTCTTGTATACGAGTCTCATCAAGTGCTCACCTATCACATTTGTGGCTTGTTTGACCCATTAAGCTTGTAAGATATTCAATTGACCCCAGAAATTAGTTGAGGTGCACGTAAGGTAACCCCAGATACCCCGATCACAAAAAAAAAAAAAAACCCCACACACACACACACACATTTGAAAACACTACTAGAACCATGGATAGATGTTCATATGGGGAGGTTTGGTGGCAAAGATATTATGCTATAACAAGCCAAAAAAGATTCGTCGAAAATTTTCTAGCTCATTATGGCTAAATTATACGGTGCTTAGTCATGAATGTTGACATAGATCACTATTTTGATGGAGTTCACAATGTTCTTTTTTTTTTTTTTTTATGATCAGGGGTGTCCAGCTAGTTTATACGTACCTCAACTAATCTCGCGGGATCGTAGAACTACTAACCAGATAAAAGCTACAATGGCTATCCTTATTAGCAATCAGAAAAGACTTGAACTCATGAACCTCTTGAATAATACATCTAAGAGTCTATATCAAACCACTTAGTTACTAGAGGTAATTGGAGTTGACAGTGTTGCTAGACGTGCTTTCAAGCATTGGTAGTCAATTCTTGTAAATTACTTTTCAAATTTTATTTATTTTGATTATTTTTCCCTAAGTTATTAATTTAATTGAAAAAATTTATAGAATTTAGGTTTGTAATTTATAGTACCAAAAGCATGTTTAAAATTATGAAAGATATAAACACTTACTTTTGAATCTATTATTGAGAATTAATTTAATCCAATCAATCTCCTTAAAACTTCCAAACTTAACAATAAAAAAATAATGTGAAATTAATTATTGTTAAAAATTTAGTTTATAATAGGTTTAACTCATAAGTAATTTTGATTTAAGTTTAGAAAAAAATCACTTTCTCTTGTTAGAAACCAAAAATGCAACCCTTTTACGGCGTTTTTAAGATTTTTAATTTATTGATGTCCTCTTTTGTTCTATTTTTTATTTTCTTGCTCAGCTATTTTAAGAATATTATTTGTGACAAGATTTTCAATATGAAACGCAAAGACAATTAACTCTTAATTAACTAATAATAAGTGTGAAATTTATTTATTAATAGTATTTAATCACTCCAGTCAATACATCATCAAATTAAAAAAACAACTATCAAAAATCCCAAAACAACAAGCCAAATCATCATCATACACAAATCTCTCTCTCTATATATATATATATAAAGCAAGAAATTTGAATATCACAATCTCATAAATTAAATCAATCCTTGAGAAAAAGAAGAGCAAGAACAGATCCCAATATAGAAGAAACTACCATCGCCCATGAAACTTCCAAACCAAACCCGGCTCCAGTATCCATTGCCGGTGTTGGAGGGATTACCTGAGCCACACTTGCAGGCAAACCGCTCAACAATGCCACCACCATCGCCATTAAAATCCCACCAAGCTCTGCCATTTTCACTTATTTCTAATTGACTCAGAGCTTCAGAGAATTTTCTTTGGAAGATTTCATGAAACTTGAGAATATATAAAGAGATTCTAATTAGGTAATGTGTAACATGATATACAAGTTTCTGGACCACGGTGTTATGGCAAAAACTTTGCGTTTTGATCACGGCTTGGAGGTAAGGTACAACAGAGTGCGACTTGAGATATGTGATTCTAAACTTTACATGTCATTTTTAATTAAGCAAATTATTTAAGTCAATAAATAAGTGCCACGTTATTTGCAACGAGATGAGATTGGATGGAATATTTAGTTAAAGTGATCTGAAGTGCATTGGATTTACTCTCTTTTACTTGCCGTTGGGAACTCGCTTTTGCCAGCTTAAAATGGTTACAGTTTAATTAGAGAAGGCAATGAGAAGATTTATAGGTGGGGATGATTATCAGAAGCTGGAATCGGGTAAGGGAGGAAAATAATTAAGGTGAAGTGTCTGTGGCTAGAGCATGTGAGTGTGAATAATTTTAAGTGAAAATAAGTGGGCACCAAAACGAAAGGTAGGCTGCCGTTTTAGAGGGCAACGGTTCTTTACTAAATTTGTCTTTCAAGTCACACAATGAATCTTTTGTGGGCCAAATATCCTGATTCAGCCAACTCCATACAAAAATTAAACATATAAAAGAAGAAAATAATTCAATTTACTATCATGAAAAATCATTTCGAATATAAAATTGGTAAATTTAGTTTTGTTGGATACTAAATTCTATATTACTATATATAGTGAGAAAAACAAAAAAATTATACCGCAAATCCAATAAAAGCATTTCCCCAAAATTGAGTTTTACAACATTCCATTTCCTGCATGCATGCAAAATCCAACACGTAAAAAAACTTCCCTCGATCAACAATACCAATTTCTGCCTAAATATAACCCATTCCTCCTACATACATTCTTCTCTTCTTCCTTACACCTACATATATAGACCTAAACAGCAACCCAAAATATATAAATACATTAATCAACTTAAAAGAATCAATACAAAACAAAAACATTGTCTTCTTTTCCTCAGGCCAAGTATATATATTCATAATCCTCTAATATCCGTCATGGACATGAAGAAGATCTGTTGTGCTGTCCTGGTGGCCGCTGCCACCATCAGCTGCGTCTTGGCCGCCACCCCAGTCACAGATGGGGTGGCCATCAGTGGAGTGGCAACAAGCTCCCCATCTATGGCCCCAGGCCCAGCTGCCACTACTGGGGCGGCATCAGGCCCAGCCAGCAGTGGGGCAGCCCAAACATTGCAGGTTCTTGGATCCTTTGTTGGGACATCCCTTTTGTCTTTCTTGACTTACTTCTTGCGGTATTAATTAAACTCTTACCAATATGAAGATGGAACAAAGAATTAAATTGCCGTTGCAATAGAAGCCACAGGAGAAAGATGGATAGATTGCTGATTGATATTAGAGAGGATGCAGGTCTCTGTGTCTTCCAACTTTGTTTCATTATTAGTTTGGCATATATATTGGATTGTATAATTCCTTCGTTATAATTGCAATAAGATTCTAATATTTTTATTCCTTAATCATGATCTAGATCTGCACATCCCTTCTGATGATCCTCTAATTATTTAAACAAATAAATATGAAATGATTCATTTAATTTAATTACAAGGATTTTAAGTGTTGGGTACAATCATGCATATGAATTGAATAGTGAGAGAGCTTCACCAGTGGAAATAAACAAGGTAATAGTGATAAATAACCAAAATCAAGTTTATTTCCCATGAAAGCCTCAACAATCTGCAAATTTTGTTTGTTTTTGTTCTTTTACTTCAATCTTCTAATATACAATCAAACACCACTCTGGAAGAAATGCATTTACGTCAAAACATTTAACTTCTTTCTCACAAAAATGAATAAATTAATGGCAATACTTCTTGAAAATTAGGTTCCACCATTAAACTTTTGAGCGGACATGAGGCTTTTTGTCAACCAAATTGCTGTTTCTCTTGATGAGACAGCTTCTTCACCAAATGGTTTTAGCACACCAGCAAGCTCTTCAAGTTTTTCCTGCTTAAGTAGCCTTGCGCATAGTTCTAGAAGAGATTCTAAAGCATCAGCTCTTTGTTGCCCTGGATTCTCCCATTCACTCCTGCTTTCATCGCCGCATATCCCCGTAAGAGTACTTAGTAATGAGATGTCGCTTGGTGTCAGATTAACGCCATTGCCACCATCTTCTGCTGCTTGTATGAAAGAACTAATTTTATCTGCTTTTGCTTTAAAATCATCTTTACAAGGAAGTACCTCGTTGCTCTCAGACAAGTAGTCCACATGAGAATCTCCGGTATGTCCATTTTGGCTTTTTATCTTTGGTAAACAGCTTTCACGTGGTACATCAGGTTCATATACTGCCGATGATGAGCTTTTATCATCAGGGGATTCAGTGTTGTCATTGCAGCCTTGGCTGGGCATCATCAACTTCTCGCTATCCTCTGTCGCAGAATGCACTGCCTCTATTTCAGGTTCTTCTGCTGGATCTTTATTGCAAACTGGTTCTTGATCTTCTGTTCTCACAGTCTTGACACCAACTTCTTGTGAGTGCTGAAAATGTGCAGCAGTAGCAGCAGGTTCTTCCTGTACTGCATGCCTAGAATTTCGAGTGCTCTCTGAAGTTACCTCAATGGCAGTGCTGTCCTTTTGAGGCGTGCCATTAGAGTTAGCTAGCTTGTCTCCATTGCAAACAATTATTTCAGTTTCTGTGGACCTGTCTTTAGAATTAGTGGCAGAGCTAGATATTTCCGATTCCAATGTATAGCTAGTAGGATCAACTTTCTTGGTTTCAAGGTTGTCTTCCGTACTAGTTGTGGAAGTTGGGTTGTTGTGTGGTAAACTGTTTGGCTGTCCATGAATAGTTTTCTCAAAAGTCTTTTCTAACTGGTTTGGTGCTATCGCCTCTCTGTCTACCTTGTCTCTGCCACTACTTTGTTTGCTAGATGGCGATTTTCTTGGTGTTTTCTCCCTCACATTGTTTGTGGGCTTTATTGGAAGATAAACAGAAGATGGGTTTCGGCACCTAAGGAGATACGGCTGCAAATGTGGATGCCTTAACAGTTCTGAAGCCTAAAATTTCAAAATGTGTAGGTATTAGTATTGATCATAGCATTTACATTAACCATTGATGAGCTTGGGGTCACTAAAACTCACTGTTGGTCTGTGTTCTGGGTTCTTCCTTAGCATGCTTTTAATAATTTGTTTCCTGTGACAATAAATCATCCTCCCATTAGATACATTTATTTAGATTGAAAATGATTTATTTAACAGAGGTATGAGAACCAAACATATTATACATGCATTAAATGCATTTAAGTGGTCGTTGAGAAACGGCTAATATATGCTATAGGGCTGGAGAAGATACTTACAGTGTGGAGGAATACACAATTGGGAGCGGAGAAATGGAGGATCTGTTTATTTTGTTGATGAGTCCAGCCATATCCTGTTGACTCAAGACAAAAGTATTTTATTACAAAATCTTAAAAAATCAACTTAGAGACATTTTTACTGATAGCTGAATGACATTGATGTTTTACATATATCGCAAGCTAAAACTTACAGGCGCTCTAAATGCTGGTTGGTGTGCAGCAATTTCAAACATACAGCAACCTGTAACAACATATAGATACTAATTTTAGTAAAGACCATATATATGATTTTGGTATTTTCAAAACAAAATTTCTGGATTTCTTACCAAGCGACCATATATCAGACTTATAGCCATAAGGTATATCTGCTAGGAGCTCAGGGCACATGTAGTTGGGAGTGCCAACAACCTATACATGATACAAAAAGACAATGAACATAAACCATCTGAATAACCAAAAGTTAGTAATATACTTAAACAAACTCTTTAAAAAATTATAACCAAAATCTATTCAGGTCTGCATAATATGTACTAGTGTTCAGTGTTATTTTACAAAGAGCAGCTGTTCAGAGAATTTCTACCACATTATCCTGTTGTGACTAAAAGCATGATTAACTAGGAAAAATCAGAGTGCTGAGAGCATTTAACGATGGTTACATCAAGGTCTCGAAAAAAGTGATATTATTGCATTAGAGAAAAGTATGGATCATACTGAGGAAGCAAGGTCTTCTGTGTTGAGTAGTTTTGCAAGTCCGAAATCACCTGTATAGTTCATACAAGACATACAATTATTAGAACCTGGAAGCCGAATCTGATGCAGAAACAAAATCTTTACTCTGTATTCCTTCATACCTAGACGGATGTCATTCTCCTTTGTAAGGAATATGTTGGAACACTGAAATTGAACAAGGTTACGTCAAAAACATTAAATATGTTATTCATAAATTCTTTTAAATTCAAAGGATGGATAAAGTTATACCTTAAGATCTCTGTGGAGGACACGGTTGGAGTGTAGGTAGTCTACAGCTAGCAACAATTGGGTTAGCCATTTACAGATTTTCTGGGAAGCAAAAGCAAAAATAATTCACTGTGAGTGAACGTCAACTCATCTATGTGCAGATATGTGACCGGTTTTAATTGAATCTTAAGGATTACCTCCTCTGAGAAGAATGTTCCTCTGGCCTTCTTTATTATCTCAGCCCTAAGTTAGAAGAAAAAATGTTCTTTCTCATTCAATCATCTAAAGAAATAAATAAATACACTACACTTTGCATCTTATTACGGTAAAATCTCTAGCTAAAATATTTTTCTTGGTAACAGTATGGGAAGAGAAACTTGTGTTCTTATCTAATGTTGTTTGATAGAATGTAAAATTGAAGATAAGTAGGTATAATTGCTGTGAGGTGTACAGGTGAAATAATCATGTCGCCAGTAGATATCCACTGTTAAGAAGGTTCCCACTTCATACAAAAAGAGGATGATGGATTTAGATATATTCCTTGAGCACTCTCCTATCACTGGGTCAGGGCTCATGTGACAAATAAAAGGGAGGTGAGCGATAAGCAAGATGTTTAATGCTATGCCACGTCATGTTTAGTGTTAACGCAAAGATTGACATTCCATTCAAATTCCCTGTACAAAATGACTAATATACTCATGGCAGAAACTGTCTTTTTATCAGTAAGATTGATTCCAAGGATCCATATCGACTCCAGCATAACACATTTTTAAAATGAACTAATGACAAAATGGTATAAAGGTAGTAACTTACATGTCTCCTCCTTCGCAGTAGCCAGTCACAATACAGACACAGTTTCCCTACGAAACATTGGAGAGACACAAAACATGTTAGTATAAAGTTAACAATAGTTTTTATAGAATCAACTTTTTTCTTTTTTAATTTATTGTAAAGCCATTTTGAAATGCTTGAATTCTTTGTTGATCTGAATATACATCATATTTACCTTGTCTACCCATGCATCTTTGTAGTCCACAATATATGGGTTATCCAATTTGGAAATCAAATCCATCTGCAGGACACAAGGACATGAACAATCTCCGACATGAGTTAGACATATTTTGAGGGAATAATACTTCTGCTAGAAACTTGAACATTAGAAACCATTTATCCTTCCAATGCCAGGAAGGTCCTCCACAGAACATATCTTCTTTAAAAATTAAATTGAAAAAAAAAAAAAAAAATTGAATAAAATCATATCAGTAGCGTGATATTTTTAGAGTAGTAGGAGCAAAAATGTTTAGATTATCCGACACTTTTTCCTTTTCCCAGAAGGTTAATAAGTCAAATAAAAAGATGGAAAGGATTTAAAAGTATTTAATAACTATAAGTTTTACCATGAACCAGTTGCACTTCATTTCATTTTGCATAGAACATCATGCCTTTTTTTGGTGTTCTACACAGATCACAAGTGAAACAAAAAGCATAATGCAAGATGCAATTCTAGTAAGAACTTAAAAGACAATAGCTATCAATTGGCATAAGAAGAAATAACAGCAGAAGCAGTGAGGAATTAATGAAATGATAAATACAGTAACCATTTTGCAAGATAGAGATAAGCAACCTGGGGTTGTCAGGTGACCAGATGTGTGTTTTTCGAACATCATGTAGGACAACCAGGACTTTTAACTTTATCAGATCTCTTTAAGTCTAGATGAGGATTTTCTAAGAAATACACTTCAAAACCTGTTTGGAAACTTTTTGCATAACAGTTTTTACAATGGAAATGAGAAAAATACCTTTTTATTTTCAAAATCTAAGAATTAGTTTGGTATTTGAAAAAAATCTTTTGAGTCAAATAAGTTGTCTACTAAACCACGTATTCTGGAATTGCTCCCTGTATCATCTGAATAAGCTCCAAGTGAACAATTCAAAATTTTAGAGAGATTTTCAGAAATGCAGACTATTGAGTAAAATGGTAACTGGATAAACCGATTCAGTATTTTACAAATACTCTGAAAATATCCCTAGGATGTTTCAAATTTTACATTGATTTCAAAAAGTTGTATTCTATGTGTTTTAAAAACTGTTTCTCATATATAACAATAAAAGAGAATAACAGTATTGTAAAAGGATACTGATTACTGAAAACACCATGTCTATAATAATCTAAAATAGAAAATAAAGAGAAGATCTTCCTACTTTTCCAGAAGCTTCAAAATATACTCCACTTTTAGGGAAAGTTTTTTAAAACAACCGCTTCTCTCTCTCTCTCTCTACTTAATCCATAATTAACTTTTAGATATGATGATAAAGAAAAGCTAAGTGGAATGGACATACCACGTTATAATACTTAAGTGGTAAATCCATTTTCAAAAAGCACTCTTTCAATTGTCTGATACCACTGGTATACTTGATAATTTCTAAAAACAGATATAGAACTAAAAATGATTCATTATGCAAGCATACCGCCTAAGCATGAAGCCGTATACTTGGCCCCCTGCAGACTTTTTTCACATTCTCAAGAGTAGCTTTTAGAATTTGATAAAAACCTAGCAATGTTTCATCATGCAGATATACCATCTAAGCATAAGAACATGGTATGTTTGTTCCCTGAAAAAAGTCTCTCGGATTCTCAACTACTACAACTTCTACTCTCTCTCCTTTCTCTGCATCTAATTTTTCTACATAATCAACCCTTTCTTACTCTCTTGCCACTTAACCAGTCATGAACTTCTTAGATATGAATCATCAGGAAAGTGTTCGATAGGAGACCATAACATATTATTATAATTAAATGGCATGTCCATCCAATAAAACACAGTTAAGGTAAATTCATTTTCAAAACCACACTTTTTTATCATACTTAGAAATAGATAGACCTAGCTTGTTTCATTAGACCGGAGTACAACTTAAGCGCAATGACATTGTATGCACGTTCTATTGGAAACATTTCCAACTCTCAACTATCACAAATTCAAACTCTCTTTTTCTCCACTTCTATTTATATTTATTTTTGGTTTGGCCTTTTCTTTCCACTTCACATACTAGTTTTGAAGGTAATTATCACCTTATTTAAATTGAACATATTTTGATAAAAGGACTCACAATATATGAAAAGAAAGACAAAAGCAACATGGGTAAACACTAAACTCTTTAATATAGCTTGATATGAATGGAAATTGCTTCAACAGTCAACAAAAACATTAAAATAAGGTAACAAAATTGAATGAAAGAATTCAAAGAAAGTGACCTCTTGATGTGCTGTACGCTTGAATTTCTCAGTCTGCTTGGCCAAGCGAATCTTCTTCAGTACATACCTAACATAATAAGAAAATTAACAACCACACACTTCGTAAACTAAAGTCAATCATCACTACCAGACAGCCAATCGTGCCGACACTAACTTCAATCAACATCAACTCATGTTTTTCATAAAACACTTCTGTTTCGATTGGAAAAATGTTGCACAAAACAAACGCCTTCAGTCTTGCCTTTATCTTCTAATGATAGATACCATATGCATAAAATTACAAGTAAAATTAAATTATTTTTACACCAACCCACTAATTTTTGTCCTTCAAAATGTAATCTCCCAAGAATTTTATTTCACTATTCATTTGAATTCCTCAATGATTTTGATGATAAGAAGATCAAAATAAAGAAAATTACTTACTTTTTTCTCTCAATTTTGTGCAGAACAAGAAAAGCTGCCCCAAATGCTCCTCTTCCAATCTGTTCAATCACTTCATAATCTTCAAGCTTGGACTTCATATCGCCATTTTCAGTTTCCATGAGGACCTTCAAAAGCCCAAACACATAAAAATACTATAAACCCACTTGCAGAAGTCGATAAAATTAGTAATATAAACTGAATTTAAAGAAATAGAAGTGAGAGGAATAAGTACTAATATCTGGCTCTTGAGAATGTTGAAGTTGCAAAAAACTAAGAAAATGTTATAGTTACAGAGACATAAAGTAGAGTAAAGTGAGAGAAATAAGTACTAATTATGGCTTTAGAAATTTAGAGAACAAGTTGAGAGAGAAAGATAAAGGCAATATAGCACTAATAAGATAATTAGGAAGATGATGACTTACCAAAAAGAATAAGAGAGAGAAAGACAAGTGAAGTAAAGCAACAAAAGCACAGCATATATATATATATATATAAAATACGTAATTCATAAGTTGATTATCCAACAAAACCAAAAACAAAGAGAAAGTGAATATGGTGACAGGCATTGAAGACCAAAGAGAGAAAAAGATTAGAACTTCGCTTGAATTTACAGATTCATAAGAAAACAACATTCATTCCATAACCAAGATTTTAATTGAATGGAATGTAGTTGTGAAGTCAGCTTCTTTACAAAACTTAAAAAGCAATGAATAAAAATCTCATCTTGGAATTGGCCTATTAGCAAGCTAGAATCTTCCTTAGTTAACATCACACAAAGTTTGAAGCTTTTTTTATTAAATTTAAATTTATTTTTTGAGTTGTGGTTGGCCAGCAATGGGTGGTTGTTGGCTTAAGGATCATGATTAATAGCTTAAACTTTTCTTTTATAACCAAAATGAAATCCATTATATGCAGCTTTGGGAGAATAATTATGGTTTTGTTAATATAAATTTTTGGTGGGTTGGAATCAATTTGTGCACTCATTGCAATTAAAGGTTGTTGAGTAGAAAAAGAGAATGTACAGTACCACCTTATAACAATTTAATTAATTAAATTGCCACATTTTAAAATCATTAATTTATAAAACTATAAAAAAAATTGTATCTATAATGTATAAGATTTATTATTAGAGTTTATATACCATTTATTCGATTTGATCAGTTTATTTAAATAAGAGTAATCGATATATTCTCACCCGAGGTTTGAAAAAATCCCAAGTTAGTACTCTAGGTTACATTTATTCCAGATTCCTACTCTTAAAATAACAATATTAGCAATTTTTAGGGTTTATAGGGTGCAATTACCATAATGCCCTTAACCCTAAATTAGTAGAATTATAACTTATCATTTTATTTTTAAATTATGTCAAAACACCCTCGGTCACTATACACCCTCGTCGGAAGCGACCCGGTCTGGATTGTTTGGAGACGGCTTATCACCTTAACTGGATTGTTTCCGATGGCGTCGAACCCCTTGGTCACCTCTATCACCTTCCCCGTAGTCTGTCATCCAAAACCAATGTTTTAAAACCTGACCCGACTTGGCTCGGCCGTTCAACCAGGACCCGGAAGCTTCAACGGGCCGGGTTTAATTTTTTCCTATTCATCCAATACCCTAGGATTTCCGGTGATGATCAGTGAACAATTAACTGTCGGCATGTTAGGGCTTTTGAAGAGCAATTTCCGGTGAATATATTGGTAGTGAAAGAGTTGATTTCCGGTGAGTAAATCGACCGGAAATCGAACAAAACTGGTAGCGGCAACGATGAGATTTTTTCGGCGATTGACAAGGCTAATGGCGGTGGGGTGAGGTGGGTTTTGGTCGGAAGGAAAAGAGGAGTAATTCTGGGGTGATGGGGAGGGTTGTTGTTGCCGGAATCAATGGGATCGGCCATGGAATGCCGACGTCGGACGTTGGTGAGATCTGGCCAAAATCAAACCAATTTCGGCCAGATCTTGGGTATATTTTGATGGAAATTGACTCAAGGGACAATTGGGGTTGCATCTGGGGTGTTGCTACCGCTATTCAGTCACCGGTCGATTTGCAGTTGGGTGTGTTTGATAAATTTCAAACCTATAAGGACTTCTCTGTAATTTTTAGGGGTATATTTGCTTAATTTTAAAAGTTTTTATCAACCGGTTTGACCAGTGGTCAAACCGGTAAACCGGTCAACCCGAGACCCGGAAGCTTTGTTGGGTTTCACCCCGGGTTAGGTTTTAAAACATTGTCTAAAACCCCTTTAGTTCTAGACTCATTGGCTCCTCCAATCATCGGCGTCATTAGGCTTAGGGTTTCGATGTTCTTTGCTGGATTTCGATTGATTCCGATGGTGAAAATCTAATTGGACACCACCACTGCAACTACTGTCTCCAAATCTATAAAACCCCTATGTCCCTAGTAACAGTTTCGTCGCCGTTCACCGGCCGAGAGTTCGTGTTCATCGATCATTTTTTGGTAAAGTGGTGGATGGCAAACGATGAGCCGTCATGGCTAAGAAGGTTAGGGGTTTTGTAGGGGAGGATGCAAGGAGTCAAATGGTGGTGGTGGTTAGGGAGTTGTTGCCGTTCAAAACAGCCGAAAATCGACAAAAACCAGTCGCATGTCTCGGCTCCTGTGGCTAGCAATCGGCGAGTGATGAGGGATTGTGAATGGTATGGTTTTGTAGAGGGGAGGATGGGGGTTCAAATGATGGTGACAAGGGTATTTTGGGTGGAAGAATAGTCGGAAAAAGGGCGAAAAATGTCAGGGATGTCATCTGCTAACGTGCGTCAGAGACGCTCATGTAAAATGACTAATTTACCCCTCCTTTACCGTTATATCAAATATTTTTCTGTCATTTTAAGGGTGAGAATTTGGAAATAAATATAACTTGGGGCACCAATTTAGGATTTTATCAAACCATGGGTGGAAATATATCGTTTACTCTTCAAATAATTAATTAACAAGGATCATCATGGAATAAAATACAAAAGGTTTGTTGAATGCACATTTGTTATATGTTTTGGAGGTTACACAAAAGCTATTAAATTGTTGCTTAATTAATGAGCATATGGGTATATATATAATTTTTTTTTTTAAAAACCATGTTTGCTTTTGAGTCAAATCATGAGGTATAATGTCATTACAGTTTATGATGGATGTTTTTTTGGGATCTTAAATGAAGAATTTTATTTAATTTTATCTTTAATAGAATGAGATACTTCTACAAAGGGTCAGCAAATCTTTGGTGAGAAGAGTAACTTTACATATGATAATCACTAAATTAACTCTAATTAATAACGCCATTTAATTTAAACCCATTTGATTGATAGTATAGATGTTAGCTACGGACGCATGACATAATAAATATCATTAGAGAAAGAATAAACGACTTTTTCCCACCCAAGGATTGCCTTATTGGTGCTTTTTCATCCAAAAAGTTTCAAAGTACTATTTTCTTATCCAAAGTTAATATTTTATTCTCTTTGTCACCATCATTTGAATATTTAGTCTCCTCTCTACAAAATCTCTCTTACTCTAGTATTTGATTTCTTATCGATTGTTAATCATCGCAAACCTAAGATTTCTTATTCTTAGCTGATTCTGACGATAAATATTCAATTAATCACTATTATTCGATTCACTAGCCTCTATTATACAGAACCTCTCTTATTGGACTCTTAGTAACTTGTCGAATACCAATTAGAAAAGTAAAGTATATTTTAATTATTAATAAAATATAAATTTTAAATAAAAAATAATTTTTTAAAATTTTTTGCTTGAAAAAGAGTAATTTTAAAACTTTTTGCGTGAAAAAGGGTTAGTAAGGCAGACCTTCGTTTTCTCATAAATAAACATAAATGCAAAATTTTGACACAGCAGTTGCGCAGCATAGGGTACCACCGAACTGGTAAATTAACCACAGTATAAGGAAGGAGATCAATTGGTCCACTGGACTCAACTTTCAATGAATCCTTTTCAACGGACCAACTTTCCCAAACACACACGCATTACCCTTTGTTTAAGTTTGTCTGATTATGTATCCATAACTATACCTATCACAAATTGCCAGCATCAATGCTAACAAGAATCCAATTCATTGTTAGGTAAGAAATTCTGCTACTTTTCTCCTTGAAGTTAGCCAGTTGGACCAACCAACAAAAAGACAAAAGCCAAGTTTAATTTATTAAACCTGGCTTGGCCTAGATTTCAAGGAGATAGCATAGACTTAGCATATTCAAAGACAGGAAAATCTCCTTTGTACATAGCAGAAAACCTCATAACCACAAGAGAAATGTAGTACATTGGAACTCATCAATTGTTATCATATCAACAATCATTACAACTTACAATCTTCATAAGTTTTACCCTATATAGCTCCAAGAATTCATTTTTTTGCTTTTGCATGTATTGCCCAGACTCACCTTAAAGATATTCTTAACTATCTGATATTCTTAACTGTAATGCAGAAATTCATCCCTAGAGATATGACTGAACTTTAAGTCCCTAAAATGTTCTATGACGCAAAGCTTAAAAATAAACTGAAATTTTTCATATGTTTACTTGGGGAACATTTTTTTTTTTTTTTGGGATATATAATTAAATAAACAAGATATGGCAGTCTAGCTTGAATTCAGTTAGAAGCCAGGCTTACAGAATAGAACAAAGAAATATGCCGAATGCTGACAGAATCAAAATTTGTACATAATCAACCATAAGTAAATGTTGTTGAAGCAAAGTTACTTCCGCTTTGATTTTTTGGAGGCCCTTCGATTATCGAGTTTCTTCTGTGCAGCCTCAAATTCTTCATCAGTGGGTTCTGAATTTGCACTAACACCACCATACTTCGACACCAATGATGAGAACATGGAATCAAACCGGTCTTTCCTCTCAGTTCGGCGTTGAGATATAATTGCAACTAGATCTGACTCAGATTGCTTGTTTGCTCTGTTAAAAATAAAAAAGGCCAAGTCACATAAACAGTTAGACATAAAGAATATACAAAAAGCATTCAGTAAAAAGACCCTGCTGCAGAAAACTCACTTCCCCCTCCTTTTCAGAGGACTGGTTGGTGGTTTAGTTTCAGATACTTTTGTAGCCCATTTTTGGTAAGCTTTAGTAGCTTTCGGTTCTCCTACACAAGAGAAAGAAGATTTAGTATCACAATCACATTGGAAGTGCGAGAAAATAATGAATGTTTATAATTTACAACATTTTAATTTTCTTAGATGGGACTCTATGGTGGAAGGGAAACTGACAATCCATGCCCACTCAGGTTGCAGGTGGGGTTAAAGTTCATATGCAAAACTTTATTGACAACACCTTCAACAGCCCAATATCATATGAAGCTTTACCTGCACCTATTGCCTCATCAAGAATATCCTTGAAACGATGTGAATCAAGTTTAGGATCCGAACAGAGCATTGAACAGAAGAGCCTGTAACCAGAATTTCAAACCATCAAACCAGCAAAGTCAAAAGGAAAAAAGGAGAAACACATTGTTCTTTTACCTGTTCATATGCCCCTTGTACTTCTTATACAGATCAATCAAATCCTTCTTTTCTGAATCGGATCCCCTATAGTTTGCTTCAAACTCTTCAATATCAGCCTCAGTGACCTGAAATATTTGCAAACACTGTCAACAAATGGGAATGGAAAGCAATAAAGTACTCCTGTAAAATGCATCGCTAACAACCTTTTTGTAAATAGCTCTGAAAAATTCTTTCAAATTTTGAACAACATCACCTGCAAGATCCTGCTCAACCAAAAAAGACAGAATATAAGATACACAATGCCTTGGTAGTTAAGGAATTTCTCAGATTCCAGGACAGAATCTTTCATTTGATTGGCAAATAAATGAAAAAAAATTCATTTGTTTCTCGAAGTCTGAAATAGTGAAACAATTCTTCTTCATATTAGGAAGGCAAATTTTCCAAATGTCTGACATGGTTTAAGTTTTTTTTCCACTACAAATAAATTTGTCTCTTAACAAAGGAATTCTGGAGGATAGACTCTTTCAGGTGGCAGAAAGCAGATAAACAATTTTCTATCACCATGGATATCCATTAGCCCAAACTAAATTTAGTAAAACAAAGTTATGCAAACAAAAGTTGCCAGTACTCACAGCGTCATCAACACAACCAGTATGATCATAAAGCACCCTTTTCTCATCATCGCCAAGAATTGATATGACCTTTTGCAATTGTTGGAAATTTCTCCTTTGCTTCCTGTGGAAAGAAAATATGACAGAATACAAATACAGAGAAAAAAAAGGGTTACTAAAATGCTTCAGATGAAATTTGACAGCAATACAGACCAATTTTACCTCATCACCAGGATTTTTATCAGGATGGAGTTGCAAGGCTAACTTATAATATGCTTTCTTTATTTCCTTTTGAGATGCTGACCTTTCAACACCAAGAACCTACAAGCAGAGAACCATCAGTTGATATATCTTGCTTGCTTCACTACAATTAATAAGACAAATTGAACATAATAGCAAACCAATGAAGGATGGATGTGACCATGCATAAGCCTAAATGTCCTGAGTGCAATAAATAAAATATTTGAAGTAGCATTCACCTACTAAAACAAAGAACTACTTCAAAGCTAGCTGAAGTAATTGGTTAAGAAGATTAAACTTTACTGCACCTGATATGGAATAAACATGCTGCTTCTTTGCATTGAAATCGTTCGTAAAAAAGGTTGAAACCTCAAAATGAACAACAATATGTGAAGAAAAATGCACAGGATGGAATAAGATAAATATCTGGTTATTCAAAGCCAAACACACTATATTGTGAATACAGTTAGTCAAAAAACCGCTTACCCGAAAGTATTGAAACTAGAATCTAAATATATGTGAACATGCAATCCATGGTATATGATCATCGAGTTTAAGAATGAAACCATTTATGTGTAAAGCAAAAGAAAAATACACACATGAAAGTTTTCCAGTAGGAAAACAAAAACATTAACATTTCATGCCCATTGGCTATTTAAGTGTCTAAAGAATTGCAGAGATAGCATAATCTAGACAAACAATCTTCAAGAAGATCATTTTGAGATCAAAAGTTTCTTTCTGAACTTAAACCCACGTAGAACCTCAACAGAAATTAAATGAAGCATATCTTCTTAAGAAGTTTCCAGAGAAACTATAATATGTCTATTTACGTATTCCCACCCATCTGTCTCCACTAAAAGATTAGTCAAGTGTAAACTTTAAAGTTCCACTCATGAGTTTAACATTTTTCTTAATTGATACTCACAGACACATTAATACCAATCGGGTACTTTTTAAGTGGTTATCATTCAAGAACAGAACACTTCAAAACCAATCAAGGAACAAATCCAAACAAGCAACAAAGAGCCATCCACTGGGATCTTCAACCGAAGCGTCTTCATAATCATTTGTTTTCTCCTACGCAAAACCTAACCACCGGGATAGTATCTAAGCTTCTACATCATCCAAAAATTTAGAACATTTCTCATATTTTTAAAATATCATTGCAAATAAACAATAGCAAACTTCTCTTCATGATTCCAACTTATCCGAACTATGTTTCTATTAATGGTTTACTTTTGCTGTCTCTTCCATTACGACTTCAAGTAATAGCAAGATAATAAACTGATCATTGATAAATTACAGATATATCAAATATAATAGTGACAACACTGCAACAAATAAAATAAACCCAGGTTCTAATTTCTAATCATTTCAAAAACAAAACATTGCGTTCAAAAAAATAATTAAAAGTTCGAGATAAAAATGAAAATAAAAATTTGGAATGATACCTCATAAAGGCTCTTCTCATTGGTCGAAGATTCATTCAGATTCTCGTGATTTATTTCTTCTTCTTCGTCTTCATGAGAAACCCTAGTTTTCTTTCCCTTTCCCTTTCCCTTTCCCATTTTAGCCTCCAAACACACTTTGAACTTTGATTTCGCTTTTAGAGCTTTCTGAAACAAGGTGAAATGAGTGGAAATAGGCTTTTAAATTAGTTTTGTTAATTACTAATGTTTTGGTCCCCGATTTATTCCCGCCATTTAGGTTTTTTTCCCGCCGGGATGATCTGGTGTGTGCCTTTGTGGTAGGCGCATTAACTGATTGCATCATTACCGTCAACTCATGGGCCCGCGCAAGGATTATATTCATCTTAGGCCGTAGATCTTTCTAGACATGCTGACGTGTCAAGACACTTTCCGAGTTGAAGTCAGTTTGATTTTATCAAAATTAAATAAACTAATTTTTAAGAATTAATCAAGTTATTTATTATTATTTTTAAAAAATTGATATGATATGATATTTTAAAAAATTTAAGCTATCAATTTAAATTAAAAAAAACGATTTTTCTTTTAATTTTTACTGTTGTTATTATATTTGAAAATTATTTTAGAAGATACTTAAAAAAAACAAATCTCCACAAAATTCTTTGAATTCTTTGTTTTCGAAACAAAATCTTTTTTAAAATTTTATATAAAAGCAGATTTGTAATTATATTTATTTAGTACTATTAAAAATTATAAACAAGAATGCTATAAATATTATCCTATCCGAAAATTACAACTTGATTATGTTCTTTTACATCCAAATTTTACTTCAAATCAGATTTGTAATTTATATTAAAATTTCATTTGTTTAATGTTATGGAAAAACTATAAATAATTTTGTTCTTATGTTATAAATATATTCAACCCTAAAATTTGGATATTGTAATATTATATGTGTCTATACATATATAAGGAGATTATCAATTTGGTACCATGTATTTTAATAACAAAAAAAAAAGTTTTAAAGTTTTAAAATTCAAAAGAAAAAAAAGTTCACTAAATGATTTGAATATTTTTGAAGTGATTAAGCTCAAAGTGTCCAGTAGATCACTTTTGAAGGTAATTAAGTTTCAAGTTAATTATAAGTTAATTCATTTTATAAATGAATTTGAAAAGCTCTCTTGTAACACTTTTGAAAAATCAAGGCCGTGTTTGGTTTATTATTTCTGCCCATATTCTCAGTCCTATTCTCCAAATAATCTTTGGCACATTATTCCAGAAATATTACCCGAATTTTTTGTAATTACTTTAGACCCCATAAGGTTATTAATTTCATTAAATGCCCCCTAAAAAAAGTTTAAAAAATAACAAAAATACCCCCGTGACCCATACTTGGCAGATTTCGGCAACCACCGTCGGTGGTAGCCAGAATCTGCCACAACGGTGAATTATCGACCCGGAAGCGGCGGTAATTCACCGTCTACATTTTCCGACCAAATCCATGGATCGTAGGAGGAAAAGGCCAAATCTGGCCGTCGTTTTGGCCTTTTCTAGCCGTCGACTGCCATAGCGGGCCATAGATCCGGCCTTTTCCGGCTAGATCCGTGGTAGATCTGGTCGGAAAAGGCTATAACGACGCGTTACGACACAAATCGGCCACCAGTGCGTGTATGCTGATGCTGATTCAGATTGCGGTGGTGGCGGAATCTACTGCTACGGTGGTAGGGGGTATTTTTGTCATTTTATATGTTAGGGTGTTTAATTAAATTAGTAAACCTAGGGGCTTTTTTTATAATTTTTTAAATTTTACCTCGTAATACTCATCTATTCAACTACCTAATATTATTCCCAAAATCCTATTCAAAATAATGAACCAAACGTATCCAAAATTATTTTTAAGTTGATTTTACATATGAGAAATGACAAGTATATCATATAAATTCTTTAAAGTACAAAATGAAGTAAAATAAATAACATAATTTATTGGGATAATTACCAAAACCCCCATTTATTTTATTATTTTTATTTTTGTAAGCATCCGGTGATTTGGAAAAAAAGATATTAACTCTCTTTCATTCATTTTTTCAATTATATTTAACAGATATTTAGGTATTTTTAACATTCTCTAGTTTAGTTAAGGCTAATTTTGACTTTTCAATTTTACATAAATACTAAGTAATTTTCTTTCTCTCTCTTTTTTTATTTATTTATTTTTCTTCCTCGACCTTCTTCTTCCTCCCCATCCTTCCACTTTCCTTCTCTCATTTCCTCCTCCTCCTTATCTTTCTTCCTTTTAAGTACCAACCGTGGGGTTTGTATAACCTCAAGGGGTTAGCCTAACGATCAAAAAAGTTTACTCCCTTTCTTGAGTTTTTGAATTTAAACCTTGAAACTACTTACCACAATAACATTGTGACTTATTTAGTTTTTTGGGCTTGTAAAGTGTTCAATGAACCCAAAAAGATTAGTTGAAGTGTACACAAGCTGACCCGGACAACTCGATTAACAAAAACAAAACTGACCCGAACAACTCAATTAACAGAAAAAAAACCGTGTGGTCTATCAACGATAGATTGCATTGACCGGATTTGGACCTTCACGATTTGGCCATTGCTTGGCCAACTTCGGTGTTGGGATTGCAATGTCGGTTTTTTGGGCATAAAATGCATGGTTATGGTACTTAAGTTAAAGCAGTTGATTTTTTTTTTTTTCAAAATGAAAACCTCATGATTTGGGAGAGGAAAAAAAATTGGATAGAATTTTGTTTGGTGAGAAAGAAAAAAAGATGATATAATTTTTGTTAAAAATCGATAAGAGTTTTATTTGTTGTGAAAAAAAAAAAAAAACATAATTTGTTTGGCAAAGAAGAGAGTAAATGGTAAAAATTGTGTGTGTGTGTTTATATTTAAATTGGAGGGTAAAAATATCAATTTATAATTTTTATTAACGTAAGTTAACGAAATGGGAGTTAAGCTCTATTTCCCGAACCAATGAGTGGTTCATGCATATCGGGGATTCGGGATCAGCTTGCACCAAAATAATATAATCCAACATCGGCATTTGATCATAAAAGAGGATGGTTTTTCGCTGATTCCATTAGATTTTCATATTTTGACAAATCTGCTCACGTTGGTCTTGGTGGTAACAGCTGCTAGCCATCATTTTCATCAACTTGCACAAGTTTTGTTTTGTTTTTTTCTTTTTCATTATATATAATAATAATAATAATAATATGAAAAATAATTTATAATTTTGAAACTTTTAACAATTTTAAAAATAGAATTTATCAAACGTAATTCAAAATAATTTTATTTTTATTATTTTCATACTAATTATTTATGTCTACAAAATTGAGATTTCAATTTCGTATACCAACTTATGTGCCAATTAATTTGGTAAATTATTTTATTCATTCTATGTTTTTATAACAAATAATTTACATATACAAAATAATATGACGGGATATAATTGGATAAATTAATATAAAAATTATTAGAATTTGAGATGAGTTTGACTTTTCACCCAATAATGCCTTATTAAATAGAAGGATTACCCTCTTTTATAAACTAGTAAGGCTTGAGTGTGCCTAGTCGGTATGGGATTCCAACACTCCTCCTCACAGTCAAGCTCATATATTGGGTCATGCCTATTGATGGAAGTAGTTGCTGGCTCTAACTCCTCAACCGCTGGTCAAGCGCTCAGCTCAACTGAACCTGAGCTCTGATACCATGTTAGAATTTGAGGTGGGTCTGACTCCTCATCCAATAAGGTTTTGTTGAATGGAAGAATTACCCTCTCTTATAAACCAGTAGGCTTAAGTGTGCTTAGTCGGTGTGAGATTTCGAGATTCTTGGTTTAGTCAAAGATTTGGGAGTGAAAACAGGAAAACCAATCACTTTATACTGCGATAACAAAGCTGCAAATGATATCGCAACAAACCCAGTTTTCCATGAAAGAACCAAACATATAGAAATTGACTGTCATTTTGTCAGGGAGAAAATTCAAGAAGAGATTATTAAGACTAGGCACATACGAACATCGGAACAACCAGCAGACATATTCACGAAGCCTTTATGTAGTCGTCAGCATTCTTATTTATTACATAAGCTTGGGGTTTTTGACATCTTCAAACTACCAACTTGAGGGGGAGTGATGAAATAACACTCCCCCTCACGGTCAAACCCATATGTTGGGTCATGTCTATTATTGGAGGTAGTTGCTGGCTCTAATTTTTCACCTGCTGTTCAAGCGCTCAGCTCAATTAAACTTGGACTCTGATACCATGTTAGAATTCTAGGTGGGCGTGACTTCTCACCTAAAATATCTTATTGAATGAGAGGATTACCCCCTCTTATAACCTAATAGATTTGAACGTGCTTAGTCGATGTGAAACTCTAAGAAAGTTAATAAAAATCATATTAAATGATTGTAAATGACATGACAAGACAAAAGTAATATTACGTTATTTTATGTACAAGACTTTATATAAACTCTATGTATGTGTGATGCAATTATTTTATAATTAAGAAAATATCACTAAATTAATTATCATGCAAGTAAATTTGTATGTGTAATATTAGCCTTTTCAAAATTGAGTAAAACAATCTAAATTATCATTTTAAAGAGTAATATCTTATATAATTTTCTTATTAAGTAAATACAGTATTAATCTGTATAAGCTCTTTTGATATTTATCGGAGAAGAAGAAAGCATATTTGAGACGTAACGTAACTGAGCCAATCTACATTCATCCTAATCCTAAACCTTAATGATTAAACAAATACAAGTTGAATGAGGCCCAGCCCAACGCTATCTGTACCGCAACAGCAAGTCCGTAACAGTAACCCACCCAACCGAAAGCCGCCATGTAATGAACCAATACTGGCAAAACAGTAAATAGAAAGTTTATTGAGGGCAGTGAGTTTAACTTCATCGACTCAGTGGAGAGCGTTGGTTGGCAGATTAAAAGCGAAGTCTTAAATAGAGAACAACTCTAAAACAAACAAAATCGAGAAAAAAAAAAAAAAATCAAAACGATACCTAATAATAATCTTTCTCTCCTTTGTTCGGTTTCGATTTCTTTTGTATTATATTTTACCATTATATCTTCGATTTAGGTATGGATTCGTTTCTTGTCTCTTTCAATTCGACATCGTCTTTTACTTTTCTTATGTTGTTTTGAACGAAACCTTCATATTTGTTACTGATTTTTGGTTCATCGTGCAGGGAATAAGCCAGTTCTCTTTTGTAAATCAAGATCCGACGAAATTAAACCGGTGAGGGTTTTTATTTTTTTATTTTTAGGTTTATTATGGGAATTTATTTGTTTGTTTGTTTATGTAATTCACTTATTATTGTTGATTATTTTGATGCGTGAGTTTTGGATGCAAAATTGGAACTATGATGAGATTTATTTTAGATGGAATTGATAGAAATAGGAAGCTAGGGTGTTTGTTCATGATGTGAATTAGTGTTGAGGTTTGAATATAAAACAGAATATTTGTATTTGTTTCGAGTGTTATGTATATTTATTTTGAGTTATTGGAATTTCTGTTATGGATTTGGTTTGTTTAATATGATGAATAATATAATTTTTATGGTTAATACTTGTGTATATTATTGTTTGTCTTTGGTCTGAAAAGTGTGGTTTGATTCTTTTTAGAGACTATATAAGGCTGGTCAATCATCTGCAAGCTTGCAAATCGGTAACAAATTGTTTTTTCCCAATATTGAAAATTGTCTTTCTATGAAATTAAGTCATGAACATGGATATTTATGAACATAATTTCAGTTATATTCACGTAGGTTCAACTAATCTCCGGTGTTGAGGATGATATTCCCTTTAATTGTCACACTGAAGGACCTTTGTGCTATTCTTTTATGATTCCTTGACCTCCTGTTTGACATTTTCTACTTTACTGATTCGTGTGAGCTGTATATGTGTAGTATATCATTGTATTGTTGACATTCTTAAGGCTTTCTTGCTCCCAAGTGTTTTAGCAAGTTCACTCTGTTAAGCTATCTCGTTTATTCTGGTTGATATCAGCTAAGTCAGGTGCTGTATAGAGCACTCTTAACCTGAGGGCACTTGGTTAGTCTTGTTCTGTGTAGATCACCCACGCTTCTAGGTAAAAACAATCATGATGTATTGTGATAAATTGCTAATTAAAATTGGTTTATGTAGATTACTTCATTTCTTTTTCGTTTTACTTTTATTATTTTCTTCTTCTGGGAACACTTGAGAGCATCAGTTTTTATACTTTGTTGCCTGTATGCATGTCTTCATAGTATTTGTATGCATGCCACAGTTGGATTATATTTGTTAGGTGGTACATTATTTGTGTGATTTAGTTGTATATTGTAATGTAGATGGTAAGTTGATTTTCGTGCAGGAGAAAAGAAAAGATGGACTCACATGATGAGATAGGATGCCAAGCTCCAGAAGGTCCCATTCTATGCATTAACAACTGTGGCTTCTTTGGAAGTGCTGCTACCATGAATATGTGCTCCAAGTGCCACAAAGAAATGATCCTGAAGCAGGAACAAGCCCAACTTGCAGCATCATCCATTGGGAGCATTGTGAATGGCAGCTCCAGTGGGACTGAAAAGGATCCTGTTGTTGCTGGTAATGTGGCTGTACAAGCTGGACCCGTGGAGACTAATATCTTATCAACAAAACCATCCAGTGATTCATCCTTTGGCCAGAATATGGAGATGAAGCCAAAGGAGGGTCCTAACAGGTGTGCTTCTTGTAGAAAGCGGGTTGGTTTAACAGGGTTCAATTGCAGGTGTGGGAATCTCTTCTGTGCTGTTCACCGATACTCTGACAAGCATGAATGTCCTTTTGATTATCGAACTGCTGCAAGGGAAGCAATTGCTAAAGCCAACCCTGTGGTCAAGACAGAGAAGCTTGATAAGATCTAGTAGCCATGATCTGAAGTTAAGGTTTATGTAATGAATTACAATGCTTCTCTTCCCATGCATGCGTCTCCATATAAGTTGGCTGCTTGTCTTGTTAGGTGTCCTTTGTTGCTATAAATTGTTTAGATAATGATTTTTAGGACATCATTGCAGTTATATCTTCTTGTTAATTGGCAAGGAGAATTCCGTTGTTGGCTCCAGCGTGTAAGTCTCGATTTGTGCTGGTTTGATGGATATCTTTGTGGTTACTTTATAATAGTGATTTCTGGTTGGTATGCATTTCTTCTAGTGGTAATGAAATATTGGTATTTGCAACAATCGCACTTCCTGTGTTATCCTGCCATTCTTCATTTCAGTTTTCTTCTCTAAGTTTATGTTGTGTTCTACACTTGTATTGTGTTGCCTCTTCGTTGATTTGTTGGATTAGTTTCCAGTTGTTATATATGGATAAGGGGTTAGTCATCTGTCCATGGTCTGCTTTTATGTGGTTTGTGCACTTATCGTAAACTGACTAATATGTTAAAGTTTATTAATGCAGTTTCCAAAATATGAAGAAGTTGCTAATGTTCACAATTTATTGCAATACAAACCATAGTGTGGTGAGGTTGATACTTAAACTGATAGAGGGAAGTTGGTATTATGGGTCACAAGACAAGGTGACCTATAACACCTAGTATGGCATGGCTTGAACTCCTCTGATAATCTGAGCCACAAGTATAAGAGTTCAATCTTTCTCTCTTTAACCTTGGGTCTTCAATTGATGCAGAAGGGAGAATGAACTAGTGTTTGACTTTAAGGAGTAGATGGTGGTAGAGCAACTGTAGTTTCAGGGTGTGAAATTTTCACCTAAGATTCATTGAGCATGCAGTAGTACAATACTGACAATGCTGAGCCTAGTTGAACAACTTGGTGTTTTGGCCGAGTGATTTTATCTTTTTCTCCCAAGTTGGCGAAATTATATCTAACGATCAATCCATTGCCTGGAATTATGCTGATAATTCAAAATTAGTCTAAACTCTTTCAAGTAAAGTTTAAAATTGGAAAACAATGAGAGACGTTGATTCTGTAATTATTTGGCAGTAAATGATTTGATTCAATTTCAGTATAATATAATAAGCATACACTGGGTTATCGCCAGCAATGAAATATCAAATATGCAGTAATGTCTAGCTGGCAATGGGATATGAAAATCGAAAACATGATTTTATTGTGGGTAATTTTTCAACGCGAATGGGTGGAGACTTTTGTCCATTGCATTGTTGTCTGGTAAGTCATCACAATTCACAGCTCATGCTGTTTCTGATGGGAGTGATTTTGTGGATGATATTTTCCCTAACTAACGACACAGTGAAAGCAAAAGAAATGATTATTGAAACTTGTTGAGGAAGGTGGGTAGCAAAATCAATAAATAAGCGTCCCCACCTAGCACCGTCTCCAGAAAGCAATGGTTGTTTACGTTGAAAGTAAGTGAACGAATAATATATATATATATACTCATCTAGCTTTCTTCAACGCAATAAGTGAAACTTGATAATGCCATTGCTTAATGTCTTGTATTTTCATCATCGGAGACAAAAAGGGCTACCTAAAAATTCTTTGTTGGGAGTTGGGACTCGCTTACTTCTTTCTTTTATCTAGGGAATTATGCTAACAAATTATAGCGCAAACAACCATGACTATCTCTTCTCTACACATGTATACAATTACAGTGCATTATCTATTCAATGGAATAAAAAAATATTCCACGAATATTGCCAAAGGGAAAAGAACAATTCCCTTGGATGCTCCAAACTTTGTTTATTTTCTCTTTGATCTAAAAAGTTGACTCTTGAACGAGTACAAAACTTTCGGAAAGTGACATTTTTAATTGTAAAATATTTCATTAAACGATAAAAGGGTTGAAAACTTCTTTCAAGTGGTTGACATGTTCAATTTCTGAGTCCCTTAAGCTATCAACTAAACGAGCTTGTGATTTAATATTTGCTATATATATATATATACTCTTAGAGGTCACATACTTTTTAAGTTTGATAATTATGTATTGATCCAATAATATTATTCACTCAATAACAACCATTAGATTTATCAGGATTGATTGCTATTTTGCCTTGGTAACATCACCAGGGTTGTAGCATGGTGTTGCCTAAAAGTTATAGCTAGTAAAGGATCTTTTATGTTGCTCCAACCCAGGAGAATAATAACCCTTGGATCAATAATTTAATGGCTCGCCATGTTTGCTTGAATTATGATTCAGTAATGTTAATATGAATATGTGATAACATGTAGTCTGGATGAATACCTATAAGGGAAGGGAGTCCAAGGGTTAAATAAACTACCCCTCATGTTTAATGGATGTAAGATCCGCTGATGCCTATGGTGATCCATATTTTCTTAACTAGATCTCAAGTGTGTGGCAGCTTGAGTAGCTCTCCCAAGGTCCCACTTACGGGTGACTTACTATTCTCCTCAGGTCACTCCGTCCGGCTCTAATACATATCGTACAAACTACCCACTAATCCCAACTAATCCCCGGTATTTAGTGGATATGAGAATCCTAAAATTTGTACAGGATGAACTAGAGAGAGAAAAATGAGTAACCATGTCCATAAGCAGAGGTAAAATATTTGATGGCAGAAGTTAGCAATGATGGTTGTCCTTTACTTTCCCGCTTTGGCTGTAAAAGTCAAACATTTAAATGTAAAGTCAACTAGCATAAAAGTATCAAAAATAAAAATTGACATTTTCACCCCAACCCCAATGACTTTATGCGGATCCAGTGGACTACAGCCTTCACATGTCATGTCACTCTAACCTGAACCCATTTCTGATAAAAGCCAATCTTTAACCATATTTCTGTATATATTTTTAATAACTGGGACTAGGGTTCACATCTTTGTAATTTGAATTGATTTCCATATAAAGTAATAGAGAGAATTTGAATAGTTTCAAGGGTAAATGTTGGGTATTTAGCAGTAAAAATGAAATGATTGCTGGGTTAGTAGAGATAAAATAATAGTTAAAAGTAATTATAGTATGTTAATGATGGGTAATTATATTTATAGGTTGTATCCCATTACTTTTAACTAATTAAAATATGTGAAATTGTTGTGTATTATTTGAGATAACAAATACAATATTAAATTGGTTGATTTTTTATGATTGCTCTCTCTCGTGCAATCTGATTGGAATATGAAATAGTCCACCTCTTTACTGGATTTGTTTGCAATGATGACGGCGTCGTTTTTAGACCACCTTAATTAAATTTAGTTATTACCCACAAAAAAACACATCTAAAAGAAATGGCAGTTGGGATGAGATTTGAGATGACAAGATCTCCACCGTTAGAATGAGGGGAGTGGTCCTGTGACCAATCAAATGTAGACCTCACTTCTGTGGAGCATCAGCGGTAAAAGCGGGTGACCTCAACTTAAACTATAGGCTTAATTCTCTTTAGTTTTAGAAAATAGTGTATTTATTTAATAAAATAAAATGGAAATAATAAATGCATGATACAATAACAGTACGCTGAGTCAATAAAGTCGTTTTCCTTTCTCGAAGCTCAGGCTCAGGCTCAGGCTCAGGCTCAGGCTCAGGGCTTTGTCTTGTCTTTCGCAGTATCTTTTGTCATCACTTAGCTCACGAGATCTTTTTGAGTTCTGCATTATTCTTTCAAAATATGTTCTTGATCTCTTATTTCGAAAAACAAAGATATATTTCTGTTTAATTAATAAATAAATAAAAGTTGAAGAGTAGAGACTTTATTTGGTCGGTGATTTCTCGAATCATTTTGTATTCACTGAGAAATAAATGAATATCGTCTTCAGGCCTGAAGCAAGGAATCTGGTAATTAATGAACACAAATTATTAGCAAAATGAATTAGTTGATGGACAAATTAATCTATATAAGATACACTGATTTCTATACAGTATAGGTACTTACTTTATTTTCTGCATGTTGGGTGATAAAACCACTTCTCTTCATCATGTAACTTTGCTATCTATATTATATTATATTGTAAAATAAATTATCTATAAAATCAACAAAAGTCATGATGAATCTTCTGTAACTTTGTATAGATGCCTTTTAAGTCACACTCCCACAGTCTCACAGGCTCACTTCACTGGTATATAGAAAAGATTGAAAAGAACAGACCTCAAGCTCTCTCTCAGTCTCCTCCAATGGCTAAACTCTGCCCATTTTCATTTCTTTTGCCTCTGTTGTGCTTTACATTCTTCACTACTATCTCTGTTTCAACTGATGAAGCTGATATTCTTCTCTCCTTCAAGGCCTCCATTGATGATTCCAAGAACTCTCTCTCAAGCTGGTCTAATACCTCAAGTATTCACCACTGTAACTGGACTGGTGTCACTTGCATTTCTGCTTCTTCACTCACTGTAGCCTCTATCAACCTTCAAAGTTTGAATCTTTCTGGTGAAATCTCATCTTCAGTGTGTAAACTTTCTGGTCTTAGTAATTTGAACCTTGCTGACAATCTCTTTAACCAACCTATACCACTTCACCTGTCTCAGTGTACTTCTTTGGAGAATTTGAATCTAAGTAACAATCTCATTTGGGGTACCATCCCAGATCAGATTTCTCAGTTTGGTTCTATGAAAGTTCTCGATTTAAGCAGAAACCATATTGAAGGAAAGATCCCAGACAGCATTGGCTCATTAGTGAATCTGCAAATTTTCAACTTGGGAAGCAACTTACTTTCAGGTAGTGTTCCTTCTGTTTTTGGAAATTTTAGTGAGCTTGTTGTTCTTGATTTGTCGCAAAATGTATATTTGGTGAGTGAGATACCTACTGATATTGGCAAGCTTGAGAAGCTTGAGCAGCTTTTTTTGCAAGGCTCTGGTTTTCATGGTCAAATTCCTGATTCTTTTGTGGGGTTGCAAAGTTTGTCCCTTTTGGACCTTTCACAGAACAATCTAACTGGTGAGGTTCCTCAGACACTTGGTTCTTCTCTCAAGAAATTAGTGTCTTTTGATGTTTCACTGAATAAGCTTTCAGGTTCATTCCCAGATGGTATTTGCAATGCAAAAGGCCTTACAAACCTTAGTCTCCATAAAAATTTCTTCAATGGTTCTATTCCCACCTCTATTAGTAACTGCTTGAATCTTGAGAGGTTTCAGGTTCAAGACAATGGCTTTTCCGGTGATTTTCCTGATAAATTATGGTCATTCCCCCAAATTAAGCTCATTAGAGCTGAAAACAATAGATTTTCTGGAGAACTACCAGATTCAATATCAATGGCGGCTCAGTTGGAGCAAGTTCAGATAGATAACAACAGCTTCACTAGTAAAATTCCACAGGGTCTTGGTTTGGTCAAGAGCTTATATAGGTTCTCTGCTTCTGTGAATGGTTTCTATGGTGCACTTCCTCCCAATTTTTGTGATTCACCTGTTTTGAGTATCATAAATCTCTCCCAAAATTCACTTTCGGGTCACATTCCAGAGCTGAAAAAGTGTAGGAAGCTGGTCTCATTGTCACTGGCAGACAATAGTCTTACTGGAGAAATCCCCCCATCCCTAGCTGAATTGCCGGTGTTAACTTACCTTGATCTATCGGATAATAATCTAACCGGTCCAATCCCACGAGGGCTTCAAAACTTGAAGCTTGCCCTCTTCAATGTGTCCTTCAACCAATTATCCGGTGAAGTTCCTTATTCCCTCATCTCAGGTCTCCCTGCCTCGTTTCTGCAAGGGAATCCAGGGCTTTGTGGCCCGGGATTGCCAAATTCTTGTCATGATGACCAGCCAAAACACCATAGTGCTGGCCTTACTACATTGACATGTGCCATGATTTC
Source organism: Pistacia atlantica (assembly GCA_026229545.1). NCBI lineage: Eukaryota > Viridiplantae > Streptophyta > Magnoliopsida > Sapindales > Anacardiaceae > Pistacia > Pistacia atlantica. The sequence continues at coordinate 10,915,856 of CM047900.1, forward strand.
TATAGCATTTGCTCTTGGAACGTTAATGGTTGCAGCTGGCTTTTTTGTGTTTCGTCGATATTCCAAGCAGAAATCTCAGGCAGGTGTTTGGCGTTCGGTGTTCTTTTATCCGCTTAGAGTCACTGAACATGATTTGGTTTCTGGAATGGATGAGAAAAGTGCTGTAGGAAATGGTGGACCTTTTGGTAGAGTTTACATTTTAAGCCTACCAAGTGGTGAACTAATTGCTGTTAAGAAGCTGGTAAATTTTGGGTGCCAATCTTCAAAAACCTTGAAGACTGAGGTCAAGACATTAGCCAAGATCAGGCATAAGAACATCATTAAAATTCTGGGGTTTTTCCATTCAGATGAGTCAATCTTTCTGATATATGAATTTCTACAAAAGGGGAGCTTAGGGGATTTAATTTGCAGACAGGATTTTCAGTTGCCATGGAGTGTTAGATTGAGGATTGCCATTGGGATTGCTCAGGGATTGGCATACCTTCACAAGGATTATGTTCCACATTTACTTCACAGAAATATCAAGTCAAAGAACATTCTCCTGGATGCAGATTTTGAACCAAAGCTCTCAGATTTTGCTCTCGACCGAATTGTGGGAGAAACTGCATTTCTATCAACCATGGCTTCAGAATCTGCACAATCCTGTTACAACCCACCAGGTATATGATCTGATTGAAGCTCATTGAAATCATTACATAATTTTTTTCTAGCTGCGTGCCTGCATAGTTGTGTACTACTTACAACATGTCCACTCAGGTTTTACTCAAATTACTGCAAATTTTCTGTATTTTATATGTTTGTATGTTAGAGGAGTGGAGTTCTATACCTTCTTGACAAACTTCTCAAGAAGAATTTGACTTATAAATTGAGTTTTCTTTTTTACTTTCTAATTTGAAATCCGTTTGCTGTTTTGAATTCTGGACTCACTGGTGTTACAGATGACTTAAATGGGTTCTTGTTGCATAGGCTATTGCTTCCTAGTTTCTTCTTGGGAGATTCTTTCAGTAGCCAAACTAGTTTCACATGTTAATGTTATTGATTGCTGTTCAGAAGTTGGAACTTTAATCGAAGTCATCAATAAATTTTTACTGCCAAACTTATATAATTTTATTACTTCCAAGTGCCTTTGAAACTCAGCCACTCCCGCACAATGCCATCACTTGTCATGATTTTGGTAAATGAGACATGGCTACATGCCTGAACCATATACATGTTGCGATAATGTTCTGTGATTTATTATCTTGAAATACTTACAAGCTTTTCTGTTTGATTGCAGAATATGGATACAGTAAGAAAGCTACTGAACAGATGGATGTTTACAGCTTTGGTGTTGTGCTATTAGAGCTCATAACTGGTCGACAAGCTGAGAAAGCAGAACCAGAAGAGTCTCTTGATATTGTGAAGTGGGTTCGAAGGAAAATCAACATTACGAATGGGGTATTTCAAGTTCTAGACCCGAGAATACCGAATTCTTTCCAACAAGAAATGCTAGGAGCTTTAGAAATTGCTCTGCGTTGCACTTCTGTGATGCCAGAAAAACGACCATCGATGTTTGAAGTTGTGAAGGCACTTCAGTCCCTCAGCTCAAGGACTGGCTTTTCAAATATGGAGCTCTCTACTTTGGAGGAGCACTCACTTCCTGTCTGAAAAATGAACCAAAAATTACCCAGTTTTTGTTTTGTTCTGTATGTAAATCTACATCTCTTGTTTTGACCACTTCAGATTGGAAGAAAAATATACTTGGCCATGGACTTCAGTGTTATTTACCAGAATTGTTTTGGGATTTTGATCAATAGTAGTGCAAGAAAAATATAATTTATTACTATTCATTTCTGTGTCATCTCAATCAATATTTCTATCAAATACTATTCTTAAGGGTATATTTAAATATTCCAATGAATATTCAAATCTCCTGGGCTGCTTAAGGCATCATGAGTACATGAACCATTCTTTATTTGAGCGTTGCCTTAATGGTATCCAAAGCTAACGCTGTTACTTGCAAATTATATTAAGATAGAAATGGTAAACTAATTTAAGCATCAATAAACAAACCATCTTCTCCTAAAAAGTTGTGAATCTCAGGTTCAAGTTCAAAGAGCTGCTTCAAGTTAAGAGGCGATGTAACATTAGTGCTTCTTCCACTCCATAACAGTTCAGAAAAACTGAGAGTAGGATGGTCAGCACTCATTAGGATCATTGCATAATTCATATTCTCCCAACACTCCACAGTCACTTCCATGATCATTGTTGTGTGATCTTGCTAATGCTGATTTTACTTTTTCACATTGGATGCTGGTAAGATTGTAATTTTGTCTCACTTCTAGCAAGCAACCCAAGGGTGCAAGATTTTGAAATGCATATCTCCTTCCTCCAATTTTTATATATTTCCTAGGTAGACTGAGTTCATTAGTATTTTCGCCTCAAGTTGTTGTTTGAACAAACTTGAATAAACTAAGCTGTATTCCAAGGTTAAGCTGAAAATCTATAGTTTCAAGCACGGTCAACCAATTACTACCGGAAAAATGTGATACACTAAATTATATAATCACGTAATAATTTGCTTCAATTAGACTTAATCTGATTTAAACAACTTGCGTACCGTTCCTGGATCAGTATCAGCACTTGCAAAATTGGCTCCATGAAGGAATCGATGTTTTCCAGGTTGTATATATTTCCAAGTGGAATGGTAAAACCTGACTCGTTCATATTGTAATACATAACAACCTTAATTTTATTGGACCATAAGAAAAATGACACAAAATGCATCACCTGGCTGTACATATATTTATATGCATGAGTACACTATTCAGCCACTCGCTGCCAAGAATTTAATCTAAGAGGAACCAATGACCATAATGTTCTCCAAAATGAGTACAAAACCAAAAACTGAAACAGAGTATTGGACATTGTTTCAGTTTAACTGCTATAATTTGAAATAAATAACATTACTAAATGCACCATTATAGAATTCAAGTGTTGTATATTTCTCTTCTTCGGGGCTTTTCACCCAAAAAAAAAAAAAAAAATCGAGTTCAATTGTAATACAGTAAGCAATCAACAACTTTGAACGAATCATCAACTTGATCACTTTATCGTAAAACCACTTGAATCGAGGCTTATAATGAAGTGTTTCTTAGTATGTGCCTTCCATTTTACTTTCTCAACGGACCAGATGCTACAGTCTCTAACGGGGTGAACATGAAATTCCCAGAAAACATTATAGCTTCTTTGCCTGTCCAGTGAACTCTCAAATTGTCAAATAAATATATCAAGGACAACTTTTTGGACAGTAGCAAATTAAATTTACAGTATAAAAGGCTGGTATAAAAATAACATTACAATATCTACTTAAATAAATGAAATCACATTTATCTACACACACTTAGACTAACACTCTAACAGTAACCTTGAAGAAGAGCTGAAGACGAATATGGCTTCACTGGACGAAAAGGAAGCCGGTCATGAACTCTCATCATCACCTGTTGGGATTCTTGCAAACAAGAACGTCTCATTGGAACCTTCCAAGAACGGCCACTGCTTGACTGAGCTTAAGAGTAGCGGGATGCTCAACTGGGGTAATAGGAAGAAAGTTCCGTTCCTCAGAAATGATGAGACGGTGAAGAAGAAGATGTGAAGTTAGATCGGTCACCTGAGGAGATGAAGGAGAATCGGAAGAGAAAGAGCGCGACGCACGTGTTTATTACTAGCTGTGAGAAGAAGAAGAAGAAGAAGAAGAAGAAGAAGAAGAAAGGGACAAACAACTTAAGTTCTAGATGGTCGAAAGAGAGGTATCAAATAGCTGAAGTGAACATGTTTAAGATAATGAAGGAGAAAGAAGCGGTGTTTGGGAAGCCGATATTGAGGCCGGCTTTGAGAATGGAGGCGAGGAAACTGATCGGTGATACCGGTCTGTTGCATCATCTGTTGAAACACATGGCGGGGAAGGCGGCGCCAGGGGGACAGGAGAGGTTTCGAAGCAGGCATAACGCCGACGGAGCCATGGAGTACTGGTTGGAGAGGGCTGATTTGGTTAATATTCGCAAAGAGGCCGGAGTTGAGGATCCTTATTGGATTCCACTGCCTGGTTGGAGCCTTGGTCATAACCCGATTCAGGATCCTGTTTGTGCCACGGAGTTCAAGCTGCTCAAGGAAGCCATGGCCAAAATGGAAAGGTTACTACGTGCCTGAGGCTTGTTAATTTCCTTATAACAAATTGATGTTGAATAATACTGATATATATCTGTGTTTGTTTGGAAATCTACAGGAACATGCAGGGACTCTTGTTAAAGAAGCAAGAGGATGATGTGGCTGTTGTGAACACTCCAAGTTCTTGTAATACGAGTCAGAACTTTGATCATGACAACTTCTTGCTTCCATTGACGGTAAATGATTAACTAGTGAACAGGGGACTTGATCCCCAGAGTGTTGTTAATCTAACTCTTTCGGTATTTGTTGGATTGTTTTGGAAGGAGATGTATACAGATTTGGTGAATAAGAAAGCTAAGATTGAAGGACAAATAATGGAAGTTTCACGTTCTCTTTGTGGAATTGAGGTATTCAATTATTAAACCTTCAATTACTGAGTTTCCTTTTATTTCTAGTATGTTTATCTGCTTTTGAATCTTTGTCCGATAATTTTAAACATGTGGTGATTACTGATTAATGCTGCACTAATGAATACGACATCATTAGTAAACATTTGTTAGTATTAATTAGTCAATATTTTAGCGATGATCGGTTATTTACGGTGCCTTTGTTTAAAGATTTAACTAATTTCATACATTGACTTAAATTAATGGTAATCATGCAGGTTTTAATGGATAAGCTAAAATCATCCATGGAGGAAACAAACAAAACAAAATCAACCCCAGCATCGTTACTACAAATGGGGTCAACAATATCACCTGCGGTTACAACAAAAATAATAATACCAGAAGACAAAGCCGCTAAAATAAAAAGACTGAAGAGCGGCTTCAGGATATGCAAGCCCCAGGGGAGTTTTATGTGGCCAGACATGACAATATCGGTTAAGGATGTAGTCCCTCTTGACGATCTCATTATGGTCCCAACACCTCCCTCAGTTTCCTCTTCCTCCACGTTACCACCACACCTCCTCTCTCCCGACTTTTCCCAAATGGGAAACCATTCAATATCCCTAGTCAAGCCACGGCCTGAGAGGCACCCCATTGCTGTGGTTCCCAACAACCAAAATGAGACGACTACCATTGTTGTTTCATTTGTATGTATAACTCAATTTCATTTTTATCATCAGTCTTTTTGCTATGTATTGAAGATGATAACTATTAAAGTTGGAATGCTTTTTGTTACAGTTGCAACCTGAAAAGCAAGAGGATGCTATGAGGCAAACCGTGGGAGGTGAAAGAAAGGAAATATTAATGGATTGTGAGCAGGAGAGAAGGGGATGCTCCTCAACTTCATCATCATCTTCTTGGCTGGCTCTAGCCACCTTTGCATAAACGGGGTTGAACATTTATTATTATCATCGTCATCATGACCACCCAATTTATATTTATATTTGTTGTTTTAACAAGGAAAGAATGATAATTTGGCTGTTATATTATATTTAGAGGTAACATGCATGCAAGGTGGTTTTTCAATTTAAGAACTTTGATCTTACTCTTGAAAAAAGTTGAAAGCATATAGTTTGTCTTTTAGGATTTACTCATATAAGACAAGAACCAAAAGAACAAATTGAAATTATTTGAAGAATGTGAATGCACTTCTTTTTTGGAAGATACTTTTTCAAGTAATTAGTGACTATTTCATTGTTTTTACTGAATGCTATTTTAAATTATTATTAACTTAAAAATGATTTCTGGTCGTTATCGGTAATTAGAAGCAAGTGATGCAATACCCAAATTATATTATATTAATTTAGGAGTAGATAATAAGGGAAGAATTAAAACCAGATTAATATTTCCGAAATAAATGGTCACATTAATTATTAAACATGAAAGATGGTTTTGCTCAAATGCACAACAAAACAAGGAAAAAATTTACTCATTTGGTATTTACTTATCCCAACCATATAAATCCTCACAACAATACATAAAAATACGTAAAAACCCCGGGCCTGTTTCACACCGGAGCCAACTGAGCTTGAAGCACAGTTGGATTTGCCTGGAACTACAAACTTATAACAACTGACTATTAATGTACAGTTTCCCCTCAAAAACTTGGAAGATAAATACATTGCCTCTGCTATCGCATTTGGATGACAAAATTGAATATCTAAAAGACAAACTACATCAGAGGCATTGTCGAAGGATTTCGCCGCTCATTGACTCCTTTTCCTTTATAATATCTTGAGCTAGAGATTTGACAGGTAACTCAACATCCTCTAGCAATTCACCAAGGAAGGGTATTAATTGTTTCAGCCAACAAAACCAGATATTCTTCCTTCAAGTTATCAAAAAAGTACTTCACAATTCTCAGTCCCAGAATACGAGACCACGCCTATTCACTACGAGTTTGCATTAATACCTGCAATGATTCAAATTTTCAATTTCAATAGTTACATAAAGTGGCAATTTTAAAAATAAATTAAACAAAGCAAATCTTATAATCATCCAAGTAGAAATAGTAGTGCTAAATATAAAAGTCACATTTTTGGGAACTAAGAAGCAAGAGGTCTCTCTCCAAGATATTCAAGAAAACACTTTAAAATGTGAGAATGAATATGGACAATCACATGCACAGCTTGACACGATAATTGACAAAAGTAGGAGAGGTCTGCTGCAATTTTCTCTCTTGCAATTATCATTAATACAGAATACGTTTATATACAAAAGAGGTCCTTAAATCAAGGATACAATAAAAGGAATATAAATATTTGACAGAATAAATTAAGGCTAGGTTAAAGATACAAATATTTGACCAGCTAAAATAGGAAGACAAATATACAGTTGGAGATCTTCGTCCAATACACCCCCTCAAGTTGGAGCATGAAGATTTCGAATGCCCAACTTGCCAACAAGAAAATGAAATTGCTGATGATCGAGAGCTTTAGTAAAGAGATCAGCAAGTTGAAGATGAGATGGAACATGTGACGTAGTGATGGATCCAGATTTAATGCAATCCCGAATGAAATGACAGTCAATTTCAATATGCTTCATGCGCTCATGATAAACATGATTGGCGGCAATATGAATGGCAGCACGATTGTTATAATGGAGGTGGGCTGGCAAAGAATGAGTGATTTGTAAATCATGAAGTAAGGTACGAAGCCAAATAAGTTCACATGCTGTAGTAACCATAGAGCGATATTCAGCTTCGGCGGAAGAACAAGAAACAGTAGTTTGTTTCTTGGTTTCCCAGGCGACGGGAGAGTGACCAAGGAAAATAAGATAACCAGTAATAGAACGGCGTGTAAGAGGACAGCCGGCCCAGTCGGAATCACAATAGGCATTAAGTTGTAAATCAGACTTAGATGAAAGAAAAATGCCTTGACCTGGAGTAGACTTGAGGTAGCGAAACATGCGAAAAGCAGCTACCCAATGTCGATGGCGAGGTTGATGCATGAATTGAGACAAAATATGTACTGAATAGCAAAGTTCTGGTCAGGTGATAGTCAAGTATATGAGCCTGCCAACCAAGCGATGATAAGGACCAGGATCAACAAGAAGATCACTAGTATCCGTTCCCAATGTGTGATTTTGCTCCATTGGAAACGTGGCTGGTTTGGAACCAAGCATGCCTGATTCTTGTAGAATATCCAATGTATATTTTCGTTGGGACAAAACTATGCCATCAAGGGATCGAGCTACCTCCAAACCAAGAAAGTACTTGAGAGCACCAAGATCTTTAATGTGAAAACAGACATCCAAGTATGCTTTGAGAGTAGTAGTATGATGACTGTCATTGCTAGCAATAATAACATCATCCACATACACAAGTAATGCCGTGAAGGAACTGCCCTTGTGTTATAGAAAAAGAGATGTGTCTGCCTTAGATTGAGTAAAGCCAAAGCGAAGAAGGGAAGTAGAAAATTTAGCATACCATTGGCTCGATGCCTGTTTTAGACCATAAAGAGATTTTTGAAGCCGACATACTCGATCATCACCCGGGGATAAGTAATCAGGAAGTGGTCTCATGTATACTACCTCATCAAGATCACCATGCAAAAAGGCGTTGTGAACATCAAGTTGATGCAATTCCCATGATTTTACGACTGCCACCGCTAATAGTGTTCGAACCGTTGTAAGTTTGGCTACGGGTGCACAGGTTTCAGTGTAATCAAGTCCTTCAATTTGTGTATAGCCCTTAGCACCAAACGAGCCTTGTAGTGCTTGATTGTCCCATCAGAATGATACTTGATCTTGTAGACCCATTTTGATTCAATGACCTTCTTTCCAAAGGGTAGCGGCTCTAAAGTCCCTGTACAATTTTGTTCAAGTTCTTGTAATTCCTTATTCATTGCTTCTTGCCAGCAAGTGTCCTTAATGGCCTGTTTATAAGATTTCGGCTCATCATCTTGGGTGATGGCCATAAGAAAACGAGTATGTGAAGTATTGAACTTGGAATATGAGAGGAAAAAGGTTAAAGGATAAGACGAACCTGAGGAAACATGATTGGAAGAGGTAGGAGAAGAACCATTATTTCTAGGCAAATCAACATGGCAATTTCCTTGTTCAAGGAGGAAGTTGTTGTGGCTGCACGAGGTTTGGGTCAGGTATAAGAGATGAAGGAGAGCTGTCAATGTCTATAGAAGGATTCGGTTTAGGGGTTTTTATAGGAGGGGATGTGATGGGTGGTAGAGATGATTCAAGGGATGCCAGTTCAGGATCAAGTACAGGTAAAGGGACATGTGTGGTTAAAGGAGCATTATGTTCTGGAGAGGGTGAAAATGATTTGTGAAAAGGGAAAATATGCTCATAGAAGGTCAAATCCCTAGAAGTGAAGATTTTATGAATGGCTAAGTTGTATACCTTATACGCCTTTTGGCCATGAGGGTATCCAATAAATATGCAAGCAGTGGCATGTTCATGGAACTTATCCTTTGATCGAGGAAGGACAGAAGTGTAACAAAGGCATCCAAAAACATGAAGATGAGAATAATTGGGCTTTTTAGAAAATAAAAGTTCATAAGGACTTCGGCCAGATAAAAGAGGTATGGGCGTGTAATTTATTAAGTATGTTGTTGTTAAAATACAGTCAACCCAGAATTTAATAGGCAAATTGGCTTGAAACCGCAAGGCTCTAGCAGCCTCAAGTATGTGTCTATGCTTACGTTCCACTACTCCATTTTGTTGAGGGGTGGAAACACAAGAAAACAGAGTTAAAATCCCATTTTGTTGACAAAAGAGTTGGAAATTATGATTCGTAAATTCGGTGCCGTTATCACTACAAATTTGTTTAACTACCTTTCCAAATTTTCTAGTTACCATAGTCATGAAGGAAAGCAGTCTAAGAAAAACTTCATATTTGGTTCTAAGCAAATAAACCCAAGTGACTCTGGTGTAATCATCCACAATGCTTAAGAAATAACGGGCACCAGACAAAGAAGCAGTATGATATGGACCCCAAACATCACAATGGATTAATTCAAAAGATTCATGAGTTTTAATTGAACTAACTGGAAAAGGGGTTCGAGACTGTTTTGCTCGATGACAAGAGTCACAACACTTATTAAAAGACTTAACAAAAAACTGACCCAAATCTATAATAAGAGATAATCTATCAAAGGATAAATGCCCAAGATGTTGATGCCACAAATTTAGCTTAGAATCATGAGTGATGCTGGTTGCTGCAATAGGAATTTTGATTGCTCGAAAATAATAGAGTCCATCTTTCAATTCACCCATTCCAATCAGCTTCCTCGTGGCTAAGTCCTATAAAGCATAGAAGGAAGGGAAAAAATGAGCAGCGCAGTGTAAGGCTTTGGTTAATTTGCTGATAGATATAAGATTACATGCAAATGAAGGTATATAAAGAACATTATTCAAGATAACAGATGGACTAAGAAAAACATTTCCATAAGATTTTGTTGGAATGAGTGACCTATCTGGAATGGTAATTGGTGAAAAATTGGGTACAGCTTTGGGAGAAGCAATGACACTCGCATGACATGTTATATAATAAGAAGCACCTGAATCCAAAGTCCATTCAATTGTACAGTTGGACAGAGGAGCAACCTTACCCGCAAAATTGGCCGTAGAATTGTGAGTCTTTTCAAGATTAAGCATAGAGATGAGTTGAGCATATTGTTCTGGTCAGCCCATTAATTGGTACAGTGTTACCTTCAACAAGTTCCATACGCTGTGAGCTATTTGCTACTTTGGGCTTGGATGATTTCTTTCCTTTGTCCCACCATTCAGGATATCCGTTCAGCTCAAAATAAGTCTCTTTGGTGTGTCTTGTCTTTTTGTAATGTTCACAAAATAATTTGGATAAGTCACGATTGTTTGCAGACCTGCGATTGTTGTAGATTTTGTTCCCGTTGCTAGAAAAAAATGCTGCTGCCTCAACAGAAGGTAATCGTGATCTTTGTCACCAAGCTGTTGCTCTACCAACGAGACCAAGAATAGTTGTCATGATCTTGTTGCTCCTCTTGTGCTACAAGTCCATAAACACGAGACAAAGAGGGTAGTGGTTCAGTGTTCAAAATTTGAGAATGTACCGTATTGTATTTTTCATTCAGGCCCATTAGAAACTGATGCAATTTTTCTTTCTCCCTTTATGCAGTAAAAGCCTGTGCAGACCCACAAGTACACGTTGGAATTTGCGAGTATGTGTTCAACTCATCCCAAATTCCCTTTAATTTTGTGTAATATGCTGAAACAGACATGCCTTGTTGTAAGGTATTCACCATCTCAGTCTTCAACTGATGAATGCGAGGAGCGTTGCTTGAGAGAATCTTTTTTCAAGGTCATTCCACATCTCTTGTGCCGTAATAAAGTATGCGACACTACCATGTAGGGTAGGATGAAGAGAATTAAAAATCCAAGAAATTACCATAGAATTGCATTTAATCCATGCAGGTTCTTCTATGGAACCAGGTGATGGCCGTTTGACAGATCTATCTACAAAGCCAAATTTATTTTTGGCCTGGAGTGCATTTGTCATGGCACGACGCCATGTGGGGTAATTATCTTCTTTGAGGAGGCATGTTACTAAAGTTGTGCCTGGATTGTCAGAGGCATGAAGAGCATAGGGTGATGAGACATCAAAATTGGTTTGAGTCATGTTTGATTGGCTAGTTTTTGATGTACTAGAATTCAAAAGGCTTTCTTCAGTCATGATGAGAAGGTGAAGAAAAATTCTAGGATTCCAACCACTCTGATACCATGAAAAAAGTAGGAGAGGTCTGCTGCAATTTTCTCTCTTGCAATTATCATTGATACAGAATACGTTTATATATAGAGGTGGAAAAAATGGGCTGGGTTAGGGTTGGCCCGCCTAACTCGGCCCGTAAAAAAGAGGGCTCAAACCGGCCCGCCTTAATGGCGGGCCGGGTTGAGCCCAACCCGCCAGCAACCCGGGCGGGCCAAGTTGCACAATGGTAACCCGGCGGCCCGCGGGTTGCTAATTTGTCCTCTTTGCAAGAGGCCCGCAACCCGGCGGGTTGGCTTGGTTCAGTTATCCAGCCAGCGGGTTGGCCCCAAAAAAAATGTAAATCTTTTTTATTTTTTTCAATTACACTTTTACCCTTGAAATATAGCCGTTTTATAGCCGTTGGAGGGGTCTTTTTCGTCATTTTCTTTCCCTATTTTTTTCTATAAATTGGCCCTAAACTCTCATATTTTTCTCACAACTCAAATTCTCTCATTTTCTCATATTCTCTATTCTAATCTCTATTCTCTCAACTCTCAACTCTCAATTATTCATTTATTCTCTTAATATTTTTGTTATCAATTTGCTCTTATTTTAATTTTTATTAGGTTTTGCAATTTTCAATTCATATTTCCAATTTCCATATTCCAAATCTCTTTCTTTAATTTTTATTTCTTCTACATCATTTTTTTTTTCAACTAAAAGTCTACAATGGATAGATATTTCTCTCCCATCAATTTCAATGAGGAAGAAAACTATTATCCTAGTCCTAATCCCGCTGATTTTACTATGAATGCAAGAGATTCAAATAGTCCCATTGTCCCAATCCCAGCCTCGGAATCCGATACACCTCAAAATATCTATCGATTAAGGCAAGTGCCAGGTGGTTCCTTCTAGAAGTACGTCCTCGTAATCGTCGTCCCTCGTCCCAACTTCATCTCAAGCTGAGGCGGGATCATCAAGTGCCAGTCAAAGCGAAAACAGACACACTCACGTTTGGGCGCATTTCGACAAGTTTTACGAGACATAAAATGGCGTTCAAGTCAAGAAAGCAAGATGCAAATATTGTGCAAATGTTTATAAAGCTGATTCGTAATGGTACTAGTACTTTAAAAAGGACATGCTAATAAACATATTAATCAACATGGAAATAGAGAAATCAATCAAACTCAAATAACTAATATGGGTACTACTTGGCATTATAATTCTGATGTATATAGGGAACAGTTAGCTTTATATATTGCTGCATCTGATCAACCTATTAATATGGCAGAAGATAAATATTTTGAAAGATTTGTTCAAAATTCATTTTTTCTAGGATTTAAAAGTTATTCTAAAACTGCAACTAGAAATGATTTAATAAAATTGTTTAAAAAAATGAAATTAGAATTAAAAAATAAATTTCATACTTGTCATATTAGTGTGGCTTTAATCATGATATTTGGAGTGGTAGAGCTAAACAAGATTATATTTGTGTGACTAGTCATTATTTTGATAATGAATTTAAATTAAATAAATCTTTATTAGGATTTAGATTAATGGATGTGGATCATAGTGGTTTAGAAATCTATAATAAAATTATTGAAGTTTTAGAAGATTATGATATTATTGATAAAGTGATAAGTTTAACTTTAGATAATGCAAGTTCTAATAGTAAAGCTATAGAATTTTTTCAAAATAATTATCTTTTATATAATAATTTGAAGTTTTTTCACCAACGTTGTGCATGTCATGTTATTAATTTAATTGTGAAAAGTGGTATGAAAACAATTAAACAAAATATTGATAGAATTAGGGAATCTTTAGCTTGGATTACTGGTAGTAATAAAAGAAATGCTGAATTTCAAGAAGCTTGTATAAAATCAAATATGTCTCTTAGAACTTTTACATTAGATATGCCTGTTAGATGGAATAGTACTTATTTAATACTTGATTCATGTTTACCTTATGCTAATATAATTAGTTATTTTGTAGTAAATAATAGAGGTCCTCATCATTTGGTAGAAAATGATTGGAAGATAGCTAAAGTATTTCATTCTTTTCTCAAATGTTTTTACCAAGCCACTTTACAACTTTCTGGTGTGTATTATCTTACTAGTCCATTGGTAATACATGCAATTATAAAAATTTCCGAGTTATTTACAAAAAACAAAGACAATGAAATTTTACATGCACCAATAAAGGCAATGGAAATTTTTTTTTTGAAATATTGGAAACCTGTTCCTTTTCTTTATTGTTTAGGTGCTATATTTGATCCTAGAATTAAATTAGCACATTTAGAAAATGGTCTTGACAATTTAAGTGAAAATTTACAAAACGAATCATATGTCAATCAAATAGGAGAGGTAAAAAATAGTCTTTTCGAAGTATATTTCCAATATGAAAACAGGTATGGGAACCCGTAGTCGCAAAGAGGCGAAATATCCAGAGAAGTGTGGCAGAAGAAACAAATGAAGACTTATTCTCTTGGAATGCACTGAATAGGCCGAAGAGGACCCGAGTCCGAAGCACAGCCTCCTCTTCAGAAGCACCACCACCAACAATAACAACAACTAATATGTTGTCCTCCATGGAGTCGCAGAGTAATGAACTTCAACAATATTTGGCAACCCCCGAAATGTTTTCAACAGGTCACTTTGATCTCTTAGAGTATTGGAGAGCCGAAAATGTATTTTTCCCGGTATTATCAAGACTTGCCTTGGATGTTTTCGCTGTTCCTGTCTCAACCGTCTCATCCGAACAAACATTTAGTGCAAGTGGAAGGATTTTAAATGAAAGGAGGACTAAACTTGCTCCAAAAATGATTGAAGTCCTCACATGTCTTCGAGATTGGGAACGATCGCGCCATCAAGATCAATACGAGGTTATCGACAATGCTTTAGTAGAATCATTTCAATTTTGTAATATAGATGATACAGATGAGGGAGGTCCTAGTGAACCACCCCCAATTTAGTTGTTTTGTAAAATGTAATTTGTAAATTAATTTTCAATTATTGCACTCTTTTTTCTTTACCAAGTTTTTCTCCCATTCGGTTTTTCTTGGTGAGGTTTTTAATGAGGCAATAATTGTTGTAATTTCTTATTTTATTTTTTGATAAATGAATAAGTCTAATTTTTCTTATATTACAATTTTATTGTATTAAAATTGAATTAATATTTGAAATGTTAACAAAAAAAATTGAATTGAATTGAATTATTGATATTTGAAAAGTTAACTAAAAACAATTATATTTATAATTATTTATTTGAAAAGTTAAATTAAAAAAAAAAAAAAAGAAAACCGGGCTAACCCGGCCCGGACCGTGCCTAACCCGGCGGGTTAGGGTTGGCGGGCCAGGCTGGGCCAGCCACTCTCCCTAAATTGGCGGGCCGGGTTATATTGGCGGGCGGGTTAAGCCCAGCCCGCCAAAGCATGTAACTCGCCGTGGGCCGGGCCGAGCCGGGCGGGTTACTTTTCCACCTTTATTTATATACAAAAGAGGTCCTTAAATCAAGGATACAATAAAAGGAATATAAATATTTGACAGAATAAATTAAGGCTAGGTTAAAGATACAAATATTTGACTAGCTAAAATAGGAAGACAAATATACAGCTGGAGATCTTCGTCCAATAATAATCAAACTGGGTTTTGAATGCAAATAAAAGCTACATTAAGCAAAATATGTACGTCAAGTAAAGAAATTGATTCCAAAAGTATTGAAGGCTGAGCCGTCAAGGGAAAACCGCCCCAATACTTATGCTTCAAATGACAGTGATGGCTGGTTATATCTTCTTAGTTCCTGAACTATCAGGATCACATTTAGATACTTAATGTCCCAAAGTCTTATTGCAGAGTATCAAATCAGGGCATTTAAAATTCATGAGGGATTAACCTCCCTACAGGAGCAGAGACAAATCAGATATCAAAAACTCACCTCATGGTTCAAGTGTTTCCACAGAAGGTCAGTTCCTGCAGTAACAGCCATCTGACCAAGAAGTCATCAACTTCCTCCACAGATGGTACATTCACATGCTCTTCCAGATCAGCTGCCGGTCCTGCAATGAGCTGCAAAACAATAGGTTTCAATAGAACCTGCAAAAACAAACAAAGCACTTTCAATATTCAATAAAAGCAAAACAAGGAACAAAAGGTGAAAGAATCAAGAAGAGGGACTGCACTAAGTTTCCACTATGATTAAGAGGTTCGGTATGAAATCATCACTGTTAATAGTACAAAGTTTTTAGAGACAAATCAGAAAAAACTCTCTCCAACTATACCATAGTTAAACCAAGACGGCCCACAAAAGAAACATTTAAATTTTTAAATTTTACAGCGGAAACATATTCTGTGACAAAGGAAAAAGATCCTCCTTTAGTAAGCATAATTAAGATTTAACTTCCCTGGAGCTCAGTATTTAGAATACTTCCTAAACAATATATATAACCAATAAGATTGTAACTCCCAAGGTAACTATAGAATATTAGGTTCTACAATATGAAATCAGCTGGCCAAATTGTTATAAGGATTTAGGAATTTGAGTGCAGATTTTCAGTATCAACTGCATAATTAATCTTGGTGGATATCTTGGTAGATAAACCAGGGTTAGCAGTTAATAAACCTTAATTGTGTAAAACGATTAGGAAAATTATGAACCCAAATCTTAATGCAAGGTTACTAGCCTCCCTTGATTAAGATTTGTAGAAGTAGGCAATTTAAAAATTAAGATTGCCAACTGAAGGATCAGGCCGCAATTCACCAAGGTACCACTGGTAAAATATATAGCACATCAAGGGAATATCTAATATTAAGATAACAGAAAGTTTGGCCGCAAATCCAACTTCAAAGTTAGCTGCTCCAAAAACAATTAAAATCTGACACAAAAAGCTTGAGGACTGAGATTTTTAGTTGTCAGTTAGAGCTAGTTGCCATACACTAATTAATAATGAATTCCATGTAGCAGATTAGGTAGAGATTGACTTGCCTGAAAATTTGGGGAATCAAGAAACTTCAGGCTCCCAGTATCATAGAGAAAACATTTATGTAATGACGATATGACGAAAGCCCTGAGCTGCCAGTTATTAATTGATAATGAACTGTTCTGCTCTTTCACAGTGCCTGCTTCCAGAGTCCTAGCCTTCTTTTTTTTACGAGTCAAATTAGCAGTGTTTACATCTCCAGTGTCAGTAAGATGCCGAACACAACCCTCAAGTAAGTACTTGAAATAAGGGACAAACAAAGACCTGCATTTAAGTGACATGAATCAATGAGAAAATGCTATGCTCCTACTTAAAAAACTGAAAGAAATAAGTAAATTTCTAAAATATAGAATAACTACTACTTAGCTGGGAAAAATTTACACTCACACACATACACGTGCACATACACACTGTATAATTGTATAGGAAGATAAATGATTTTGGTAGATTTAATCCCAGCACACCTAGGTCATAAAATTCCACCTTCTATCCAATTATAAAATGTGCTCATTTTTTTTTGAGAAACATACAGTCATTGACACATCATAATATCTAAATCTCTATAATTTAGGCCATAACAATTCAACCAACAAATTCTCAGCTATATCCATGAGGCTAAGCCAGAACAAATATCAAGATCATTGAAATATGGAAAGCTAAAATATGCCATGACAGAAACAAATAAAATTAGTTGACTTACCGGTGATTCTCAGCAAGTTTATTTACAAGGCCATAGAAAGTTATTGCCCTTTCCATACTTTTGCTTCCCATAGAGAAAATGTCTTCCACTTCTGACTCTGCCCATTCTACACTTCTGATAAAAAGAGGCCTAAGCATAGTCTCCGTTAATTTCATTGTAAGAGCAATCATTGTTGTGAAGACATTCTTTTCTACAATATCAATGTTCTGAACCGAAACACAGCGTTGGCGGCGAAGATCAAGAGCAATCGAGCACTGGTCAAAAATCTTTCCACGGAAACCACCAATAGATCTATCCATTCTCCCAACAACATTTCCTAGCATTTCCAAAGCAATTACCAAGCCTGCATCACCAGCATCAACAGCACCAACATATATTTTCAGCAAAGGTGGCAGAGCAAGTTGAACCTGTAGAGCAAAGGCCAAGCATTTTATATTAATTGCAAAGAATGCATAAAAGATGCATAAAAAACTTTCAGTTGAAAGTCAATAATCAACATTCTTGTGAGGAAACCTACAGGGATTTTCTCAGTGAGGAGCCTTTCGAACTGCATCAGCTTTCACTTTCAGTTTTGGATCTGATCCCAGCAAATATTCAGGACGAAGCACCAAAATTTCTGTAATATCTCCAAGATATGGATTTAGAAAACCACCAAGCTTGTCTATCACCACACCACCTCCAAGGTGATAAGAATAGATGCCATCGGAAATTCTCTCAGAGCTATGTTATCATCAGCATCATTTTTTAAGTCAATAGTGGTAGAGATTTCATGTGACTTCTTTATCACATTCTCCATTATACTAGAGGCAGCTCCACCAATGCCTTGGCCCAAGCACATTGATCAAAGAACCAATTGTTTGGAGACAGCTATAAGAGATAGCCAGGTTCTGTGAACTAATGCTGTTTGTAACAGATGCAAAGCACATGTTGAAGACAGAATGATAAGAAGGAAACCCATTGGCCAAACCCTCTAAAGTTGTAACTGCAGCCACTTTTAATGAAACATTTGATTCTACAACGGAGTCATCAACTATTTGAACAATTTCCAAGCACATCCTATTGAAAGATTCAAAAGCATTCTCATCCAGATTAAGCCAATGACTACTTGAATTTGGATTCAGTTCTCTTCTCCCCCTGTGCTTTGGTTTAACTGACACATGACCCTTCACTGTTTCACATAAAAGCCCGAGAGCCTGTTCACAAGTACAACTTTCTACATTAAAAATGAACTAATATGAAAAATATAGGTACAAAAGGAATAGTAACAAAATCCCTTAAAGCGTATGCATCCACTAGTAGAGTATACACTTGTGTAACCAAAAGTAATAGCATTCAGTGCATGAGACATGTAAAAGGCAATGATTTGTAAGACACTTCCCCACCGAAAATTGATGTTTCTAACATATCAACCAGTTAAAAAACTTGTCTAAAGCTTTTCTTATATACAGAAGTTAGATCACAAAATGCATTGAGCAAACCACATACCTTCTTTCTCACATTGCCATCAGCATTCCTAAGCAAATTAATGATGCTTTAAACGTATGCAAAGGGGATCATGTTCATCGTAATACTCCTCAAGACAGCATGCATACACTCCTTCAATTCTTTTCTAATAGCAACAGGAACACTTAATTGCTTGCTTCGTCTGTCAACATATTGTAAGAGGAAAACAATCTGCTCCATAAGTTCTTCAAGTTTACTCTGCATGGCCAAATACCCATAAGATTAAAACTCACAAATGAACGAAATTACAGTTGACTGAGATATTATGCTGCAGCATTCCTACTGATCACGCACAGGCCAGAGCAATATGTATATGTAACCTTTGCACTCCCTATAAAAAGGACAGACAACGAACTCTAAAAGAAAGCAACATAGATTATCTCTCCGTCGTTCATAAGTCAATTTATGCTATGTGTAATATGGATCCAGAAGGTCAAAGAAGAAATCTGTTTACTACAGAATGTGGCATGCAGTTGTACAGCAAGCTTACAGAGACTCAGTAGATTTCTTTCCCGAAGTCTGAACACAAGATCCAAAGGATATCTCACCAGTTGACTATTTGTGTCAACTGTTGACAAGTCATCAAATCCACTTCGCCCAATATTTTTTTTAACATATGTCTGTGTGTGTGTGTTTTCCATTAAAAAAAGAAAAAGAAAAGCAAAGTATTTACCAAATTTAAAAAAAAAAAAAAAAAAAAATGCAAGATTGCAAGAGATACTTTTGTTACTCCATCAAGGTTTTATTTTTTTCTTTTAAGAAAAACTATTGTACGAAAAGAACGTTGATTTACAAGGAAGGAGTTTGAAGAGTAGACAAGCAATCAACAAAAACACCGTCAAAAAAATAAAAACCTGATGACGCCACAAAACCAGGAAGCTCCTCACGTACCCAAAATACAGCCACCGGAAAAAAAATACATGACAAACAACTGTTGATCAGGACGATGCAACTTCCCATGAAAATATACAACATCATGTTTATTTAAAATTCGTTAAAAAAAAAAAAAATTAAGTTTCATTGAGGTTGGTAGTATAAATCAAATTTCTTTTGACTGGTTGTAAAAGCAGTATTGGTCACCATGAAGTAATACCTATTATGCAACGGAAACATAAACTTTAACGTTAGCTACTGAATATAATAATAACAAGTAGTAAAGCATAAATAAATAGACAAAATTAAATACAAAAATAAAGAATACTAGGAATTAACGAGGTTCGGTCTTGAAACCTACGTCCTCGGGCGCTGCAAAAGAAAACTCTACTATCTCCAAAACATTACAAACTTTTGGGCAATACAACAAATACCCAAAACAAGGGGGAGATACAACAAAACTTACAAACTAAAGGGTCCTTAAAGAAAGAACTCTAAACAAAAGAAGTATAATGAAATTACAACTTGGGATACAAATAACATTGATTTAGGTCCTTATATGTAGGTCCCAAAAGTTTCCGATTTTTCATTCCTTTTCAATGTGGGACAAACTAACTCATTTTGGCATATTACATATAAGTCCCTAAACCTTTCTCCATTATCACTTCTACCCCCATGTGATTTGCTAAAAGCCATTCTTCAACAAATCTCCACCTTGGCGAATTAGCAAATCTTCAAAGTTTTGTATTCTTCTGTCAAATTTTGCAACACCTTCAAATACACCAAAAGGCACAGTCAAGTTCGCAGGATGTTGATCAAGTTCAAACAATAAATGAACTTGACCCTTGTCACTATTGAAGTCAACATGTCTGCAGGATTATTTTCTGTGCCAATCTTCTGGAGAATCATTTTCCCATTTTCAATATAATCCCACACAAAAACTAAACCAATATCTATAGTACATAAAATATACTGTAGAAACCATTTCACAACTTGCAAATGTCCTTTACTAGGGTCATGCATATGCCTGCTCACCATACTAACTGCTTGGGAAATATTAGGCCTTGTGTACCCATGGCCCATCATACATTGATCAAATCGCTTGTACAATTGTCTTGGTGACTGCTTCAAACTATATAGCGATTTCTTCAATCTACAAACCCAAGTTTTCTTTCCAGCAACCCTGTAATCATCTGGTTGAGTCTTGTAGATTTCCTCTTCCAAACTACCATGTGAAAACACGATTTTCACATCCAATTGAACTAGTTCAAAATCAAATTGTGCCACCAAGGTTAGCAAAATTAGAATGGAAGAATACTTTACCACAGGAGAAAACACTTCACTGTAATCAAATCTTTCCATTTGAGTGTATCCCTTTACTACCAACCTAACCTCGTGTCGAACATCTTCTCTATTAGGAAATCCCTTCTTCTTTGCATACACCCATTTGCACCCAATCGCCTTCTTATGTAGGGATCACATTTCATCATTCATGGCTGGTTTCCATGATTCACAATTTGAACTCCTAACTACTTCTTTATAAGTAGTAGGAATATCATCACCTACGATTGGAAGTGCATAAGCCACCATATTAGCGAAACGAGCAGGCTTGCAAATTTCTCATCTTGGTCTATTGTATGCAATCGATTCCTGTTGCTGAGGAGATTCTTGGGGTAAATTTCATCTATAGTATCCACATTAGTCACCTCAGAATCACTTTCTGTCTCGTGGACACTATCTGGTTCAACTGTTGTTTCAAACTCCACCTGCTGCCGAGTATGCTCCACACACATATGCCACAACTTGAGCATTTCTGAATCTGCATCCTCCTGTATGACTGCAGTTGTCGTTCCAATAACTGTACTACCATTATAGTAATACAAGTTGTTTCTCCTTGTGCCTTTCATTACCACAAGAGCGCCTGAAGAAACTTTTAGAATTCCATCTCGCATATTCACCGTGAAGCCTTTAGATTCCAAGGCTCCTAAAGAGATGAGATTCTTTTTCAACTTCGGTACAAACCAAACATCTATCAGAGTTCTAGTTGAGCCATCATGATTCTTCAACCGAATTGAACCTATCCCATTTGTTTTACAAGCATCATCATTGCCCATATAAACAACTCCACCACGTTCTTCAAAATTAAAGAACTAGTCTTGGTGAGGACACATATGATAGGTACTACCTGAATCCATAATCCACTCATTTGATCTAAAAGTAGATGGTAGGCTAACTAGACAGAAATCTGACTCATCCTCTTCACGCTCAACAATGCATGCATTAGAAGTAGCTTTGCTCTCTTTCTTTTGCAACTTCGGACAATCTTTCTTCCAATGCCCATTCTCACGACAAAAGGCACATTGATCCCAACTGAGTTTTCCCTTCGAACGAGATCTTCCTCTTCTCTCATTCTTACGACTCTGACTTTGACTTTGCCCTCTTGCTACAAGAGCTTTTGCTGACTCATCTCTATTCTCCTTCTAATCCTTCTTCCGAATTTCATGATTGGACAGAGCAGAACAAACTTCTTCAAAGGACAATTTTTCTTTCCCATGAAGAAGTGTAATACTAAGATGATCCAACTCATCTGGAAGAGATCTAATTAACAATATAGCCTTATGCTCATCTTTGAATGTTTCATCCAAATTTAACAAATTAGCAATTAATTTGTTAAATGTATCAATATGGCTACTGATATTCGTACCTGGTCTCAACTGAAGACGAAATAGTCTTTTCATCAAATAGAGCCGATTCTCATTACTTCTCTTCATGTATTTGTTTTCCAACGCCTTCCATAACTTATTGGCAGACGTCTCTTTTATGAATGGATATTTCTGCTCTCTACAAAGACATGAGTGAATCATCCCACACGTTTTTACATTCAACCTCACCCAGTCTTTCTCATTGACATCTTCTGGTTTTTCCTCCTCCAGAACAATATCTAGTTCCTGCTGATACAAGCTATCCATTACCTCACTCTGCCACAAGCCAAAATTATTTTGGCCATCAAAATTTTCAACATCAATTTTTGCATTTGAAACCGTTATCATCTTTACTGGTGCGGATGGTGGTGCCGCAGACGGTGATACCTCAGACGATGAATCCTTGGACAACGATGCCATTTATGCCTTACTTAATTGGCTTGGTAAACAAAGTTCCCAATAACCAAGCTCCACAAATTATTATATTCAATAGCTAACCAACAAATCAACAATAGCCCTAGGTAGTAGTAAGTGCTAAAATGATTAAATACGCACCAGAAAAATTCCCAGGAAACAATGGAGGGGTCACAAATGGTCCCACTTTAGGTTTCAAAAATTATTCTAGTTGGGCTCGCGATTTTCACCGAGCCTTGATAACAAAAGATAAACTTAACTTCCTTGATCCAAACTCCAAGCCATCGTTTGACTCCCACCTTCAGCGGCACTGGCACCTCTGCAACATTCTGGTTCGATCGTGTCTTAGCAATTGTTTGTCATCAGAGGTGGCGGCTGGTCTTCCTCTGATTGAAATCACGGCTGAGATGTGGGGAAATATTTAGGAAATGTATGGGAAGCTTGATCTGGCCAAAATTTTCCATCTCCGGTAGCAACTTGCCGAGATCAAGCAACAAAACTCTTCAGTAACCTCATTCTTCAATCGGCTCTCCATCGTTTGGAACGAGCTTGATGCGGCGGAAGAAACCCTAGAAGGGCCATCTGTAACTCTCACACAATGGGTGAGGATTCGCAATCGTGACTGATTGAGCCATTTTCTCCTCAATTTGAATGATGGTTTCCTCGCCTTCTGCAACCAAGTTCTTGCCACATCACCACCTCCCACTTTTTGGTGAACTTTCCAACTCGCCGTTTAAGACGAGAGTCAACGATAGGTAAATGATGGAAATTGGCAGACTCATGGGTTGGCTTTTGCAGGTTATCGGTTGTTGGAGAAGGAAGGGTTAAATGGGGATATTGGGTGGCTAGGGCAAATGGAAGAAAAACATGTTCTTTTATATGTAGGTCAAAGTGGATTTGATGGTCACAAACATGTTGCGTCATTCACTTCATCCAATGGCTCATAGGATGCCACGTCATGAGGCGGGTCAAATGGGCCAAGCAGTTGGGCTTCTGGGTCAAATCACGGGTCAAACAAACCCAATAGTTGGTCAAATGGGCATATTGGGTCAACCAACCCCGAAAATTCAAAATCAGGCAAGGGTAAACTATTTTGTGAATATTGTAAACGGAGGAATCATACTGGGGATAGTTGTTGGCAATTAAATGGGTATCCCAACAAAGACAAAACTAGAAATTCTTCAATCAATCACGTCGATGCTATCCCTACAGAACCTCCAATTGCAAGACCTCTGATCACCTCTGATCAATATCACCACCTTCTCCAAATGCTGAATAAAATCCCAACAGCGTCCACAACATCCTATGCAAGTATTTCTTACTACTTAAATTTTATTACAATTGATATGTGGATTATTGATTCAGGGGTTAGTGATCACATTATTTGTGACCCTAAACTTTTCACCACTATATCCACTACCTCATCCACCTCTGTTCATATGCCAAATGGAAACATAGCCCTAGCCACTCATATAGGGATCGTAAAATTATCTGCACATTTACAACTTACAAATGTCTAACGTGTCCCTGCATTCCATTTTAACTTCATCTCCGTATCAAAATTATGTTCTGATAATAGTTGCATTGTGAAATTTTGTCATAATGCCTATGAATTTCAGTGCCCTTCAACTGGGACACTGATGGGTTTGGGTAAAGCTAATAAAGGTCTGTATTACTGGGTTCCCAATGCATCTTCTAAAGTTATTTCTCCTTGTATTACATCCAATAAAATATCCAATTGTAATATGATGCTTAATAAAACTTCTGTTATTCTCCATCAAAGATTAGGTCACAGTGCCACTTAAGGCTGTAAACGAGCCGAGCCGAGCTGAGCCGAGCTTTTGGCTTATCGAGCCCGGCTCGTTTGCAATAATGTCAAGCTCGAGTTCGAGCTCGAGCTTGGCGAGCCTCAAAATTGAGACTCAAACTCGAGCTGGCTCACGAGCTCGAGCTCGATAAACGATAAGGCTCGATCAAACCACCATTTCTAGAAAAATTCCCGCAGTTGTGAACAAGAATTCACTCATGCATTCCTAAAAATCAATAACCACTGAGATTTAGCAATGATTTTAACCATCATCTTAAAGTCGAAGAAGTAAAGTTAAACATGAAAATAAGAATTTAAGAGATGATGAAATCTTGAGTTTTCGAGTGCTTACCATGATAAGATTTTACCATATGAATGCTGGTAACACGTATGATGGATATGCATCATATTTCGATGCAAGAGTTTGGACAGAAGATAAATCTGCAACTCCTCCAAAACCGTTGAGTCCGAGTTCATTTGCATGGATCCCTCCAGTGGTAAACACTGACTGGATTCCAACTGCATTGGCTCTCTTAATATCATGGTGAAGAGCATCACCCACAGCAATAGAATCAGAAGCATCCACACCAACCATGTTCATTGCTGATTTATATATTATCTGATGAAATATTAGAAAAGCGTAAAAGGAGAGTCAATTGCACGCATAAGATGATATACATCCACAAATATAAAGAACTAGACAATTTTACTAATAAGAACAACAAGAACTAAGAGATCAAGTGACCTTATCAGGCTTGCCCATCCATCTCACTTCACCTCCAAGCTTTTCATATTTGGATGCCAAAGTACCTAGGAGGATCGACAAAGTTCACATCTCAAATGGTAAAACGAGGAAAATCAAAACTTTCAATGTGTGTATATAGAGAAACTTGAGATTCTGTTCAATGGGCTAGAAGATGAACAGAATCACCAGCAACAGGTATGAAAATGTCACAACAGAGTCAAAGCTGCCATCACAGGGCCTCCTTTTTCGGTTGCCGAGATTGGAGATGGCGACGGAGATTACCGATTTAAAAGTGTCTGGTTCGCAATTTGGGATTTGGGAGTCTTTGTTTGCGATTTGGGATTTAGGGTAACTGGGATTGGGAATTGAAATTGACTTGGTATTTTGGTGTATCATGTTATAAGAATTTGCACTTTGGGGGGAAACTATCATTTTTTAAACTTTTTTCAATGAAAAATATCAGTTTAATACCTAATAGTTTAAAAAATCACCAAAGCACCCTGCATAAGTGTACAGTGCTCACGCGAGCCGGACCAGGCTCATGAGTCCACTAGCTGAGCTTCACTGTGTTTGAACTCAACTCGATTAACGAACCGAGTTCGAGTCGAGTCAACTCGAGCCTTATCGAGCCGAGCTCTAAATGAACTTTTACCGAGTCGAGCCGAGTCAGCTCGGCTCGTTTACAGTCCTAGTGCCACTATCCCTCATCCCAAATGTCAAATATGTCCCTTAGCTAAACAAGCAAGAATTAGTTTTCCACATAGCATATCCACCACCACTCAACCTTTTGCCTTGATCCACCTTGACATTTGGGGCCATATCACACCCTCAATCATGATGGATCCAAATTCTTTCTTACTATTGTTGATGATTTTTCTTGGGGGACATGGACTTTTCTCATGCAATCTAAAACCCAAACACTTACCCATATTAAACACTTTCTCTCTATGGTCAATACCCAATTCCATACATCACTCCAACGAGTTAGAACCGACAATGCTAGAGATTTTTTCAACCATAGTTGTTCTTCTCTATTTTTATCCCCTGGCATTCTTCATGAAAGTTCTTGCACATATACCCCACAACAAAACAGAGTTATTGAAAGAAAACACCGCCATCTCTTATAGGTAGCCTAGGCCCTAAAACACCAAGCCACCATTCTTGTCTCATTCTGGGGTGAATGTGTGATCATAACCACGTACCTGATCAACCGCATGCCGACAAGAGTTTTTCATGGGAAAACTCCTTATGAGTTATTATTCAAGAAGCAACCAACCATTGATCAACTCTGAGTACTTGGCTGTCTATGTTATACTGCTACTCTTGGCTGTCATGATAAGTTCGGCTCCTGGGCCACCCTTTGTATCTTTATGGGCTATCCCACACTCTAGAAGGGTTACAGACTGTATGATCCAGCTAAAGACTGTTTTATAATATCTAGAGATGTTGTGTTTCATGAATACATATTCCCTTTTGCCAACACTGACCAGGTTTCATCTTCATCTTCGCGTCTGTTTTCTCATGATGATGCTGTCACTTCCCTAGATCCTCTTTTTTTCTATGATACCTATTCCTGAGGATCCTTAGTAACCTACTGTTACTGATTCTAATACTAATTCAGCAGCCACTAACAATATTCCAATAGAGTCTTCTCCTCCCGATTCTCCTCTAGAGTCTCCTGATTCAGTTCCACCTTTATCTATCTGTTGCACTACTCGTCAGACATGACCACCAATCTGGATAGCTGATTATGAGTGTCCTATTATATCACATTCTTCAGGTACTCGGTATCCTACCTCTAATTATGTGACATATGATCGTCTTTCTCCTGTTCACCAAGTTTGTATCAGTCACATCTTTGTCGACTGAGAACCCATTTGTTACTTAGATGCGGTCAAACATTCCCACTGGCGTCAAGCAATGGCTGATGAACTAGCTGCCTTGAATCAAAATCACACATGGGATTTAGTTCCTCATCCTACTCATAGAAAACCCATTGGCTGCAAATAGGTCTATAAAATCAAGCACCGTGCCGATGGGTCAGTTGAGCGTTACAAAGCACGTTTAGTGGCTAAGGGGTTCACTCAATGTGAGGGGTTTGATTATCAAGAAACATTTTTCCCAGTCGCCAAACATGTCACTGTTCGTGCCTTCCTTATAGTTGCTTCTGTTCGTAACTGGTCTCTACATTAAATGGACGTTCATAATGCTTTTCTTCATGGGGACCTCCATGAAGAAATCTATATGGATCTTCCTTTAGGAATTTGTAGACAGGGGGAGTAGAAAGTATGTTGTCCATGAAAATCCCTTTATGGTTTAAAGCAAGCATCCCGTCAGTGGAATGAGAAATTCATAGCAGCTCTCACTAACATAGGATTTGTCCAATCCAAACATGACTATGCATTGTTTACTTGGCATAGAGGTAAAACATTTATTGCTCTAATTATCTATGTCAACGACATTCTCATTATAGGAAATGATGAAGTAGGCATTAAATCCTTAAAAGAACATCTCAACAAAAAATTCCAAATAAAGGATCTGGGAGAGCCAAAATATTTTTTTGGAATTAAAATTGTAAGATCTCCAGTAGGGATATTTCTCAGTTAACGGAAATATGTCTTAGAACTCATTTCTGATTCTGGGATATCAGGATGGAAGCCAAGTGTTATTCCAGTAGAACATAATACCAAGTTAACCAGTCAAGGATATAACTAAAGGACATCATCCTCAGAAAATGATCCACCTTTGGAAGATCCTAAAAACTATCGAAGACTTGTTGGCCGACTAATTTACCTCACAATGACTCGACCAGACATCAGCTATGCGGTTCACATTCTCAGTTAGTTCATGCACTGACCTAAACAATCTCACATGGATGCAACAATAAAGGTATTGAAATACTTAAAAGGGTAACTGGTCTGGGGATTCTCATTCCTCGTAACAAAGGCTTAAATATCATAGCACATTGTAATTCAGACTAGGCTACATGTCCAATGACAAGAAAATCACTCACTGGGTTCTGTATAAAGTTAGGGGGAGCATTTATTTCTTGGAAAACCAAGAAACAAACTGCCGTATCCCTTTCTTTAGCAGAAGCCGAATACAGAGCCATGGTAAAGATGACATGTGAGATCATTTGGATTCTGGGGTTACTGAGAGACCTAGAAGTGCAAGTAAGTAAACTAGTTCTTTTATACTATGACAACAAAGCTACAAACGACATAGCAACAAATTGAGTATTTCATGGAAGAACAAAACATATAGAAATTGATTGCCACTTTGTCAGGAGCAAAATACAAGAAGGGGTAATTAAGACTTTACACATTTGTACTTCTGAACAACCAGCAGACATCTTCAAAAAGCCATTATGCAGTAGACAACATTCATATCTACTTAGGAAGCTTGGAGTTTTTGATATCTACAAACCACAAGCTTGACGGGGAGCGACGAAATATGGAATGATTCTTTTCCCTTGATCTCTGCTGGCTGAGATTAGGGAGTAAATTAAGGTTCAATCAATCACCTTTATTCATGTGATTGATGGAACAAATTACAGGGATTTTGTATTTATTTTTTTTCCTTTTTTACATTTACACAATTGTATAAATTGGCTATTGTATAGATTTACAAAATATGATACACACAAAATTCTCTACGTTTCTTTTCTCTTTTCTCTTCTCAGGCATATTCTGGCAGCATAGTCATGCTTCTCTTGCCTTCTCTTTCAAACTCTGATAGCTGTCACTCTATATAGACAAACATGAACAATGTAGATAACATTAAACAATACACTGGGGTATAAAACAAGTTTTAATATTAGAAGCCATATCCAACATATAGTAAATGAGGTCCAATCGTAGTTCAAGTTAAGGGGGTGTTTGTTTGAACTTATAAGCTGGTCAAACTAGTTTATAAGCTCTAAAATTAAGCTGACATGTTTGTTTACAATTTTTTTGGGTTATAAGTTAGGCTTATAAGCCAAAAAAAAAAAAAAAAGTTGGGGCGAAGATACGCGTTTTTTTTTTTTTTGCTTATAAGCACTTTGCTTATAAGTTAATTTAACCAAGTATATTACTAATTATCCTTATTTAATTTTGAAATTCCGTATTATACCCTTATTTTTATATTTCAAACAGGTCATTTTACTATAGTATCATTTTTAGTTATTTTAATAATAAAATGTACTTATAAACCACATTTTACGAAACGTGTCAACTACTTATAAGTCACTTTAACTAAACACATAACTGTTTAAATTTTGAATGCTTATAAGCTTAAATTAGCTTATAAGAACTAACTACTTATAAGCTAATTTTCATAAGCTTAGAGAAACACTCTCTAACTCTTCTGCCAGATAGATATAATCTGTAAACGAGATTTTTCAAGGTTTAGTAACATTTTAAATTGCTTTTAGATCAAAGTACCAAATATGTTAAAATTAAAAAAAAAAAACTGAAAATATCACTTTTTTGCACATAAAAAACCAAGATTGCAACTTCATTGAAATATAGAGATCAACTAACCTCAGAAATTGTTGATTCTCCACTAACAACGAGTATTTCTTGTATATGCTCCAATAATTTGTCTAGAACAACCTTTGTAATTCCAGATAATAGTGAAAATACATGATTCTGAGTGACCCCATCATTTGTAGAATGAGCACATTCAACCAACAGTTTAATGTCTATTATTTTGACTGTGTCATTCTGGCGTGAAAGATGTGACAAACAAAATTTAAGAATGAAAACAAAAAGCGAAAACGATAGATATGAACACATGTTCGGGAAAAAAAGAAGATTGGCCCTTAAGAATAGAGATAAAAAGAGAAAATTTCTCTGTTTTTTCCTGTGTCCGTCACAGCCACCATAAGTGGTGCTCTTGTCTTTTAGAGCGTTAGGGCTCTTCTTTGTGGCCGGGTAAACTCTTTGGGTCGCACCAACTTATGAACCCGATCAAGGATGGGGATGTGTTGGGGTCTAAGGACCAACTTTTACGCAAGATGAGGAAGTTGAATGGTGGTTCTGGTAACCGAGGTCCATCCATGGAGGCGATGACTCGACGGTCTCTGCTATTGGGTATAGGGATTGTGATGACTCCTATGGCTCTGATGATGCCTCTTGTGATTTTAGTGCACCTGTGGGGAAGACGGGGGTAAAGTCCTCTTCGGTTTCCAATATTGATTGGTAGGGGAGCCGGAATAATGTCGTTAAAGTCATTCGAAATCACACTCGAATTGTGGTAGTGCTACAGATTCGGATGTTGTTGCTAGGTTTGGAGATAACCCGTCTTCTAGCCGTCAGGTAACGGTTGTTGATGTAGAGAATGGGCGAGATCGATCTCGTAGCCCTCCCTTGATGATACTCTGTGATAGTGCACTGTGGGGAGCGAGTAGCCCAGGAATAATGCGTAGTGTTGAAATCACACTCGAATTGTGGTAGTGCTACGATTAGATCTTGCTGTAGAATGGCCCGAGTCCCTAGCCGCTGAGTAGCAGTTGTTGATGTGAGCGAGGGCGAGATCGATCTCGTAGCCCTCCCTTGAGAACCGTCAGAGGTGAGGGTGGAGGAATGCCAACTTTGGGGTTGGGTAAGGCTGGGGAGGCTGTTTTGAGTTTTTCAAAGGGTCTGAATGGGGGAGGAGGTTCGTTGGATTCTTCTTGCTTTGGGCTGACAGAGGATGGGCAGGGGTTTGTCACTAACCCATTGGTTTGTTTGAAAGATGGCAAAGTGTTTGGTTACAGGCAAAATAAAGTATCTTAGGCAGGTAGTCCTGAAGGGGTTGATAAGTCCGATTCTCCCTCTTCGATGTCCATTGAGCAACCTCGTCTTTCTTTGGAGAAAAGCGATCAGATTGTCAAGAACCGCTTATTGGCAAATGTGGCCATCGAGAAACGTCCTCGAGAAAAAAAATAAAAATGCAGTTTTTTGAACCAACAATTGAACATGATGGAATATCCACCTCGTCTCCCTCCCTCGTGGTGGCTTTGGAAGCTAGGAAAAAGTGGGACGTATGTTTGATAGATCTTCTATTGAAAAAAAAAAAAAAACCTCTTCCACGCTGTCTAACATTTCGCAATGAAAATGTAGCAGAAATTTGGGCTTAAAGAGGTTATGTCTAAGGACTAGGGATTCATTTTTTTTCAAATTTGGGGATGAGGGGGATATGATGCAATGCTTAGAGGAGGATCCATGGATGTTCCAAAACAAACCGATTATCCTACAAAAATGGCAGCTCAAAATGGTTCTCACCAAAGAATCCCCTTGTTTTATTCTTATGTGGGTTAAGTTCCATGATGTCCCCTTGGACCTTTGGAGCCCCATCGGTTTGAGTTATACTGCTAGTATGGTAGGGGAACCTCTGAGTATGGACATGATAACGGAAGACACTTGTAACGACAATTTGGGTATAATTGGTTTTGCCAAAGTCTTAATTCAAGGTGATGCTGCGCGAAAATTGCCTGATATGGTAAGGGTTAGGGTGCCTACAGAGGAAAATATTGAACCAAAAGCCATGAGTGTGAGGGTGGATTTCTAATGGAAACCATCTCAGTGT
Organism: Pistacia atlantica; assembly: GCA_026229545.1. Taxonomy (NCBI): domain Eukaryota; kingdom Viridiplantae; phylum Streptophyta; class Magnoliopsida; order Sapindales; family Anacardiaceae; genus Pistacia; species Pistacia atlantica. Next base: position 10,947,401 of record CM047900.1, read on the forward strand.
GGGGAATGTAAGGTTTTTGGGCACTCTGATAAGAATTGTCCGATCCAAGTTAAAAATGGTGCTAGGAGCAATGAGAACGGGTCAAGAAAGGGATTGGAAGGGGAAATTGATGGATTCAAGGTTGCGACTCGTAAAGATAAAGGTGAAAAGCAAGTTAGCACTGAAGAGGACTCAGTTGTTATCAAGATTAGCTGTAACATCCCTAGTAAAAATTCACCTAAGCAGCAAGGGAGTGATACTTCTACCCTTCCTTCCTCCAAAAGAATGTGAACGTGTGGATAGTTGATGCTTTGATTTTGACAACATGCAATGTGTAACAAGTGCACTAGTCGCAAAAAGTAATAAAATGATGAAAAAAGTATCATTCCCACGGGGATAGTGTTACTAAGTACCGATTTATCTAGTTTAAGTCCTAATTGAAGCAACAATAAATTGGGATTGATGGAAAATTAACAACTAAATACAAATTAACAAAATATAAATGAATGATAATGAAATTAAAGCAAGACCCAACAACTTAACTAATTAAACAATGCTAAAAGATGCTAGGGTGTTGATTTCACCTAGATACGCTAACCAAAATCATAGAATCTATTACCCAAGTTCTAATTCCTTGATTGAAAATCGAATTCCCTAAGTTGTAAAACATACCTTCTCAGGCTATATTTTCATACTTATCCCTATTAAGCTTCCGCACCCAACAAAATGAAGATTAATAGTTTAAAGTCTTTTAAGCTTTATGGAATTCTATCTAGATTTCATAGATCGCATTTATCTATCTTTAGCTTTCGCTCAATCTATGGTATTTATCCCAAGAGGCATAATCACAAATCACTTCTCAGTCTCATTGTGAACAACATACATTTGAATGGTGATCAAGCATCCAAAAGTCATTAAGCAAAGAGATAAACACTCGATCATGAAATTAAAACTCAAAGTAAATCAATTCATATAAATTTGAATTATTGTATCAAGGTTACATCAAAACCTAGCTAAACAACTCAGTTCATACTAAAAACAAAACAAAATAACAAAAACAAACTGAATCAAGGTTCATCATTGAAAAACAAGCAAAAGATGGAGAAATCTTCTCTAATTTGAAGCCCAAATCTTCAATAATCTTCTCCTTCCAAGAGTTGTCTTCCAAATAATGAACCAAAACCCTTTTCCCTTCCCTTTCCTACTAATTTATACCTCTCTCATTTAAGGATGAAGCCCTAGTAAGCCAAAAAGTGTCGTTTTATTTTTCACATCTGACGCAGTTTTGCCGCAGCGAGGATCTTTCGGGCCAAATTTGAGCAAGATATAATCTGAATCTAGAAACGTGGTAAACATATGAATGTATTCCTTTCAATTATTGTTCTACTCGTTCAAGAATCAGCCCAGTCCAAGTTCTACAGCTTAAGTTATGTCCAAAATTCTGAAGCACGTCCAAAGACGTTTTTCTTCAATTCCCAATGTACTGTTCACGACTTCAAGCCAAGTTTTCACCCTCGTCCAGTCAAAATTAAGAAAAGCCCAAAAAATGAAAGTTATAGCTCTGCTTTTTAGCTTTCCAAAGCTTCTAAATTTAGGTCATTCTAAGTTTCCAAGCTCAAGTTACGCAATTTACACTCAAAACTGTCATTTATGCTCAAAAACATTGTTTAGGCGTACAAAGAAAAATTAATATAATTAGGTAACAATTATGGCCCAAATTGTATAAGAAGTATCATAAATCCTATCAAAATTCAATGTAAAATCATAGAGAAAAGTAGGATTATCAATAGTTCCCAGAAAGATGGGTGTCGGTGAGACTCAGTAAATGGAAGCAAGGTATTAGGATGGGTAACTCATTCCAATGTCTTGATAAAGACGGAGATTGTTAGGGTGGGCGAGGTTGGTTGTCCTAGTGAGATTGTGGATGGGGAGGTGGACAAAGGGACGGAGGCAGATTGTGAGAAAATGAGATTCTGATATTGAGTCAGACTCCACCCCCATGGATTGTCTCTTAAAGGAGGGTGTAAAAGAAATGAATCAGAGTGGGTTAGTAAACCAAGGAGGGGGTGGTGCAAACCCTCCGTCTTCTAATTCTTCCCATGTATAATTTTGCTTGCTGGAACATAAGGGGTCTCAACCAGCCCATTAAACATGAAGAAGTTCATGTTTTTATCAAGGAGGAGAGGCTTGCTTTGTGTTCTTTGCTGGAGACCCAAGTGGTTGGTGTCAATGTTAATCGTATTTTCAATAATGTCTTTCGTAGATGGAAATGGTTATCTAATGTTGATTGCGGGTCTAGAGGATGTTGTATTGTTATTGGTGGGATGAGGCTATCTACAGCGATAGTGTTGTGGGGATATCAGGCCAACTTTTGAACCCGATCAAGGATGGGGATGTGTTGGGGTCTAAGGACCAGCTTTTGCGCAAGAAGAGGAAGTCGAATGGTGGTTCTGGTAACCCAAGGTCCATCCATGGAGGCGATGACTCGACGGTCTCTACTACTGGGTGTGGGGATTGTGATGGCTCCCATGGCTCTGATGATGCCTCTTGTGATTTTAGTGCACCTTTGGGGAAGACGGGGGTAAAGTCCTCTTCGGTTGCCAATACTGTTGGATAGGGGAGCCAGAATAATGCCGTTGAAGTCCTTCAAAATCACACTCGAATTGTGGTGGTGCCACCGGATTCGGATGTTGCTGCTAAGTTTGGAGATAACTCGTCTTCTAGCTGTCAGGTAACGGTTGTTGATGTAGAGAATGGGTGAGATCGATCCCGTAGCCCTCCCTTGAGAACTGTCAGGGGTGATGGTGGAGGAATGCCAACTTTGGAATTGGGTAAGGCTGGGGAGGCTGGTTTGAGTTTTTCAAAGGGTCAGAATGGGGGAGGAGGTTCGTTGGATTCTTCTTGCTTTGTGCTGGCAGATGATGGGCAGGGGTTTTTTCTAACCCATTGGTTTGTTTGAAGATGGCAAAGTGTTTGGTTCTGGGCAAAATAGAGTGTCTCAGGCAGGCGGTCCTAAGGGGGTTGATAAGTCTGGTTCTCTCTCTTCACAATCAAAATATTCTTCTCTGTTTCATTCCGCAAACTTCAACAGACATTCGTTATGTTTCCGATCACCCAATTTACATATTCCAGCTTCATTGATTCTGTACCATTTGGGTAATCAGGTTCGAAGTGTTCATAATCAACACCTCCAATGCCAGCGATGCACATTGCATTTGTTAGCAATTTCTTCGCCTCTGCATTTCCTAGTTGTTGCCTCAACGTATTGACGAAATTCTTGATAAAGCTTAGCTGTCTTTCAATGTTAAGCTGGAAAAAATTCGAAGCAGAGTCAAGAAAGTAATAAAGGAAAGATTTTTTAAACTTGATTTACCAAGCTATATATACAGTTTCATTCGATTAAAATAAATCCTATTTGAAACTTTTTATTTAAGTTTTCGCTTTGGGCTTTCATTTGGAATCTTATGATAAATGATTTAATATATTAACAATATACAGCTTCAATTTTAATTATCGTTATTTTTTGTTTTTACCGATTGCCAATCACTAACTAGACTTTTATGATAAAAATCAAATTTTGTCGAATTAGTCTTCATCATTTTGTCACCGAAATTAAGTCGAACGCAAATGCAAGTCAAACATTATTTATATACCTATTTTCTGGTTAAAGATGCTAAACTACGAAATAAAAGTCGCAGCTTTTTTAAAGAAATGTTTCTATTGAAAAAAAATAAAAAAATCATTAATTCTCATTCAATCTTTTCCTTTATTTTATTCTTTTTTCTTAATTATTAATTATAATTTTATATTTAAAACTCGAATCACCACATGATTTTATGATACAAAGGAGGTCCCATGCACTAATAACTCGCATACCGTTGCTGGAACGGTATCAACAAGATCACAAGCTACGCTAGCACTTGGAAGTTGGCTCCATAAATGAAATGATGTTTTCAGGCCAGGTTCTACAGATGGTTTCCACGAACTTAAGTTTACATGCAAAGCTGCACCATAGAGATAAGCAATTAAATTGTATGATATTGACATGATGACGAATAATTAAGTTTAGTTAGAAATTAGCTTACCAATGAAATCAGAGATAAGGAGCCCATCGCTACATCTTCCAGTAGGATACTTGAAGAAAGTCTCACCATAAGGAGGACAATTTGCCTTGTATTTAATGTTGATATGGAGGAAGTTATTATTTCCTGGATCATACAATGAGTTTCCAAACACAAACATGCACGCTGTTTACTAGATTCACCTTGAGAGCTGCTTGTTGAGATGAGATTAATTAAAGTGAACAACAGTGATATACATAAAACAAACCCCAAACTTTGCATGGCTGAAATGAAGACAGGATATTCATTCTTCTCAGATTTTTTGTAGTTCTTTTTCAGCCTTGGTGTTAAAGCATCTCAATTAAGAAATTCAGATTGAATCTTGAAATATATATAACTGATCTTAAGGACAGTGCTTTTGCATACTTTGACGCCTTTATATCGTTACTGTTTTGCTGCTGTTTTTCCTGCTGTTTAGTTGCTGTTCTTCCGCTGTTTTGCTGCTAATTTGTATTAAATTTCAACAATATTAAGATTAAAAGTTTTAAGATTGTTGAAATTTTGCCAGAGCTCATTTCAAGAGGTGGCAAGAAAAAGCATTTGACTCCCTGGATGTACTCGGTTTTGCAAAGTATCTCTCAACAGAAGAACCAAAACCTGGAGTAGACAATTTTGAAAAAAACTTGACACATGGAAAAAAAGGACATAAGGTATGTCGCCATACTATCCTCAGTACATTATCGAATGAGTTTTATGATGTTTATTGCGCTTATAAGACTGCACATGAGATAAGGAAAATTCTGAAAAAGAAATATGTTGTTGAGGATGCTAGATCACAAAAATATGCCATAGGAAACTTCCTAGATTTCAAACTGGTAGAAGAAAAAGAGGTATCCATGCAAGCCCATGACTATCATTTGCTTATAAATGACTCGAAAAATGAAGAAATAATTCTTCCTAAAACTTTTGTGGCTGGTTGTTTAATTGAGAAACTTCCAGATTCATGGAGAGATTATAAGAATAGTATGAAACATAAGCGGAAGCAAATGAGCTTAGAAGATGTGATAGTACATATTAGGATTGAGGAGACGAATAGGCTTAAAGATAAAGTCGATAAGGCCAAGGAATTGACATCCAAGGCTAATGTTGTTGAAAACCAAGTGGCTCCTCTTCAACATAAAAACAAGAAACCATAGAGTTTTAAGAACAATAACAAGAAATTGTTTAACAATAAGAACCCTAACACTTTCAAAAAGAAAGGACACTATTTTGTGTGTGGGAAAACCAGACATTTTGCTAACCAATGCAGATACATAAAAACTAGACATAAAAAATCCTCCTAAAGCCAATCTGGCTAAGGGAGATGATGTTATTGCTACTGTGGTTGTCTCAGAAGTGAACATGATTGTTGACAAGAAAGAATGGATAATTGATTCTGGGGCCACAAAGCATATTTGTGGAGATATAAATTCTTTCTATGAATACTTACTAGTGAGGGATGGAGAAGAACGTGTTTACCTTGGTGATTCCCGCTCTACTCCTGTTTTGGGAAAGGGGAAAATTCTTCTCAAACTTACTTCTAGGAAAACCCTCTCACTGAGTAATGTTTTACATGTTCCAAACATTCGATATAACCTTGTATCTTTTTATGTATTGGGAAAGGCTAGAGTGAAAGTCCCTTTTGAGGGTGACAAAATTGTAATGTCCAAGAATGGGGCTTTTGTTGGGAAAGGGTATTGTTCTGGAGAGTTATTTAAACTCAATGTACTTAATATTATTATGAATGAAAATGCATCTTCTTCTGCTTATGTTATTGATTCAATAGATTTATGGCATGGTAGATTAGGTCATGTGAATTATGATTATCTAAAAAAGATGAAAGAACTTGGTTTATTATCAAATGTCAATATTTCAAATATTGATAAATGTGATGTGTGTGGAGTCTAAATCCACTAAAAAAACTTGTAAACCAGTTCTAGCACGAGAAAATGAGCTTTTAGGTTTAATTCACAATGATCTTGGAGATTTGAAACAAATCATGACTAGAGAAGGGAAAAAGTTTTATATAACTTTTGTTGATGATTACTCTAGATATACTAGAATATACTTATTGAGAAGTAAAGATGAAGCAATTAAAATGTTCTTAACTTATAAAAATAAAGTTGAAAATCAACTCAATAAGAAAATTAAAAGGTTAAGAATGGATAGAGGAGGTGAAGATGAGTCAAATGACTTAGATTCCTTTTGTAGAGATCATGCTATTATACATGAGACTACACCTCCTTATTCTCCATAATCTAATGGAGTTGCTGAGAGGAAAAATAGAACTTTAAAAGAAATGGTGAATGTTATGTTGATTAGTTTTGGTGCACCTTTTAATTTCTGGGGGGAAGTAATGCTTTCAGCTTGTTACATACAAAATAGAATTCCTTTTAAGAAAACAGGCAAAACACCATATGAACTTTGGAAAAGTCATGTACCTAACCTGAAATATTTTAAAGTGTGGGGGTGTTTTGTAAAGTCCTAATTCCTGAACCTAAAAGGAAAAGGTTAGGACCTAGGACTGTTGATTGTATGTTTATAGGTTATGCTCAGAACAGTGCTGCTTATAGATTCATGGTAATAAAGCAAGAGGTTGGTTTGTATATTGGTGCAAACACAATCATTGAATCTAAAAATGCAAATTTTTTTGAGAATGTTTTTCCTAAGAAAATCAATTGTGAAAAAGCTTTACCTCAAAATGAAACTTTTGAGAGTTCTCCTCAAAATGAAACTCATCAAAATTCTTCTAAAAGTTCAAAGTTAGAAATAAGAAGAAGTAAGAGAGTAAGAAAAGCCAAAAGTTTTGGTGATGATTACTATATCTCTCTTGTAAAGAATGATCCTCAAACTTATGACGAAGCAATGACTTCTCGTGATGCATCCCTTTGGAAAGCAGTAAATAATGAAATTGAGTCCATTATGAGTAATCATACATGAGAAGTAGTTAATTTGCCTCAGGAACTAAACCAATAAGGTGCAAATGGATATTTAAAAAAGAAATTAAAGCCTGATGAATCAATTGATAAATACAAGGCAAGATTGTTTGCCAAAGGTTATACACAAAAGAAAGATATAGATTATTTTGACACTTATGCTCTTGTAACAAGAATAGCATCAATTAGAGTGTTAATTGCTTTAGCTGCAATTTTGACAGGCTATTCGCAAGTATACGAAATCGCACAAGTAATAAAGCTCGAGTAAACGAGTGTCGAATCCCAAGAGAACTACCTACCAAGTACCAAACTAATCTATTTTATTGCTATTTGATGAAACAGAATTTTAAGAATGAATTAATGAAAAATAAAACAAACTAAAAAGTAAACAAAAGCAGAATTGTATTAATACTTTGGTAAAAAGACCAATAAGACTAAACCTATGGCACATATTTCACACCAATTTAATCCTATGCATTGACAATTATTGCTAACCTAATTAAGCTTATTCTAAAGACCAAACTCCCTAATATTTCACTAACTTTCTCTCGAACAATTAGAAAATTAACCCTTAAGCAACAACCCAAAATATCTCTAAAGTAGATTTAGAAACTAAGAGATCATTAAGTTTTATGGAATTTACCAGAGCCTCACAGATCGTGGTAACCTATATCTAGCGTTTGCTCAATCTATAGTGTTATTACCTTAGACTAACCACGTTTCATCTCTCGATCTCAACCTAACCCATAAAATCATTCAACTCTCGGGCCCTTAAGAATTGAAAGCATTACACATAATAATAAAACTTAGAATTAATGCTCAATTAAAATTAACAATAATAAAGTCAACACATATTCATAAATTGGGCTACATCTTTAGCCCTAGAAAAGAAATTTACTTCATAATTGTAGTAATAAAAACAACCATTGTATTAACAAACATGAGTTCAAGAAAGAAAATAGAAGAACTTCTCTAATTGGTGAATGAAAACTGTAAGAATTCCGATCTCCAAAATAGTAGTTGCTCTTTCTCCTTCTCTAATCTCCCTAAATACTAATTAAAGACCCTTATTTATAGTGCTAGGGTTTGGAGGTTAATCAGGAAATAATTATCCTTAAACCATTCAGATTCAGACTAGGAAAATACAATAACCTAAACAGGCGCGTGATCCATCGTTGTGGCAACAGAAACGGTCGCTGTGACGATCATTTTTTCTGTCCCACGAGTCTGGAATACTCAGAATTTGGCAAAGTCATTAACATGAACTTTGTAGAACTCTGAATAAGCTACAACAACACAAGAATCATCGAATTCCAATTTGTACAGCTCAAGTTATGATAAAAACATCAAAGCATGCTCATCTTGACAAATTTCCAGGTTTTACGTCTCATCTTCAATGCGTCACAACTTTCTCGTTTCAATTCCGATTCTTGCACCGTTTGTTCCTACTTGTCAAAAATTCCATCAACATCATTCTTCTTCATTCACATATCATTTTTAACCTGAAAATACTCAAAATACACCGCATGATCCCATAAATGGTATTTATGAAATAATTAACTCAAATTTGACATTAAAAACATATTCTTCCACAAATAATCCAATTGAATCACTAACAAAATATGTATTTTCAAGCTCTTATCAAATTTAAAAATCACATATACATCAAATAGATGTAAAGACAACTTTTTTTAATGGAGACCTAGATGAAGAAATTTATATGAAACAACCAGAGGGTTGTGTTATCCCAAGTAATGAGCATAAAATGTGCAAACTAGTCAAGTCTCTTTATGGACTTAAACAGGCACCAAAACAATGGCATGAGAAGTTTGACCAAGTGTTAGTCTCAAATGGTTATACAATTAATGGCTAAGATAAATGTGTATATTCTAAATCATTTGAAGACAACACTTATGTGTTAATATGTCTCTATGTCGATGACATGTTAATAGTTAGTGCTAATATGGATGTGATAATTAAGACTTAATAATTTCTTGCCTCAAATTTTGATATGAAAGATATGGGAGAGGCAAATGTTATTCTTGGGATTAAAATCATTAAGATAAATGATGGTCTTAAGTTATCTCAACAACACTATGTTGAAAATTTCTTAAGAAAATTTGCTTATTTAGATAGTAAACCCGTCTGAACTCCTTATGATGGAAATACTCAACTTAAGAAAAATACACAACACTGTGTGAGTCAAAATAAATATGCCCAAATCATTGGTAGCCTTATGTACTTAATAAATAGTACAAGGCCTGATATTGCTTATGTTGCCACTAGATTGAGTAGGTATACTCATAATCCTGATAAGAGTCATTGGATAGCATTAGACAAAGTTGCTAGATATTTGAAGGGCACAATTGATTATGGGCTAACGTTTGGAAGTACACCACCTGTATTAGAAGGATATTCTGATGCCAATTGGATATTAGATTCAGATGAAATAAAATCCACAAGTGGTTATATCTTTACACTTGGTGGAGGTGTTGTGTCATGGAAGTCTTCTAAACAAACTTGCATAGCTCGGTCTACCATGGAGTCTGAGCTTATTGCCTTAGAAAAGGCATGTTCTGAGACTGAGTGGTTAAGGAATCTCTTAGCAGATCTTCCCATTGAAACTCACCCTCCTGTTTTAGTATCAATCAATTGTGATTGTCAGGCCACAATAGCGAGAGCAAAGAGCAAATTTTATAATGGGGAAAGCAAACATATCCGGATAAGACATACCATATAAAGTAGTTGTTAGAATCTGGGGTAGTGAGCCTAGACTTTGTGAAGACAGAGTTAAATTTGGCCGATCCTCTGACTAAACCACTAAGTAGGAGGTTAGTGGAATGCACATCAAGGGGGATGGGACTTATGCCTAAAGCATAAGGCAAGAGTGATGGTAACCCTACCTATGTGATTGGAGATCGCAGGAAGTAGGTTCATATGGGTAATAACAAGTCACTTGTTGTCTTGATAAGTATTATCGAATTTTATCTGTAAAGAGTCCTCCCTATGGCAAGATAATACTGATTGCAATGAATAAGGTTGAGTAAAATTACTCTTAATGAAATCCATAGCCAACATAAATAATGGTGTGAAAAACTGCAATTCACACCTTATGGAGGTTCACCTATGTAAGTGTGGAATTGGGTCGATTCCTATAAGAGCTTAGGTAGACATCTCCAGACCACTCATGAAATCCAAGCTAACACAGGGCCATAAAGTGCTAAACCGCATAAATGTATACAATATAGATAATTTAGTGTGAGGAGCTAATCTTCTGAATTACATAAAGAAATTTTTGGTTTATAGAATCTTAGTTTTACCAAATTTCTGTAACTCACGTTTAGTTACTCAATGATTAGTTCATAGTCCGAAAAACACCAACTCATAAACATTAAATTCTATAATCAGTGGTGATTAGTTATTTTGAAATATGTGGGGAATTGTGATAATAGCTGCCATCATGGTATTTCAAAATACCAAGAGTTAATTGCCTTTTGGATTGTTACGCAATTAAAGCAATAACAGTTTCAATTTTTGATTTAAAAAGGGCTGTTATGCAATTAGTATAATGACAATTTTTTGAGCTTTAATAGATGAGTGGCAGTTTCATGGGTGGCTATTACTTTTAATTTAATAGGTGACAATTTTTTTAATTTGGATTTATGGGTGGCTATTTGAATTTATGACAGTTTCAACTGTTATAATATTAATAAATTGGAGTAATTTGGTTGTTACTATATTAATTCTTGGGAGAGTAACATCCAAATATTTTGTGTATAAAAGGACCGATTCCTTTCATTTGTGAGTGACTCCAATTGGTTTTTGCTCCGATTTTCATATTTTGTCAATACACCTGTTAGTTCTCATTGTTAATATCATATCATCACTAATCGGTTACTTCTCTATTACCATTCTAAATCTCTATTAGAGTGTGCACTCTAAAAGGAGGTTCGTCATTGTATCATGGAGGTCAGTCCTCTGTTGAGCCTTTTGCACTACGAAGATTCTTCCAGTAGGGGCGGAATTCTGATCTTAAGGATAGTGCTTTTGCACGCCTTGACACTGCTGTCTCGTTATTGTTTTGCTGCTGTCTCGTTATTGTTTTGCTGCTGTCTCGCTGCTGTTTTTCCTACTGTTTTCTTGCTGTTCCTGCTGTTCTTCTACTGTTTTGTTGCTTTGTTCTTCCACCGTTTTGCTGCTGCTCTTTTGCTATTAATTTGTATTAAATTTCAACAACATATATACACCAATAAGCATCATCATTGTTCAATGTGAACCAAAGATAACAAACAGATAGAGTAAGCTTGAAGATATATAATTGAGTTAAAATGGGTTTCCATTTTAATGCCATTGCCATGCTTATATATAAAAGGTAGACGATGTTGTGCATCCACTAGATCCTGTAATATTTAAAGAGGTGGAAAGATCGGTTTGAAGATAATTGAATTCGGGGTATGCACCACTATAATTTATGTGGTTTGAGCATGTTTATTGTAAGTATTGTACCTGTTATGCAGGAAATCCAAAGAGGATAATTCTCTATTAGGAGAGAAGATTTCTAAATTGGCTCAATTTAAAAGGAAGATATTCAGATTGACTTAGATTCCAACTAAGGTAGCTAAAGATCTTGCAACTTCCTAACCCTACGTATTTGAATCTTACCTCAACTCTATCATGTAAATAAGTGCTATATAAACCCATCATAACTTGTTTTCAAGGGGGTTGGGCAATTGTTCCAGGAAAAGATTCATCATTTGTAATTCTCATTCAATAAGAGAAATAGTGGACGTAGGCTCAAGATTCAAATTTATCGAACCAATTTAAAAATTGCCTCTTATCATCGCTCATTTTTTCTCTTTAATTATTCAATTGTTGATTTTTATTAAATCACACACACATCTGTTCTGATTCCTACCAAGGTCAATAGATCTCTCGGGTTGGTGCGAATTTTCGTATCAACATTTTGACGCTAGAAGAAGGGGTCCAAGCTCTCTCTATTTTCCAGCAATTTCTTTTCCATCTTCCAACCACAAAAAACCAGCCATGGCTACAACCCATGTCACCAAATCCAACTCTAGAATCAAAGCTGATGTCAGATGGGGAGTATAAAGCATGATAAAGTATGATTCTGGCAAAGTAGTAAACATAAGAGTTGTATATCTTCGAGTAAGCTTTCCAACGGCTTAAGAATCGTCCAAATCCGAGGTCTACAACTCAAGTTATCATCACATTACTGAAACATGTTCCAAACTTGCCATAACTCGTTAATGAGAGTGCAAACTCACCATAACTCGTTAATGAGAGTGTAAACTCGCCATAACTCATAAGTGAGAGCGTGAACTCGCCATAACTAGTTAATGAGAGTGGGAACTTGCCATAACTCGTTAATAAGAATGCGAACTCGCCGCAACTCGTTAAAGAGAGCGAACTTGCCATAACTTGTTAATGAGAGTGCGAACTCGAGCATGATACACTCTGAATATGGTGAAATGTTAAACATAAGAGTTGTAGCCCTTAAAGTAAGTTTTCCAATGGTCTAAGAATCGTCCAAATCCGAGGTCTACAGCTCAAGCTATCATTAAAATACTGAGGTATGTTCTAAACTCGTTAACGAAAGTGCGAAGCTCATCGTTTCATAGCTCGTTTTGAGAGATCGTCATTTTAGAGTTTGTTTTGAGAGCTCGTTGTTTTAGAGCTTGTTTTGAGAGCTCGTTGTTTTAGAGCTTGTTTTGAGAGCTCGTCGTTTTAGAGCTCGTTTTGAGAGCTCATCGTCTCAGAGCCCATCATTTTAGAGCTCATTTTCTTAGAGCCCATCATTTTAGAGCTCGTCATTTTAGAGCTCGTTTTTAGAGGTTGTCGTTTTATAGCTCGTTTTGAGAGCTCGTCGTCTCAAAGCTCATCATTATAGAGTTCGTTTTGAGAGCTTGTCTTTTTAGAGCTTGTTTTGAAAGCTCGTTATTTCAAAGCTAGCCATTTTATAGCTCGTCATTTCAGAGCTCGCCATTTTGTAGCTCATCATTTCAAAGCTTGCCATTTTATAGCTCGTCATTTCAAAGCTCGCCATTTTGTAGCTCATCATTTCAGAGCTCACCATTTTATATCTTGTCATTTTAGAGCTCGTTGTTCTAGAGCTTGCTTTTCTTGAATCATCGTTTATGAAGCTCATAGTTTTTGAAGTTCGAACTCGCACTCCAAAAACTGGGGGCCTATTGTTGTGTGGGAAATCCGGAGAGGATAATTCCTTATTAGGAGAAAATATATTTAGATTGGCTCAATTTGGAAGGAAGGTATTCAGATTGGCTTAGATTTCAACTAAGGTAGCCTAAGATCATGCAACTTCCTAACCCTATGTATTTGAATCTTATCTCAACTCTATCATGTAAATGGGTGCTATACAAACCCATCGTAACTTATTTTCAGGCGGGTTAGGCAATTGTTCCAAGAAAATATTCATCATTTGTAATTCTCATTCAATAAAAGAAACAGTGGACGTAGACTCAAGATTCAAACGTGTCGAACCACTTTAAAAATTGCCTCTTGTCATCGCTCATTTTTGCTCTTTAATCACTCAATTGCTGATTTTTGCTAAATCTTGCACACATCCGTTCTGAATCCACCAAAGTCAATCGGATCTCTCAGGTTGATGCGAATTTTCGTATCAACAGTACCAAAGTACAATTTCGCATGCAAAATTCATTGTGGGAGATAAGGATTATTATGATAGTCAAACTTTGACTAACAAATTTGGGATTGCTAGCTTTCATGTTAATTATTTAGTACGTTTTTATTTAAACCCAAATTAAAACTCTTTATAAGCTCATTTTAATAAAATACTTGTAATAAATTAATTTATAAATATATCATAATTTATTTCAATATTACCATTTTGCAATATCTACTCAACAACATTCCCTTTCAAAACTAAGGGACCAAAATTTTCCGGTGGACTCGGAATTGACAAATACTTGATGTTCTGGTTTTGGTTCCTATCCGGAATCGACATTGTGAGAGTCGGTTCCAATTCCCAAAAATGTGGAACCAGTATTGTGTGGTTTCAGTGCTGGTTCCACTAGTTCAAGGAATCGGAACCGAGATCTGGGTACTTGAGAAGGAATCGGTTTAAGAACCGGGACTTAACTGAAATTTCAACAACAAATGGGGGCTATTGTGATTTTATGGTTCAAGACTTCAAATAAGAAATTACAATTGGGGAAGCAGTTCAATGCTGAACATTTCTTCCATTCTTCGAATCTTCGTCTGCCTCTCACTTCTCTTCTCTCATTCGCAAATCGGAAGCTGTGAAGCTGATTTCTCGCTCGATTCCGTGCCATTCTTGTCCGTTCGCAAAGGTCGCTGATCAATTTTCTCCGGCGAAGGTATTTTCCAGTTTTTTATTTCAATTTCTTTGATTTAGGGTTGGACATTTGTGGTAATTGGTGATTGTTGATGTGGTATAGACTTGTGGTTGTGATGTATGAATTTTATTATTTGAATAGGATTCTCTTCAAATATAGTGTTGATTGTTGAAGGTGTAATTACCGGTATACTCTTGTTTTGTGGGACAATAAGAATATTTTTGCGAGAGTATATAGATTTCATTAATAGAGTTTTACCTAGATTTGTTGGTTTTAAAGTAAGAGATAATGTGATATTATTGAAGGAGCTTGTGTGAAGAGGGATATCAATGAAACTGTGCTTTGCATGAACCTCGCAGTAAAAATTCAAAGGCTAGATCATTTATTTAACAGAACTAGATATAAATGGTAACGTAATGATGAGATAATCCTGGATGTCTCTTGTTTTGGAATTAAATTGTATGTTATTAGTTGATATTGTTGCATAGAGGCACCCTTCTCTTCTGACTTTCTGAGTACTAACACAGAGCATTAGTAAATTAATTATTTTGTAGAAGATTTTGTCTGGTGAATAAGTTCAGTTCACTTCTTACAACATCTCCATGTGGGATTAATTTCATGGTCTTATTAGTATATTTGCAATTTTCATTACTGGATAGGCCGGAACTGATTCTTGAAACCCAGAAACCGATTCTATGCAGGTCTGGTTCCGATTCTAGTTCCTTGGTTTTGGGCCGGGTACCAGGACCCGCTCAGCCCATTCAAAATTCTTGTGAGCCCATGGAGGATTTGGTTACTTCATTATGTTATATGTTTAAGAAGATTAAATGAAATTAAGTAAAACTAAGAATTACTCAATTTTAAAAAACATTATAACATATTCAAATTTTTCTGTTTGTAGAAGAGTCACATATGTTAAGGATATATGTATTCCAATCTCTAATTCTACAACTTTGTTAATCAATTAAAAAATTTGAACTTTGTCTAACTCATCTCCCCCAAACCTTTCTCTTCATTCTCATCACCAAACAAACAATCTGATGAACGGGCTGATTACTTCTTTATCGAAGAGATATGCAAGTAAGTTAAGATCAAACCTAAAAAATCAGAAAAACAGAATTCATGGGAGCTAATGCAACCTTCACTTGTATTGACCATGCTGGTTTTTTCGCCATGGAGAAAGAGCTTCGAGAATATATGGATTATTAAAATAATCTGTAATGGTGACGGAAAACTAGCTCATTGTGAAACCCTCTCATAGACAGCCACTGATTTCAATTTTGTTTAACAGCCATTAATATGAGATAAGGTTGATATGTGCCATATGTTAAGACTCTGAAACCTTATCTCTTGCTTCTTTATTTTTTAATTGACAAGCACTTTCCTCTTACAGTTTTAACCCTTCATTGTTAAAGAAATTTGTCAAGAAACAGCTCTCAGTGGAGGTGTTAGACAATTTCTGAAATGTGAAGGGAGCTTAGTGCTAATTTTTAATACCTGTGGGTGTGCGCAACTCAACTGAAAGCTCAGGGATGATGAGGGATTGGATAAAAACCCTTTAAAAACTTACATAAGATACATTCTAAAAATTAGGGGTGGGCTAAAAAATAGGGTAGTTCCTACCTAGAACCGGTTACAACAGGGTCGGATCCAGTTCTGAAAAACTGGAATTGATACTATGCAGTTCCGATTCTGGTTCCACCCTTGCAAGAACCGAGAATCGGAACTTGCAACGAAATACACCCAAACACTCCAGATTATATTTTTTCCATTCATTTTTTTCTAATCAATATGAACACAACACACAAAACAGGAAAAAACATGAGATCCAACTGATTAATATTAACAAATTCTGCCATTAAGAAAAAACCCAAATCCAAGGACAAAGAAATTACAAAGTCCACAAAGAAATTACAAAACTCCATATAAAACAGTTTAAACAGACACTCTCAAACGCCAACCGTATTAGCTGGGAAATAAATGAGATGTCTTTTTACTTGTGAAACCAATTGAACACTTCGAACGCCAACCGTGATTTACTGTATGGAAAGGAATTTTATTTTCATTTACTAAATTTGATACTATCTCAAACAAAACACAAGAAAACCAATGGCTTAGGCACATTTGAGATTTCCTTAAAAATTTTAAACATCTGGACATTTTGTATCTTGTATATTACAGTTTGTTGTTGTTCTCTTCATACTAACTTCTCAACCAAAGGAAAAAAAAAAAAAAACACAGATATACACACGGAACTCACTTTTAACTTTCATGAAGATGACCAAACCTCACGAAGGAGCTCGTACCTTGCATTTGAGCCCCTATAGCCAGCATTGTCAATGTGATTTCCATTACCATTTCCACTGGGTGTGATAGTTGGTGACAAGGGCAATTTTTCAATGATCAAGGAAAAAGGAGAATCCAATTCTTCCAATTCCTCGTCACTGGTATATCCTTTCTTTTGTATCACAGACACATTCCTTAACAATGGAGCTTTCCCCGCCTCTGCTACTTTTTCTGCCACATCAGATAATGAAGGTGGGGTGTACACAACTGGGGCAGCTGAATAAGGGAAGCTTCTAGCTGAATCCGCCGATAATCTTCTCTCAACAATGCTCTAAACAAATGAAAAAACCAGAAGGCCTCATCAAGAAACATAGGCAGCATATAAAAGGCCAAAGTTGATACTTCCATCTGCTATGGGATTGCTATCATCTAACACAGATTTATTACCATTAATTTATTTCTTCTTTTATTCCATTTTTTGTTGTCATATATAGAAATTCACAGAGCCCAAAAAGTTTTTTGTTAGTGTTATATATCCTAGTTTTGACTCCCAAGTGACAGGCATTATTTTAGAGAGATGCGAAATGAACCACATACATCTTTAAAACAATAACGTCATTTGAGATGCAAAACTTACGATATACTCTTAGAATACATGGTACTATTCAAAGTTCTTAGTTATGAATGAAGTAAACTCAGTGCAAATGACATATCTTCTTTGCATATGAAAAAAAAAAAATTGTAATTTGGCAAAACATAATACTGGGGATCCAACAAAATTATGATAATTCAATGCGCATAGAGAAAAAAGAGAAACATGATCTAAGGCTCATACCTCGGCATTCAGGGCCTCCAATACAGCTCCTGGGACAGGATCTGGACAGAACTCATCCGGAGTGAAGTTGCAAAGAACCCGTTTTATCAATGCAAGGCCAATTGATGGGCAAACCTAAACACGACAACAGAAATTTCAATCAAGTTGTTGACTCAACTTAAAAGAAAACATGAAAACTACAAATCCCAATATTATTTTATTGTCATTGTAAAACTAACCTCCTGTCTGATAGATCGATCTATTAGCATGTCTTTAGGAAGCATTAAAAGATCACTAAGATCATTAAGAAGTACAAAGGATTTAGGCTCACTAACTCCGTCATGCCAATCATCATCCTCACTGCTATGTTGATCTTTCAGAGAACCATCACTGTCCATGCCGAACACATCAGTAAGCCATCTAGACCAATTGCCAACCTGCATGGAAAGTAAAGTATTTAATCACAACAAAAATAATCTTTTCATGCAAAACTTAAGTATGTATGAATGCTTCTGGTTTTTGGAAGTCCCAAGAAAAAACCACAACTTCCTCTTACTATAATTAACTGGGAAGACACAATCAATAATCAACAGCTATAATGTTAACTAAACCCTATGAAAGTAGAATTTTAGTGACCTTAACAGCTAACATTGGATTCAAACTTAATGTCAGAAACGGTGGAAACAACCTTCATCCATTATTTCCAAGAACTTTCCACCATAACTTTGGAAGGTACAGGTTCACACAGAAGAGTTAAGGTAACTAGGATACAGATATTTCTAACAAAATGCAAGTTCTATAAGAGTGCCCCTATTCATTTTAAGCTCATTACCCTCCGAAGTGTCATGCAAACAAAATTTCAGTAGATTTTTCCACCGCTAAAAATTTCATCAGTCTACATTGCAATTGGCTGCAAGTATCTCAGAAATTTTATAAGTTATTCCAAGGAAAAGCCATCAGAAGAGATGAAAAGAACAGAGACATTGCTCTCCTCCGTCCGGGGAGCAGACTAGTCAGTGGAACAGAAGAGAGCTACTTCCCAACGGACAAAATGGTCAATATTTTTGAGAAAATGCTTAGATACACCATTCAACTATGCAGAAGTGAAGCGAACATGATACATACAGAATTTTTGAGCTGCGCACCCGATCCAAAGCTCAAATCGCCAGCTGGAATAGGCAGAACCTTGGAATCTACTATAGGATCAGACACGGGATCAGTTGGGATGTCAAGGGCTGACTCTCGCAGAATAGCATTGAACATTGCAACATCTAGTCTTGCAACACATTGTTCCATAACCTAATCAAAGAATCATATCAGAAAGTCTGCAAGGCAGGAGAATAGATATTGAGAAATAAAGGAAAAAGATATTGAGAAATAAAGGAAAAGTTAGAGATATTATAAACTACATACAATTCTTGCCAAAACAGGTAAGCAACCACATGCATGCCCTCCCGCTCTAACAGGACAAAGTCGCTGATGAGCTTCTTGAAAAGCATTTCTCCACAGGTTGATAGAAAAGCTACCCTGCTGCTGGTCACCCAAGGCTGGTCCCAACAACTTTCCAGTATTTTTATTGGTTGTCAAAGATGGAGATTGCATATATGGAGTCAAAACCTAAAAGCATTGAAGAGGAACATCAAAGTCAATCCCAATAATATTTGCACTCAAGAAATCATTAATAAATATCTACATTAAAATTGATTTAATGGAGCTAGAGCATTGAACTTAATCATTGTCATAATAATCAATATCAAGTCATGGCCTCAGTCCAGTTTTATGAGAAAAACATGCAAACAGTTGTTTGACTGCTTTAATTAAATGATGGTTTCCTTTATCTGCCACTAAACTGACTAAAATATCTGAGAGGATATCCAATTGACATATTAAATCAGCATTAAGTAATGGACTCAGTTCAATTTAACGGGCACAATATAAAAGTTCTCTTGACTGTTTTCATCAAATGGTCACTGTGAATTGAAAAGAACGGATTATTTAGCAACTTCATTAACAGCCTGTGAAACCTTTACCTGCCACCAAACTGACTCGACTATCCGAGAAAATATCCAAGATTCAACTTTTTCTAATGCAGTCATGAAAGTTCCCGTCTCTTGCCAGTCTTCATCCAACTGCAGTTGACCATTTACTTGTTTACTACCGTAAGCCCTCTTCCATTTCAGAGACATAGACTTCACTTCATTTTTTTTGCTAGCCCCATTTGACTCAGCTAACCTTGTAACTGGGACAGAGTGATGTGAAATGCCAAATGCCTGAGAAACGATCTCCCTCAGCACAATGGTGTTTGACAACCAAAAGCTTAACCTTGATGTACAAAAAGAAGATGATTATTATTTGTGCACCAAAATTGACAACATATTAAAATTCAAACGCTAAACAAGAGAATTCATATACCTTGACACATCATTACCACAAGACTTGGCAACCAAAACAAGCCCAGACACAGTATTTTTAGCAATTGTAGCTCGCTTGTTTTGTGTCCAATGCTTGCAAGCATGAATGTAGAGTCTAGAAAGCCGTCTAGCAGGTGTGTGCACCTTATGTGCTGAGCTGCCATGCTCTGGTACGACAGAATATAGTGAAATTTCAAGAGCAGCAACATCTCTCAGCTCCTCTTCCAGTTTCTCAATTCTCATTTCCATCGCTTCAAGCTTTTGATTTAAAGTTGCCTCATCTACATGTTCCCCATTTTCTTCAGTATCAATAGTTTCATTGTCACTTCCAATACTTTGAGCACCATTTGAGGTCTCATCTAAAACATCAGTTTCTTTGGTCTCTTCACCAGGTTTATCATCAACTCCTTCAGAAGATTCTGATGAAGGTTTAGGAGGGGCTCTGATTTTATTTGAATTTTTATCAGAAGAATTTTTGGCAGTAACTTTAGAAGCACCTCTATTGGATTTTGTGGATTTCTTCAAAGTATTATGCCATGCCTTGGTTTTTGATTTATATGTATCTCGATCAGATCTCACTCTTGATCCTACAGAACTGCTTTCAGACAAACTTTTATTGACAACAGTCTCAGGAACTCTAAATGCTTTTTCCACTTTCTCATCGTAAACTATCAATGAATCCTCCTGAGAAGATACTGAATCTTTTGTCGTCTCAGAATCTGATTCCTCTTCCTTCCCCTGCTTAGGTTGTTTCTCAAAATCACTAGAATGATCATCCAAATTTTCATCCTTATCCATTTTTCCAATCACTGCACTAGATTTGAAATCTTTAGACACCTCCTCAAACCTGTTGACATCATCCACATAATGCATAACCGTATTTTCATAAACTTCAGAGGGGTCTGTGCCTCCGTTTGAATCACTTACTAAATCAACAGAGTCTCCTCTAGCAATCAAAGCTTTAGATTCAGTTTCTTTTGCATACAATTTTTTCCTGCCATTCTCTTGATGCTGTTTACGGTCTGTCCTTTCTGTTCTTCCAGATGGCTTTGATTGTTTATTATTGGGTTTCCTCCTGTCAATCTCTTTCATACTTGAGTAGTTTCACCTTTCTAACTACAACCAAATATAGAAGTTCTAAAATCTAATGAGGAAGAAAAGTAAAAGCCAGTAACCTTACAGAAGCTCTTTAGTCGTTTGCCAGAGCTAGATGCACGTATTTGCACCTACTTGTCATGACGTGACTTTCTCCTCTTGGGAATTGCGCATCAGATTCTGCAATTATCCAAATACCTTGAGCGACTCTGCAATAAGATAGGAGAGGAATCACATGTTAGACTTAATGGCCCATCAGTTATAAAGTAAATTTGCAGTGGCATTTCTCAAAGCATGCTTATATACAAAAAGCTTCACTAGCAATACTAGCAACGCTCAACATCAAAATGGAATGGAATAATGTTTGCGGTCGCAACATTCAGCCAGACAGTAGCTTGAAAACTGGAACTCAGATGATCGTTATTCACTAAAAAGAAAGCCTAAAATGATTCTTAAAATATGGAAAATAAGGAAGACAGGAAAAACTCACTTGCACTCTTGCCCAATCCTTAAAACACTCTAGATAAAATTCACGTTAAACTCACAACAAAAATATTTAAAACAGTCTCACACACCGACAGCAAATCACAGAAATCCTCTGAAAAAATGAAAGCAAGTTGGTAAAGAGATAAGGGGTTTCATGACTAAATTTAAAGGGTCATATTGGACGAACATTGGTCAATCTTGAGTCCTAGGCAAAATATTTCAGAGGTTATAGCCAAATTCCTTTCTCCTCAGCAAACACTGATGCAATATTCTTTCAGCATTAAAAGTCTGCTTGATTATATGAGCTAATAAAATCCTAAAACATACAATGTAATGTTGAAAATCAAAGAAAAGTAGACAAAACATTTTCTTTAGAAGACAGTCAATCATACTCCAAACTGACAAAACAATCACAACTTCACAGATGATGGTATGAAAATAACCCAGATCCAACTCACAAACAAGATCTGCAGAAGAATCCTTAGTACATTTACTCTGTATTTGCTCCTGAATATCGCTTCAAAAAAGAAAATCTGATCTGCTCATAATTAACCATAATTACAGCCAAAAAAATACTTTAAACTACCAATAAACTAAATTTGAACATCAAACCAGAAAATTAGACAATACAGAGAATGCTAAAGTGAGAGCGACATCAAAGAATCCAAGCCAAACAAACAAACCAGAAACCGGAGCTGAAACAGAGCAAAATCTCATAAAAGAACACTAAAACTCACTACTAAATCAGAACTATAGAAAGCGAAAATTCAACAGTACACGACAAGATCTAAGCAAAAACAAAAGAGAGCGTTTCGTGGTGTCATTTTCGGCAGGTTTTCGGCAAAACGACAAGCAAAATATAAAAAACGCTGTCGAAAGTAAATGACAGTAAATAAAAAGAAAGAGAATAATCGAATTGGAGCTTACAATCTACAAAAGCCTGCTCTTCGGGATTACCATTTCTTTTTCTTTTCTCTCTGGGAGCATTAAATTCTGTGCAGTGAGTTTTTTCTTCTCTGGTCGTGGAGGTAGTGAGTGCGGGAAGAGAGGCATTTAAAAAGCGTGCGTGACTTCGTTATTGGTTGGAAACTTGGAAGTACGGACATGGATGACCGGGAGAAGGGTGTCGGTGACTGAGAGGATGACCGGGTATTACAGGTTTCCATTGACGCGTTACGAATAAGTTTTAATTGGTATACCTAAACTGCCATCATTGTCGCTTTGAATTTACCAAACTGTCATTGTCCCTAGCGGTCAAGTTATTTAACCGTGAGCGAAAGAGGTTGCTATTGGTTCAAGTTCAACTAAACAATTGCCTGGACATGATCCGCCTAATCTCGGGGCCCCGACCAAAATGTAACGTGCCATCTTACTAATAACTGGTAAATTAAATGAAAGTCAATTCACAGTTCGTACATAGATTTTATTTTGATTTTGTACTGTGTTTATGTAAATTTAATGATGTTCTTAACTTCTTATTGTACATTATCATTCACGACAAAAAATCAATAATGTTAAAAGGAAAGAGCTAGCAATTATGGGTAGGACTCTTATCATTGATTAACTATTTCTTATGAGACGGGCTTCTAAACATCACCAGTACCAATAATTTTGAATACATATATTATCACGTTGAGATTAACTTAAGAGATTTAAGATAAAATTAATTGATGGATTAAGGTTTTAATTATCCACGTCTCATTTTTATTTTCGAAAAAACATATAAAAAAATAAATCCCAAAATCAAGGATTAAAAAACATATCAAAATAAATCACAAAATCAAGGATTAAAGCTGAATACTTATGCGGGTTGTTAGCCATGTGACACATTTTGAAAGCTCTAAAATTGCTCTATTTTGACACATTGGATTGACAAATCAATTAAATTACTCTATCTTGACACGTTGGATTTGTATTTATTGTTCCATCTATAATTATTAATTAATTAAAAAATGGGATATGTATTAATAATTAATAATAATAATATAGATGCATTGACATTCTAAAGATGTGATATGTATTAATAATTAATAATAATAATATAGATGCATTGACATTCTAAAGATGTGCATTAATAACAAGTATACAGGTGTATTGAATTGCTATTACTAATTGTGGTTTAATGACATTTGTCTAGGATTGTTATCTATAATTATATAGGTGCATTGTATTGACATTGGAAAACTTTCTTCATATTGAAATTGTATTTAATTGCATTGGTATTCGGAAGGTCTAAATAAAGAGTTATAAAAGGAGCGCATGTTCAGTTGTGTATCATCACAATTTGTTAGTTGGTGTCAACAATACATCTGGTCTTTTGTTAATTGTTTATATGTTATTCTAGTTTGTGAAAATAATATATTTGTTCTTCATGTGCATTTTGATCAACGGTTTTTTATTTATGTATGTTTTTGTTGTTGTTTATAAGTCAAAGATTCATGAATTAGCATGGAATAAAGGCAGGATGTCCAATTGACCTGTTTTTATACGAATGGATAATTGTTCGTTAACAATGTTAACATGAAGATCGATTACATTTTGTTCATATTTGTTTTCAAGGAAATGAGGATTTGTGTTTATTATTTTTTTGGTAGAGTCATTGATTCGGTGTGTCTCTTCTGCTGATCGATCGGCATAAAATGTGAATTCGTTGATTTTGTTTTCAGGTTACAGGGAAAAAAGTTGATGTGTTCATACGATGGCCAACATGTTCCATACCAAGTTGTGTGTATTAAGTCTTCGGTAAGGTCATTGATTTGGTATGTATGTGGTTGCAATCGATTATCGTGAATTATATGTTCACTGATGTTTGCTGATTTTATTTTTAGCTTACAGTTTTGGTCGAGCAATGAGTATTTGTTGTCGGTATGTTCATATGAGGGGCAATTAATTTTTCCCTGTATTGTTGACGCAGAGTAACATTAAACGTTCATGGTTTGTATTTTGTCTAAAGATTAAGCATTGTTTTTTCGACCATGCAATCTGTTTGTTTTGGCCGATATGTAAGCATTTGTTTTGGGACTGAGCAACATGAAACATTTATGGATTGTTTTATGTTAACAAGGCTCGTGTGAGTATTGTTTTTGCTAACTCTATTCTTAGGTGACACAATCGACCCTCAACTATCATCAAATTGTGCTACTCGGTGCATTGTTGTCATAGGGTAGCAAAATTCAATAGTAGTTGAGGTTCTATTTTGTGGTTTATGAATGGAATGTTATTGTATCGGATTTGGTCATTGTGGATGTCAACGATTTGTGCTGTAGGAGTGTCATGGATAAGTATCCTCGCATGATGGTGATAGTGATGGTGATTCAGAGATTTGGTTATTCCGAGATCGGTGTTGCTGGATTATGATAATTGTTATTGTTGCAAGTTATTTTGCTTGCATGAACATTTGTGGTTTGACATTTGATGATGTAAAGATTTGTTAGTTGTAGTCAATATACGGTGATCTTGATGTATTCAACTGTATGTGTCCCAATCATCTATGTATTTATTAATAATCATGCAATATATCAAAGGTGTGCTTTCTGGATCATGATATCTTATGCCAATGAATTACAACAAACAAATTGCCAAGCAAATCATGTCGCGCAATTATGGATGACGATTTTTTACTAATTTTTGTTAGTATGTGTGCATTACATTGGCATTCGAAAGGTCTAACCATCTTGACGTTCTGATAATGTTTTCTAAGTTGTAAGTTTAACAAAATATTTACTATCCTTTCCTTTGGACTTGCTCCAATGAAATATTCCTAAATTGACCAATATAGGAGCAGATGGAATTGTATCAAGGTATCCAAATTCTGATCAAATTCATGGTTTGGCAGTGTTCCTAGAAAAGTTATAACAACTTATAAACACAACCAATCATATCCTGATAATGGTTCGGCAATGGATTGTAGACCTCAATGATACCTTATGGATAAATTGTGGATCAGTATTTGCTCTATTACCATTCTATAGCCAAATTAATGGTTTGACGGTGAAGTTATCAACCATAGCAGACTTTGAACAATCATAATTATGAACAATGGTTAGGCAACAGATTCCACACTATTTGTGAGACAATTTTTTAAAGATGTCGAACTACAATATATCAATAAAAATAATATTAAGTGGCTTAACATCTCTCTAGTTGTTGTTGTTATAATAATATATTGTTATTATTTAATTTGTTATTGTAATGTTGTTTATTAAGTGTTATTGAAGTTGATGCAGTTTTGTGAATAGATATTTATCTGAAAGAGATCGATACATTGTATTTGCTATGTATTATGTTTAATGCAAAATTAATGTGAAGTGTGAGGAGTATTTATCTGAATGTGAAAGGTTTTATACATAACTCTTGAAATTAATGTGTTTGTTATATATATGTAGTTGTTTATGTTGTCGTACACGATTAAGAGAAATAAGTAAAGGTACTTGAAAGTACATCATTAGATCACTGTTCTCAAAAAAAAAAAAAAAAAAAAATTGCTGGCATAGTTGAGATATAGTCCATGTTACAGGTAATGTGATACCTTCAATTGTTTTTATCTTTCTATTGTAATGTTGTATATGTTGGATTATGAATTCGTCTATAAAAGCTATTAATTTGCGTATAATAATATTATAGAATTGTAATAAAGAAATTGACGAACAATATTGTAGTGACAATTGTAAATTAGTAAGTTCTTCTTGGAGTTTAAAATTTCAATACCGAACAAAAAATTCCACATACTATTAAATTGTGATAAGAAATATTTTAGTATGAATTAGATTATAAAATTGAAACATTATTTTATTTATTTATAATTGTGATACTAAAACATCTACTTTAGTTGTAAAATCTCGGTTGGGAATCTTTATTGCTTTTATTGAATTGTATTAAGGATGAATTTCTTTTTGCAGGCAAATCATAACAATGTCTAATAATTTTCTTAAAGATATTGACAAATCAAGAGATGATTGGATAGTCACTGTCAGAGTATCTAGATTGTGGGAATTTCATAATGGGTGGCGAACTTATGAGCCTTGACATGATTTTGATTGATGAACAGGTATAAAATATATTCTGAAAATAATGTTAAGACTTTTATTTCCAATTTATACAGGTTTGTTTAAATTTGTGATTTTCATTGGTTTTTTAGAATCAAGTTATTCATGCCTCGATACCAAAGAATAGGATTGCAAAGTTTAAAAATTAGCTTCATAAAGGGTCGATACATTTGATCAAACATATAAAAGTCATACCATCTGCTCCCTCTTACAGACCTGTTAGTATATACCATATACAATTTCTCATGATCACGACTGTAAAAGAAATAAAAGAACCGAGAATTGTTATTCCAAGATATAAATTTGAATTTGCTAGTCTTCATGATCTTCAAAATAGAACAAATGATACAAGGTTATTATCAAGTATAGTTAATTTGAATATTTGTATTTTAAATGCATGAGAAATATTATTGTACATCAAATATGATAAATTATATGCATTTATCATTGGAGTTTTGAATGCAATAGGAGAAATTGAAGAGATCAAGTTGACAAAGACTAAAAAAAGAGACATCAGATTGTAGATGGCAGTAAATTCTTTTGTTAATATTTTTATGTTCTTCTTCCACTTTAAATAATTTACACTAATATTAATTTCGAAGAAGCAGTTTACATTACGTTATGGGGAAACTTTTCTGATGAAATAGGTGAAGATTTGCAATCAGCAAGTACCAACCCAATTGTCATAATAGTTACTTCAACAAATGTTAAAGATTTCCAAGGTAATAAAAATATATTACATGAAATTAATATATTTTTCATTACTAACTTATGTTTTTTTTCATACAGGAAGATTATATCTCAATACAACTTCGGCATCTAGAATTTATATAAATTTAGATATTGGGGAGGTGCATTTTCTACAAAAAGAATATGTGTTTGAGAAACAATTTTTTAAAGTAATTTCACAGATAGAATCATATTTAAAATTTTATCTACTCTTTGTTATTTCAGAATGGGAATTATGCCAGTAATTCAATTACAGAAAAAGATTCTGAATCAAGTTCCGACTGAGAATGAAATGTTTGAGAATAGAACATCACTTAAACATGTTACCAATCTCGTGTGGCATGATGTTGATGAGGTACAAGATTCACTACAATGTTAAACTAATTATTGTAACATAGTTTGTGAACATAAATTACAATTGTATAGGTGATGGAGTACGCAATTAAGGCCAAGATAACCGAAGTTGATGATAAATATGGTTGGTGTTACAATTCCTGCACCTATTGCAAGAAGAAAATTGTTGGCATTAATACCTATTTATATTGTGACAAATGCAACAAGGAATCAAAAACTCCTTAAATGAGGAATATCATTGTTTTTTTTTTTGTTTATAATCATGTATTGTCAATGCAATAAGAAGTATATTCAATTTCAGACATTTATTTGTAACAATGTTTAGTTAATGTTATACTAGATATAAGGTAGAAATGAGAGTGTCGATTGGAACTGCCGAAGCAACTTTTATATTGTTTGATACAGTAACCCAAAGATTGGTCGGGTTATCATGTTCACAACTATTGAACAAACAAAGTAATGATCAAAAGAATATCCTAAAAGTTTTGAGTGAGCTGTCTGGACAGATGTTCATTTTCAAAATCAAGTTGAGAATTATGGATCTAAAGGAAGGATACGAATCTTATACTATCGCAAAAATTTTTCCGATTGATGAGAATTTTGAGGATGAATATAAGTTGTGAGAATTGCAAAAGGTTAGAATAATTTTTATTCTTAGATAGTTAATTTTCATAATATTTAAGTGATATCAATGTTTTGTAAAAAACAATAGGCAAATAATGGAGAATATGGATCACAATCCTCGATGTTAGACGTGATTGAATACGAAATACTGACACCAAAATCAAAGATGTGTTTGGAAAAATGGTGGCACGAGTTGAAGCTGATGATGCTGAAAATAGGATAGACAATTCTTGTACAGACACATTATACACATTGAAAGTGAGGAAATGAGGAAATGAGTAGAAAGAAAGTGACGATGAGAATGTTAACAGCAACAGTAGGGGTTACAAAAGCAATCCAAAAAAAGGTTGAGGTCTTGATAAAGTGATCATGCCACATTTGTTAGATTAGGTATATAATGTAATTGGGACTTCGTTTGTGAAAATGCTTTATCTTGATTGATGGATGTCAACATAAATAAATATAACATTAAACCACAATTAGTATAAAATAGTGAACAAACTATTTCGTGTAAAAAAAAAAATATATATTGCACCATTCACTCAGGAATAACAAAATTGAACCTTTGACTCTGAACAATCAAGTTGTATGGTTGGAATATGAAATATGATCAAATTATATAACGCATAACAACAAAAGAAATGTAAAAATGTCATTAATAATCAGGTATAATTCTAGATTCGACATATTGTTTACTACAAGTAGTATAAAACGTTATGGTTTAGTTTTGATATTTTGAGCTGAAAGAGATAGTGAATTACTTCATATATGTTACTGTGAAAGAATTAAATGCATGCTGTCCCCTGAAATTCATGTGACTTTATGTCAATATTTATTTATAGGGATCAAATTTGTTTGAATTATAGTTTATTGATAGCAATAAATTATTGAGGAAATACAATTTTTTAAGATAAATTATCACAACATTAATAGTTCGATATACTTTTCTATCTGAAAATCTTTATTATTATTTTAAAATAATAATGAAACTATGAAATTTCTAATCAATTATAGTTTTCAAATTATTAAATTTATTGTTATTGTTTTAAATGAATAAAATAAGTATAACATATGTTTATGGTTGGTCCGGTAATAGGACCATTCTCCATTTAATTTTAGTAAAATTTTCATTAATGTTATAACAGGAAAAATGTAGACGCGAGTATGTCTGATGGAATTGCCGAAATAACTTTTATGTTGTTGGATATAGTAATCCAGAAATTAATTGGATTATCATGTTCTCAATTATTAAACACACAAAGTTTTTGAATGAACTAAGTGAACAGATGTTTGTTTTGAGAATTGGACTGGAAGTTACTAATTTTAAAGAAATATATGAATCCTATATTGTGAGAAAAGTTTTATTAGACAATGTTAAACTTGAAAATTATTATAAGTTACAGAAATTACGAAAGGTCAGTATAAATTTTAAGTTTAAATAGTTGATCTCAATATTAGTCAGGTAATATTAAATATCATGTACAATTCACTACAAAATACTGATATCGAATGTCAAAAACATTTTTGCAAATAGACTATCAATTGTACAAGTGGATGATGTTGGAAATAAAATTAGACCATTTTTATACAAACATAATAGGGGCATCACAAAAGAGGAAAAGAACTATAAAAGCGATCCAAAAGAAACAACATAACATTGTAATATTCATGTAAAAAAGCTAACCAAACGTTTTTTAAGTTCACATAAAAACTATAAAAGCAAGCCAAAAGAAACAACATAGAAATTTTCATAAAGTATTCATTTGATATTGAATAGATTAAATTCATAAATGAGTTAGGTCTTCATTTGTGGATATTCTTTCTCTTGCTTGATAGGGGTCTACTGTTAGTGTATATTAGTGTATGCCCTAGAAACCATTCGTGTTGTCGGTTTCAGAGTATTTTGTCTTGTATCTATATATATCATAAATAATAGAAGAAAGAGTTCTTCAATTCATATATGTAAATTGCTTCCTTTATTCAGTCATGCATTTAAAATAAAGTATGTATATGAATTGTCCAGATGATTCATTTAATAGGTAAATGAATTATCGAAAAAGGTTCCTATGGAAGCAATATAAATTTGGGCAACTATATTGTACAAGAGGCATACCGGATGCTTCCGAAAGATATCATGAGTTGATATAAGTACGGATGCGATGATAGTCATGTCACTAGGGCATTGGTATGGATTAACGGTTGGTGAATCTGTTTTTCGAACGTGGACCGAATAACGACAAATCACTTGGAAAAACATGTAGTCAATGATTTATCGTTTGATTATATCAGTGCACGATGTAGTCCTTTGACATGAGACATTGTAGTCGGATCCGATATGGATGCGTATGGTTCATACGGTGTATAAGTACGAGACTAATCATGTTCGTACAATAAAGCCTATTTGGTCATGCGTTGTTCATATGCGGAAACGAACGATGGTCAAGAGGGGATCCATTGACTCGAAAATATAGGATCGGGAGTACCGCTGACTCCATCCGGATTTGAGTTCCTAGATGAACATCGATAAATGTCGGAAAACTGAATCTCTCGAGATTAGTCATACAAAAGTAAGTTTGTGATGACAAGTTCGGACATATTGATCGACAATTCGGTAGAAGATCGAGTTTAGGATTTTGACGTTCCATGAATCCATACTGATTAGGATATCTCAATGGAGGGACTTTACCCGCATGGTACGTATGATCTGAAATGGGTTCGATGAAGTATTTCTTCATCGTGGTTTAGGGACTATGGCACATTGCTAGATGTTTACCATAGTCGTTGGGAACCTCCGGACGGGTTTTGAGTTCATCCGCAGTAGGCTCACGGCTAATCCACGGTGGACCTACATGGTCACACCAATAGCCTTGAGAAGTTAGAGAATGATGAGAGAGAGAAATGATTATCCGAAGAGGGCTAGCACCTTCCGAGGGTAATAACGGGATTTCTATAGTAATAGTTACATAGAAAACAATTTGTGACATTTTAAGGGTTAAAATGGTCAAGCAATAATTAATTATATTTAATTATTATATCTTAAAGTGTTAAGATTAATGAGATGAACAAAAATAACCTTTTAATAGTTAAAGGGTAAAAAGGGTAAATTTATGGGTTGTTAATGTAAACTAGTTTAGTTTACATGGGCCCTTGAATAATATTGATTATTCAAAGGGTAGCATATTAAATTCGTGGGGTCCCTTTATAAAATAAGATTTTATTGGGCTTGGAAGTGAAAAATAAATAATTGCAAAATAGCCCAAGTATATATAAGTGCAAAAGGTTGCATTTTTGTTCATTATTCACTTGTTCACTCAAACACAAACTAAAAGCTCTCTCTCCCTAGCCAAGGCCACTCTCTAATCCTCTCAAGGTGGTGTTAAAGTGTGGAGGTTTCATCCTTTTGAAGCTAATCTTCATCAATCCAAAGCAAAGGAGTAGGTATAATCTCATATCCAAGCTTTGCATGTAAACCGTTTTTTTTAATCCATGCTTTCATTCTCCATCTCCACCACTCTTCATGCATGCTGAATCTTTCATCTACCTCTACGACTTGGTTGATGCCCATGCGCCGGTGGAGAGGATACATTGTCTGTATCTTAAACTTCTGTTGAATTTGCTGGCAAGACCATGTTCTTCCATTTGTTCTTCAATTCTAGACATAATCCAGTGTACTTCTCTGTCTGCAAGCAAACAAAATAAACACAATTTTTTTGATCTTCTCAAGTGGTTCAAATTCATTTCACCAATTTCTTATATAAAATATAGTTTGTGGAAAGACATAAATATTGTGAGTTTATAAAAGTGATACAATAGCGTATCTAATTAATAATCTGTAGAAGTCATACTGCTTCAAGTTTTCCAAATGCATTTTGTAGCTTTAAAGACAACTGATGATTTTCTTCTGTTAAGGTTTCAACCTGAATTTGAGTGAAAACAAAATCATTAAAACCATTAACAACACTTAAATAGATATAGCATTTGAAATCATCTAGAAAAGCGAATCATATTCTACTAGAATCTCTATACCTTCTTTTGGGATTCGAAGTAAAAATCTCTATATCTAACTTTGCTGATTTTTTATTAGATGTATTCAATGGTCAACCTTTCCTTTCAAATTTTCAATTGTATTACTTGGTTCAGCTTGTCTCATTTGTTGAGGTGATTGCAGTTTGACTTCTTGGTTGCTGTCAGTGAAAACCACCGATCCTATCACACACTAAAAATTGTCATTGTGAGTATCCACAACTGTTCGTTGGAGTCTTGCAGAGCGCCTACCAGGACCTTTATCAACTTTCTTCCATTTAGTTTTCAGAGATAAATTCTTTACATTTTCTTTCCCCTCAGTTTGTGATTCTAACATCTTTGATGATTGATTTGTCTTTTCCATTGTACCAAGATTACATAATAAAGCATATCAAATATGAAACTGAAATATATTAACAAGAAAAAAAAGGGTAAAAAAAGAAAAGAAGAGAAAAACATCGTTATCTCAAACATGTAAATTCTGAAACAATAAATTTCTCTGTAACAAATTTTTTTTTTCTTCCCTTTTTGTGACCCTTCAAGTATTAATTTCTTGTGAACGGTAAACCTAGATTTTCACTTTTAATAACGCTTGATCCAAATTTTTTTATAGTTGTTATAATTGCGTAGAAATAACTTCAATTTGTAGGAATACCCATCAAATACAACCGTATACTATAACATTAAAAAAAAAATTAACGATAAATTACACAAACAAACAGATGAAACTACTACCAAAAACAAAGAAAAGAATTGAAAAAAGGGCTGAGATATACAATAACTAAATCGACAATGTAGAAGATGTTGACATGGAAGCTTCAAACCCTTTGAAAGAAAATCGGCACTGACACAAGAGAAAGCTGAAACGATTACTCTGACAGCGTGTTGGATAGACAATGGGTGTGAACACAACTTAAAGAAATAGAAAATGCGTTAAATAAAGAAACACCAGATAAATGAATATATTAATGAAACATAAATCATTGTTAATCCGTTGACTGTAGAAAACTAGTTGGACCAATGTTTTTGAAATAGCAGGTGTACTTTTTAATAAATAATATTTAATTTTTTAGGAATACCCCAAACAACATTATTGTTAATTATTGCAAAAATTAGGTGAAATATATTTAATTCAAATAAGCCAACCGGAGAAACATAAATGGAATGAAAAACTAAAATGTCATTAGTAATTTAATAAACTATTTACTTGATTAATATAAAACCATCAACCAGATTAAAATAACAAATTACTTTAATATACTATTTCATATTAATTAAGTTTGATAATGTTTATAAACATTATATCATTCATTGAACTATAACATTCTTACCATTGGTCTCTTAAACAAATTGTTATGCTAATATCAGGCTATAATTGTTGTATGAAACAATGGACTTTAACTAAATATATATTATTGTTTCTTTTGAAACTATCCAAACAATTTTTTTTTTAATCATTATACTTATTTATTACTATTTCTTTGTGGGTTTTCTAGATGTAATCATTTATTAAATCAATGAAACGTTTCAAGTCAATACATATCACCTCGGTTGGGTTTTTGATATTTTCGGGGTTCTTCAATCGTTGCATTCATTTAATAGAACACATATGGTTGTTTTCCATATGTTTGTTTTCTCTTCTTATTTAAGCTCTTCTCAAAACTGTATGTATATATAAGTATCAATCTCAACTTTTTTTCTCATAACTTTTATACGTTTGTAGACTCGCTTTATCTCTTTTACCTTTAACTGGAGAAAGAGGAGACCTAAAACGGATTTTGAGCGACATCGACCACAATGTTACCGATATAAATACTGTGAAAACAAAAATCAAAGAAGGCATGCTTTGTTGGTTGAGGTCATGAATTCTATAGTTGATGTTGTTTCGGATTTGAAAGCAAAGGATACTTTGCTTTCTGCAAATGAGGAGCGACTTGGAATGGGAAGGCATCAAGAGAGAAGGTAATACAAATTTTGTGTAATACAAAACTAAACAAAAAATATTATAAATTCTCTGTTATTTGTTGACTTATTTATTTGGAATTCAACTTTATATTATCCTATAGTTATAGTTGCAATTTGTATTTCTAATTTTCTAGCATGTTTAAATATTTATTGAAATTCATTGTTTTTTTAAACCTGTTGGTGTAGCAATGGGTGACAGACAAAAGGAGTTCAAACAAATACTACACAATGTTCGCAGCAACATAGAAAATCTAAATGGTACAAGAGAAAAATGCAACGATATGATTGATGCTTTATTTGAAATCGTGGACGATGTTAAGCTTAT
The DNA here is from genome assembly GCA_026229545.1 of Pistacia atlantica. NCBI lineage: Eukaryota > Viridiplantae > Streptophyta > Magnoliopsida > Sapindales > Anacardiaceae > Pistacia > Pistacia atlantica. Next base: position 10,981,928 of record CM047900.1, read on the forward strand.
TGTTACTGATGTTAAGACATGGGAGTATTCGATCAATCTTAAATCGAAATGTTCTGATTAGATGACTACAGAACCTGGACCTACACCATTTGCTGAACCTTGATAAATATATAAAGCAATGCACACATGTATTTTGATATTAAAATATATTAAACAAATATCTGTTCTCATATAAATTGTTTTTTTTCTGTTTGAAATTATTTTGTATTGGTTAAACAATAGATTCGCAATATTGTAATACCAGTATTTCAATATTTTTTGATACAATCCAAATTAACGTTCTTAAGAGTGTATCAGTCACTAACCAAGTATAGCAGTTACAATAGCTACACACATAGTTCAGTAATAATATATCAAGGAATATTTTTGCAAATACAAACATAAACCACTATGAAACGTAACCCAGTGAACACCATCATTCAACACAATCCCTGTTGACATCAAAAGCTCACCAAATCAATTCACATCAATACCCTTCTCATTATTATTCTTAAAGTCAATCCCGCATTGGCACAACAGCTCCACCGAATCACTTACAAACCACAACTAGGTAAATTTCCATTCTCGTCTAAAATCGTTGGCCCCAATTGAATCAATTTCAACATATCGACATTATCTTTCAACGTCTGGTAGTTATAACTTGTTTATATTCTTGAAAGTCCTAACCAGATGCAAAACAACACCATGAAACTCGGTATCCATGTCTATGTAATTTTACTTATCAACAATTTCATGAATTAAAGCAAATTCCTCTTCAAGATTATCATTCCACATCTCTCAAAACATAGAATAAGTAGCAGGAAACCTCAAGGTCTAAACTAAGTTACCAATGTTACCACAAATGTCGGCGTTTCAATCCTCTTTTACCAGATCTCTCTCTTCATCTTGCAGAATCAAACTCTCTAAGAAACTGAAATCTTCATCAGGAAATCTGGACTTAAATGCATCACAACAGACTTCTCGAGTGTTCAATAACATGCGTGAGACAACATCAAAAGCTCTATCTCTTTCCTTTTCAACTACAACAAGGGTAGATTTCAGATTGCTGTTGCAGTCCAACAATTCTTTCTTTGTCCTTTCTTTCAAGAACATCATTTTCTAACTTTGTATTTGAATATGATTGTTCAATAACTGATAATTTCTTCTTATGAAACCCTGATTCATTCATAGCTTTTGCCATCTGTTTCTCTAAATCCATTATTTCCTCTATGATTTTGGCCCTATGAACAGCAAATCTTTTTTTGTTTGTTTTCAAATTTGCAATGACTTTATCGAAGGCCAGCCATCGCCTCTTGATTTCCAAATAACCCATAACTCTCTGTTCCACAAACATGTCAACAACAACAACAATAATATAAATTTTTTTTTAATAAACTAAAAGTAAACCAAATTCGTCAATTTTAAATCACATAATTCACCTCTTCTGATGTAAGTTCTTCAAGATCTTTTTTAGATATTGTCTTTAAACTTTTGGGAGGAATTGAAACTTGAGCTTCCTCATCACACACCTTTTTACGCTTGCTTCGCCTGATCAGTGGCAACTTTTCTATATCTTCATCTTTATGTTCAATTTCAACTGTAGATGGTGCCACAGAAATAGGTCCCATCAATTTGGGCGTAGAAGTTGATATTGAAGCTGTTGAATTTGGGGAAGCTTTTTCGATATCCACTATAATCAAGGAAAAAAAAAAAGCTACATGAGAAACAGTTAATAAATAAATGAAAACTGATCATATAAAAAATTACAATACTCTTTTGAATTGAAGAATCGAGTATTTCTCCAACATATTGAAAACATCAAATTTTTGTTGATTGTGAATAAAATTCTCCAATGTCTGGGTGCCAGATTCGTTCACATCTATTTTACCGAGATTGTGGTGGGGTATTTTAGCTTTTGTCCATTCTGTGGGTAATCCACCCCAACCTTTTTTGCAACCTAACAGAAAATATCTATCATTCCATCCACACACTTTATTTGATAATCCATTTAACAATCCTCGACCTTTTTTACCCTCGATAAAATAGAACAGACTATTTGGCCTCTTTTCCAATGCATAGAAGGTAGTTAAAAATATAAAACATTGGTAGAATATCATGCATCAAACACAGAGCTTCAAAACCAAATCTATTTTCCAGGCATTGGGATGGAGCTGACTGGGTGTAATGTTATAAGAAATCATGACTTCTTCGACAAATGAAGAGAAAGGAGGAACAAGACTACATTAGAGAAAAATTTCAATAAACGTGAAAAACCCAAGTGGGGGATGCGAATCTACAAAAAATTTAAAACTATCGCATGGTAATAAATCAAAATCGTCGCCGATATTGTAATGTTTTCATAATTGCAAAAGATCAGCACAGGTAATTGTGCTAGGAGTTTCTATAACTGACATTGTCAGATAGAAAAATTAGATGCAAATAAAAGCCAATAAGAAAAATTGAAATTACCCACAAATTGTTGGTTAATGCAAGTAAAAACATAGTTGAACAGTGATGTGAGTCGATAAAAACAATAAATTTAGTCAGTAAAGTAATGTGATTCAGTTTGTTGATACATACGAAAGCATTTGAAGTGCAATTTTGATTACGGAAAAAATGCCCTTAATCCCTAATTTGCTTTTAAGGACGATGAACATGTTAAATGACAACATTTTAATCAAGTGGAAGATATCAACTCCGAATATAATTACACCTGATAAAAAACTTATTGTAGTCATTTAAAACAGAAACAAAATATTTAATAATTTAACAACTATAATTAATTATAAACTTCATGGTTTCATTATTGTTTAAAAAAAATATATAAAAATTTCATGATATAAAAATATATCGAACTATTAATTTCCTAATGATTTATTTTGTAAACTTTATTTTGCTCATTAATGTGTTGCTCTTAATAAATTGCAAGTGAGATGAATCTGATCCTATAAAAAATGGTGAGGTATAATGCATGGCATTTATAAATAAATAAAAAATATATATATATAGTATTGTGAATTTCAACGAACTCATACATTGTATATGTTATAGAATATTGTGTTTGACTGGTTATTGAAATTAATAACATTATTATTATTATTATTATTATTATTATTATTATTATTATTATTATTATTATATATATATATATATATATATATATATATATATATATATATATAGAGAGAGAGAGAGAGAGAGAGAGAGAGAGAGAGAGAGAGAGAGAGAGAGATTTTGGAAATCTCTTTGTTGCTGAACCATTTTAATGCTTGGCTGTAACAGATGAAGCTCTGTTTTAGTTCAAATCTTGCTGCAAAACTATAATATTCTATGCTATAAATTTTAATAAAACATTTGTCGATCCATAAATTTACATAAAAAAAATTGTAATAAATCATTTGTTATCAATTTTTGCATACAACTATAATAATTTGGACTCGACAAAGCTGAAAAAAAGAATGCAATTAACATAATATATTTTTTGTTTTGGTCAGGTACAAGATTGTAAGGTGGTTCTTACGGATCAAGATGCAACAGCCATACAGTCATATATTCTAGAATTATATTTGCAAGTGATTGAAAACTACATATTGGAATATGATTATGGAAAAATAAATATCATTGATTTGAGAACAAAAGTATGCAAGGAGAATAGAAAATTGAGAATGTTTATATGGAACAAAAAAAGGCCTAAATTTCCAAAGTCAATCAAAAAGTCAATCTCCAAAAAGAAAAAAAAGGTATTTAATATTAGAACTTCATATAATTATTATCTAGAGAGTAAACGAGTTCAATCTATATCTTTGTTGTTTTGGTTATTTATCAACTATAAATTGGTGTTTTGACGTATGAACTTCACATGAAAATGATCCATAATAAACTTCCAAACAAAAAATAACTAGATTATTTATTTTGGTATAGTCATACAAGTATTTTGTATATTACATGGTTATCAATACTTTTTTGATAGATATAAAATAATTGTTGAGCGAATTAATTTATATTTTCTTTAATGATATAATTTGTTGTGTGATATAGTCTCAATCATATTATTATTATTTTGAATTTCAGGTGACACATCAGAAAAGCAAAAACAATGTGTATCGAAGACAAAGAAAGATCCAATAATTTCTTTAAATACTTCTATAAATATAAATGAGATATTTAATTATTGTTTTTGCCTTTCGGGTAAGCTTTTCTATTATATAATTTGTTGCATGGTATAGTATTAATTCTATTATTATTATTATTTTGAAATCCAGATGAGAGATCTGAAAAAATAGAAACAACGTGTATGAAACACAGAGAACAGTTCAACAAGTTCTTCAAATGTTTCTGTAAATGTAAATGAGATACGCGAGGAAAATAGAACGAAGAGAATGTCTAAATTAAAAAGGAAGAGAGGTAAAAAATATCACATTAGTGGTTACCTATGTTTTTTAGATTATGATAAGTTAAATTGGTTGACTAAATCTATGTTTTTCAGGTACTTCTCCATATGCAAATCCCAATTCTAATATTCCAATTACTAATGTAGAACAATACAATCGTGAATTTTGAATCTGACAACATACATTCAAACATTCAGTTTGTTATACTTTAAAAACATAATATTATTTCATTACATTGTAAAAATAAAGGTGTGGAACATTGCCAAACAATTTTTAACATTGCAAGTGTTGTTGAATATTGTGATGACCTTTTTTTTATTATTTTCATTCCCAAGTCAGACATTGAAAAAACAAAAAAAATTCTTTATCAGAGACAAATAGAGGTTCAAAATCTCGCTCAACAGAAAGAGTTAATAAATGTCATAATAATTTCTTTAAATACTTCTATAAATATAAATGAGATATTTAATTACTATTTTTGCCTTTTGGTTAAGCTCTTCTATTATATAATTTGTTACATGGTATAGTATTAATGCTAATATTATTATTTTGAAATCCATATGAGAGATCTAAAAAACATAAACAATGTGTATCAAACACAGAAAAAGGTTTCAACAAGTCCTTCAAATGCTTTTATAAATGTAAATGAGATACATGAGGAAAATAGAACATAGGGGATGTCTAAATTAGAAAGGAAGAGAGGTAAAAAAATATCATATTAGTGGTTACCTATGTTTTTTAGATTATGATAAGTTAAATTGGCTAACTAAATCTATGTTTTTCTGGCGCTTCTCCATGTTCAGACCCTGATTCTAATATTCCAATTACTAATGCAGAACAACACAATCGTGAGTTTTGAATCTGAAAACATACATTTAAACATTTAGTTTGTTATATTTTAAAAACATAATGTTATTTCATTACATTGTAAAAATAAAGGTGTGGAACTTTGCCAAACAATTTTTAACATTGCAAGTGTTGTTCAATATTGTGATGATTTTTTTTATTATTTTCATTTCCAGGTCAAACATTGAAAAAAACAAAAGAAATCTTTATCAAAGACAAATAGAGGTTCAAAATCTTGCTCAACCGAAAGAGGTAACAAATGTCATATTGTTAGTTAGACATATTTAAATGTTAACTCAAATATTAAAGTTACCTGGAAAAAAAAAATGGCATTGTGAGTTCCCAAATTAACAGAACACATCTAAGTAATAACTTTATTACTTTCTAAAAGTATCACATTATTTCTTTGCACAGTGGAAGAAGAGTCTTGGAACTTTGGTGAACCATCCTACAAGTGCATTCATTGTGGATCTGTCATGTGGTATGAAGAGCGAACTGTTAAGAACCAAGAGTCAGCCATCCCTTTGTTTTCATTATGTTGTATGGATGGCAAAGTTCAGTTACCGTTATTGAAAGTATTGCGGAACCATTAAAAAGTTTATTGGATATGGGCAGTGGTAACAAGGGGATTAGTTTCAGAAGCAAAATAAGGATATACAATTCATTATTCTCATTTACATCGATGGGAGGGCATGTTGACCATGAAAAAAACCAAGGGGGTGGTCCATACGTTCTCAAACTTTGCGGACAGAATTACCACCGAATAGGATTGTTACTTCCACCTGAAGGAAGGAAACCTCAGTTTGCGCAGCTTTATATTTATGACATAGATGTTAGGAAATGACCCGGTTGCGCATCGGAAAACAAAAATTTTACAACCACGGATCGTTTCTTAGAACCCAAAATCAAGGCATAGATTTTACAGTTTATATTTATAAGAATCTGCAGAAAAATAAATCCAAATGTTTAGATTCATACCCACGTTTGGAGGCTCCACCAATGTTGTCCCTGAATGTGTTTGCTACCGATCCAAGTGTAGGATCGAACCGTAGAGGTCCACACGAAGACAATCAACAAGAACCAAGGAGGGATTTGCTAGATCCTCCTTGGCCTTAAGAAATCAAGAAGAACAAAAGAAAAGTTTGATTTTCAATCAAACAGTGAAATTGGCGTGGGAGAGTGTATAAGGGGCTGCTGTGTTTTTCTTTTTCAAAAGGCAAAATCAATTCATTAATAAAACACATAAACACTATTCTTTTTATAGGCAAACCAAGTTGCCCTATTCCCACATGGAATGGGCTTGGGCTCCAACCCAAACACCCCATGTTGCCAAACACTTCCAAATTGGATATTTTATTTATTTCATCATTATTTCAATTAAAAATCAATTAATATATATTTAATATATATATTAACATTTAACAATAATGATAATTTATTTGAATATGTGCGAACACACATTCAATCATAATTTCACTTATTTAATTTTTTTTAACAAATTAAATAAAAGGCTACGACCTCAGCAAATTTAATTGCACTGTGAAATTACCAAAATACCCTTCGCCCAAAAAAGACAAAAACGCCCTTCTTTCTTCTTGGCTTTTAAATTATCTTCTATGTGTGTGACCCATAGGCTCCTCATCATACCGGTAGTGTATAGTATCGCGATTAACACCAATTAATCGTCTTACTAATACATACACCAAGATTGGCCCCTAGCAAGGCATCATGGTCACCCGATAGATTCGGATTCAAAGAAAGTAGCTACCGTCAACGATATGGTTACCGTACAATACGATCCTTTCATCATACGTTATCTCGACGAGACGAAGGCATAGAAATAGTGTCAACCTTCGGTTACTCTCGATATTATATATTCAGGCCCTCGGACCAATGACCCGTATTATAATCTGGATGTGACTAACGACTCAATCCCACCTGTGGCCATAGTTTTAGTGTCATTGCCATATCTTGAATTGCGCCGTGAGATAACTTCTCCCGCACTGGGAGTGATGAATCCTCTGTCAATCCACCATAGTCTTGATACACTCCTTGATATAGCCAATCACCACCGTATCGACATCGAATAGAAGCGCGTTAGGCTAGTGTCAAACGTACCAATCCGGTGCACAAGGCGCTCCGGTGATCTCAAGTCTAAGGATCACATGCACCACCATTCGTTAGAGGATTTGTTCCGTAGACACTAGGGTTACCATCCATATGGAATCCTCTGGTGGGTCACTCCAGTGAACTTGCTGCGGTATATCCGCCTACAACAAGTACCCATGTGTTGCACCAGGTTGTCACCAAACAATCTTGACAAGTGAGATCAGTCACTACCTTTCGAGCAGGTCGCTTCAACACTATGATAGCCTTATCGTATTATCTGTGCCCTTACTTGAGAATAATACTGGGGCATGACGGACGCTTTTAGAATGGCCACCATATGTGCTCATAGGGTTCTCACTATCAAGATTTGAAACACTTGATACCCTCGTCACGGTTCTACCATTCTAAGGACATATATCAATACATATTGCAATAATAATGATTTACGCGATATAGAATAAAATGCCTTTTATTATTGATTAATGAACATTATAACAAAGAGTCAATTCTACAATAATTGATTGGCTCCAGGGCATCTACTCTAACAATCTCCCACTTGCACTATAGCCAATCATTCATGTATTTAATACCAAATGATTTCAAGTGCCTTTCATGCTTCGCGCGACGAGGCTTCGCTGGATCTGCGAGATTGTCATCGTATGCACTTTACTAATCTGCACGTCCTTTCCTCTCAACTATCTCTCGATGAGATGGAATCGTCGAGTATGTGTCTGGACTTCTGATGAGACCGTGGTTCCCTAGCTTGAGCAATTGCTCCATTGTTGTCACAATAGATGTCTATAGGATCAACAATCGTAGGAACCACACCAAGTTCAGTGACGAACTTCTTAATCCGTGATCCTCTTTGGCCACATCTAACAATGCAATATACTCGCTTCCATTGTAGAGTCTCACATGTTGCTTTGCTTGGAGCTCTTCCAGCTCATTGCACCGCCATTGAGACAAAATACAAACCCTGATTGCGATCGATAATCGTCTTTGTCCGTTTGGAAACTAGCATCACTATATCCTCTTACAGTGAGCTCATCTTCCCCTCCATAAACCAATAACATATCCTTAGTCCTCTTCAAGTACTTAAGAATATTCTTGACAGCCATCTAGTGACGCTCACTGGATCGATTGATATCTACTACAAGTGCTCAAAGCACATGAGACATCAATCTGAGTACATAGCATGGCATACATGATGGATCCAATTGCTGATGCATATGGGATCCTCTTCATCCTATCTCTCTCATCTTGTGTTTTAGGACACAATTCCTTAGAGAGATAAACACCATGTGACATCGGAAGAAATCTTTTCTTGGATTCTTCCATACCGAATCGTTTCAAGACTTTGTCAATATATGCACTCGACTTAGGCCAAGCAACCTACGCATCTATCACGATAGATCTTTATACCAAGGATGTAGGTGCTTCCCCTAAGTCTTTCATGGAGAAGCACTTGGATAACCAAGTCTTTACCGACTGCAAGTTCGGTATATCATTCCCGATCAGAAGTATGTCATCGACATACAACACTAGGAATGCTACTGCGCTCCCACTCACTTTCTTGTAAACATAGGGCTCATCTTCGTTTTTGATAAAACATAATTCTTTTACGGCCTCATCAAAACGAATGTTCCAGCTCCTTGAAGCTTGCTTGAGTCCATAAATGGATCTCTGCAACTTGCATACCTTATTAGCTTGACTACCAAGAACAAAACCATCAGGTTGTGTCATATACACATCCTCCTCAAGGTTTCCGTCAGAAAGCGCTTTTGACATCCATTTGCCAAATCTCATAGTCATGATATGCAGCAATTGCAAGCATAATCCGGATGGATTTAATCATGGCAATCGGCGAAAAGGTTTCTTCATAGTTAATGCCATGAATTTGTTTGAAACCTTTGGCAACCAGCCGTGCTTTATAAGTATGCACGTTGCCATCCATGTCAGTCTTCTTCTTGAACACCCATTTACACCCTATGGGTTTTATCCCTTCAGGTGGTTCCACCAGAGACCACACTTGGTTTTGGTACATGGAGTCCATCTCAGATTTCATGGCTTCAAGCCATTTAACGGAATCTGGATCTGATATAGCATCTTCGTAGGTTCTTGGTTCATCGTCTTGATAGACTAGTACATCACCATGTTGAGTCACGAGATAACCGTATCTCTCGGGCTCATGGCGTACTCTCCCAGATCTACGAGCTCCTGTGCTACCTGAGGTGGTTCACTTTGATCCACAAGTTGTGGAGTAACCTCCTCTTGATGCTCAACCATTTCCTGTGGTACATCATCCCATCCTTCGTCTAGTATATCTTGTGGTTCTAGAACTTCATCGAGTTCTACTTTTCTCCTACTAGTACTTCTTAGAAAATGTTCCTTTTCTAGGAAGACACCAGATCGAGCAACAAAGATTTTGCGCTCTTCGGGTGGTAGAAATGGTATCCTTTGGTCTCCTTTGGATACCCCACAAATATACATTTACAAGATTTTAGGCCCAGCTTGTTCGAAGTCAATTTCTTAACATAAGCTTCGTAACCCCAAATCCTTAGATAAGACAAGTTGGGCTTTCGCCCACTCCATAGCTCATATGGAGTCTTATCTACGACTTTGACGGCACACGGTTTAAAACGTGAGTCGCATCTCTAGGGCATAACCCCTAGAATGATGCAGGTAAATCACTAAAACTCATCATGGACCTAACCATGTCAAGTAAGGTCCAATTCCTCCTTTCTGACACTCCATTGTGTTGGGGTGTATAAGGAGGGGTGAGTTGTGATACTATCCCACATTCCTTCAGGTACTCGAAAACCCCGAGCTTAAGTATTCACCTCCTCATTCGACCGAAGAGCTTTAATACTTTTGCCCAACATATTCGTACTTCATTCCCGAATTCCTTGAATTTATCAAAGGCTTCAGATTTATGTCTCATAAGGTAGACATAACCATATCTACCGAAATCATCAAGAAATGTGATGAAGTATGAATATCCACCTCTGGCTTCAACTGTTAGTGGACCACATACATCACTATGGATGATGCCTAACAGTTCAGTAGCCCTTTCACTTTGTCCTGTGAAAGGAGACTTGGTCATCTTGCCTAAAGGCATGACTCGCATACCTCAAATGACCCGGAAGTCAAAAGAGGCCAAAACTCCATCCCTTTGAAGTTTTGCAATGCGAGTCTTATTAACATGACACAATCTACAATGCCGAGATATGTTTGGTTTTGATCGCTATGTTTAGCTTTCTTGGTTTCAATATTGAGAATATCTTTATTGTTTAAATCAAGAACATATAATCCATTATATAACCTTGCAATTCCAAATAGAATACCATTCAAACTAAAGGACAACAATCCATTAGATATCTCAAAATGATACCCCATATTATCCAAAACGGATATGAAATAATATTTCTAGAAATAGAAGGTATGTGATAACGTTATGTAGTTCCAACAATAAACCCGTAGGCAAAGATAAACAATAAGTCCCTACAGCTAATGTAGCCACATGTGCTCCATTTCCAACTCGTAGGTCCACCTCTCCCTTGGCGAGTACTCTACTCGCCTTAGTCCCCGCACATCAAGACAAATGTGAGTACCACATCCCTGTGTCCATGACCCAAGATGTTGAGGGAGAGAAGTTAATCTCAATCATGAAAGTACCTGAAGTCGTAGCCTCTGACTTCTTCTTGCTTGCGAGGAAAGCCTTGCAATGTTTCCTCCAGTGGCGAGGCTTGCCACAAAAGAAGCAGACTACCTTGCCCTTTCCTATGCCACTCTCAAGACTAAGAGCAACCTGTCCGTTAGGCTTGGGCTTGGGTTTGGCCTTAGCCTTACCCTTCTTGCTTACCTCCTTTGCTTTATCGGCAGCAACCAAGAAACAGGCTTGGACTTTTTCAAGTCTTGCTCTCAATCCTCGGCATGTTCGAAGTTCGATGGGGTTTTGTTTTCCATCATGTTCATATTGAAATTCATTATGAACGGAGCATAAGAGTCAGGCAAGGATTGCAGAATTAAATCCATTTGTAATTCTGCATCCAAGCCACATCCCAAAGTCTCAAGCCTCTCTATGTGCTCGATCATCTTGAGCACATGAGGACCAACTTGGGCACCCTCAGTCAGACGACTCCCAAACAATGCTTTCGACACCTTGTACCTCTCATGTCGAGCATTTGTTTCATAAAGCTCCTTGAGGTGTAGAATTATGGAAGAAGCATCCATATTCTCATGCCGCTTTTGCAAAGATAGGTGTCATCGATGCTAACATCAAGCATTATGTCATCGCCATGTATGGTTGTCAAGGATATACAATTTCTTTTCGACTTAAGTATAATCCGAAGATTACGATACCGACCGAGAAATTGGATCCCATCCAACCTGTTTTCCTTTTCGATTATCGGTCGCAGGTTCATAATGCTCATTTTCGGTGAATCTACAATTGTAGAAAAGATAAAGTTATTATAAAGTTCATTATTATTTAATATGGTCTTTTATTAAACGATGCTCCCACTATTTTACTCAAGCCAATAGCCCTCACTATTAACTCGGGAAAGCCCGTTGGCTTTCCTAGTGGACCAAGATCCCATCTTGCCCATTTCAAACCTTCGCTTTGGCGAACAAGCCAAAATGAGTTGATTAGGTAGGCCAACAAACTTAATCCACACCAATTGATAGCTCCCACTATCAACCTCAAATGTGAAAAAGCCAACAAGCCAATCACACAATTCAATGGCTCCAACCATTGTCCTCAAGTGTGATTCTCAGTATCGGTAGAGTGGACACTACATGTCACCATGTACACATAATATGTGTACTGCTCTACTATGCCTATGACGCGTTTATCAACCTTCGCTTTGGCGAACAAGCAAAACCGTCATTTTAAGTCGACCCATCACCATTAAGGAAAACTCCAATGAATTTTAACCTCCCACTGGTAGAAGTGTACCCTTCGCTTTGGCGAACAAGGTTTCGACGAACAATGGTTTGATTAAAACCATGGTGATGGAAGGCACAGGTGACTTAATATACTTAGTTGAGGGGTTTGTTATTTAATGTCTCATCAGATTATTATCTTTGTTAGAATGACATTGTTTGGCATGTTATTCAACATTCAACCTTAGCATGCATTCTAAACAAAATATTAAACGTGCCGGTACATGGCCTAACTAAAACCGATCTCCTCGAGCCTAGAGGGATCGGTGGGTCACCTAAGGGTCCTGTGATAAAAATCTTGAGTCTCCAAGTATGGTTGCCACGTCCTTTGCTCGACTCCAAGTACATTACAAAATCATCATTCTAAATTTACAATAAAATCAATATTAAACTAATTTTACATTAACAAATTTAGAAACCTCGATTTACATTCGAGGGGAATGAGATGAGAAAAGAATGTACATTAAGAAGAAGAGAGAAGGCAGGACACGCAGGCCCTATTTAAAATATTACAGCCATACATACCCAAAATAATTTAAAACATTCACCCTTAGGTCTAAGGCTCATGTACCGCACACCATGCAATATACAAACAAGTACAAAGCATAAATTTCAAAAACAATCAATTTTTTTGAATTGGGTGGGTTAATTAATTAATCACCCTCTTAAATGTGCATAATGTACATTGGCTTTATAGGTTATTAAAAACTACAGATTAGTCCCTTTGCAAAAAATGCAGAATTGAAAAGCTATAGCCTTCGCCGTGGCGAAGGTTTTATCTTCGCCGCGGCGAGGATTTACAGTATGCACTTCCCTGCTGCATACTTCGCCGCGGCGAGGATTTAAATTAGGTCTAGCTGCCACAGACTTCGCCGCGGCGAAGGTTTTATCTTCGCCGCGGCGAAACTGTCCAGAGGCTCCTCGCCGCGGCGAAACCTGGAAATCCCCAATTGGTACAGTTCGCGTTTTTGCAGTTTTTTGTGTATAAACACGAATCCAAATCAAATCAAACGTACATACGTTCAACCAGGATATTAACCAACCAATATAACATTCATCAACACATTTTAAACCAGTTTATCATTTTAATCATTCATCCATAAACTGATTTTTCAGATTTTGCAGATTTTTCAAAAACTAGGTTTTTCATGGCAGATTCATCAAGGTAGCATGTTATCAACAAACACATGTAATCAACCATTCAATAACTGTAAATCTAGTACCCTAGGCTCTGATACCACTGTTAGGAAACGACACGGTTGCGCAGCGGAAAACAAAAATTTTACAACCACGGATCGTTCCTTAGAACCCAAAATCAAGGCATAGATTTTACAGTTTATATTTATAAGAATCTGCAGAAAAATAAATCCAAATGTTTAGATTCATACCCACGTTTGGAGGCTCCACCAATGTTGTCCCTTGAATGTGTTTGCTACCGATCCAAGTTTAGGATCGAACCGTAGAGGTCCACACAAGACAATCAACAAGAACCAAGGAGGGATTTGCTAGATCCTCCTTGGCCTTAAGAAATCAAGAAGAACAAAAGAAAAGTTTGATTTTCAATCAAACAGTGAAATTGGCGTGGGAGAGTGTATAAGGGGCTGCTGTGTTTTTCTTTTTCAAAAGGCAAAATCAATTCATTAATAAAACACACAAACACTATTCTTTTTATAGGCAAACCAAGTTGCCCTATTCCCACATGGAATGGGCTTGGGCTCCAACCCAAACACCCCATGTTGCCAAACACTTCCAAATTGAATATTTTATTTATTTCATCATTATTTCAATTAAAAATCAATTAATATATATTTAATATATATATTAACATTTAACAATAATGATAATTTATTTGAATATGTGCGAACACACATTCAATCATAATTTCACTTATTTAATTTTTTTTAACAAATTAAATAAAAGGCTACGACCTCAGCAAATTTAATTGCACTGTGAAATTACCAAAATACCCCTTCGCCCAAAAAGACAAAAACGCCCTTCTTTCTTCTTGGCTCTTAAATTATCTTCTATGTGTGTGACCCATAGGCTCCTCATCATACCGGTAGTGTATAGTATCGCGATTAACACCAATTAATCGTCTTACTAATACACGCACCAAGATTGGCCCCTAGCAAGGCATCATGGCCACCCGATAGATTCGGATTCAAAGAAAGTAGCTACTGTCAACGATATGGTTACCGCATACGATCCTTTCATCATACGTTATCTCGGACGAGGACGAAGGCATAGAAATAGTGTCAACCTTCGGTTACTCGATATTATATATTCGGCCTGGACCAATGACCCGTATTATAACTGGATAGACAACGACTCAATCCCACCGTGGCCACGCTTTTAGTGTCATTGCCATATACTGAATTGCGCCGTGAGATAACTTCTCCCGTACCTGGGAGTGATGAATCCTCTGTCAATCCACCATAGTCTTGATACACTCCTTGATATAGCCAATCACCACCGTCTTGCGACTCTCAATAGAAGCTGCGTTAGGCTAGTGTCAAAGCGTACCAATCGGTGCACAAGGCGCTCCGGTGATCTCAAGTCTAAGGATCACATGCACCACCATTCGTTAGAGGATTTGTTCCATAGACACTAGGGTTACCATCCATATGGAATCCTCTCGGTGGGTCACCCAGGTGAACTTGCCGCGGTATATCCGCCTACAACAAGCACCCATGTGTTGCACCAGGTTGTCACTAAACAACATTGACAAGTGAGATCAATCACTGCCTTTCGACAGGGTCGTTCAACACTATAATAGCCTTACCGTATTATCTGTGCCCTTACTTCAGAATAATACTGGGGCTACGGACGTTTCTAGAATGGCCACCATATGTGCTCATAGGGTTCTCACTATCAAGATTTGAAACACTTGATACCCTCGTCACGGTTCTACCATTCTAAGGACATATATCAATACATATTGCAATAATAATGATTTACGCGATATAGAATAAAATGCCTTTTATTATTGATTAATGAACATTATAACAAAGAGTCAATTCTACAATAATTGATTGGCTCTAGGGCATCTACTCTAACAATAGAGTATGAAACCAGTCATAGATTAAATTCTATACGAGATAATATAGCCGATGGTACTATTGACAAGGAATTAGTGTAGGAATTGCAATTGATATTTGATGCGAACAATGAATTGGTTAAAAGTTTTCGTTCAGTCAGGAACCATATGCATTGGAATGATATTAGAAATATGCATTTGTGGTTAAAAATGAAAAGGGAAAAAGATGGAAGACAATACAATTTGCCACCTGCATATGAAATTGCGGGTTTAATTGTTGGTGATATTAGAATTTCATAAACTGGAAAAGAGATCACTATTCACCATTAAAAAAAGGGTCTTCAAAGAATTTCTTACTTGCATCCAAGCTTTATGGCATTAAGTTATCCAATATTATTCCTATATGGAAAAGATGGATACAGTATTGACATTAACCATAAAAAGTTTCCTGACAAAAAGTCATCAAAGAGAAACAGGCTGAGCATGAGAGAATATTATGCATTTCAGTTGCAGTATAGATTACATGAAGGGCATACTCTGATGAGATCAAGTAGATTATTGCAGCAATATATTGTGGATGCATAAATGGCTATTGAAGTGGAAAGATTTTGTTGGATTAGAAACAATTAGAAAAAATTGAGGAGTGATTTGTACAACGGGTTGATGGATGTCATTTCAAAAGATGATGTTAATGCACAACATCTAGGGAAATCTACGTTGCTCCCTTCATCTCACGTTGGTAGTCCCTGATATTGTGTTTAGAATTATCAAGATGCAGTGGCGATTTGCAGATGTTTTGGATATCCATTTTCTAACGTTCACCTATAATCCCAAGTGGCCAGAGATACAATATCTACAGAATTGTATTGGACAATGTGATCAAGAAGATAGAGTAACTGCAGTTTGCAGAGTTTTTGAGATCAAATTGCTTGAGCTAATGTGAGAGATAAAAAAAGATGAATATTTTGGTGAAACAGTGGCAAGTAAGTAATCCAATCAATAATATTTTTATTTTCTTTAAAAAATCTGGTTCATTGATGATTTATGATATGAAATTATATTATACCAACTATTGTTGAACACGTTATAATTGTTTTTGTCAGTTATCTACACTTTCGAGTTCCAAAAGAGAGGCCTCCCACATGCTCATATATTGATTTTTCTACATTCCAAATACAAGAATCCTTTGGCATCCAAAATAGATGAAATAGTTTATGTTGAAATAGCCAAATAAGGAAACTGATCGTGTTGCCTTTGCAACCGTCGAGAATCACATGATCCACGGTCCATGTGGTGATGTCAACAAGAATTCACCATGTATGGAGAGAGGAAAATGTAAACAACATTTTCCAAAGAAATTTGTCGATCAAACATCTGTGGATGATAACGAATACCCAATGTACAGAAGACAGAATAATAGAGCATTTGTTGAGAAAAAGGGAATCAAACTGGATAACCGTTTTGTTGTTCCTTATAATAGGAATCTTTTGGTTAAGTTTGATGCTCAATAAATATTGAAATATGTAATCAACATAGATCAATCAAGTATCTATTCAAGAATGTCAACAAAGGGCCGGACAGAACAAGAGTTTCTATGGAAATTGAAAACAATGGTCAACAGAACAATCAATATGAGATTTTATAGAACAAAGATGAAATAAAGGCATATCTAGACTGCAAGTATGTGCAGAATACATAAAATATAATGTTTTTATATTGTTTGTTCATGTTTGTTATAAATATAATATTAATTGATTCAATCAAAAACATTACATATATATCTCTTCTATGGAAGCTTGTTGGAGGATATTTCGTTTTACACGTATTACAGAGAACCGTCTGTTGAAAGATTGCCATTCCACTTAGAGAACGAACAAACAGTTATTTTTTATCCAACTAAGTGTTTGGCTAAACTTTTGGAAAGCAAGGTTGTTATGCAAACGAAATTGACTAAATAGATGAAGCGCAATCAACGATACCATTCGTAAGATCATTGAATTATCCTAATTTTCCAAGCAAATGGGTTTGGAAGGGTACAGAAAGAAAATGGTCCCCACGACAAAAATCAAGGTGTATTGGCAAGGTGTATTTTGCAATTCCAGGTACTAGTGAGAAATACTATTTGCGAATGTTTCTAAACTTAGTAAGAGGAGCAACATCATTTGAAGATATTTGAACTATTAACGGAGAAATATTCAGTACATTCAAAGATGCATGTTATGCATTAGGATTGCTAGATGATGATAAAGAGTGGAATGATTGCTTGGATGAAGCATCAACGTGGGCTACCGGAAGACAGTTAAGACAACTCTTTGTAACTATTCTTGTATATAATGAAATGGAGAGCAAATGCAGAACGCCTATCTGAAGACATTTCCTACATTCTTAAACAGAAAATGCGGATGACAGAATTGAGATGCATTGAGGAACATATTCAAAATCATGCATTGTTCGAGGTTGAAGAGCTGATGAAAAAGGCAGGAAAATCCTTGGTTGATTTCCTTGGAATGCCAATTCCAAATTGTTCCATTTTTGAGAATTCACATAATAGATTAATTGATGAGGAGTTAGATTATGATATCAACAACATCAAAACACTGCACAATGATTTATACAAAGGTCACAACAATGGCTAGAGACGCATATACGATTCAATCCTTGATTCTGTCAACAATCAAAGGGGAACACCATTTTTTGTTTATGGACACGGTGGAGCAGGCAAAACCTTCCTATGGTCAACAATCATGGCCAAATTAAGATCCGAGTGTAAAATTGTACTGGCTATAGCTACATCAGGAATTGCTACATTGCTACTATCTAGTGGAAGAACAGCACATTCACGTTTTTGAATTCCTTTAGATATCACTAAGGAAAGTACATGTGATATCAAAAGCGGGACACAATTGGCAAAACTTCTCGAGCAAATAGCTTTGATCATTTGGGATGAAGCACCATGGCAAATAGATATTGCTTTGAAGCTCTTGACAGAACTCTAAAAGATATTTTGTCTAAAAAGATCAATCAAATGCAGATAGAATATTTGGAGGCCTCACTGTTTCCCTGGGTGGTGATTTCAGATAGATTCAACCAATTATAGCAAAAGGGAAAAAACATGACATAATCCAGGCCTGTTTATCATCATCTACCCTTTGGAAACATGTAACAGTGTTGAGACTTACAGTAAGCATGAGATTGAAGACAAACTTGGTAAACCCAATAGAATTGGATAACTTGAAGACTTTTGACAAATGGTTACTTGATATTGGAGAAGGAAGGGACGTCGTAGAAGATGAGAGTTACATCCAAATACTTGAAGACTTGAAAATCGATCAACATACTAATCACGAAGAAACAATTATGAATGCTGTTTTTCCATATTTATCTGGTCAGATTAATAATATTGACTACATGAGAGAGGGAGAGAGAGAGCAATATTGACACCCAAAAATGAGACAATACATAGATT
Organism: Pistacia atlantica; assembly: GCA_026229545.1. Classification (NCBI taxonomy): domain Eukaryota; kingdom Viridiplantae; phylum Streptophyta; class Magnoliopsida; order Sapindales; family Anacardiaceae; genus Pistacia; species Pistacia atlantica. Next base: position 11,000,700 of record CM047900.1, read on the forward strand.
GAATGACTATATCACCTAGAGTCTGCCAACAGATGGAAAGACATATTTAAGCTTAGATTGCACTTGCAAAGCAGCAGGTATCTCAAACGATGATGACATTCTCTATCTGACCAAATTTCTTAATTCTCTGATGTGCTCCAGCATGCCTAAACATGAATTGCATATGAAAATTGGCATTCCAATTATGTTGCTGCATAATTTGAATCAATATGATGGTCTTTGCAATGGAAACAGACTGATTATAACCCATTTAGAAAAGTGGTCCATACAAGCAGTGATTATTACCGGGTCAAATATTGGGGATATTATTACAATTCCCAGAATAATAATGTTGAAAGCAGATATGAAGTGGCCTTTTAGGTTGAAGAGAAGACAGTGACCTGACTTAGCTTTTGTATTACAATAAACAAAAGCCAAGGTCAATCACTCAAAACAGTTGGATTGTATATGAAACATCAGGTCTTTACACATGGTCAATTATACATCACACTATCAAGAGTAACCTTAAGACAAGGTATCACGATTTTGCTAGCCTTGCAACAAGATGAACCGACAGAGACATTGAAAAATATTGTTTTCAAAGAAGTGTTCAACTGAAGGGATTGATATGTTATATATAATATAAAACATTGTTTATAATATAAAGGATTGATACATTGTATATAATATAAGACATTGTTTATGAGAGATTAATGTGAAAAATTAAAGATATTTATATGAATATGAAAAGGTCATATTAAATGTTTAAATAGATACAGAAACATAAATTCCTCGATTCAAAGATATTTATACGTTTTATATTATTATTTTCAGATACAATGAATGCTACGTTATATGTATTATGTGTTACAAATACATATTTTTTACATATGCAACTCAATCACAAACTCTTGCACGACAGACATTGTCAAGATATTTAACATCAATATTACAATTAAACAGTTTAAATATTTACAAAAGTAACATTACATGGGCTGGAGACTTTTTTTCACATACACAAAAATTAGCATCAATTGAATACATCCACGTTTGTAATAATAACACAACTATAAACACTTGCATGGCAAATATTGTCAAAATATTGGCAAATACTGTCAAAATATTGGCAAATACTGTCAAAATAATTAACAAACAGTATAAAAATTTACAGAAGTGGCATTAGACCAACTCCAACCACAAACACCAAATTGGTGCGATTTTTGGTGTATTTCACTATTGCATCTCCAACCCATTGCACCAAATATTACACCAAAAATAATATTTTCTTTCTTTTTCTTTCTATTAATAATCAACAATTAATCTATTTCACTAATTATTTTTGGATATATTAATTAAATATTGGGAATGATATTTTTATTAAATAATAATTACTTTGAAGATTATACTAATTTAATAAAATTAAGCATTTATTTAATCAAATAAACATTACATTTAATATAGAAAAACATTACATCTAATTTAAAATGCTACCAAAAAAAATAATAATAATAAAAAATAAAAAATAAAAGACAACAACAAAACAAAAGCAAAATTTCATATTGATAGTAATTTAATTTTCCGGATTTGAATTCCATAACCGATCAAAGCTTGCATGAGTTTTTTCAAAATGAGCAATCAAGAATTATGTAAAAAAGAGCTCAACAACAAGGTCAAAGGATCTCAAAATAACTCTAGTTTTTTCTAATATTTTGATGCTCTTAGAGGATCCAGAACTAATCTACCGGAATACTAAATTGTTATTTTAGTTTATGTTGTGTTTTCTTTTAATTTTATGTTTTTACATTAGTATTAATTTTTATTTTTATTTATTGTAGTTTAATATTTGCATTGAATAAAGTTTTGTTTTTTATTTTTCATCATTTTTTGAATTATATAATTATTATAAATTTATTATTATAAATATTAATATAAATAATAATCAAATTAACATAAATACAAATAACAAAATAAAAAAATAAAAAAAATAAATTTTATAGTTTTTGAACAGTGCCTACACCAAATTGGTGTAGTGTTTGGCGTTGGGTTGGAGCACACTTTTCACACCATTTTGGTGTTTTGGCGTTGGGTTGGAGATGCCCTTAAATGGACCAGAGAAAGGTACAAAAACATTGCAGTCAATATAATCTCTATTAGGCGGCATCTTCTCATTTTTTAACACAATTGTCTCTAAAAAACTAGAATCTTCATTTGGGAAGACACAAGCTTTTCTGGTGGCCAAAAACATTTCTGACACCTAATCATAAGCCTCTTCTTTATCTTTCTCAGTTTGTGCAATTAAAAATTTGATGTTATCATTTTCTTCAGACAATTCATTACTTTTCTTTTTAAAGAGTTCCTTTTGCTGCCGCTCATTTGCAAAAGACTATTCAATATTCCTAAATTATTCTTGACAATGTTTCAATTCAGTCTTGACCTTTTCAAACACCTCCTTTGATATTTTCAACTATTCTTCCAATCTATGAACCTCGGAAATCACATCTTTATTTTGTTTTTTCAAATCTGAGATCACATCTTCTGAAACAAGCCAATGTTCTCTAATTTCTCAGAAACCTTCATGAACCTATTTCAAAAACAATGAAACCACCTTAACATCGTTGTGCCAAATAAATTACATATTCATGTGATAAAGTGAAAAAAAGTTACCTCTTTCCCTAGGCCAAATGTTTTGCTGTCTAGCTCTTCTTTAGAAAGATTTTTCAATTTTCGTTCAGAATTCGTATTTGAACCCTCTTGCTAACAAGTTTTCTGCCGTTTCACCAATTTACGTAATGTAATTTCTTATGACTGATTATCTTCTTCTTTAATCAATTTAACATGGCAGGAACCAGAATCAGGTTTCACAGAATTGGAGACTGAAGTAGGTAAAACAAGAGTTTGTAAAGCATTAACAATTCTGACTTGGAATCACTACTTGATCCTCCTTTTATAGAACTTCAGAATCAAGTCTTCGAATAAATTTCATCAAGTTTTTGGAAGCCATACTACAATGAAAAGAAAATATCATCAAATAAAAAAAATTAGAGAAAACAGACAATCAGTCAACTTAATAGAAATTGTAAGACTTTGTTATTACTTGGGAGACATTTTTTCTTCATGATACTTGATAAAGACACAATATTACAACTGGTGATTCTGATTCGAAAATAGAATAACATGCAAGCACTATATCAAACTGCTATTGATATACTCACCATATATGACTCCAACTACTACAATTCTCATTAAAACAACAATATCTCAGATGTACTATAGAGAACACCAAAATCTTGGCAAGTGTTCCGAAAAATAAATAGATAATTAGATGATAACAATGATGGTAACTTCTGAAGCATTTATACCACTAGAATTTCATAACATCAATTCATAAAACAACGACTGTATTACAAACTAAATACAACAAGATAATAAACAAAATCGTAATGAGAAAAACACCAATTTCAACAGTAGATTTACCAAGAAAATAATGTGCAACTCGACTACTAGAACAACAAATAAACAACCTCACCTGAACAAACAATATTGTAATAAGAAAGACACCAATTTTAGGAGTAAATTTACCGAGAAAATAATCTACAACACGACTATCAGATAAACGAATAAACAACCTAAGCACAACAAATTATCAGCACAACCATCTAACAACAACTTCTTATAACAATAATAACAAATCTCAGAACTCCGTAAGAATAACATGCACTTTAATCAAAGTTAAAATCGATGAAAAATTAATTAGACCAATGTAAAATAAAAAACGACATTGTCACTATAACTAAAGAAAATTTACTTTACTTATCTCAACTTCAATCAATGAGAAAAGACAAACGTGGAAAACGTGACAAACGGACTGGGACAAATGCCTTTGATGGCAAAACTGATAGAGAAAACCCTAAATCCCCAAATTTACTTCAAGTAAAATACTGAACATTAAATCCGCATATTTACTTTAAATATCAATAGCATTTTAAACGACAACGTTTTTTTATCACTTACGAATTTTACAAAGCCAAAACGACAATGCAATACAAAACTTTAATATTACCGTTTGAGTCAAACAATGTCACTATAACTTAACATAAAAGTATAAGAGAAGGGAAAATCAAAGTATGCGTTTGGTTTATTATTTTGGGTAGGATTTTGGGGATAGTATTGGATAATTGAATATGGGAGTATTACGAGGTAAAATTTAAAAATTTATAGAAAAACCCCCTAAGTTTGCTAATTTCATAAATACCCCCAACATGTAAATTGACAAAAATACCCCCACCACCTGCAGTGCCAGATTCTGGCCACCACCGCCTGAATCTGGTCGAAAAATCGCGTTACGACATAGACCGGTCGGATCGTAGTCGAACGAGTCGTCGTTATGGCCTTTTCCGGCCGATCCACCTGTCTGGTAGGAAAAGGCCTGGCAGGCCTACTTATTGTGGTAGTCGGCCAACGCGAAAAAGGCCAAAAGCGACTACCATGTTTCGGTTGATCGCCGAGTCAACGATGGCCAAGATTTGGCCGTGCTTGACCTCAACGGCCATTTCTTTGGTTAAAGATATGGCCGCTGCTAACGATGGCCAAGATTTGGCCGCTGCTTGACCAACGACGCGGCCATTTCGGCCATCGCTTCACGGCCGATCTGGCCTTTCCCAACCAAACTGCGGTGGATCGCCTTAAAAGGCCGATCCGTGAACTTCCGCCATTTATGGTGGCGGGTTAACCGTTGTATAGATTTCGGCTACCACCGACGGTGGTTGCGAAATCAGCAGTATGGGTTGCGGGGGTGTTTTTGATAATTTTTAAACTTTTTTTTAGGGTGTATTTGATGAAATTAATAACCTTATGGGGTCTAAAAGTAATTAAAAAATAGGGTAATATTCTTGGAATAATAAGCCAAACGTTATTTGGAGAATAGGATCCAGAATCTGGATAAAAATAGTAAGCCAAACATAGTGAGATTCCTTCAAAATCTCACTATCAAGTACTAAACCTGACAATAGAAATGAATTTGACACTAACAATTACAAAATCAATAGAATTTCAAACAATAATATAAGCAATAATGATTCCATACATAAAATAACATGAATTGGATGCAGATAAAATACTTAATTACTTTGAAACCTCTTCATTTTGAAATAACATTAATGGACAACAAAAGATCAACTTGAAGCAACAGAAAGTGAAATTTTACCATATGTACATAATTATGCAGACAGATAATACTTTTCCCATGGGAAAAGATCATCATGCAAGTATTACAATGTTGATGACCTAAAACGAAAGCATTAGGAGGATGTCAACCTAAAACACAACGGATCGATTCTATATATGCTTATTCAACAACATATTAGTAGATATTACATACAAGAAAAACAAAATGTTAAAATTACAGTCTTTACAATGTTCTAATCAAAGAGCAAGAGACCTTGCCTCATCCATTTTCCATAGGCCTTCCTCATACTTGTACCACCTCATAAAGCCTTCCTCATTTTGAGTACGCCGGCACATGATGCACAAGTACTCAGTACATGTTAAGAACTCACGTAATCGAGTAGCCTTCTACAAGATAATTTTATCCAGCTTCTTAATAATTTTTTCGGGCGTCAGTGGAGGAAGTAGTGGACCTTCTATAAGAAGGCAGTATGATATGTTGAGGACTTACAAGTTTGGTAGGTCATCCAATATAAGCATTAGGGCATCCTTAACCATCACTAAGCATCTCAAGCTCAAAATCTTCAAATTTGGAAGAAATTTGGCTATCATAGAAGCAAAGATAATGTCAAAAAGACCCATGACCTTGAGTTCACTGAAGTTCTTGCAATTTAGGGCTATTTCCTATATAAGATAAGGCAGATTTACTATACTAGGCATTGTCAAGGATTCAAGACATCTCCATGAGCAATCCCAAAAGTCAACTGGAAGACATCAAAAGACATGAAGATTTTCACCAATATGTCAGTGTCCAGATCCTCCCATCTTCTTATAGCAGAGGCACCCTTTTTCATTTGACAAGTTGCCCAATTATCTCATAGAACTTTTAGAGCATCAGCACACCTGCATGAGACATCCACATAATCCATGTACAATGCACAAAATATCATTCAATACATTAATTTATATGAATTTAAAAAGATTTGTACTAATCGAATGTATTAAATACTTTATATACCTACGTGGAGATATAAATGAATGCAAACCGTTTACATTTAAGATAAATTAATACTTAACATTAAATGATTATGACCAAAAAGTTTATATTTGTTGAATAGAATAATCAATTTTTCTCGGTGGAATCAACAATGAAACAACGATATCTCATATATCGTTGTTTCATTGTTGATTCCACCGAGAAAAATTGATTATTCTATTCAACAAATATAAACTTTTTGGTCATAATCATTTAATGTTAAGTATTAATTTATCTTAAATGTAAACGGTTTGCATTCATTTATATCTCCACGTAGGTATATAAAGTATTTAATACATTCGATTAGTACAAATCTTTTTAAATTCATATAAATTAATGTATTGAATGATATTTTGTGCATTGTACATGGATTATATATATATATATATATAACAAAATCAAGTAATTAATGTTCAACAAAATAAAAATACCATCATTAATTTACAAAAATACTAAAAATGAGATTCGAATAACAACACTAACTCTCATTAATAATTAACACGATATTATCTACCAAATCCAAACAAATAGAAACACAAAAATTATATAAACCACTAAGACTGTAAAAACATTATAATTTCCATATACTTACACACAAAAAAAAGGAAAAAAAAAAAAAAAAGCCACCAAAACATCATGATTCCTTACGAAAGAACGAAAACACAATCCACAAATCTATTACAATTACCATCACAAATTGTGCAACGAATCATTGCAAAAGCAATTCAGAATAACAACACCACTCTTCAAGCAATATGGTTAATGTAAGTTTTATTAATATCATCATGTTTCGTTAATCTATTGATTTCATTGTTTTGTTAGTCATATAGAAAACCGAATTTCAACTCTCAACAATTGAAATGGATTATGCTGAATCACTTGTATATTTAGTTCTTAATAGTTTTCTAATACATAAAAACCAAAATACATGTTAGAATCGATATTTAATTGAACCATATTTTTCACACTTTTTTATTGTTAACTTCTTGATCATACAGGTAATGATATTATGATTACCAATTGTTGAAACTATTATTTACACTTTTTTTTTCTTTTTTTGGTTGTGGATCTTGTGTTTGGAAAACACTTTTTATTATTATTATTATTATTATTATTATTATTATTGTGGATCTTTTGTTTTAAAACCATTATTTACCTTACAATTTATATGTGCAAATCTCTAAACCAACAAACAAACGTGAAGGAAGTCTTACATAGAAGAAACATCTTCAAACAACGACACAAACTACTAATGATAACAACGGCAGGGCTTTCGATTCTGAAGATCCTTGCAAAAGCAAACAATAAGCATGCTTCACTACTGCTTGGAACACATTTGTTCTTCGTGGAACATGATAGAAATAGAGGATTACAACTACTTATTGTATCTTGCAAACAAAATAACCAGCAAGCAATGTATCAAACCACCGTTGCTCTAATCACTATGCACGACAGTAGAGGTGTAAAAATTCTAATGAAATTAGTGAAACTAACCAATCAATTCCACAAATTGAAAAATTGCAGGGAAGTGTTCAAGTCCATGACTCCAATTGCGACAATTCTCATTAAAAGGATAATATTTCGGATTTGCAATAAAGAGAATCAAAATCGTATACATTGGGACAAATCAATGTTGCTAGAAAATATCACATGTCTAAGATGTAATGTAAATTATCAAATAGTATGTATGAAATATAATTTTTAGTGAGTTCCTTATATGATTTATTACACATGTAAAAATTTAAATGCTTTTTAATTTATTTTGAAAATAGAAATTAAAACTCATTGGATTGTCTACACATGTTTGACAAACATCAATTTAAATATATTATAATGTAAATTAACAAAATCTATAAATAAACATTCCTATCACACATAAAAAAAAAATAATAAAAAAAAATTCCATTCTATTACCAACCAAATTAAATCACACGCCGAATGATTACATCTATTTGGAGGACGGTTGCCAAACCATTATTCACTATCCAACCAATATATTATAATATCATCATGACGTTTCTGACTTGAATACTTAACAAAATATTTATTACGTTTGCTACCATTTCGTATCCTCTTATTCAAAAACTTATTAATGTTTTTTTTATCAACGTGTTTACTTATTACTAGACATTTATTTGTTTTTCCAAAGCACCTTTTGTATTCTCAAAAAACAAATAAATGATTTTAAATTTTAAATAAATAATTTACGTAATATTAAAGTGATACCAAGACAAATTCAGAGAAGTCTTGACCAGATGTTAACATAAATCATTTTTTTTATCAACCAAATTAAATCCCACGCTGAACGATAACATCCATTTGGAGCACAGTTGTCGAACCATTATTCACGATCCAACCGATATATTATAATATCATCATGATGTTTCTAACTTGAATACTTAACAAAATATTTATTACATTTGCTATCGTTTCATATCCTCTTATCCAAAAAGTTATTAACAATTTTTCAATCAACGTGTTTACTTATTACTAGACATTTATTCATTTTCCCAAAGCACCTTTTGTATTATGAAAAAACAAACAAATAATTTTAAATTTTAAATAAATGATTCACATAATATTAAAGTGATGCGAACACAAATTTAGAGAAGTCATTGATCAAATGTTAAGATAAAATTAATAATTATACCTATATAATTATTAATATCAATTGTACACATATGTTATTAAATCACTCATGCAAGTTGAGAAGACTACCTGAATATTATATGGTCTAATCGTATAATCAATATTATTCTTGCAGACATGTCTTTGATATTCGATGTCATATTTTCATGCATATACATTTTTACCGTCTTTTCCAATTTATTCTTATTATCCTTTCTATTAAACTCGTGCCAATTAGATTTTATTCTTCTTAAACAACCATGTTTATTTATTATAACATCTTTATTCGTATTTCATCTGTTTCTTTTGTATTCCTAATTAAACAAAACAAATCAAAATATGTTTTGATGTCAATCAACAAAATTTTAATTAACAAACTAAGATACTCAATGAAACATAACCAATTAAACAAGACCAATGCCAAACCATATAAATATTTTATATTAATTGATATATTATCACATCATTAGAACATCTCTGACTTAAATAGTTAACATAATATTTATTACCGTTTCCTTTAAAACTGTGCCAATAAGATATTATTATTATTAAATCACCATGTTTATTTATTGTTGATCGGTGTATTGTACTATAATGTGATATTTTTTATGTAACATTACTATTAAAAATCAGGATATTAGAATTTGGTTTTAATTATAGGTTAATGTACTTACTTTTTGATTGATATGATTGATATTTTGATGATATCTCGTATTGTGATTTTTAATGTCGTTCTTAATGTATAGCTTTTGTGAAAGTGTTGATCAAATAAATGATAATGTTTATGTAGATATTTATATGATATTAATGGAATTCGTAAAAGAATATATTTATTTTGATGAAACACGATCCGTTTCCCACTGGTTTAAAAAATTCGTACTAATCAAATGTCTCAAATGTTTAATATACCTATATAGAAATTTACATGAATGCGGACCGTTTAAATTTAAATATAAGTAATACTTAACATTAAATGATTAATGCAACCATCATTAATTTAGAAAACTATTAAAAACTAGATTCAAATAACAATGTTGACTCTTATTAATAATTAACAAAACATTATCTAAGCAGTTGAAAAACAAAAAAAAAAAAAAAAAAAAACTATTTGCTACCTACATGCGAACTATATAAACCACAGATACCATATTAACAACATAATTTCCATATACTTGAACCCAAAAAATAGCACCAAAACATCATGATTCCTTACAAAAGAACAAAAAAACAACCCATAGGTCTGTTACAATTACCATTAGAAATTCTACAACGAATCATTATAAAAGCAATTGACAAAGATGACACCGCTTTACAATCAATACGGTTAACGTAAGTTTGACTAAAACCATCGTATTTCATTAATCTATTGATTTCATTATTTTCTTAGTCATACAGAAAATAATATTATACAAAATAGTTAAATATACAACTAATAACAATAAGATAGTGGTTTATTCCACATCAATCTTATAACAATAATGGTTAACCATAAAAATGACTCTGCCGAACCATGTGCATCTTTAGTTGTTAATAGTTTTGTAATACACAAAAAACAAAATGCGTTTTAGGATCCATATTTAACTGAGTCATGTTTGACACACTTATTTATTCTTAATTGCTTACTCATAAGGTAATGGTAGTGTGATTCCCAACTATGGATTATTTTTTTTAATTATTACGAATCTTGTGTTTCGAAACCATTACTTACCATACAATTTACAAGTGCAAATCTCTGAACACACAAGCAAACATAAAATAAATATTACAAATAATTGACATTTCGAAACAACGAAACAAACTGCCAACAATAACAACAACGGGACTTTCAATTCTGAAGACACTTGCAGAAGTAGAAAATAAACAAGCTTTGCTACTGCTGGGAACACATTTGTTCTTCATCAAACATGATACATATATGGGATTACAACTACTGATTGCAGTTTGCCAAAAATATAACATGCAAGCAATATATCACACTACCGTTGCTCTGCTTATTGTACATGACAACAGAGGTATACAAATTCTAATGAAATTAGTAAAACTACCTAATCATTTCTACAAATTGAAATATTGCAGGGACGAATTCAAGACCCTGACTCCAACTGCCACAATTCTCATTAAAAGACAAATATTTGGAACTTGCAACAAGGAGAATCAAAATCATATACACTGAGACATATCAACGTCACTAGAAAATATCACATGTCATATATGTAACACGGATTACCAAATAGTCTATATGAAATTTAAATTTTAGTAAGTTTCTTATGTAATTTCTTGCACATATACAAATTTAAATACTTTTTAGTTTAATCTGAAAATAGAAGTTAAAACTCACTCAATTATCTACGATTGATCCAAATATTTAATAACCTATAAAGTAAAATTGATCACAAAATTACAATGATCAGTAAAACGTAAACAATATTTAAAAAAAATATTAGACACAAATGATTATGACAATTTCAAATAATTAAACATGTTTGACATACATCAATCTAAATATTGTTCCTATAACATATAAAAATAAATTTTCATTCCATTATTCATTAGAACATGCAACTTTTATGTTGTGTGATACAGTACCCCAGAAATTGATTGGGTTGTCATGTTCTCAACTGCATCCCAATAACTTTAAATAAATTGTATAGATAGATATGCATTTTCAAAATCAATAAGAGGATTATGGATGCGAAGGAACCATTGGAATTTTACACTATGACAAAAATTCTCGCATAAAAGATGAGTTCAAATTTATTCCGTCTGTTTGTTTCCTATTTCTATTTACATAAAATAAGTCAATATATATTATAATGTGAAGTGACAAAATTTTAATTACAAGACTAAAATACTGGATAAGACATAAACAATATTTAATATTTTAATAGATATTTAATAACAAATGTTAAAAAATTAAACATATTCAACAAACATCAATCTAAATATATTATAATCTTAATTAAAAAAAAAAAAAACTAGAAATAACCATTTCTATTACAGATTTAAAAAAACTTTTGTAGCATTATTGATCAAACAAGATCGAAGCTGAACTATATGCATGTTTCATAACCATATTGTCGAACCACAATTAAAAAATTAATAAATATATTATGACATCATCATATCATCTCTGACTTTTATTCTTGACAAAATATTTATTGTCCTTCCTTTAAAAATGTATCAATAAGATTTTGTTATTAGTAAATCACAGTGTTTATTTATTATAATATCTTAACATCTTGCCGAACCATCATTAACTACCTAACTAATATGTTGCACACTTAACAAAATATTTATTACGGCTTTCTTTAATATTGTACAGATAGTCAACTAACGTTTCGTATTGCCTTATCCAAATAATTATTAACACTTTTTCGATCGATACATTTATTTATTACCAGTTGTTTGTTTATATTCCATCTCTTCGTATCCTATTCTCCTATAAATATTGCTCTAACATCAATCACCCATTTAATTTTCTTTAGATGCTATACACTTTAATTGTTCATTTCTTCTCCACAACTTAATTCGAAAATGGCTGACAAAACATCACAACCAAAAGAATCTGCAATGAATATCAACAACGACCTCAACAACAATAATTCTCCACCGAGGCAACCAGAAGGTATGAATGTTCCACATCTTTTGTATCCTAAATTACAATATATCAAACAAAACGATGATACATATTTGTGGGAATATAAAAACCATTAAAAAAATTTTTTTGATATGTCAAAAGTTCATCATATAATTATATTTACACATTCATGTTACCGTTTCTATATATTTATAAAATTTGATTGTATATTGTTTCTTTAATTGGTTTAGACATTTTTCAGGGAATGCCATAATTGAGGGAGATTTTCAAAAAAATTGACACCAATCTGGATGATCTACATACTGCTAGAGACAAATTTAGAGAAGTCATTGACCAAATGTTATAAATTATGGAATCTATCATGGTATATTATCTAAAACATAAACAAAAGAGAGTATGTATATGCACTAGAGGAACTGAACAACTATAAAAAAAATATAAAATAAAGTCTACATCAACCAAACCCACTTCATAGAATAAAAAACCGATGTATTTATTTCTTTTATAATAAAAGTATTATTCTCTATATTCAACTTTATCTTGATTTTGATGTTACTTATTAATTGATCGAAAATTGTTCCTTTAATTTACTGTTTAATGAATCTACTAAAAATTCTTCATCTTGACACGTTAGTTTTGATTTAATATTTCCATCTTCACGTTTTGATTTAATATTTCCATCTTCACACATTGGATGAGTATTAATGATTATTAACACTTTTTCGATCGACACATTTATTTATTACTAGTTTTTTGTTCATATTCCACCTCTTCATATCCTATTCTCCTATAAATATTGCTCTAACATCAATCACTCATTTAATTTTCTTTAGATACTATACATTTTAATTGTTCATTTCTTCTCCACAACTTAATTCGAAAATGGTTGACAAAACATCACAACCAAAAGAATCTGCAATGAATATCAACAACGACCTCAACAACAATAATTCTCCACCGAGGCAACCAGAAGGTATAAATGTTCCACATCTTTTGTATCATAAATTACAATATATCAAACAAAACGATGATACATATTTGTGGGAATATAAAAACCATTAAATTTTTTTTTTTGATATGTCAAAAGTTCATCTCATAATTATATTTACACATTCATGTTACCGTTTCTATATATTTATAAAATTTGATTGTATATTGTTTCTACAATTGATTTAAACATTTTTCAGGGAATGCCATAATTGAGGGAGATTTTCAAAAAAATTGACACCAATCTGGATGATCTACATACTGCTAAAGACAAATTCAGAGAAGTCATTGATCAGATGTTAGAAATCATGGAATCTGCCATGGAATATTATTTAAAACATAAACAAAAGAGAGTATGTATATGCACTAGAGGAACTGAACAACTATAAAAAAAAAAAAAAATAGAAAATAAAGTCTACATCAACCAAACCCACTTCATAGAATAAAAAACCATTGTACTTATTTCTTTTATAATAAAAGTATTATTTTCTATATTCAACTTTATCTTGATTTTGATGTTACTTATTAATTAAAATTGTTCCTTTAATTTACTGTTTAATGAATCTACTAAAAATTCTTCATCACGTTAGTTTTGATTTAATATTTCCATCTTCACACATTTGATGAGTATTAATGATAATTATATAAATACATTATATAGGCATTCTAAAAATCTAACCATTTTAAATAAAAGCGTATAAAGATGGAAAGTTAGTCTGTTTTCAAACCTTGGCCGAAGAGAATTCTATACTATGACAAAAAAAATTACTAGTCAATGTCAAACTTGAAAATGAACTCAATATAAATTTTAAGTTTAAATAATTGATTTTGATAATATTAATTGATATTAATAATTATAAACGTATAATTATTAATTTTATTTTAACATAATTCTTGTACATATATAGAAGTTATATTTACTCTAAAACTTGTATAATTTAACAACTATCATCTCTTAGGGGGTGTTTGTCTAAGCTTATAAGCTGGTCAAACTAGCTTATAAGCTCTAAAATTAAGCTAACCTGTTTGTTTATAATTTTTTTGAATTTATAAGTTGAGCTTATAAGGCAAAAAAAAAAAAAAAATGTTGGGGGGATTTTGCTTATAAGCACTCTACTTATAAATTAGTTTGACCAAGTATATTACCACATTATCCTTGTTTAATTTTAAAATTCCATAGTATACCCTTATTTAATGTAGTAATTTTTTTTAGTCATTTTATAATAAAATGTACTTATAAGTTATAAACGTATAATTATCATATTAATAATTATAAACGTATAATTATTAATTTTATTTTAACACAATTCTTGTACATGTATAGAAGTTATATTTACTCTAAAACTTGTATAATTTAACAATTATCATCTCTTAGGGGGTGTTTGTCTAAGCTTATAAGCTGGTCAAACTAGCTTATAAGCTCTAAAATGAAGCTGACTTGTTTGTTTATAATTTTTTTGAACTTATAAGTTGATCTTACAAGCAAAAAAAAAAAAAAAAGTATACTTTTTTTTTTTTTTTTGCTTGTAAGATCAACTTGTAATTTTTTTAGTCATTTTATAATAAAATGTACTTATAAGTTATAAACGTATAATTATCATAATTAATTTTAACACAATTCTTGTACATGTATAGAAGTTATATTTACTCTAAAACTTGTATAATTTAACAATTATCATCTCTTGGGGGTGTTTGTCTAAGTTTATAAAGTCGGTCAAACTAGCTTATAAGCTCTAAAATGAAGTCGATCGCTTTGTTTATAATTTTTTTGAACTTATAAGTTGATCTTACAAACAAAAAAAAAAAAAAAAAAAGTAATACACTAGCCCTGCCTTCGGCACCCCCCTCCCTGCGGTTAAGGTAACGACTTCAGGCATGGCCAGCTCCCATAGTGTGATGGGCGGTGTGTACAAGGCCCGGGAACGAATTCACCGCCGTATGACTGACCGGCGATTACTTTTCGACCTTGGTTCCGTAGGAGCAAGTCAGAAAGATTGAGAAATAGAACCATCTGATTTGATTCGTTCTCAATAGCCATGAGATGATCATCTTAGGGTATATTACTTTTTTTTTTTTTTTGCTTATAAGCACTTTACTTATAAGTTAGTTTGACCAAATATATTACCACATTATCCTTTGTTTAATTTTAAAATTCCATAATATACCCTTATTTAATGTAGTATATTTTTTAGTCCTTTTATAATAAAATGTAATTATAAGCCATATTTTACCAAACACGTCAACTACTTATCATTACTTATAAGTACTTTAACCAAACATGTAATTGCTTAAAATTTCAAATACTTATAAGCTAATTTTGAGGGTGTTTGTCTAAGACTAACTTATAAGCTCTAAAATTAAGCTGACATGTTTGTTTATAACTTTTTTGAGCTTATAAGTTGAGCTTATAAGCAAAAAAAAAAAAAAGTTGGGGGGAGGTACTTTTTTTTTGGCTTATAAGCACTTTGCTTATAAGCTAGTTTGACCAAATATATTACCACATTATCCTTGTTTAATTTTAAAATTCCTTAGTATACCCTTGTTTAATGTGGTGCCTTTTTTAGTCATTTTATAATAAAATATACTTATAAGCCACATTTTATCAAACACGTCAACTACTTATCAGTCACTTATAAGTATTTTAATCAAACATGTAATTGCTTAAAATTTCAAATGCTTATAAGCTAAAATTAGCTTATAAGCAATTGTTGCTTATAAACTAATTTTCATAAGCTCAGACAAACACCCCTTAATTTATAAGTATTTGTTACTTATAAGCTAATTTTTATAAGCTCAGATAAATACCCTCTTAATTTAATTACTTTATTATATTAGAATAAATTTGTTTATAATTTATTCTAAAAATATTAAATAAACATACTCATGTAATACACAAATCAATCTAATTTATTTTTTAATTTATTAAAAAATAATCAAACTATAACCACGATAGGGGTTAAGAAAATATCAAAAATCAATTAAAAACAAAGATTGATACATTTAATCAACTGTCCCCATAAAGCTTGATACATTGTACTCTAAAACGTGCAAAAACACTGCCCAAAGCCAGCTGGCGGTGTCCATTAAGTGCAAAGTCTGTTAGACAAGATTATGACTTGCATTTCAATGTTTCAGGTCCTACCACCTATCAAAGTCAAATTCTGTCGCTGTCAGAGCCTTAAGACGGTTCACTCTTCACATAGTTTGACTAATACACTATCTACGCAAACTTACTGGTTACAGTAAAATACAATATCTGTTGGCGGAAATATTTTACATGTCATCGGGATAAAATCGGAAGTCAATTTTTTAATGGACCATTAATTTTCTTAAAAACCCATTTAAATAATTTTTCTATTTACAATGTTATCGTCAATTAAAATTACATAAAAGGATAAACTCAAATTTAAAATTCTTGCAAATGCATTTTTACAAATTCTTTAATCTTCTTATCATTGGAAACACAACTATCCAAAAAATTCAGCACTATGTTTTCTATAATTAGTTTGTTAAAATTTCTCTAATGGTTACTATTATGATTTTTATAAAGTAAACACCTAATCAACTCTTGGGTGATTGAATAATTTGATAAAAACTCTTAAATGTATTATTTAAAAAGTTATAAATTTGAACTCTTTATTAGATGTTAATAGGATTGATCATTGAATGTTTTATTTGATTGATAGTTTCAAAGTCTCGAATGATCAGTTGAGGTGTGTGGAAGCTATTCCGAACATCATGATCATCAAAAAAGAAAAAAAAAATGTGAAAAAAATACATAAAAGTATCAAAACATGTATACATAGAGATATTTCACCAATACTTTTTATTTCATTGGCTGAACTTACCTTCGTTTTTTATTTTTTATTTTTGATGGGTGTTGGGGAATGATTTAGTAGATATTAATATAGAATCAGTGAAACCTATATGGGTGAAAAATTAGGAAGGGATATATTTCCCAAAGAAATCTAATGTTAAGTTAATCTAATATATGTATATTAACATTGTAATAAGGGTATTATTAGAATGAATGGGGTATGTATAGAAATTATGTTTATTATAAAAAATTTTATGGAGGTTAATTAGAGACAAAAACGTGGATTCCAATAGCATCACTTTAAAAAATGTAGATTGGAAATAAAATATGCGCATCCTAATAGTAAAATTGTTTAAAATTAAGTTAATATTGGAATGTTTAAACATTATATTGATGGTGAAGCTCTATCATGTGACTTGGCTGCGCTGGACACCGTATGATCATCTTAGTAAACAATTATATTCAAAAAATACAAATGGCACGGATGTCCTATGAAGTAGCGGACACTAGAATGTTACTCAACGAGGGTATTATAGTAATTAGGCTCTGCGCACCGTCATGAATCATCGGTTTTCGCACCGACAATGACGCTCACATTTTCAAAGGGAGGATGGCGACTGATTTATCTTCAACCCCAAGGTGACCAAAAATTCAGCCTACTTGCAAACTTTCAATCATTGATTTCTTTTGGTGCGAGCGTGTCAATAGTTACCATTCAATATTTTTCCAATTTTAAAGTGAAAAAATACAATCGTTTTTCTTTACATTAGCAATTTATTACGTTTTGTATTAAGGGAAAATATTTTTAACATTATGCTATGCTGTAGTAGTCGGATCCAAGTAAGAATGTTTAAATGACATGATATAAAAATTAACAATCCCTAATAATTGACACTAGGATACTTGATTAAGAAATTTAAGTTGTCGCTTATAAGTATTAATGGATTTGTTATCATTTATCAAAATCAGCCAATCTAGCTATCGAATGTCATTACTTGTAATTTATTATCCTCCATTATATGATTTCCTATTGGTTTTATTACATCAATGCCCCTGGCAATTTGGTCGAAACTTGGCAAAATCCCATCCAGCCACTCGACAATTGTGGTAGGTAGCGTGGCAGACATCAGGATCGTCTGATTATGACTACAACTATTATTGATTCAATTTTCTATTTTTAATATAATAATGTTTAAAAATGATATTAATTAGTACATCAAAAAGTTACAGCTCGACAATGGTGCTTGAACTAGAAAAAAGGGCTATCTCCTCCAACCACGTCACGTGTGATAAAGTAACCAGTATCATTATAAATGATAGGCCCATTCTTAATTTACAAGTTGGAAAAAAAGTTTATATCCATTTTGGTTAAAAGTACATTCTCATTGTATTAGCATCTGACCAAAGTTGTTAAATTCTTTCAATACTTGTAAATTTAAATCTTAATGTTTTAAAGTAACATAAAATGAACACATGATCCAGATATTCAAATCCCCTTTTCTAAAAGATTATTTAGAAATAACATCTTTAAATACAACAAAATGCAATAGAATTTACAGCACAGACTAATCTTCATTCTTGTCGAGTCTTTAGTTGGCATAAGCACGTGTCCTTTGAGTTTTGTTCCTTAATTCATATATTTTACAATTAAAAGTTTAATAATTTACAAGATGCATCCGACAAGGTATCAAATAGTTTATTATTTAATCCAAAGGGAAGTATCATTTCCACAAGGAGGAAAATTTCCCTGGGCATACGCACAAATCTCACGAATTTTATAAAATTAACAATGTTCGTTCTTGGATCACCCAAATTTGTGGGCTTCACAAGCAACACCAAGTTCTTTTCAAAGTGTAAAAGACCGGGTCTCATTTTAATGGAATATCTATCCGGAGTTGAAAATTTTCTAAAGCTTGCTTTGATGGGAGGAATGAGAGAAAATATAACTAAAGTTTAGAGATAAAACACATAAGTTACTTGTATTGAACCAGATTATACTGGGTGACAAAGTGACTTTGAGAAATAATTTAAATTCATTACAATTATAAAACATAACAAACAAATTCATAAACCAATCAAGAAACAAAGTAATAGAAATTTATTCAAAAGCCCCAACTTTAAATAATGATCTAAGAACAATAGAAGCAACTTAAAAGACCCAACACATTGTATTTGGTTAATAATTTGTGAATATTTTTAGTTGGATTTTTTAGGAGTCCTCTTGTTCTTGTTTGTTGATTTTAAGTTCATAAATGAATCAATAAAGTGTTAGAAAAATGCGGGAACTAGATTTAGGTTTATGAAGCTTGAGTCAAAAGGTTTTGCAAAAGAAATTTAAATATATTTAAGGGTCATTATTAAATT
Source organism: Pistacia atlantica (assembly GCA_026229545.1). Lineage (NCBI taxonomy): Eukaryota > Viridiplantae > Streptophyta > Magnoliopsida > Sapindales > Anacardiaceae > Pistacia > Pistacia atlantica. The sequence continues at coordinate 11,020,272 of CM047900.1, forward strand.
ATAATTAAAAATTATTATGAATATGAGGCTTACTTAACAAATGAGTGGGGGCTTGAAAAACATCACATATAAATTAAATGTGTAAGGCCCAATACAAAGAGTTAGAGGTAAGACCAAATTAAGTGGGTCTCGGTTTGGGTATTGAATAATGAATCAATGGTCTAACTTAGCATGGTGGTTTACCAGCCACCTTCTTTAGCTGCCCACCTGGGCTTGATCCTTGGAGGTAGCTCAAACCTAACAGACAATTGATTCAGAGGAAAAAAAAAAAAACCTCAAACCCAATTGACAATTATAACTGATAGTTATAATTGTTTTTTTTTTCAAAAGAAAAAAAAAAAAAAAAATGGCTCAAACCTAAAAGGCAATTGAAGTCAAACTAAATTATAACTGATAATTCACCTGAAAAAAAACTAAAAACTTAACTCTGAATTAGAAGTAGAGTTAGAATCTGTTTTGTTTCTTTTCTTTTTAAAATATGGCTCAAACCCAATAGGCAATTGATTAAGTCAACATAAATTATAACTGATAATCCACCTAAAATAATTGAAACCTCAACTCTTTGCGGTTTAATACGTAAATTGCCGAATAACTAGTGCACTAAATCGCTCAAGTATTATAGTGAAGAGTAAAGTGTCGTTCCCATGAGGAAACTTATTTATTAACTACTCAAATCACAAGTTGAATAGTTGAATACTAAAAATATAAACAATAAACTAATGAACAATAAAGCAGAAAATCAATTATAACTAAACGCTAAAAATCTGAACTTTAATCAACAAGAAGAAAACACTAGAGCATCCGATTACACTTAGTTAATCCAATACAACTTATACTTCCTATCAGCCCAATCATATCTTCCTGACTGATGACTGAATTCTCTAAATTGGTCAATACTCATTCTCAGGTTATATCACCCCACCATTTCCTATTAACCTTCTGAATCAATTATTGAAGTTTAATAGTTCTAGGTTCATTAAGCTTTATGGAATTATGTCTAAGGTCACACAAATCATGTTTATTTATTTCTAATTTTTACCCAATCTATGATGTTTATTACTAGAAGCTAACATCATAAATCAATTCTCAGTCTCATTATGAACAACAAAACAATTGGAATGGTGATCAAACATCCAACAACATTAAGTACAATAATTAACACTCAATTTAAGAAAAATAGAATAAGGATTGAATCAAATCAATAAAATTGTATCTTCATAACTAGGCTACATCGTAGCCCTAGGAAAATAGCATAGTTTATAATGTAAAAAGCAATAAACAAGAACTTATCCATAAACATCTTGAAGAAACAAATCCAAGATAAAGAATATCCTCCTTGTAAATTGGTTGATCTTCGATTCCAAGATCTCCTAGCCATCTCTAAGAAGTTATGAACCCTAAACTATCATTTTTGTCTTCTATTTATGGTCCCCAAAGATATTAGACATGAAACCCTAGTCCCCAAGAAGTCCAAATTCGAGTAAACGACTTAACAAGTTTCCTGCTCATAATCGCACTGCGACGGGAATAAATTACCACTGCGATAGGATTTGTTCACCAAAATTCCAGAGGCTTCTCCGTCATGGCAGGAATAAATCTTCAAAATGGCAAGAATTGTCCTTCAATTTCCGGAAGCTGCTTCGGCATGACAAGAATAAATCTTCGTTGTGGCAAGAATTATCCTTCAATTTCTAGAAGTTGCTTTGCTATGACATGAATATTCCTTCTTCAAATCAACTTCCTGTTTTCTGCCTAAAAATTCCTATCAAATTTTCATCATCTTTCCAACAGAATTAGGCCAAGTCCAAAACATAAAAGTTGTAGCTCTGCTTCTCAACTTTCTATAACTCATGAATTCAAGTCATTTTGAGTTGTAGAACTCAAGTTATATTGTTTACGCTCAAAATTGAAATTTAGGCCTACAAAGAACAATCATTCCATTAAGTAGCATATCCAAACCAAAATGAAGGAAAAATATCATGAATCTTATTAAAAATTTATGTAAAAACATATTTAAAAATAGGATTATCAAATACCCCCAAACTTAAGATTTGCTAGTCCTCATAACTCTAAGGGGTGTTTGGTTCAAGAATGTTAGATTACTGGGAATGTTGGATTACTAGAAAGATAGATTACCTTAGAAGATTATTGGGAATCTTTAAAAAAATGTGTTTGGTTAATTGGTGGGTATATGGGGAATAAATTGGTGGGTATGTTATTTAAATTACTAAATTGTCCCCCTTTTAAATATTAATATAAGATTATTTTTATTATTAATTTTTGAATAATTTCTTTTAACCCCCAATATTTCAAATTTAGCTAAAACACCCCCACTTATATAAAACTTTAATTTATGATGATATCACCCCCACCTCCTACCGCCACCTGCGCCATCGCAAACCACTGCCGAAAGTACCCATGAGTACCTCACCGTGACGAAGAGGCTCGATATAGGCGTTTAGGCCATATTGGCCATGCGGCCATGTCGCTAGCTGTCGGCGGATTGGCGGCGATTCCATCAATACGGCCGAGATATGGCCATTTTCCCGCCATCAATTTGGCAAATGGCCATATTGAACCTCCCGGAGTCTCCCACGAATCTACGTTCTTTTTTGGGGACTCACCGGTGACGAGGCCCGATATGGCCGCTTCGCCATATTGACGGCCAAAACGCCATATCAGCCAGACCGCGCTTAACGGCCGCCCTCCCATCAATCGCCGATATGGCCATTTTCGGCCATCAATTTGGCCGGAAATGGCCATATTGAACCTCCCGGAGTCTCCCACCGAATCTCGTTCTTTTTTGGGGACTCCGGTGATTTTCTGGTGGCGCCCATGGTGGTTGGCTCGCTGTCGGGGGTGGTGGCTGGGTGGCAGTGGTGGTCTATAAATTATTTTAAATATAAGGGCATTATTATCCAAAATTTTAATTAAACAAGGATAAAATTGAAATAGGATATTAATGTAAATTTGTTTTAAAGTAGGGGTATTATTGTCCAAAAATTTTATTAATAAGGGATAAAATTTTAACAAAAAATGATAACCCTGGTAATCTCAGAATACCTAAGAAAATGGAGGTAATCAGATTACCTCCCATATTACTAATAATAACCACTATTGGTATTTGAAGATTACCGGTATCTTATATTACTTGACAATGGTTGTCAAGTAATATAAGATGATATTACCCTAGTAATCTCACATAACCCCCAACCAAACGCCCCCTAAGAAAACAAAAAGGTAGCTTGACTTATAGTGTACGTCTCAAAGATTGCTAATGAGGCATTACTCAAGGAAAAGACAAAATATTGCAAAAAAGTTTGAAAGTCAAAATTTAACCACATTTTGCTATTGGCTTCTGAAGTGTATAATTCCTATTTCAAATCATCATTCGACTTTTCAAATTGTTTTATGCAAACAAGCAACAACCTCTTAGATCTCTAACAAACTCCATAGACCTACTTTTCAAGTTACTCTCCAATAACGTAGACTAGAATGTTGTCAAGGATCAAAAGGTCTTTATATGACTTGTAACATTCGGCTAAGCTAATAGAGTTCTAGATAAAGGATATGACATACAAAGTAAGAGAGCTCACTCTAATCACAATGCACAAACAAAGAGCCTATCACTTCAAGTCATAACTTCTACCACCACTCAACCTGCACATTTTGGCCAACACTCTCCTTCTTGTGCTTTTTCTTTTATTTTCTTTCTTTTTTTCTACACTTCTTCTTTTGTTGTATTTTTTTTTTCTTTCTTTTTTTCAAGCACAATATTTTCCTTATTGCTGACTTTCCACAACCCCCAAACTTATCATTTGTTTAACCTTTGGTGATTGGACTTTTATTGCTCAACCACTTGTACACACTTTCGTTGCTTTTATGCTATGCATATGCCACGTAGTCCTCTTAAAAGGGCACAATTAAAGTGTTTAGGCCTGTAGGGTCGGACATATTTGGCTACGCAAGAAAAATATGGCTACACTATATCAAAGGCTCAAGGGGTGTCTAGTGGTAATTAACATCAAGGTTGGCTAAAAAAGTTCAAAAGGTCCAAAGGAAGCCTAGATCATTTCCTCGACAATTTCTATTCTAAGATTTCGCCTTAAGAAATGATCAAATAGGTTCTACAATTTGTCGACACCATCAAGAAGTTACAAAATTCACATAAATTGTTTCTAAGGATGTCAAACAAATGATCTATCACGGATGTATCTTCCACCTAAGCATATCTCTCCAACTCTGGCAACAAACGTCAACTGCAGATTCTCAGCACCAAATCAAGGATACACCAGCTATCACTTTCCATGTTTATAGTCAGCAATTGATGACCTTGATTCTTGGATTCCTACTTAAAATAGTTCCGATTAAAGTGTATATATTCTCTCATATGAATACTTGTAAAGTGTGTGAAAACAACTGAATATACAGCAGCAATATTGAATAGTAATATTCTCAAAATCTCATTATGGTATCAGAGCAGTCTTCCTCCCACGAGAACTCGATCCCCACTTCTGGCAACACAACCAATCTGGTTACCAGTCCACCATCCCCCACCAATGTCCCTCTTATTGCCCTCAACATTTCTGCTCAAATTAATGAAAAACTCTCACCATCCACCTTCCCTCAATGGCATGCTCAGTTCGAAGCTCTCCTTATCGGTTATAATCTGTTTGATTATGTTGTAGGTACCAATTCTCTTCCTCCTCCGAGTGATTCCTCCACTTCTTCTCCACAATCACTCCATTGGCTACGACAATGCCATTTTGGCATCCACTACCCCGACAATCACCCTTTCATCTCCGCTGCAAAAACATCTCAGGAGGCATGGCGCAAACTACATACTCTGTATGCGAGCAAATCTCGCACTGGGCCATGCAGTTGAAAGAGGAACTAACTATGCTTAAGAAAGGCAATCAGTCCGTTCAAGACTACCTGCACACTGTCAAAGCCCTTGCTGATGAAATCTCTCTCATCGATCATCCCGTTGCCAACGATGATCTCACTCTGTATATCTTTAATGGACTGGGCAGTGACTTCTGTGAAATTGCAGCACCCATGTGGGCACGGGAGAAATCCCTCACGTTTGAAGAACTACATGATCTGATTATAGGACATGACGCCTATCTTTGTCGTCTTGACTCCACCACCCAGCAGCTGGTTGCGTTGGCCAACTATTCCAATCGGCGTTCTGCCGGCGGCCACTCCTTTAGAGGTAACTCCAAAACTAGGTTTGGTCGTAATGGTGGTTTTTCCCGCCCAGACTCCAATCCGGGTGCTTCTCGCTCATCTGGAGGCTCCAACAAATCAAAAAAGTTTCATGGGCAACGCAAATTCACTCCCAAGTGCCAGATCTGTGATGAGTTTGGCCATATCGCGAAGGCTTGTTCCCGTCTGCACTTTGCTGAGCCCACTGCCAATTTTGTTGCTTCTTCTTCTACCAAAGATAAGCAATGGATCATTGACTCCGGTGCTTCCCACATTATTACTGGTGACTTGGCCAATTTATCTGTTCATTCTGAGTATGACGGCACTGATGAAGTGGTCATAGGTGATGGTTCAGGTTTGCATGTCTCTCACGTTGGTTCCCTTGTTATTAATTCACCCACACGCACCTTTTATTTAAATGATACACTTTGGGTCCCTAACATTCGTAAAAATCTCATTTCCGTCCATCACTTCACCTCCCGTAATAATGTTTTTCTTGAATTTCATCCCTTGTTTTTCCTTGTTAAGGACAAGATCACGGGGGTGGTTCTACTCAAAGGTGTGTATGAGAATGGTGTTTACACCCTCCCGGACTCACTGGTGCAAACTTCTCCGAAAATGGTTGCGCATGTGCATGAACGGAACTTCAATAAATGGGTGGCACAAGCGTCTTGGACATCCATCCAAAAAAATTGTTAATCAATTAGTTAGTAATTTTTCTCTTCCAATAAAACAAGACGAACATAGTTCTCAACTTTGTACCTCTTGTTCCGTTAATAAAGCCCATAAACAGCCCTTTCAGCCTACTAGTTTTCAAAGTAATGCTCCTTTTGATTTAATTTATACTGATGTTTGGGTCCCTCTAATACTATTGGTATAGATGGCTCAAGATATTATTTAATTTTGGTCGATCATTTTACGAAATATATTTGGTTTTATCCAATGGAAACTAAATCTGGAGTTAGCACGATATTTCCTCAGTTTAAAAATCTTGTTGAAAATCGATTTCAATCAAAAATCAAGAGTGTTTACTCAGATAATGGTGGTGAATTTGTTGTCTTAAAGAAGTACCTTTCCATACACAGCATAAGTCATTTCACTACCGCCCCTCACACACCGCAACAAAATGGCATCTCGAGCGTCGTCATAGTCATTTGGTTGAAATGGGCCTTACACTTTTACATGAGGCCTCATTACCGCTCTCATATTGGACCCCATGCTTTTTCCACGGCCACTTATCTCATAAACAGACAGCCCACACCTCTCCTCCATAATATATCTCCTTTTGAAGCTCTTTTTCATCAGCCTCCCAACTACCTGAAACTTAGAAAATTTGGGTGTCTTTGTTTTCCTCTCACTAAGCCCTATAACACAAATAAGCTTCAACCCAAGGCCATCCCCTATCTGTTTGTGGGCTACTCCTCAACCCAAAATGCGTACAAGTGCCTTGAACCCCCATCCCATAAACTTTATCTCTCCAGACATGTATTATTTGATGAAAGTCAAACCCACCCCCTTTATTCTAGCGAACGACAACCACCTGTCGTGCTCCCTTCATCTGCGCCACTGCCTGCTTCATGCCCCTCGCCGAATCGTCACTGCACTACGGAGGGTGCCACCATTCCTGCTGCATCTCCAGGTAATTACTCCCCCTCAACTTCTTCTCTACTTAGAGATCTACACTCTCCACATCCCAGCACTGCTCCTTCTCATTCCCCTGTGCATCTTTACTCTCACTCACCTCCACACATAGATCACGCCTCACAGCCCTTGGATATCCCCGATGCCACCAACTGTCCTCCTCATTTGCCTCCCTCTCATCAGACTCACAACATGACCACTCCGTCCATGAACAACATCCACAAGCCGAAACAATTCCACTCCATGACTAAACACCCTCTCCCTCCCACCCTTGAACCAACCTGTGTGAGCCAAGCCATTTGTGAACCTCACTGGAGAAATGCCATGTTAGATGAACTTACTGCCCTCATGCGTCATGGCACCTGGGATCTTGTTTCACCACCCAAACATTGTAATCCAGTTGGGTGCAAATGGGTTTTTTGTGTGAAACGCAAACCGAATGGTTCAGTTGATCACTTTAAAGCGAGACTTGTCGTAAAAGGTTTTCATCAAAGAGAAGGGGTGGATTACAAAGAAACTTTCAGTCCGGTTGTCAAACCTGCGACCATTCGGATTGTCTTGACAGTGGCTGTAATGAAAGGGTGGTCTTTACGGCAGTTGGATGTTAATAATGCCTTCCTGCATGGTGCACTGACTGAGACTGTGTATATGCTCCAACCACCAGGGTTCAAAGATGCCACTAATCCAAATCATGTGTGCAGGTTACGTAAGGCTATCTACGGTCTTAAACAAGCTCCAAGAGCCTGGTTTTCAGCTCTCAAATTGGCAATTCTGGGTCTTGGTTTTCAAAATTCCAGAGCTGACTCTTCTCTCTTTATTTATTGTCAGAACTCGGTTATATGCTATTTATTGGTGTATGTGGATGATTTGGTTATTACTAGTAACGATCCTTCTTTTGTGTCTGAGATTGTAGCACAGCTTGGCAACCGATTCTCTTTAAAGGACATGGGACAGCTTCATTTCTTTTTGGGGATGGAGGTCATCTCTACAACTTCTGGACTTTTTTTGTCTCAGTATAAATATATTCGAGACCTCCTATCCAAAACAAATATGATTGCTGCTAAAGATGTCTCCACTCCCTTGTCCACCACCGCTTCCCTTAAATTAGTTGATGGTACCTCCGCAGCGGACAGTACATAATTCAAAAGTGTTATTGGTGTTCTTCAATATCTGTCCCTCACCCGCCCTAATATTTCATTCTCTGTCAACAAACTCTCTCAATTCATGCACAAGCCTACAATGACACATTGGACAGCAGCCAAGCGCCTCCTTCGGTATTTAAAGCACACTATCTTTCATGGTCTACACATCAGGAAAAATTCCAGCTTTGCACTTACTACATACACTGATGCGGATTGGGCAGGCAACTATGATGACCGGACCTCCACCTCGGCATATGTTTCATTTCTTGGTGTTAATCCTATTTCCTGGAGTTCAAAGAAGCAACGGGCAGTGGCAAGGTCATCCACTGAAGTCGAATATCGAGCTCTTGCCAACGCAGCCTCCGAAACGTCATGGCTTCTCTCATTGTTCCAGGAACTTGGTCTTACTTTATCTAGCCAACCAAAGCTGCTCTGTGACAACTTGGGTGCAACTCATCTGAGTTTTAATCCAGTCCAACATTCTCGCATGAAACACATTCAGATTGACCTTCACTTTGTCCGAGATCTTGTTCAACGTGGGGTTCTAACTGTTCATCATGTTAACACCAAGGATCAGCTGGCTAACCTTCTCACCAAAGGCCTCTCCCGTCACCAGACAGAATTTCTCTGAGCCAAGATAGGCTTAGCCGACGGCAGCTCTATCTTGCGGGGGTGTATCACGGATGTATCTTCCACCTAAGCATATCTCTCCAACTCTGGCAACAAACGTCAACTACAGATTCTCAGCACCAAATCAAGGATACACCAGCTATCACTTTCCATGTTTATACTCAGCAATTGATGACCTTGATTCTTGGATTCCTACTTAAAATAGTTCCGGTTAAAGTGTATATATTCTCTCATATGAATACTTGTAAAGTGTGTGAAAACAATGAATATACAGCAGCAATATTGAATAGTAATATTCTCAAAATCTCATTATGATCATCATGGTTATACTATCCAAGAAGCGTCTTGCAAAATAAAGTCAATGTAACTCAAACTCTAATCAATATTCAATATATTCCAAAAATAATATCTAAGGCAATCATGTGCTCAACATCTGACTTTTGAGAACCAAACGAACAAAATAGCACTAAATAAAGAAAAATGAAAAATAGTTAAAAAAAACACGAATGATAACTAAAAATTTTCCCCTACCCCCAAACTTAAAGTTAACATTGTCCCCAATGTATCACAGTAAATGACAAGAAATAGAGAACAGAATGGAAAAGAAATACTCCCATTGTTAAATAGTGAAGTGCGATTAAACTAGAATGTTTGGTCACCATTCCTGTGTCACACCATCATCCATACCAAAATCTAGTTTATTGAAACCACAGTCAAAACACACAATAATAAAAGTAGAAAAGTAAAAAAGACACATGATTTATCTTAGTTCGTTCCTAATTAAGGAACTATGTCCAACATTCTAATAGAGCAATTTTTATTGAGTTTCAGAAAGCTGTAGTAATGCAATACATATGACGGCAGTTCTCTCTTTTCTCTCTATTTTTCTCACATTAGGTTTTCTAGTACGACACTAGTGTAACTATAAAGCTAATCACATTTGAGCTAAATCGTTAAAGGCCCAAATATTTAGGACCCCGAATGCGTTTGCGTAGGATATTCATTCAAAGCCATGCAAAGAATGAACCATATCCAGCACCAACTCGAAAACACACATCACTAATTAAACCAACAAATCTAAGAACAATCACACACCAAAGTTATTTAGGCAAAACAGAAAAAAGGAAAACACAATAAAACCAAAATACAAATTAAAGTAAACACGCTAAAAGAGTTAGAAAATCTGAGTCCGAGTCTTCCATATGATCATCTTCCTCCTCCTCATCTTGAGCTTCATCTTCTGCCGCATGTGGCATAAAAACAAACTCATTACATGCAAACTCCGAAGCGTCAATTCTGGCATGCGAGAGTTGTAATTTTTGCACTTCATGAAGGATTTGCCCACTTATCCATTCGAAACCTTGACGCTGATACTCTCTTAATACATGTAGCTCGTCGCTCAACTTGGTCACTTGGTCTTTTGTTGATGCTTTTGAGGAGGACGCGTTCTTACCTGATCCTGAGGCTTTTGCCGCAGGTGGCATAAGAACAAACTCATTCCATGCAAACTCCGAAGCGTCCGTTCCAGCATGTGAGAGTTTTAATTTTTGCATTTCATGAAGGACTTTGCCCACTCATCCATTCAAAACCCTGACGCTGATACTCTCTCAATGCATGTCGCTCGTCGCTCAAATTGGTCACTTGGATCTTTTGTTGATGCTTTTGATAAGGACGCTTTCTTACCTGATCCTGAGGCTTTTGTTCCGTTAGTGAGGTCATATATGAAAAAATTATCAAAAGCGAAGATCATACAGCAGAAGAAACATGCAAAAAAAATGCAACTTGATGTTGCCAAACCAAATGACGCTTCTTGTAATGGTAAAGATAACACTTTTACGAGAGGATTAATACTAGAACGTGATTCAAACAAAGCTCAAAAGAGATGGAGTCATCAGACACAACGACAGTTTAAGTTCATGAACTATCAGAGGATCTAGTTGAGGTCCCAATATGTTTAGGAAATGCAAAATGTAACGTGAAAATTGGCATTCCTTAGAAAAATGCTACAAGTCCCTCAATCGCACTCTCATCTAATTTTTTTTTTATTTCCAACATAATTTTGAATCCGTTTTTTTCCTAATATTTTTAAGCATCTGAAAATACTTTGAAACACATTGTTATTGTATTAGCATCTAACCAAATTTCTTTAATTCTGTCCATAATTGAAAATTAATCACTTTTGTTATTGCGCTGTCTTTATAATATTACATTAATCAATGTGTCTTCGACGTATTAATTGCTTAACCCCGTTACCCCGAAATTTAAGCTAAAAAAGGTTGCTGCTAGTTTTTAAGTTCCAACAAGCCCCTCGCCAATTTAAAGTTTAGTACATAGTCACTATGTGATAAAATCGATAATATCAAATTTCAAGATTTATTAGATTCGATGAAATTTAAGATGTATTTGAAATGTATATTATATGACGGTCGCAAATTATTGATTCTATTAATATGTTAAGTAATTGTGGAGATAATTAATTTAGTTAAATAATTAATATTTTTGTTAGTTTGTTAGTTGAACTGGCAGACCGTTGAGTTGGTAGTCTTGCTTCTTGTATAAAAGACAAGTTTCTCTTTCTTTATTCTTTACGAAATAATACACCATTATTTTACCAGTTCAATATTTTAGTTGTTCATGGTATCAGAGCATTAGATCTTGTAGATCTTCTAAAATCTAATTTTTTTTTTTTACAATACTTGTTTTTGCTTGATAATACTTTGAATTGATAGCCATGGATGGTGAATTAAGGAGCTCAAATTTTCGAAGTGAAAGAGAGATGGCGTTCGATCAGATATGAAAATCCTCTGTATTTGCAAAGTTTTGACCATCCTGGAATGACTCTTGTTACTGCTCTACTTACAGGTAACAATAACTATCTATCTTGGAGTCATTGCATGAAGATTGCATTAGGTGCAAAAGTAAAATTAGGGTTTGTGAATGGGAAATGTGAGATGCCTGGTGAAGAATCCCCAAACTTTGAACAATGGAATAGGGTAGATTGTATGGTTACCTCCTGGATATTGAATTCCATCTTGAAAGAGATTATTGACGCATTCCTATACACAAATTTTGCTATAGAGTTATGGTGAGAGTTAGAGGAAAGATTTGGTGAGTGTAATGGACCTCTATTGCATCAGTTGTAGAGGGAAATTAGTTCTATTACTTAAGGAAATATGCCTGTTATGAAGTATTAAACAAAGCATAAGAAGTTATGGGATGAACTAACCTGTTTGATGCCTATACCACAATGTAGTTGTGGTGCAGCTAAGTTAGTAGTAGGTAGACCTAGCAAAAAGGGCGGGTGGGTCGGGTACGAGTCGGGTTTCACGGGTACGAGCCCAAAACGGGTCGATTTAAATGGGTCCAGTATTTTGGACCTGTCTGTACTGTTCACTCCAGTTTTAGATTTTTGTAGTTACACCCCTAAATCTTCCTAAAATCTTCATTTTTGAACAAAATTTGTCACCAACCAAACAGAAAAAAGAAACCCACATTTTCTCCCAAGTTTTCTCACCAGCCAAACAGAAACCCAGAACCTAACAAAGAAAAAGATTAAAAAACTTTATTGATTGTCCTTTCATTCCTCATCAACAAAATAAACCCACATAAAAAAATCTGAAAAAAGAAAAAATTTACAGAAGAAAAGCAACAGTTTGAGAATGAATTGACTTTGTAAACAAGCAAAGATTGAACAGATCTGAGTATCCTCTTTTACTATTTAGTTTTTGAAACTTCTACCGCAGATTCTCCACTCTTCAGTCTTCATCCCAGCCAAAACCTAACTCTGCCTTTAATCACCTCCACTTCCACTCCCCATGTCCCACATGCCACCTGCTGCCCTGTAGGCCGCAACGCATCCTCCATCGCAAGCTCCTGATAACTGATATTTGAGCAAATCTCGAATCGACATAACGACTCATCACTGCCATGAATATCAACTTCCGAGTTCCGCCTCTCTCTTCACAGATATAATACAAAAGACTTACAAAAATACATCTCAGATTACACACAACTATCGAAGATGTCTGAAGGTAAAAGAACGGAGCCAGAGAAGAGGAAACTGGGGCAAAATGACGATGACACTTTACCTGGACAGGTTTGATTGAATTTTTCCTTTGGGTTTTTGGATTTTTGTTTTTGTTTGATTGAATTTTTCCTTTGGATTTTTGAATTTGTGTGATTTATGTTTTTGTTTTATTGTTGGGTTTATTTGCAGAGTCCTTTTTTTTGATGAGAAACGAAGACAGGAGAAGCGGCGACGATGCGTTTGATAGAGTTAGAGATTTTGCGATTTGGGGCAAAAACATGGCCAAACCCCAATTTAGAATTTAGGGTATCCCTACAAAATGAAAAGGGGAAAAACAAACGGGTGCTCGCAGGCACCCGTGGGTGTACCCGCTTGACCTTTTGGCAAAACGGGTTGGGCTGGGTACGGGTAGAAGAAAAACGGGTCTAATATTAAAGACCCACACCCTATATTTTTTATGCGGGTTTAGGGTCGACCCACGGGTCCAGACTCGTTTTGCCAGGTCTAGTAGTTTGTATGACTTCTTCTAATAGATTGATGCAGTTTCTTATAGGCTTGAATGAAAGTTTTGATCATATTAGAAACCAAATCTTGGTTATGGATCCTTTGCCTACTATAAATAAGCCATACTTAATGGTTTTGAGAGTTGAGAAGCAAAGAGAGGTGCATATAACATTTACAGAAAATATTCAAAATACTACTATGTTTGCTAAGGCACAAAATTATAAGAAGGAAACAGTAGGGAAGAAGGGGTACAAAAGGAAAGACATGATGAAGAAATCTGAAAGGCATTGTGAGTTTAGTAACAATGATGGACATACAAAGGAAACCTGCTTTAAACTTCATGGCTATCCAGAATGGTACAAAGAGTTCAAGGATCAAAAGGGAAAATCTCTACCTAAGAATTATGCTAATTATGACAGAAACTCTTTTGGAAGTTGAAGGTGAACAAGTGAGCAAAGGGACTGAATGAAACAATGCACTGCCTGAATTGATTCAACAAGAGTTGACAAGGTTTATGAAAGGAAGAGCACCAACTGATGGCACTGCAATTAACTGTGCACACTTTGCAGATTTTGCAGGTACAATTCTTAAACATGCATTAAGCTCTATTGAGTTATTAGATTCAAGATCTTGGATTATTGACACAGGAGCCTCCAGTCACATGTGCGTTGAACTTGAAATGTTAGATATCTATGTCTTAATTCAATAAAACCACACCTGTATACCTACCAAATGGATCCATCAACCCAATGCATCATATTGGCATAGTTTTTTTGCAGTCAAATTTTAAACTTATTGAGGTTTTGCATATTCCAAATTTTAATTTCAACCTATTATTTGTCAATAAACTTTCTGAGAGTGCACTTATCAAATTTGTTTTTTGTCCCACCCATTGTCTTCTACAAGACCTGTAGATTGAAGCAATTTTGGCTTACAATGGAAGCTTTCTTGGCTCACAAATGCAGCAAGCTTATAATCAACAACAGCCTGTGAATGTTTATAGTTCACATCCATAAGTACCCACTATTCAGCATCTTCAACATCCTCAATTTCCTACTGCTTCACACTCTCATACTGTCTAATATTCACCAATTCCCACTGCTCAACATCCCTTCAATGCTTATACCACCAACATGTATAGCCCTCATTTCCAAATGCTCTCTTCTCAATAGTCTTTACCTAATACTCATGCTACTGCTAACCAGAATTTTGATGTTTGTAGACCACAACAGCAGCTACTTACCTCATATCGGCATCCTTTGCCTGGTTCCTTTTCTTATAACTTCACCAACAACTCACAAAATACAGCCTTTTCACAATCTTCACCTGAGAGCTTCTCACCAACTTCAACTTCTCATGGTGTTTCTGGTACACCATTGTCAGGATCCAGTAAGGCTTTTCTTGCTGCTACTCATCAAAACAACAGTGGACATACTAGCCCACGCTCGCAACCTTAGTTATCACCAGTATATACTGCTTTTGCTATTTCCTTTACTCCTTCAGATCCTATGTGGTACATGGATTCAAGAGCCACTGACCACGTTACAACAGACCTAAATCACATGAGTATTAGTAAGAATTATGATGGTGTTAGTCAGCTTCAAGTAGGTAATGTGCATCTCTTCCTATTTCACACACTAGCCACACCTCTTTACCTAGTCTTTTTCAATACAAGAGCCTTTATCTAAAAAATATCTTGTGTGTACCTGTAATTACCAAAAATCTTTTAAGCATCTCTAAATTTACTACTGATAATGATGTTATTGTTGAATTCAATGCTGATTGTTGTCTTGTTAAGGACAGGTTAACTAAAGCAACATTACTACAAGGGGAGCTTAGAGGAGGCCTTTATCAATTGAATATTCCACATTCCAACTTTGCTCATTCATTGTCATCTTCTTCCAGTTATCCTGGTGTGTCTAAACCCTGTCTACCTATGTCTTGTATCTGTAATAATAATTCTGGTTCTTGTGGAAATATGTCTAGTCCTTATCCTAATATGTCAGCTGCTAGTACTCTAAAAAATAAAAGCTTGAGTTGTAACTCTGCACAGTCTATGCTTGACAATGCTACTAAGTGTAAACATCTTTTTATCAATAATAATAAAACTTGTTCCTCTAATTTTGATATTCTTTGTTTTAATGCTGATACAATTGATATTGATTACATGATATGGCACAAACGCTTAGGACATCCTCATTCTCTTATTTTACAAAAAATTGTTGCTGGTTTGTCTAAGAACACTATCTCTAAGAGCAAGTCATCATCCACTCATTCACTCTCATTTTGTGATGCACGCCAACTTGGCGAATTACATCTCACTAGTTTTCCTCCATCCACATCTCAAGCTACTGCACCCTTAGAACTTATACATAGTGATGTTTGGGGTCCTGCCCCATTACCTTCATCAGAAGGTTTTCGATATTATGTACAATTTTTGGATGACTATAGTCGATATACTTGGCTCTTTCCTCTTAGAACTAAAGCGGAAGTTAAATCGGTCTTTATTAAATTTCATAAACTTGCTGAAAGGCAATTTGGTCACAAAGTCAAGTGTCTTTAGTCAGACCAGGGAGGAGAATACATTACATTACATTCTTATCTCATTGATTTAGGAATTAGATTTAGACATTCTTGCTCACATATACATCAACAAAATGGTAGATGTGAGCGCAAACACATACATATCGTTGAAACTGGTCTAACCCTTCTTGCTCATGCATCCATGCCTTTACAGTTTTGGTGGTTAGCATTTGAAACTAGAGTATTTCTCATAAATAGGATGCCCACGGCTACTTTGGCTTACTTGTCTCCTTACCAAAAATTATTTCAAACCCCACCTGTTTATGAGTCATTGAAAGTTTTTGGATGTTCTTGCTTTCCATTTCTTCGACCTTTTAATAAGCATAAATTTGACTTTCATTCTACCAAGTATGTGTTTGTTGGCTATAGTCTAGTTCATAAGGGGTATAAATGTTTGAAACTAGATGGAAAAATCGTTGTCACTCCATGTGTCAGGTTTAATGAGTCAGAATTTCCTTTTTCTCATGGACATGTTGCTTCCTCTTCCTCTCCTGAGCTGTCATCTGAATCATATACTTCCTCTGGTCAAATTCAATCTCTTCCATTTCCTGTCATCACTACACAAAGTCCTCCCTCTTCAACAGAACAGGCCCCTCTTCCCTCTGCAGTGACAAGCTCATCAAAACTGTCTGAAAATGGCACTTTAGCACTAGGTACTTCTTCCTATTTTCCTTCAAGCTCACACTTGCATATTTCTCCTTCAATAAATGTTGCATCTCATGATTCTCGTAGTCCTTCATTAAATAGTGAACATTATTCTTCACATACTCATATTACACAACCTGCTTCTTCTCCACAATGCTCATCTGATCACTATTCAACTAAAATATCATCCCTCCCTGTTGTACCACCTGATACTAACCTACCATCCATTCCACTTAAAGTTGATCTTACGCTATCACAGTTCTCTAATACTCTTCAACCCATACACTCTACACAACCAACTTCCACCCATCCTAAACAATTGAGTTCCCTTAACCTTCACCCTATGTTAACCTGAGCAAAAGCAGTAGCCATGTCTTCTCTTTCTAGTTTTGCAACAGGTCCCTCTACTATTTTTCTATCAGAACATCATGTTGTTGAACCAGAACCTAGTTCTGTTGTTGAAGCTTTGGCTAATCCTAAGTGGAAAGAGGCGATGCAATCTGAATTTACTGCTCTGCTAAAAAATCAGACCTAGACATTAGTTCCTTTTTCCTCCAATGTGAATATAGTAGGGAACAAGTGGGCATTTAGAACCAAGTATAATGTAGATGGTTCTTTGCAAAAATACAAGGCTAGGTTGGTTGCAAAGGGTTTTCAACAAACCCCTGGACTTGACAACTTTGAAACATTTAGTCCAGTTGTCAAACCATCCACCATCAGAATCATTCTCACCTTGGCTATTATGCATGGCTGGGATGTTCAGCAAATTGATGTCAACAACGCATTTTTAAATGGTACTTCAAATGAAGAGGTATACATGAAACAACCTCTTGGTTTTGAGGATCCTCACAATCCTACATATGTCTGCAAGCTGAATAAAGCTCTTTATGGGCTTAAACAAGCTCCAAGGGCTTGGTTTGATCAGTTAAAGGCTGCCCTCCTCAGCAAGGGTTTTATTAATTCTGTCTCTGATTCAAGCTTATTTATTTTTAAGCATAATTCTTTACTAATCGATGTGTTAGTCTATGTGGACGACATTATTTTGATAGGATCCAACTCAAATTACATTACTCAGCTTTTGAAGGATCTAAATGATCAGTTCTCACTCAAAACTCTTGGTTCATTGCACTTTTTTCTTGGTCTGGAAGCTACACGAAACTGCAGTGGTATCCATTTGAAACAAACCAAATATGCAGCTGATTTATTACTCAAAACCCGCATGAATGAAGCTTACCCTTACTCCACTCCCATGGAAATTGGTACACGGTTATTCTCAGGTGATAGTGACTTATTTGAGCAGTCTAGTTTGTACCGAAGCACTATAGGGGCACTTCAATACCTTATACTTACAAGACCTGATCTTAGCTTTCCTGTTAACAAGCTTAAACAGTTCTTATCAACTCCTACAACTCTTCAATGGCAAGCATGCAAGAGAATTCTTCGGTATGTCAAAGGAACATTAGATTATGGTTTACACTTTCAGCTCACTAGTTCTCTCTATGTGGAATGTTATGCCGTTGCAGATTGGGGAAGTAATTTGGAGGATCGGCGCTCTACTAGTGGTTGTTGTGTATACATGGGACCCAATTTAGTTTAGTGGAGTTCAAGAAAGCAGCAAGTTGTAGCCCTTTCTTCCACTGAAGCTAAGTATAGAGCATTGGCTCAAACAGCCACAGAGGTAGCATGGTTGCAGAGTTTATTCACTGAACTAGGAATTTTTATAAATCTTAAGCCTGTGATACGGCGTGATAACATTAGTGCAGCAGCATTAGCTTCTAATCCGATCTTTCATGCATGCACCAAACACATCTAGATAGATGCACATTACATCCGAGAGCAGGTGTTAGCTAATAAAGTGGCAATTCAGTATGTGCCATCCAAGCTTCAAATAGCTGATGTCTTTACAAAGGCCTTATCTGCTTCTCAATTTGCTAAATTATGGCAGAAATTAACAATGGTAAGTGCTACTAAATCGCAACTTAACACTGTGACAGAAGTGAAAATTGTTTGCTCTGTTTTGACTCATATTACTCATCTACTACTTGGGATGAGATTCATTTAATGGTTTTAGTTCAGATGGTCTAAGACTGAAGTTTGTTTTTGTGGTTGCTTGAAGAGTTCTCAGCCTTGATATTAACTGAACAATATCTCATGATTCCAGTTCAGATATACAACTGAAGTTTTATTTTGTGGTTGCCTTGCTCTGGTTCCTACTAGTTATTTGCTTGTTAGTTTGATTTGGAGCAGTTGTTTAGTTCAACTAAAGTTTTATTTTTTTGTGGTTGCTTTGCTCTGGTTCACTACTAGTCATTTGCTTGTTAGTTTGATTTGGAGCAAGTGCTCCGTTTGTTTTGGATCATCTGTTTAGTTTTTGGGCTTCTAACTTAGAATACATCTTGGGGAATGCCTACTGAATTACCCTCATTTTCAACCGAGGATCCAATACAACAGCCACAGACATCAGCTTCATCTTTCTTACCATGTTTATAATAAACTCATCTCCTTCTTCACTCTTACTATCCAACATCATTTTCACTAGACACACCTCCTTTAGAAATAAATTAGATGTCGGATAATCACTCCATGAAATGAGATTGGTTGTACCACTAAAAACCTTTAAAATGTCAAAACACTTTCTCCCAATCCTCGTCTGGCGGACAATAATGATAACTTGTATCCTTTCTTTCAATCTAGGAAAATCTTTTTTGAACTTAATTGTCGTTGCCAACATTTCATAAGTCGAATTCCATCTTGTTTTACAATGTAGAATAAGCTTCCGAAACGACAATTTAAGTTATTGAACAATCTCCGAAAAAACCTTAATCCTACTCTCTAAAGCATTGATATATAAGACGCTCTCATGGATGTCATCAATGATATACCTAATCTGATAAAGTCCATCTTGAGCAATGAGGTTCAAGATGTGGGCACAACATCTTATATGAAACAATTTACCTCCACAAATCAGATTCCTCGTAACTTCAAAATTTTCCCTCAGAGCTCTAATTGCAACATCATTACTTAAAGCGTTATCTATTGAGATAGTGTACATCTTATTTTCAATCTCCTGTTCAATTAGGCACTTGGAAATTGAGTCAACAATCGCAACACCGGTACGGGGAGGAGGTAAATGGACAAAGTTTAGGACACGTCTATTCATCCTCAAATTACCATTTATCCAATTCCCAGTGAGCACCATATACTCCATCTTCTGATTACCGGAATTCCTTAAATCCGTAGTCAAACTAATCTTTGTCACATTCTTCAACATCTTCAACTTCACTTTCTCACTTTCATATACCTTTATACAATCATTTTGACAAGTATGGTGGGAAATCAGACTCCATTCAGGAATCTCATACTTCATCATGTTGTTCAAGCCCTCTTCCTCCATAACTGAAAAATGGATGCTCATGCATAAGCACCCAATGGGCGATAAGTTCCCTCATCTTTATCATGCCGAACTTTCCACTTAAAGCAGGCTAAATAGAAGTTCCAACATCAGAATCGATAGCGGAAAAAGTAATATGTTGTTGCCCATGGAAGCTATTCTCTTTGAACACCGTTTTAAATGTCTATTAAACTAGGTGGTGCTTCTGGTGGCATTAATACACAGTTCGGCTTTGCAATGGATACATCATGCCTTTTTTGTACCATTTGTGAGAACCAACTCTTTAAACTGTGTCCAGACCACTGATGTCTTAGCTCTCTTTCTTTGTCATTCTCCCCACAATTATCTGGGTTACTAACACTGTGTTCCATATTTGTAGTGGTCTCATTCAAGTTACACTTATTGCTCGATGTAATTGTAATTCCATCTTGCTCTGTAGGGGTGCTTGAGGTACTGCCATCCATTTTCAAACCTATAATAGAAAATAAAAACAAAGGTGTTAGCTTTTCTTATTGATATATATTTGAAATTTTAGAAATCAAGGAACATTATAGTTATTTGATGATAAACACCCATTTCTATTAATCCATATCTCAACTTGCAGAAAATAAAGCTATCTATCTAGTTAATGCAGTTATCATATAAAGAGCAAGGTGCAAGTTTTTACAACTTTAAGAAAGCTTTTCATGTTTCTTTACTCTGCAAACTACAGTTTTAAACTTCTCAAGTTTCATATTTTCACTGCAAAGTTTCAAACTTCAGTTAATATTTGTAGAATACTAATTTTGGTTAGAATTTTTTGCAAATTATTCAGTACCATGAGTCCATGACCATAAGTCCGAGCTTCCTAAACTACTATGAGCATAAATTTAGTTTCTTGTCAAAATACTACCTAATATTGATGCAAAATGCTAATGAACCAGAATTTTGACACTTATTAATAAACTCAATTTTTTTGCAACTAATCATATATAATAACACATTTCAATAATCCTCAACACATCCAAAGGCCAAAAGCAACAACACAAACAGATTCATACTAGCATATATAATAACACAGTTCAATTAACTCAACGTATGTACTCATATGAAAAGAGAACAATACTAGCAAAATATTAGGAAAAAACAAGAGTGGGCCAAAATAATACCTTTGTGTGACAGCGAGAAGGACAATGAGAACAATGGACAACTCAACAACACAAAGACAATAAGATGGCAACGAAGAGAATAAGAGGGGGACAACGATGGTGAAACGACGGCAATGATAGTAACAATGGACAGCAACAACGGTGGGCAACGACGACGGCGTGGTGGTGGATTGGGATTTGGGAACTTGGGTGATTTTGCCTTTTCAAATTTTAGGGATTTACTTCAACTGGGGTAAGAATTGTGTTTTTACAAAATTTTACAATGGGAGGAATTTGTCATTTTTTTCAAATATTAAGTACAACAAATTAATTTAACCCCTAATAGTTTGAAAAACCCTTGGTGTAACCCTTTTTTTGGAGCCGGATTTAGCTCGTGAGTGGTTTGAGCTGAGCTGACCACTGATCAAACTCGGCCTGCAACTCATTCATGAATCGAGCTAAGCCAACTCGATTCAAGTCAAGCCGAGCCCTTGATGAGCCTTACTTAAGCTGATTCAAGCTACCTCACAAGCCGCTCGATTCGTTTACCAATCCTACCCATGAATATACCACACACACCCATTTTATAAATACAGTTAAAGTTCGACAAATTAATAACTTCGATTAAATAATATTTTTGGTTGATCCCAACTTGGGACTAGTGTGATAAATTAATAATTCACTAAATTTATAAGATAATACATTTAAAAAACACACACACACACATAGATACCACTTGATATATATAAATTAATAATCTTCTTATATATCAAAATTATATATATACATGACTGAATTAGGAGGCGTTTGAGCTATTCCCTATATCACATATAGGGATGGGCACGGGCCAGGGCGGGGTTGGGGACCCCTGCTCCGACCTCGGCCCAAATGCCCAAGGGGATTCCCTGATCCCGGCCCAAATGCCCAAGGGGATTCCCTGATCCCGGCCCGAAGCTTGTTCGGGGAATCCCCTAAAAAAGCCTATTCCCCAAATTCCCTGTTTGGGGGGTTTTTTGTATTTTTGTATCCTTAGTTTTATTATCCTTTTCTCCAAATTATATATACCAACTAAAAAAAAAATTTTAATATATAATATACATATTAAACGTAAAGACTATATCATCAAAAAAGAAATTAAATCTATAATGTACATATTAAATATAAAAACCATCATACTAATATACAATGTATAATGTATAATGTATAATGTCAAATGTATACCTTATATAATGTCGAATGTATAACTTTTGTTTCATAGCATTACCATATGGAAAATGATAGAGTTACCGAAAAGTGTACACCAAATGACGTGGTAAAATCCTGACCGTTGATTAATATTAACTTATAATGAATCAACGGTCAGGATTTTGTCATGTCATTCGGTGCACAAATTCGATGCACACCCGTCGGTAACTGTAGCATATATATATATATATATACTTACAAATAGTTATAATGATTTATTATATTTAATCTAGTTTTATTTATTACTTATTTGTATATAGTTTCATAAAATACTTACATAATTATAATTTGTCATTGTATAAATAAATAAATAAATAAATAAATAAATATATATATATATATATATATATATATATATATATATATATATATATATATATATATATATATATATACACTTACAAATATTTATAATGATTTATTATATTTAATCTAGTTTTATTTATTACTTATTTGTATATAGCTTCATAAAATACTTACACAATTATAATTTGTCATTGTATAATGTATAATTGATTTTCAAATATTAAAATTATTACAGGTATATATGATTGATTCTCAATTATTAAAATTAATATATATATATGACAAATATTTATAATGATTTATTATATTTAATCTAGTTTTATTTATTACTTATTTGTATATAGTTTCATAAAATACTTACACAATTATAATTTGTCATTGTATAATGTATAATTGATTTTCAAATATTAAAATTATTATAGGTATATATGATTGATTTTTAATTATTATTATTATTATTATTATATATATATTTGGCCGGGGAATTCGGGGCGGGCAAAACCTATCCCAGCCCCGGCCTATCCCAGAATCCCGGGGCCAATCTTGGGACCCGATCCTAGCCCAAAGCCCGAACGATTCGGGGAAAATCCGCCTCGTTGATGATGTTATTTTGAATAACTATTCCTTATACCACATTAACAATACACAATATGTATATGCCTTAAGTTCAATGTTTTTGAAAAAGAAAATAAATAATGCCTCGATAAATTAATAATTTAATTAAATAATATATCGATTAATTAATAAATTTTCATGGTCCTAAAGATATTAATTTATTGAGGTTTAATTGCATTTTTTTAATCAATAATAATGTTTTTCATTTGTGCATTTTAAGTCACTGGACATTAATTTCTAATGAAATGTGATGTATTTTTGGAGTTGGAAATCTGGAATCATATTATTGTGTTGCCCTTCATTTTAATTCCTAGCTCTACCACTGTATGGTAAAAGGGATGATTATTCTGAATTTCATCATTTTACTATCTCTTATTATACTAATGGAAGTCACTATTCAAGATATTTAAAAAAAAATTACAGTCTGTACCATCATTAATTATTTGAATGATTATAAATCTTAATTAATTTTTTTTTCTGTTCTAAAACAGGAAAAAAAACAATGGAAGAAAAAAAAAAAACAAATTTGATGCCATAATTTAAAGTTGTAAATATAATATCTTTTAATTTGCGGGTACATTACTCGTTAGCATAGACATTTTCTTGTTAAAGTCCAAACCTTTTATAGCTTTTCAAGCATGTTTAGAGTTTCTTGACATGAAACTTTTAGTATTTCCATACTATCATCTTCATAATTATTTTTTTTCTCTTCTTGTTTAATTGTAGAAATGATTTATTCTTTTGTTAAAGCATACATGACTTGTTACTCATTTGGATGATTAATAAAGACATTAATATTCATTCGATTAGTGTAGTGAGGTTGTCGAATCTGATCACTCAATTCTACAATGACTCTTTGATTCTTATCATTCACTTCATTTGTAATTTGCAATTCATCGACATCAGAAGTCCTAATTTTGTAATGCTTAAAACAATTGATAATTCTCTGTGGTTTCACATCAATTGTCATACAGCAACTGCCGTTACAATTCCATCAAAGACAATTATCTTTGTTGGTTTCAAAACACGATATTATATCTATTTCAAAAGTAAACAATTGAAACGCTGAATTGAAACCCTAATATTATTAAAATATGAATTAAAATCCTAATATTGTACTACTAAAACATGAATTATGAAATAAGAAATTTTTTTAACTACACCTCTATTAAGTTATAACCTTTTTATAGTGATGAAATTAGTTAGTCCCACCATTATAACTATATAAAAGTTTTACTGTAGTTTCTAACTTTTCATTGATGCATCAGAAAATCATGCCCTTGGAAGCTATAAACTATGAACTGATATTATTTAGAAGCCTAAACAACAATAGATTTTCGGAGAAAAAGTAGACTAGTCTTTTCTAAATCTGATAGGATCTTGGAGGAGTTATTTTTTGAAATTAAAAACACTATAATAATATTTATGACGATTTTAAAAACCTCAACGAAGATTTTTCAATTATTTAAATAATTCTGGCCCAACTAAAATAAATTTGAAGGATCCAACCAACATTCCCAACTATATTTATAATGGGGTACATTTTCCATGATGTTTCCCAGAAACAATAACAAAAAGACATCATGATACGTGAATGAATTTTTAAGGGCTAATGTATCCGTATATATATACACACACACATACGTAAGAGCTATCAAAACAAAAATCAAGACTCAAAGAACAGATATCAAAACAAAAATTCAATAGTTGCATTACACAAAAGCGGTTAATGTTGATGATGTTCGAAAGGCTCAAAGTGCTTTCACCTTCATATGAGAAGTGGAACATCTAGTCCTCCGACTTTTAATGATCAGAGTAAATCTCCAGACGTTTGTTTTCATTGGAACAATAGCCACCAAATGACGAATGAGTAAGAAAAAACTGTATTTTACTTCTTTTTTCTTGTTTTTCATTTTTGTTAGTTCCAATAGTTTCATTTTTGTTTCCTATAATCTTATGCTTCTTATAGTCAAGAAAAATACTGATGTGCATTATGAGAATTGAGAAAACAAATATGTTTCACTCGTATTGACATATTTTTAATAGCTTATTATATTGCAATAAAATATACAAAAGACTTTCCTCCCTTAAACCTATTTCAAGATAGTTCTTTGTGAAAAGAATCTCACTTGCAGAAGATGTTAAAATTATACTGGCGGGAGTTGGTGGTGGAGTATAGCCCAGGATGGCAGAGACTAGTGAATTACAATGCTTGTGGACATAGGATGGGACGAGAAGTAGTGGATATCTCTCCAAGACATTGTATAAATGGTGGATAATGATTTGCGAGATACAAATTTTTTTGCTTAATTTTTTCACCTAGTGATTGTAGTTAAAACCCATTATGAGATATACATATTTTTGCTTAATTTTTTCACCTAGTGACTGTAGTTAAAACCCATTATGAGATACTGAGGGTTTATTGAAACAAATTGCCTTTCAGTTGCAATATGTTATTGCTTGGCCTTTGATTGGATTTTGGTTTCTTAATCTTGATTCTAGATCAACCAAAATTCAATAATTCTTTTACTTGTGAAAGCATAAAATGATTTTACCATTTATAGGATGACAGGGTGGCATAATCTCGGAAAATCCCAGCCGGTGCTAGCTGGGCTAACATAGCAAGCGGCAAAGCCCGTAGTCAGCATGAGAGCCTTCGAGCTGGGCTAAAAGGAGCCAGCCTTAGAATCAGAGCAGGCCGTAGCTCGTACTGGGATATGAAAGAGGGATTCCATTTGGACGGCCTTCTCTTCACACGGATTATGAATGGAGCAAAGATTTAATCAAGCAACCTTGGACTGGATGCACGGGATTGCTTTGGTTCAAGAATGTGGAAGGTACATATCCCATAAAGAATATAAAAAAGAACATTAAAAAATGATATTAAAAAATGTTTATAAAAGAAGCAGCAAAAACGTGACAAAAAATATCCCACCGATTTCGGGCTTCATGCATGTTCGGATATTCTCCCAGATTTTTTGTTTTTCTTAAAGTTTTGTTCCTATGATTATAACTAGGTCTAATCTCTACAAAATTTAGCCCATGTTTGTTTCCTTTTTTTTAGCCACTTTTATGTTATTTTATTTGGATTGAAAAATAGAATATGTGTTTGTTTACTTATAAGGATCATTATTTAGAAAATAATCCGAATTAATTAGGATTCAAATAAGATTTTTCTATTGAAAATGAAATGTGGGTGGGACTTGTTTTTTATTATCATATTTTAACATTTTTCCAACTCTATTCAACTAAATCCAATTACATTTCATAATAAAAAGTTTATAAATTAACCCCACCCACCCAAGCCACTGTCGATCGCCAGCAACCACCATCGGCTGTTGCCATCGTTGGTCGTTGGAGCTGGAATGACACACGACCAACTAGATCTAGCCGCTCGTGCACCGATATGGCCTTTTTCAGCCATATCCATTGTGAATCAGACCGAAAATAGCCAAATCTAGGGCCAAAAATATGATCGTCATTTTGGCCATTAATGATAGCTAGATCTAGCCATATTTTGGTTGTCGTTGAAGGCCATTTTTTGGCCATTAACAATTACTAGAGATCTGGTCGTTGATAAGACCATATTGATAGCCATATTATGGTTGTAGATCTGACTGTTTTCGACTAGATCCACTGTGGATCTGGCCAAAAAAGGCCATATCAATGCACAACCAGCCAGATCCAACCGATCGTGTCTCATTTTGGCAACTGTCGACTGCTGTTTGGTGGTAATGGCTAGTTGTTAGTAGCGCTTGGGTGGGGGGTGTTTTTATTAATTTATAAACTTTTATTGTGGGGGGTGTTTAGCTAAATTAACAAATATAGGGGGTTAAAATTAATCTAAATATTTTCAAAAAATGTTTTCCAAAAATGTACCAAACAACTATTTTATATTTTATCAAACTCTGATTTAATTTTCAGATATTATGCCAAACACTCAGAATCCTATCTTATATGATTTAATTCTGTCATATTCTATTCAGAATAGTTTTTCAGAATATCATATTTTAAATAATATACCAAACAGGTCCTTAGGGCTCGTTTGTTTTACTATCCTATTCATATCATACCCAAAATGCATATTTGTTTTCCTATTTTCAAATCCAATCCTATTATATTCAACTGTTTTTAAACCCCCGTAGGTTTGTTAATTTAGCTAAACACCCCTAACAATAAAAAGTTTATAAATTGATAAAAACACCCCCACCTACCCACATTTGCCAGATTTCGGCTACCACCGTCGAAAGGTGGCCGAAATCTAGCATAATGGTGCATTACCGGCTAGATCTGGCCGATAGTGAGTTGATCTGGCCTTTTTCGGCTAGATCCACCATGTATATGGCTGGAAAATACCGTATCTATGGCCAAAGATTTGGCTGTTGATGGGCAGATCTGGTTGTTGATGGCTAGATCTTTGGCCACATCTGGTTGTCAACGACGGCCATATCTTTGGTTGTCGTTGATGGCCAGATGTGGAGCCTAAAATAAGGGCTAACCTATGTTGATGTCAGCGAGCAACAATCAGAATTTAGGAAGACTTCTCACCATCTAGAATTTGCCACGTCTCCAAAGACAAAGAATATAGCTATCAAAACCCAGTCGACTCCAGTTTTGTCTATAAATAAATTTAGTTCGCACACTTGTTCAAACCCCGTTTAATTTAAGGATATTCATTGAGTTCTCAATTAATAGAAGGTAGAAGAGATTTGCATGGCACCAACCCACTTGCAGAAATATAATCATTACCTTGAGCATAGCGGATATAAATAGGTAGCTCCTCCTTACAAAATCAGGATCAAACACTTTTGAATTCAACAGAGAAAATAGTAAAGACACACTACTAGAATGAGACTAGCTTGACATTTTCTAATAACACTTAGGGTCTGCTTGGGAGTTTTATGGTAGCAGTTATGAGGGTAAACCATTGTAGCAGTTTTGAGGGTAAACCACCGTAGCGGTTTTGAGGGGTTTTTAGTAGCGGTTTTTAAAACACCAAACCTATGCTTGGGAGTTTATTTTCCAACGGTTCTGATAATTTTTTTAAATGATAAATTTACATAAATGCCCATAAAGTTAAACTTGTGTAAAATAGATAGAGCATAAATTGTTTTGTGCAGCACTCGGTTGACAAAGCAAACCTATTCCAAATGTGTTCAAATAAACTTTGGCCAACTCACGTTCCCAACAAGTTTGAAACAGGAAAAATCAACAAAGCTTCAACAAAGCAAATGGTTGATAGGCTCATTCCCAATTCAATATAAGCCCTTACACAATGAAACTAATCAAAATGTACAAATATTCAAATTTTATTCGTAAAACGGAATATATAAAAATTTAAAAAAATTAAAAAAGAAACCCATAATCAACAAAACTAAATCAAGAAAAGTATCTGACATTGCCATTTCACAAAGAAAGCGATCACATACAGTGAGATTACATATTCCAACATAATGCATCAAAGAAAAGCTAGTGAAATAAAGAATCAACTCATAAACAGGCATCAAAATCCAATCATGACAATCACATTCAAGAGTTTAAAGCGGAAGTGACGAATGATCAATCATGCAAATACATGGACAAATCCATAAAAGAAGCAAGAACCTAGATGGGAAATCACCTTATCTCGTGTAATTATTCTCTTGGTTGACGCCTAATTTGCTGAAAGTGAGGAGAATCTAATACAAACCCAAACGAGTTGTGTGCAGCAAAGGGATTTGTGTGCAGCAAATTAAAACCATTCACTCACTTCGTGTGCAGCAGCAAGAGATTTGTGTGCTAGAGAGAAGTGAACAACAGTGACAGATTTGAGAGATTTGTGTGCTAGAGAGAAGTGAACAGCAGTGCCAGATTTGTGTGCAGCAAAGGGAGTGAAAAGGGGGTTTTTTTGGGATAAAAGTTTTAAACCAGCCAAAACACCTCCATTTGGGGTGTTTTATAAACCCCTAAAAAATACACTACACTGGTTTTGGAAGGTTTTTAAACCAGTTAAAACCAGCCTATTAAAAATCTGGCAAGTGGGGGTTTTTAAACACCTGAAAACCAGTCTAATTAAAAACCCCCCAAAACCAGTGAAAAAAAAACTTCCAAGTAGACCCTTAGAATACCAAGTATTTGTAATACCAAATCGCAGTTCGTGACTTCTTGTAATCTTGGCTAATGACCAGGAACACCTATATATAAAAGAAACAGCAGATGTAGGATTCGCTTTAGGCATCTAAACCACTATAAAAACTTTACTGTCTCCTTTATTATTTACGTCTTTGCATGCTATTATGAAAATAGTACCTTACTCATTTACTATAATCATCCCACATGTGATCTTTTAACATTTTGCACATGCGAAATTGTTAGTGTCAAAATCACACATCAACAAATATAATTTTTTCTTAATTTAGATACGAAGAAGATACAAATCATCCCATTTGATACCGTGTCTACATGTTTAATTAAATATTAGATATACACAAATATGCAGAAAATAATCTTTATACATTGAATTGAAATCAAAGACTTTTTGTGATGGACATGAGATGAAAGGCATAATGTAATGACGTGTGAATAAAACAGCTTCTCTCTTCAATCAATACAAGCTGTAGAGGAATAAAATTCCACAAAAAAAAAAAAATCACAGAAGTAGCTGCAACGTGATCCTCGGACCTCAGTTCATGGTCTTTGATGATTAAGAACATAAGCAGGAATAAGTTGAATTGATTTCTTTTATCGCAGGGTCCCAATAAATTGTCGTAAGAAGTGATTCCTTTTCAAGCAATTTTTCTCATTAATTTTGCCTTCAGGGTTGAATGATGGAATTGATCTAAGGATTATAGAAATTATACAGCTAGGGATCTCATCATTGAAATTATTTTATATATCGAGCTAGCTAGCCTTATTAAACAACGTCACGGTACTTGCATATTATTAAACAACATCATGGTACTCCCATATTATTAAACAACATCATGGTACTCGCATATTATTTTAAAAATGGCTAATTTATGTGTATATATAGGATAGGGTACTATTCAAAACGAAAACCACTACAGACAGAACATAAAGTAGAAGCTGAAGAATAGTTGCATTTGAGCCAAAATGGTTACTGTTGATGATGTTCGTAAGGCTCAACGTGCTGAAGGCACTGCCACCATTATGGCAATCGGCACAGCAAATCCTCCAAATTTTTATGATCAAAGCCAGTATGCAGAAATTTATGCTCGTTGGACTAATAGCGAGCACATGACGGAGGTTAAAAATAAAATGCAGCGCATGTGTAAGAAATGTTTATTTCTTGAGTTTTGTTACTTCGCTAATATTTTCTACGTGTTGATGATCTAATTACTCTCTTTTTATTACATCCCGCATTCTCAAACCTACTTTGAGATATTGAACAGACTCTAGCTAGGACACATTTGATATTGTTTACAAATAGTTCTTTTAATTGTCATGTAAAAGATATTGTGGCCCTTGGATATATGCTTAAAAGTGGTTTTATTTTCTACATATCTCTTTATGTTATGAATATCAAAAGATATCTAGACAAAATGAAATAATGAAGTACTCATATCTAATCATTTCAGGTGACAGAACAATGATTAAGAAGCGACACTCGCACATAACAGATGAGATTATGACAGAAAATCCAAATATGCGTGCATACAAGGCACCTTCATTAGATACAAGGCAAGATATGGCAGAAGTACTAATATCAGAGTTAGGTAAGGAAGCCGCAAACAAGGCCATCAATGAATGGGGTCAGTCCAAGTCCAAAATCACTCACTTAATATGTTGTACCACTATGGGTCCAAGCATGCCAGGGATTGACTACCGAATCGTCAAGCTCTTGGGTCTTGATCTAT
This sequence comes from Pistacia atlantica, assembly GCA_026229545.1. Classification (NCBI taxonomy): domain Eukaryota; kingdom Viridiplantae; phylum Streptophyta; class Magnoliopsida; order Sapindales; family Anacardiaceae; genus Pistacia; species Pistacia atlantica. Next base: position 11,051,192 of record CM047900.1, read on the forward strand.
CCGTTAAGCGACTAATGTTGTATCAACAAGGTTGTAATGCGGGTGGAACTGTGCTTCGCATTGCCAAAGACCTAGCTGAGAACACTAAGGGTGCACGTGTCCTTGTTGTCTGCTCTGAGACAACTTTAGTTGGTTTTCGTGGCCCTAATGAGACTGATTGTGATGTTCTTGTGTGTCATTCTTTGTTCGGCGATGGTGCAGCTGCTGTCATAGTTGGTTCAGATCCAATGCCTGGTGTTGAAAATCCCATATTTGAATTAGTCGCTTCAGCACCAACATTAGTGCCGGATAGCCCCAATGCTATTTGTGGAAGTATTCGTGAATATGGTCTTACAATTCATATTGGCAAGGAAGTTCCTGATCTTATCGCAAACCACATTGAGAATAGACTGGTTGAGGTATTTCACCCATTAGGTATCTCGGATTGGAACTCAATCTTTTGGGCTACACATCCTGGTGGGCGTGCAATTCTAGACCAAGTTGAGGCCAAATTGGGTCTTAAGCCTGAGAAACTACGTGCGAGTAGGCATGTCCTTGCTGAATATGGTAACATGTCATGTGTAACTGTATTGTTTATCTTGGATGAGACGAGGAAAAGGTCAATTGCTGATGGACTAAAGACCACAGGAGAAGGATTGGAGTGGGGAGTGCTTTTCGGTTTTGGTCCTGGGCTTACTATTGAAACTGTGGTCCTTCACAGTGTTAATATTGCTTAGAGGCTCTTATAATTGATCTACTTTCCATTCGCCTTAGTTTGTTTGTTTTAATTTATTTTGTTCCAATATGTTTATTTATGTCTTTATTTTTATTTAAGAAAAAGTTTGTGGAAGGGGTGAGAAAATAATTTTGTTATGAATTAAAATTATCAATTGTACTCTTTGTCATATATAAAGTATCTTATATTTACAACTTTAAATTATGGCATCAAATTTGTTTTTTTTTTCTTCCATTGTTTTTTTTTCCTGCTTTAGAACAGAAAAAAAAAATTAATTAAGATTTATAATAATTCAAATAATTAATGATGGTATAGACTGTAAATTTTTTTAAAATATCTTGAACTGTGACTTTCATTAGTATAATAAGAGATAGTAAAATGATGGAATTAAGAATAATCATCCCTTTTACCACACAGTGGTAGAGGTAGGAATTAAAATGATGGGCAACACAATAATATGATTCCAAATTTCCAACTCCAAAAATACATCACATTTCATTAGAAATTAATGTCCAGTGAATTAAAATGCACAAATAAAAAACATTATTATTGATAAAAATATACAGTTAGACCTCAATAAATTAATATCTTTAGGACTATGAAAATTTATTAATTAATCGATATATTATTGAATTATTAATTTATCGAGGTATTATTTATTTTCTTTTTCCAAAACATTAAACTTAATACATGTACATATTGTGTATTGTTAATGTGGTATAAGGAATAGTTATTCTAAATAACATCATCAACATAGCTATAAGTTAGGAGTAATGTGATATAGGGAATAGCTCAAAGGTCTCCTAATTTAGTCATGTATATATATAATTTTGATATATAAGAAGATTATTAATTTTTATATATCAAGTGGTATCTATGTGTGTGTGTGTTTTTTAAATATATTATCTTATAAATTTAGTGAATTATTAATTTATCACACTAGTCCCAAGTTGGGATCGACCAAAAATATTATTTAATCGAAGTTATTAATTTATCAAAGTTTAACTGTATTTATAAAATGGGTGTGCGTGGTATATTCATGGGTAGGACTGGTAAACGAATCGGCGACTTGCGAGCTGGCTCGACTCAGCTTGAGTAAGGCTCGTCAAGGGCTCAGCTCGGTTTGAATTGAGTTGGCTCAACTCGATTCGTGAATGAGTTGCAAGCCGAGTTTGATCGGTGGTAAGCTCGGCTCGAACCACTCACAAGTAGAATCTGGCTCCAAAAAAAGGGTTACACCAAGGGTTTTTCAAACTATTGGGGTTACACTATAATTTGTAGTACTTAGTATTTGAAAAAATGACAAATTCCTCCCATTGTAAAATTTTGTAAAAAAACAATTGTTACCCCAATTGAAGTAAATCCCTAAAATTTGAAAAGGCAAAATCACCCAAGTTCCCAAATCCCAATCCACCACCATGCCGTCGCCCACGGTTGTCGCTGTCCACTGTTACTATCATCGATGTCGTTTCACCATCGTTGTCCCCCTCTTATTCTCTTCGTCACCATCTTATTCTCTTTATGTTGTTGATTTGCCCATTGTTCTCGTCGTCCTTCTCACCATCACACAAAGGTATTATTTTGGCCCACTCTTATTCTTTGTTTTTCCTAATATTTTGCTAGTATTGTTCTCTTTTCTATGAGTACATACGTTGATTTAATTGAACTATGTTATTATAAATGCTAGTATGAATCTTTTTGTACTGTTGCTTTTGGCCTTTGGCTGTGTTGAGGATTATTGAAATGTGTTATTATATATGATTAGTTGCAAAAAAATTGAGTTAATTAATAAGTGTCAAAAAATTTGTGGTTCATTAGCATTTTGCATCAATATTAGCTAGTATTTTGACAAGAAACTAAATTTATGCTCATAGTAGTTTAGTGAGCTCAGAATTATGGTCATGGACTTATGGTACTGAATAATTTGCAAACAATTCTAACTAGAATTAGTATTCTGCAAATATTGACTGAAGTTTGAAACTTTGCAATGAAAATATGGAACTTGAGAAGTTTAAACTGCAGTTTACAGAGTAAAGAAACATGAAAAGCTTTCTTAAAGTTGTAAAAACTTGAACCTTGCTCTTTATATGATAATTGCATTAACTAGATAGATAGCTTTATTTTCTACAAGTTTAGATACGGATTAATAGAAATGGGTGTTTATCATCAAATAACTATAATGTTCCTTGATTTCTAAAACTTTAAATATATATCAATAAGAAAAGCTAACACCTTTGTTTTTATTTTCTATTATAGGTTTGAAAATGGATGGCAGTACGTCAAGCACCCCTATAGAGCAAGATAGAATTATAATTACATCGGGCAATAAGCGTAAGTTGAATGAGACCACTACAAATATGGAACACAATGTTAGTAGCCCAGATAATTGTGGGGAGAATGACAGAGAAAGAGAGCTAAGACATCAGTGGTCTGGACAAAGTTTAAAGAGTTGGTTCTCTCGAATGATACAAAAAAGGCAGAGTGTATCCATTGCAAAGCCAAACTGTGTATTAATGCCACTAGAAGCACCACCCAGTTTAATAGACATCTAAAATTGTGTTCAAAGAGAATAGCTTCCATAGGGCAACAACATATTACTTTTTCCGCTGTTGGTTCTAATGTTAGAACTTCTATTTTGCCTGCTTTAAGTGGAAAGTTTGACATGATGAAGATGACAGAACTTATCGCCCATTGGGTGCTTATGTATGAGCATCAATTTTCAGTTGTGGAGGAAGAGGGCTTGAACAACATGATGAAGTATGAGATTCCTGAATGGAGTCTGATTTCCCACCATACTTCTAAAAAATGATTGTATTAAGGTATATGAAAGTGAGAAAGTGAAGTTGAAGATGTTGTTAAAGAATGTGACAAAGATTAGTTTAACTAAGGATTTAAGGAATTCCGGCAATCAGAAGATGAAGTATATGGTGCTAACTGGGAATTGGATAGATGGTAATTGGAGGATGAATAGACGTGTCCTGAACTTTGTTCATTTACCTCCTCCCCGTACCGGTGTTGCGATTATTGATTCAATTTCCAAGCGCCTAACGCTTTAAGTAATGATGTTGTAATCAGAGCTCTGAGGGAAATTTTGAAATTATGGGGAATCTGATTTGTGGAGGTAAATTGTTTCATGTAAGATATTGTGCCCACATCTTGAACCTCATTGTTCAAGATGAATTTTATCAGATTAGGCATATCATTGACGATATCCATGACAGCGTCTTATATATCAATGCTTCAGAGAGTAGGATTAAAGTTTTTTCCGAGATTGTTCAACATCTTAAATTGTCATTTCGGAAGCTTATTCTACATTGTAAAACAAGATAGAATTCGACGTATGAAATGTTAGCAACGAGAATTAAGTTCAACAAAGATTTTCCCAGATTGAAAGAAGAGGATACAAGTTATCGTTATTGTCCGCAGGACAAGGATTGGGAGAAAGTGTATGACATTTTAAAGGTTTTTAGTGGTACAACCAATCTCATTTCACGGAATGATTATCTGACATCTAATTTATTTCTAAAGGAGGCGTGTCTAGTGAAAATGATATTGGATAGTAAGAGTGAAGAAGGAGATGAGTTTATTATAAACATGGTAAGGAAGATGAAGCTGATGTCTGTGGTTGCTATATTGGATCCTCGGTTGAAAAGGAGGGTAATTCAGTAGGCATTCCCTAAGATGTATTCTGAGTTAGAAGCCCAGGCAAATACTATAGCTGTTCGGGATGCATTATATGAGCTATATGTGGAGTATGTTGAAGCTAATAAAGCTTGTACTATTGCCTATGAGCCTCAATTAGTAGGGGATGGAGTTGGCGTTGGAGTCGGTGAGGAGGCAATGGCTGGGGGAGTTGCAAGTTGGGATGATTTTAGCAATTTTCTGGACGTGACTAAGACCGTTGAGCCATGTAAGTTTGAGGTGGACTATTATTTGGGAGAAAAGTGTCATTGCGTGGGGCTTCGTGATGCATTTGATGCTATACAATGGTGGAAGGCAAATTCAATGAAGTACCCTATATTGTCTATGATGGCTTGTAAGATACTAGCTATCCCGATCACTATGGTTGCTTTAAAATCTGCATTCAGTATCGGGAGTAGGGTTATTGACACTTATTAAGCTTTTTTGTCTCCCGACACGGTGGAAATGCTTTTATGCGGATGTGATTGATGTCGATATTTGAATGGAATGAAGAAATGGTGCAACGTAGGTTCCATTGATTAAATTTTTAGTGCAATTCAATATCTACAATTACTTTATGTTAACCTAAACTTAATTTTTATTTCTCAAAAAGAGTAAAACCACTTGGAGATTATTCTTCCTATCCTGTCATGTCATTGGCTGTGGCAGCAAGATTGTGTAGGTCTGACTTAATTAATTTTTTGTTTGAGTTTGCATATTTATCTTTATGTACTTATGTGCTTCACTTGTTTGCAAGAGTGGGGCAAGAATGGTTTTGGGATGTAGGTGCCCAAGATAGAGCCATATCTTTATGAAACATTATATTTTTAATGAAACATTGTATTTTGATGTTTTGGGATTAAATTTGTATATAGTCCCCATTTTGTTTTGATGAAAGATGAATTAAGTAAAGTGAACCAAACAAAAACTTTAGTTCACTTTCACTTAATTTTTGTAACAGAACAAGTATGGTAAATGGTAAATAGTATGATGAAATGATTTTTGTAGAGATTGAATTATTTGCCAAATACATGCAGGCTTAGTTGTTGTGTTTGCCAAATAGGTTGTAGCATTGAAATTGAAAGCTTGGCATCTAATATACATGTAGGTCCCCACCAATTTCTTTTGAATTTTGCGAGCTTCACTGACCTGGCTTGAATTCGAGAGCCCTACACCCTTAACGAGCTCGAGTCAAGCCAGGCCATAAGAAGCTTGAGTGACTTGGCTTGAACCCGAGCTCGCCAAACCCTTAATCAAGCTAATCGAGAACAACCCTATCATGGGTGCATAAGCTAACCTTAATTAAATTAGAGGAAAAAAGAAATCAATGACTCTCTAACCTTTTCTACTATAACGAATTTGGTCAATGTTTTTTCTTTTTTATGGTAAAATTTTAAGTCTGACCAATCTTTCATTTATTTATTGAATTTTAAGGATAGTTTATTGAAAAAATATTTAACATTCAGGGGGAGCAAGGCAAACCTCTCCTAGTCCTACATTGGCTCTGCCATTTTTTTAATTTTAAATAATTGGGAATACTATTATTAGTAGTCCCAAAAAAGTTAAACAATAAAATGCCCAAAAACTCACAATATTATCCAATATTATTCAACTTTTTTTAAACCTCCTAAATTTGTTATTTTAATTAAATGCCCCTAAATATTTTTTTTCAAAATTACAAAAACACTCCTAAACCCACATTATACCAGATTCCGGCCACCACTGCTAGAAGTTGGCCAGAATCTGATATAATGGCGCACTACCGGCTGAATCTGGCCTATAGTTTATAGATCTAGCGTGGATCTGGCCGAAAAGGCCAGATCTAAGGCCAAAGATCTGGCCGTAACCAGAAGTCAACGACGGCCAACATATGGTTGTCTTTAACCATCAACGACGGCCGTATCTTTGGCCGTCGTTGACTAGAAAATGTGGCGATCTGCGGTCAATGGCCGATCGAACAGATGCGGCCAAAGATATACGGCGCACGACCGGTAAGATCCAGCCGGTCATGCGCCGATACGACGACTCCTACCTACCCTGGCTGGTGGTGGCCTTGGCTGATTATTCAATGGTTGGGTTGGAGGTGTTTTTGTTAACTTTCAAAGTTTTATTATAGGGGTGTTTAGTAAATAAACAAACATAAGGGGTATTTTATTAATTTTCAAATCCTACATCATGATACCCACCCAATTCAACTTTTTTGAACTTTTTTCAAAAAACTTTTCTAAAAACTGCTAAAAAGTGAACCAAACGGAGCCTATATGAAATGATAATTTAACTAGTTGTGATGTTAATTACCTAATCATATACCATGTGACTAGAATATTATATTTAGGGACAGAGCCATGGGGTCGAGGAGGGTCACTTTGAAAATTTCCTATAAGTACATTTTAGACATTAATTTAATCCTATAAATTATAATTATAATTTTCACATAAATATCCTTAAAATTATCAAGTTAATCCTTTTAAATCTTGCAAAATTTCTAAAAAAATATTAATAATATATCTATATCTCTAATTCTACTATGTAGTATTTGATCAATTCCAAGTTCCAACAAGTTTCTCACTGTATTTTATTTTTTCACTTACACAAAACCCTAAAATAAGTAAAGTTTTCTCATTTCTTTTTGTGAAGATATGAATATTATTATTAAGGAAAACTAATATGTTTTAATTATATTACAGATTTTATGCTAATTACATCTCTGATTGAATGGGATTATGGCATTAAATCATAATATGTGATTGCCTTTTACAGATCATTACACTTGTATAAATAGCCCTTCTTTGTACAAATCTTATAATATACAAAATACAAAATTATTTCTATGTTCTTTTTTCTTCTTTCTTTAGGCAATCTCTAGCAGATACTCTGCTACTTTTGTCTCATTTCTTCTTCTTCTTCTTTAGCTTTTGACATGGTATCAAGCACTCCTTTTAAGCTTCCGCTTAATCAAACCTCTCTTGTTTGCCCTTGAAAATCCAACATAAAACTTGGTTAATTTTTTTTCTTCTTAACAAATGGCAGACGATCAAACCACAAACTCCACACTTTCAAACCCCACAGGCCAACCTCCTCCAACAAAAACTCCACTAAATACAACAAACCCCACCATATACAACAAACCCCACCATGGGCCAAATAGGCTCAATTCCACCAAACCAAACAGGCCAAACTCCAATTGGCCCAAACCCAAATCAAACAGGCCCAACTAAATTAACTCCACCAAACCAAAATGACCCAAACCCAATACAAATTCAAACCGACCTGCTTCCCAATCACAATCAATCACTTCCCATAGGGCTCTGAGGGTCCCTATCGGGTCAGGATTCCCAACTGGGTTCAAATCCAACCTGACCCAATTCCCTTTCAACTTCCAAATGTTTCCAGCTACCAACTACCACACTGAACCAAGTGACACACTATATGCGCTGGCCTCGCCTTCGACGACCTTGAAATTATTCTCATCAAGCAAGTCTTGACATGATATGAAAATTATGCTTCTTGGGCGAGGGATTTCCGTCGGGCTCTCAACACAAAGGATAAAGAGAGCTTTATCGATGGCACAACAACTCCAACACCCACCGACGACCACCTCCACTGCCATTGGAACAGATGCAATATGTTCATTCGTTCATGGATCGGCAATTGTGTCTCGTCCGAGGTGGCTGCCAGCTTGCTGCCCACTGATTTTGCAAGCGAAATCTAGGCATACATCAAAGAGATGTATGGCAAGTTGGATCTTGCATAGACTTTCACTCTCTGACAAAGTCTCTTAGAGATCAAACAACATAATATGTCAATCAGGACATATTTCAACAAACTTAGCGGCCTTTGGAATGCTTTGGATGCCGCCAAAGAGATGCCCCTTGGGCCATCGAAACACTCCGACAATATCACCAGATTAAGGACCAAGAACGGCTAAGCAAGTTTTTCCTGGGCCTCAATGAAGTTTATTTACATTTTCAAACCTAGGTGCTTGCCTTTGATCAATCGCCGTCGCTTCACCGGACTTTCAAATTGGCCATCTAGGAGGAAAGCCAATAGCAAGTCAACATGGATGGCTCACAGCAAGGGAAAGCCTTGGCCTTTGCTGGCTCTCAGTCTTCCCACTCAAACACGAGAAAATTTAACTGACCGGCCATCCCAAGTTTAGATTTTAAAAAATGGCCTTGAAACTGTTTACAATTTTTTTTTATTTAGAGAAGCTGACGTGGTATTAGGAGCCATTAAACATGTAAAATGGGTTAAAATGAAAAAATTAAAACATATAAGGACAAAACATAATTAATGAAAGTTTTTAAAATTTGAAATTTACAAAAGAGCCCCAAATATTCAAATCGCTTAATCGAAACCAATTAAGGCAAAAATCGATATCTTCAATCCCTAAACGCATCTTAGCAATTTTCGGCGATATCAGTCCATATTCCGGCGATAACAGTCCACATTCCGCCGAATTTTCACACCCAAATTCAATCCTAAAGCTTCTTCCTTTCTTAAAACTATGGCTGACTTTAACAATGAGGAGGAAAACCCAACGCCTCTTCGAATCGTAGACTCCGGCCGTGCAAGCAATTCAATGGCTGCTCTGGTGGATCCTTCGATCAGTGAAGGTGTTCTAACAGCGGAGACAACGGCAGCACAACAAGAGAGAGAAGAGGAACAAAACGGTTCTGGAGGGGAAGAGGAGGTCGGGCAGAATTCAGGCTAGGAAGAGGAGTCCGGTGAGAGTTCAGAAGAGGAGGAGAAGGCCGTGGAGGAGGAGGCCGCCAAAGAGGAGGAGGCCGCCGAAGAAAAGGTATTTGTACTTGCCGAGACCTAAGATCACTTAAGCGATCCTTTGTATCGCTTAAGCGATTGATGGCTTTTACTCTTGATCGCTTAAGCTATTTTGGATTGCTTAAGAGTAAAATCGATGAATCGCTTAAGTATCTTAGATCCGCAAATGTTGATTCTGCCTCGCACAAGATCTCTCAACAATCTCAGAATCGCTTGCGATCTCTTCCGAGGCGGAACCAAATCTGCCTTAGATCTATAATCTCTTGTATGAGGCGTAATCGATCCTTTGTATCGCTTAAGCATTCGATCGCTTAAGAGATCTTGTAGGCGAATCATCTGTCGCAACGATTCTTAGGCGTATTTTGTTTATATTTGATTTGGTTGAATTTTTTTGCTGATATTTTGTTTATATCGATTGTGTAGATTTTTCGGAGCGTAAACTATAGAGAGTACGGATTGGAGGTTGTAAGCGATACAATACCGTACTTCCCTGTGAGGGTGACAGTGAGGTCAAGTTGGGATGTTTTAACGAGAATAACAGGGATTTTAGGGACAGTGAGGAATGGTGAAAGGAGATTCAAAGAGACTTGTTTCAGTCATTTTTGGGATATGGACACAAAATGGAAAAAGATATTCTGGGGGTCGGGAGTGCATTATATGTTGCTGCACTCAATAAAAAGCAACAAAAAGCACGAAATGTGGTTCATGGTGGATGGAAAGCCAGTACATTTCGGGATGATGGAATATGCGTTGGTGACTGGCTTAAGATGTGGGGAATTGCCAGGTGAGGTTGAGCAAAAAAGAATAACGGACAGTACGAGAGCCAAAAGGTTGGCTACCAAGGTTTTGGCATGGAAGAAGTCTATTAAGGCACAGGAATTAGAGGACAGGTTAAAAGATGGTGAGTTTAACGATTCAGAGACGTTCAAACTATGCTTGGTATTGTTCTTACATTCGATCCTAATGGCTAGTGACTCAACAAAATCCATTGATATTGATTGGGTGAAGTTTGTAAGCAACTTGAACTTCTTTAATGCTTATCCGTGGGGACGGGTATCATTTAAGTGAACCATGGAGTCCTTGCAAGCAAAAGACCTGGCGTTAAAGCACTCCCAATGGGCCAAGAAGAAAAGACCGGCGACGTACAATTTGTTTGGCTTCCCATGGGCAATGCAGGTAAATATTAATAGCTTTTTGTTATATTTTTTTTAATATATGTGTTTGAATTATGATATGGACTGTTTTTTTTAAATGTAGGCTTGGATTTATGAGGCCATCCCTGTCCTGGCTAAGGCAGGGGGAGGGGAAGATTCTGGGCTTCGGCTTGTGCAATGTACATTTCCTTAGGATGTTGCGGTGGCACGACCAGAAGTGTACCCATTCGGATTATGAGCAAATAGAGATTGAAATTCAATCAGCTCGGGTAAGATTAAAGGATTAAGCTTGAACATGCACTTGCTTTGAAATGTCGATTAAATCTGATTGATTTTGTTTCTTATTGCATGGGGTTGTCCGTACCTTCCTCACCGCTACTGGGGGTGAAGCGCAACAGCACTATGTCACATATTTTCGAGCACTGGAGGATAAAGGGATGAAGGGATAGACCGCCTGACACGAGACCTAGAAGGGTCACACATGTGAGGGCAGTTGCAGGGCCACTGCTTGAGAATGTGGTTAACGCCGAGGAGGATGAAGGCGCAATCGGTGGGAGGGAGGAAGAGGTTCGTATGCCTCAGCAAACCAGTACAACAAGTACCGCTTTGCCGAGGCGTGGGTCAGGAGAGTGAGGTGGTTGACCTCATAAAGAGTTTGTTTGATAAGATGGAAGAGCAGTTGAAAAGGGTGGAGGAGAAAGTGGATAAGGTGGCAAAGAAAGTTGTTAGGGTGGAGGAGGAAGTTGGTAGGGTGTAGGAGGAAGTTGGTGGAGTATTGAAGGCGGTTAAAATGCAACATGGGCTGAAAAGAGAGAGCTGAAAGAGCAGGTTTGTGAAATCGCCTTACACCGTACTAACACGTGGAATTAAGAGGAAAACAAAGAAACAAATTGAGGAAGAAGCCGAAATTGAGGGGGTTAAAGAGGTTTCTGGAGGAAGTGGGGCAGTTATAATAGAGGAGGTTGAGGCGGGAGGTGAAGGAAGCAGGGATGTACAAATGGAGGAAGGGGGAGGAAGCGGGCAAGCAAAAATGGAGTCCACTGTCGATTTGTATAGGCCAATAGAGGAGGAAAAGAAAAAACCCTTCTATGCCTATTACAATGAATCCGGAAGTGATGCCCTTGTAAAGTGTAAGACTGAGGATTATTCTCGGGATTGGTTTGAAAAGATTTTAACGATGGGCAGCTGGCTTCACGACTCGGTGAGTTATTTTCACTTAATTTTCCTTATTTTTGCTTATATTTTCCATGAGGTATTGTATACTTATCATGTTTTTTTTTATTTGATGCAGCACATCAATGAGATATTGGCACTGATGAGGCTGCAACAAACCTAGCAATGGTGATCTACTATATCCCGATTGTGCCATCACCGATGTGGCCTTTGGCCAAACACTGGCATCGACATATCGCAATTTATTGAAAAAGGCCATTGGTACATCTGTAGCAAAAGGAGCCAATCGAAAACGATCAGGCACAGAAGACTTGGACTGTGTCCCTAATGATTTTAAGTTTGATGACAGGATGATACAGTATGTAATAGGGGACAGGCCCAAATATGGCCACAATTGGGCAAAGGTTAAAAGTGTCTACTGCATCATCCTAGTCAAGGAAATGCACTGGATAGCAGTCGTCGTGCTCTTAGAGGAGAGGTTGCTGAAGATCCTTGACTGCAACCCAACAATTTGTCGAGACAAGCAGTTAGAGGCCGAGTTAGAGGGTTTAGCCGTGTTGTTCCCACGGCTGTTGCGCGAAAGCGGGATGTTTGAGCACCTCGGTGATAAAGCATTGACGGGAAAGTGGCCACTCAAGCGCTTTCCCGTCCCAACAAATTAGTCAAGGTAAATTTTGTATAAAACTAACTTACATAATACAATTGTTCTATAAGCTGATTCTAATGCTAATGGCATCTTCCTATTGTGGGTCATATGCCCTTAAATTTATTCAGTTCGACATGACCAACAGCCCGATGGACGGATTGAATAATGAAACAATGACCATCTTTCGGGAGCGTTGAGCTGTTGAGTGCTTCCATGGGGAAATGGATCTGTTTTGAATGACCACAACCCAATCAAAAGGTTTGGAACTTGTACTTTTAATTTTGTAGTTTATGTGATGTTGATGTTGATACTTGGGTTATGGTGCTGATGCTGCAGGTGTCATGCTTATACACAACTTTACCGAAATAGACGGACTCAGTGAACTTTTAAATCTTGACCTCCATAACTTCGGTTCATGAGGAGAGAACATTTTACTGTTCGGACATCCCAACTTTCCATTTAACAAATTGGCCCTGAAAAACTTTTTGTTTTTTTGTGTTTTATTTAGAAAAGCTAATGTGGTGCAGGTGTGCTGGATAATTTTGCAGGTTGCTGGCAAACAACGAGAGGGAACTCCTCAAACTGGCTTGGGCTGTCAGAGTAGCCTGCCGGCAAGGCATGTGCAATCAAGGCTGGTGGCCAGGATGAGGCATGTGCAATCAAGGCTACTGGCAAGCCATGGTACCATGAAATGATCTTAGACAATGATTATACCAAATTTGAAAACTTCTCATAGTGGGGGCATCTGCAATCAAGGCTGCTGGCAAGCCATGGTACCAAAGAATGATCTCAGACAGTGATTATACCGAATTCCAAAACTTGTCAAACTGGCTTAGGATTTATTCATTTTTGGCACTATTATGAATGATATTAAGTTTAAACTTTCAATTACATTGATGTCTCTTATATTTTGATTGTGAATGGATTAGATTGATATAAATGACTTCATTTTGCTGCTTATTTTTTTCGTATTTGGGAGTAAAATGTGTTATAAATGACAGATTATTACATAATACGGGAGAAATGTAGGATTCTTCTTTTTTTTTCATGATGGCTTAAGCGATATATGAGCGACCACAGATATCTCTTAAGCGACCAAGATTTTTTCTCAAATCTACAATCGCTTAAGCGACCAAGAGTGAAAGCGAAGAATCGCATGAGATACTAGAGGATTGCTTAAGCGATCATAGATCTGGGATGATTTTATTCTGCCTCGGAAGAGATCGCTTAAGAGATCCTAAATCGCTTAAGCCACCAAGAGTAAAAGTAAGGAATCGTTTAAGCGATAGAAGAGGATCTCTTAAGCGATCATAGATCTAGGCAGATTTTATTCTGCCTCGGAAGAGATCTCTTAAGAGATCCTAAATCGCTTACGTGACCAAGAGTAAAAGCGAGGAATCGCTTAAGCGATAGAAGAGGATCTCTTAAGCAATCATAGATCTGGGCAGATTTTATTCTGCCTCGGAAGAGATCGCTTAAGAGATCCTAAATCGCTTAAGCAACCAAGAGGATCGCTTAAGCGATTCCTTCGCTTAAGCGATAGAAGAGGATCGCTTAAGCGATCATAGATCTGGGCAAATTTTATTCTGCCTCGGATGAGATCGCTTAATCGATCTTAAATCGCTTAAGCGACCAAGAGTAAAAGCGATGAATCGCTACAGCGATACAAAAGGATCGCTTAAGCGATCATAGATTTGCGCAGATTTTATTCTCCCTCTGCTGAGATCGCTTAATCGATCCTTAAATTGCTTAGGCGACCAAGAGTAAAAGCGACGAATCGCTTCGGCGATACAAAAGGATCGCTTTAGCGATCATAGATCTGGCCATATTTTATTCTGATTAAGAGATCCTAAATTGCTTAAGACCAAGAGTCAAAGAAAGGAATCGCTTAAGCGATCATAGATCTGGGCCGATTTTATTCTGCCTCGGAAGAGATCGCTTAAGAGATCCCAAATCGCTTAGGCGACCAAGAGTAAAAGCGGCGAATCGCTTAAGCGATACCAAAGGATCGCTTATGCGATCATCTGTCTGGGCAGATTTTGTTCTTCCTTGGAAAAGATCGCTCAACCGACAAACTAAACACGTAAAATGGGTTAAAATGAAAGGATTAAAACATATTTTGGTCGAATAAAGAAAATAAATTTTTTTAAAAATTTGAAAATTCTCAAAAGAAGCCCCATTTACTGTTCACCTCACTTAATCGAAATTCATTAAGGCAAAAATCGATTTCTTGAACCAAACGGAGACAGGCGATTTCCAATCCAACCCCGCAAATTTCCACACCATATTCAATCGTAAACTCAATTTCTTGAACCCTAAACGGACTATAGACGCGATTTTCGGTTATAAGTCGTGAATTTCTATCGATTTCTTGAACCCTAAAATCGATTTCTTGAACCGTCAACGGAATCTGTGCGATTTCTAGCGATACAGCCCATATTTCCGATCCAAACTACAAATTTTCACACCAAATTCAATCCAAAACCATGGCTGACACTCACAATGATGACGACAACCCAACGCCACTTCAAATCCTAGATTCCGGTGGCGCAAGCAGTTCAATGGCTACTCTGGTGGATCATCTGATCAGTGAACGTGGTCGACAGGGAGAGGAGACACCGGCCGCACAAGAACAGAGGGAAGAATTGTCAAACGGTTCTGAAGACAAGGAGTCGGGCGATCATTCAGGCCGGAGGAGGATTCCGGTGACAATTCAGGGTAGGAGGAGTCTTTTGAGGATTCAGGCGACGAGGATGAGGCCGATGAGAACGAGCAGGCCGCCGAAGAAAGGGTACGTTCTTAACTGTCGCTTAAGAGATCATTTGGAGTCAGAATCATAGATATAAAATCGCTTAAGCGATCTTGCACGAGGCAGAGTCAAGATCTCTTAACCGATCTGACATTGCTTAACGGACCAAAGTCGTAATCTTTTGTTGCTGATATCTTGTTTATTAGTTGTTTAGGTTTATTTCTGTTGCTTACATTTTGTTTATATCGATTGTGCAGATTATGCGGGCCGTAAACATCAAAGACTACGAGTTGGACCTTATAGGCAATAAGGTGCCCTACTTCCCTGCAAGGGTGACGGTCAGGTCCGGTTGGGAAGTTTTTGACAGAATACAGGACATTTTGGATGGAATTAGGAGTGGTAAATGAGATTTTAGTGAAACTTGTTTCGGTCGGTTTTTACGACTCGAAAATCATTAGAAAAGGGCATTTTGGGGGCAGGGAGTGCATTACATGTTGCTGCACTCAGTAAGATGCAAAAAAAAAAAAAAATGTGGTTTGTGGTGGGCGGAAAGCCACTATGTTTTGGCATGATGGAATATGCCCTCGTGACGGGCTTAGGATGTGGGGAAGTGCCAGAAAAGAAGGCAGAGAGAGTAAAGAATAGTCGAGGAGCCATACAGTTTCTTACTAAAGTTTTGCAAGGGGCTAACTCTATTACAACACAGGGTTTAGAGAAGAGTCTAGAAACAGTTGACTATACTGTTAAAGAGAAGATAAAAGTGTGCTTGGTTTTGTTTTTACATTCGATCTTATTAGCTGGTGACTCAACAAAAGCTGTTGAGAAAGATTAGTTGTTGTTTGCAAGCAACATGAAGTTCTTTAATTCTTATCCATGGGGACTGAAATCATATGAGCGAACCATCAGCAGCCTAACAAAACTAGACATGGCGTTAAAGCAGTCCCAATGGGATGGGAAGGATAAACCAAGCACGTACAATTTGTTTGGCTTCCCATGGGCAATGCAGGTAAATATTAATAGCTTTTTATTATATTTTTTGTAATATGTGTTTGAATTATGATATGGACTGTTTTTTTTTTTTTCCAATGTAGGCTTGGATGTATGAGGTCATCCCTATCTTCGCTAAGAGGGGGAGGAGCAACAGTTTGGCTATGCAACAGCAATTTCCTAAGATGTTGCGGTGGCATGTCCAGAGGTACACCCATTCGGATTACGACCAAATAGACATTGACATTAAAGCGGCTGGGGTAAGATTGAAGGACTAAGCTTTTGCATATGCAGTCGCTTTAATCTGATTGATTTAGTTTCTTATTGCAGGGACTCGTCCATCCCTTTCTCACCGCTACTAGGGCTGAAGCGGAAGAGGACTATGTCAAATCTTTTAAGGCACTGGAGGATGAAAGCGATGAAGGGATAGATCGCCTGATGCGAGACCTAGAAGGGGTCACGCATGTGATGGCAGTTGCGGGGCCACTGCTTCAGAATGTGGTTGACACCAAAGAGGATGAAGGCACAATCGGTGGGAGGGAGGGGAGGGGAGGGAGGGGGAGGGGAGGGAGGAAGAGGTTCGTATGCCTCAGCAAACCGGTACAACAAGTACCGCTTTGCCGAGACATCGACTTTAGGAGAATGAGGTTGTTGACCTCATAAACGGCTTGTTTGAGAGTTTTACAACAGCCGTTGAAGCAAGGTTTGAGAGTTTTACAACAGGCGTTTATGCAAGGTTTGACAAGATGGAAGAGTGCCTGAAAAGGTTGGAGGAGAAAGTGTATAAGGTGCAAGAGAAAGTTGGTACAGTGGAGGAGGAAGTTGGTGGAGAATTAAAGGCTATTGAAGTGCAGACTGGCTTGAATAGAGAGAGCCGGAAGAGCAAGTTTGTGAAATCACCTTACATGGTAGTGACACGGGGAAAGAAAAAGAAAATGAAGAAACAAATGGAGCAAGAACCAGAAATAGAGGAGGTTGGTGGAGGAAGTGGGGCGGTGATAATGGAGGAGGGCGAGGTGGGAGGCGAAGGAAGCGAGGATGTAAAAATAGAGGAAGCGGGAGGAAGTGGGCAAGGGGAATTGCAGTCAAATGTCAATTTGTATAGGCCAATAGAGGAAAAGAAAAAACTCTTCTATGCCTATTACAATGGATCAGGAAGTAATGGCCATATAAAGTGTAAGATAGGGGATTATCCCCAGGAATGGTTTAGGAAGTTGTTGACGATGGGCACATGGCTTGAGGACTCAATGAGTTTTTTTTGCTTAATTTTCCTTATTTTTGCCTATGTTTTCCATACTTATCTTGTTGTTTTTATTTGATGCAATATATCGATGAGATATTGGTACTAATGAGGCAACGACAGACTATTGATGGTAATCTGTTGTATCCCAACTGTGCCATAACTGATGTGGCATTTGGCCAAAGGCTTGTTTCGACATATCGCACTTTACTTAAAAATGCCGCTACTAGTGGTGCAGTAAAAGGACCGAAGCGAAAAATATTGGCCCCTACAGATGGACTACATCCCTGATGATTTTCATTTTGATGACAGAATGATGCAGTATATACGGGGGGATCAACCCAAATATGGCCACAGTTGGGCCTTTGTTAAAAGAGTGTATTGCATCATCCTCGTCAAATAGATGCACTGGATAGCACTCATTGCACATCTAGAGGATGGGTTGTTGAAGATCCTTGACTACAACCCCACTATTTGTCAAGACAAGCAGTTAGAGGTAGAGTTGGAGCCACTGTCCAGGTTGTTCCCGCGGCAGTTAAGTGACAGCGGGATGTTTGCGCACTTGAGTGATGAAGTACTAACTGGAAAGTGGCCAATTAAGTGCTCTACCGGCCCAATAAATGAGTCAAGGTAACTTTTGTATAAAACTAACTTATATAATACAATTGTTCTATAAGTTTATTCTAATGCTAATGTCTCTTCCTATTGTAGTGCTGAATGTGGGGTATATGCCCTGAAATTTATTGAGTTCGACATGACCAACACCTCGATGGATGGGTTGAATGATGAAACAATGACAGACTGTCGGGAGGGCTGGGCTGTCGACTGCTTCCATGGGCAGATGGATCCGTTTTGAGTTAGCAGAGAGGTTGCTGGGAAGGCATGGTACAAAACAATGATCTCAGAGAGGTTGCTGGCAGTGTATAGGAAATTTTTGTAAAGAATTGTCTGACATTTGGGAGATAATTTTTTTTGTCCATATAAGATATCTCATGAGCAGGTTGAATTTACTATGTATGGTGTGATCATTTGCTTCACCCAAGCCGGATAATGGTTTTTTAGCGTTTTGTTTCATTTATGTTTCGATTACATTGATGTCTCCTATATTTTGATTTGTGATGAATTTGATTGATACAAATTCTTTTCGGATTTGCCAGGGAAACAAGTGATGTACAAATGTTTCCCAAATGACTAAGACTTATCCAGATATGATCGCTTAAGCGATCTAAAATCCCTTAAGCGATAGAGATTCATTTAGGAAGCATCGCTTAAGCGAAACGTCAAATCGCTTAAGCGATTACCATTTGGGCAGATGTTCATTCTGCCTTGATAAAGATAGTTTAAGCGATACGTCAGATCGCTTAATGATTACCCTGTTAGAGTAGATGCCCTAGAGCCAATCAATTATTGTAGAATTGACTCTTTGTAATAATGTTCATTAATCAATAATAAAAGGCATTTTATTCTATATCGCGTAAATCATTATTATTGCAATATGTATTGATATATGTCCTTAGAATGGTAGAACCGTGACGAGGGTATCAAGTGTTTCAAATCTTGATAGTGAGAACCCTATGAGCACATATGGTGGCCATTCTAGAAACGTCCGTAGCCCCAGTTATTATTCTGAAGTAAGGGCACGATAATACGGTAAGGCTATCATAGTGTTGAACGACCTGCCGAAAGGCAAAGGATCGATCTCACTTGTCAAGGTTGTTCGGTGACAACCTGGTGCAACACATGGGTGCTTGTTATAGGCGGATATACCACAAAGCAAGTTCACGGATGACCCACCCACCAGAGGATTCCATATGGATGGTAACCCCGTGTCTATGGAACAAATCCTCTAACGAATGGTGGTGCATGTGATCCTTAGACTTGAGATCACCGGAGTGCCTTGTGCACCGATTGGTACAGTTTGACACTAGCCTAACGCAGTTCTATTCAGAGTCAAGACGGTGGTGATTGGCTATATCAAGGAGTGTATCAAGACTATGGTGGATTGATAAAGGATTCATCACTCCCGGTGCGGGAGAAGTTATCTCACGGCGCAATTCAAGATATGGCAATGACACTAAAATCGTGGGCCACAGTGGGATTGAGTTGTTGCTCTATCCAGATTATAATACGGGTCATTGGTCCAGAAACTAAATATATAATATCGAGAGTAACCGAAGGTTGACACTATTTCTATGCCTTCGCCTCGCCGAGATAACGTATGATGAAAGGATCGTATTGTACGGTAACCATATCGCTGATGTAGCTACTTTGTGAATCCGAATCTATCGGGTGGCCATGATGCCTTGCTAGGGGCCAATCTTCGTCGTATTAGTGAGACGATTAATTGGTGTTAATCGCGATATCATACACCGGTATGATGAGGAGCCTATGGGTCACACACATAGAAGATAATTTAAGAGCTAAGAAGAAAGAAGGGTGTTTTCGCTTTTTTAGGCGAAAGGGTATTTTGGTAATTTCACAAAGGCAATTAAATTTGCCGAGGTCGTAGCCTTTTATTTAATTTGTTAAAAAAATTAAATAAGTGAAATTACGGTTAAATGTGTGTTCGCACATATTTAATTAAATCATCATTATTGTTAAATGTTAATTAAATATTAATTGATTTTAATTAAGATAATGATGAATTAAATTAAAATATCAAATTGGGAGTGTTTGGCAACATGGGGTGTTTGGGTTGGAGCCCAAGCCCATTCCATGTGGGAATAGGGCAACTTGGTTTGCCTATAAAAGGAATAGTGTTTGTGTGATTTTTTTAATTGATTTTTGCCTTTGAAAACAAACACACACAAAGATCCCCTTTTACACTCACTCCCACGCCACTTTCATCTTTTTGATTGAAAAAATCAAATACTGATTTTTTCTTCTTGATTTCTTAAGGCCAAGGAGGATCTAGCAAATCCCTCCTTGGTTCTTGTTGATTGTCTTCGTGTGGACCTCTACGGTTCGATCCTACACTTGGATCGGTAGCAAACACATTCAGGGACAACATTGGTGGAGCCTCCAAACGTGGGTATGAATCTAAACCTTTGGATTTATATATTTTCTGCAGATTCTTATTATGCATAAACTGTAAAATCTATGCCTTGATTTTGGGTTCTAAGGAACGATCGTGGTTGTAAAATTCTTTTTGTTTTCCGCTGCGCAACCGGGTCGTTTCCTAACATACCCATATAGGCAGATGTTCATTCTGCCTTGATAAAGATCGCTTAAGCGATCCTATATCGCTTAAGCGATAGAGACTCGTTTAGGAAGCATCGCCTAAGCGATACGTCAGATCGCTTAAGCGATTACCCATATGGGCAGATGTTCATTCGGCCTTGATAATGATCGCTTAAGCGACACAGACTCGTTTAGGAAGCATCACCTAAGCGATACATCAGATCGCTTAAGCAATTACCCATATGGGCAGATGTTCAATCTGCCTTGACAATGATCGCTTAAGCAATCCTATATCGCTTAAGCGACAGAGACTCATTTAGGAAGCATCGCTTAAGCGAAACGTCAGATCTCTTAAGCGATTAACACTATACTAAACATATAGGGTCTACAATTCGTCTCAGTGGACTATGACCTTATTATATTTATATTAAACCTATAGTTCTTTTACGTCAGTACGAAACATATAAAGTGTAGAATGTATACCTCTTTGCTAAAGATATAGGGTTTCGATTCTCTTTGTGGACTATGCCATTTATATTAAACCTATAGTTCTTTTACGCATTATGAAACATATAAAGTGTAGAATGTATACCTCTTTGCTAAAGATATAGGGTTTACGATTCGTCTGAGTGGACTATGACCGTTATTATATTTATATTAAACCTATAGTTCTTTTACGTCAGTATGAAACATATAAAGTGTAGAATGTATACCTCTTTGCTAAAGATATAGGGTTTATGATTCGTCTTTGTGGACTATGACCGTTATTATATTAAACCTTATATTCTTTTACGTCGTATACATAAGGTTTGATTCATCTGGACTATGACCGTTATTATATTTATATTAAACCTATAGTTCTTTTACGTCAGAAACATATAAAGTGTAGAATGTATACCTCTTTGCTAAAGATATAGGGTTTAGATTCGCTAGACTATGTGTATACCTCTTTAAAGATAGGGTTTACTATCTGCCCTAAAGGACTATGACCGTTATTATATTTATATTAAACCTATAGTTCTTTTACGCGCATGAAACATATAAAGTGTAGAATGTATACCTCTTTGCTAAAGATATAGGGTTTACTATCTGCCTCTGGACTATGACCGTTATTATATTTATATTAAACCTATATTTCTTTACGATGAAACATATAAAGTGTAGAATGTATACCTCTTTGCTAAAGATATAGGTTTATGATTCTTTGTGGACTATGACCGTTATTATATTTATATTAAACTTATAGTTCTTTTACGTCAGTATGAAACATATAAAGTGTAGAATATATACCTCTTTGCTAAAGATATAAGGTTTACGATTCATCTCAGTGGACTATGACCGTTATTATATTTATATTAAACCTATAGTTCTTTTACGTCAGTATGAAACATATAAAGTGTAGAATATATACCTCTTTGCTAAAGATATAGGGTTTATGATTCGTCTTTGTGGACTATGACCGTTATTATATTTATATTAAACATATAGTTCTTTTACGTCAGTATGAAACATATAAAGTGTAGAATGTATACCTCTTTGCTAAAGATATAAGGTTTACGATTCGTCTCAGTGGACTATGACCGTTATTATATTTATATTAAACCTATAGTTCTTTTACGTCAGTATGAAACATATAAAGTGTAGAATGTATTCCTCTATACTAAACATATAGGGTTTACGATTCGTCTCAGTGGACTATGACCATTATTATATTTATATTAAACCTATAGTTCTTTTATGTCAGTATGAAACATATAAAGTGTAGAATGTATACCTCTATGCTAAACATATAGGGTTTATGATTCGTGTTTGTTCAGAACATAAAGGGTGCATTTGGTTGAATATTCGTATAAATATTATAAATCCTATTCCCATATTATTTCTTTGTTTAATTATTTAGCAAATATAAGTATTTTTTTTAATAAATTTTAGACCCATTAACTGAATTAATTTAATTAATACTACCTAAAAAAGTTTCAAAAGTAACAAAAACACCCCCACCCACCAAACCTCATAGATTTCGGCACCACCGACGGCTACAAATGACCGAAAATGGTCAGTAATTAATAGATGTGACATTTTTCGGCCAGATCCATTGTGGATCTGGCCGAAAAAGGCCACATCAGGCCGTCATCAACTTTCAAATGAAATGGCTGACGTTGATGGTCAACGACGGCCAAATCTTGGGCATCGTTGACTGAAAACGACGGGCATATCTTTGGCCATCGTTGAAGCTAAATATCACATATTCTGTCCGTCGACGGCCAGATATGGCCGTGATCTGGCCTTTTCCGGCCACATCCGTGGTCGGTGTGGTTGGAAAAGGCCATATCGACGCCCTGTCAGCCTGATCAGCCGCAATGCATCGTAACGCCCTTTCCCGACAGGTTTCTGATGGTGGTGACCGGGATCTGGGAAATGGGGTAGGTAGGGGTGTATTTGTCAAATTTTTAAATCTTTCGTTGGTCCATTAAGCGATTGTAATAAAAGGAACTTCGTTTACACAGGGTCGCTTAAGCGATCATATATATCGCTTAAGCGATTCTTTACTTTTTCAGTTGATCGCTTAAGCGATCATGGATCGCCTAAGCGATCATGTGATTGGCAGAATAAAATCTGCCCAGGTGCATGATCGCCTACGCGATTCTTCTCTTTTTGTGTTCGTTGATTAGGCGATCGTAAATCGCTTAAACGATCGTGCACCTGGGCAGAATCAAATATTTCCAGGTGCACGATCGTTAAGCGATCCCTGATATCGCTTAAGCGATTCTTTTCTTTTTGCCTTGGTCGATTCAGTGAACGTGAATCATCTGCCCAGTTGCACGATCGCTTAAGCGATCCTAGATATCACTTAAGCAATTTTTGTCTTTTAGCCTTGGTCGATTAAGCGATCATGTGATTGGCATAATCAAATCTGCCCAGGTGCATGATTGCTTAAGCAATCCTAGTAGAATCGCTTAAACGATTCTTCTACTTTTGTCTTCGTCGATTAAGCGATCGTAAATCGCTTAAGTGATCGCGCACCTGGGTAGAATCAAATATTTCTAGGTGCACGATCGCTTAAGCGATCCGTGATATCGCTTAAGCGATTCTTGTCTTTTTCTCTTGCTCGATTGGGCGAACGTGGATCGCTTAAGCGATCCTAGATATCGCTTAAGCAATTCTTGTCTTTTTGTCTTGGTCGATTAAGCGATCGTGGATCGCTTAAGCGATCATGTGATTGGCAGAATCAAATCTGCCCAGGTGCATGATCACTTAAGCGATTCTTCTCTTTTTGTCTTCATCGATTAGGCGATCGTAAATCGCTTAAGCGATCATGTGATTAAGCGAATCAAATGCGCTGGTGCATGATCGCAGGGCGATTCTTCTCTTTTTGTCTTCAGTCGATTACGATCGTAAATCGCGATCATGCGCATGAGCTGGCGAATCAAATATTTCCAGGTGCACGATCTCTTAAGCAATCCGTGATATCGCTTAAGCGATTCTTGTCTTTTTGTCTAGGTTGATTCAGCGAACGTGAATCGCTTAAGCGATCCTGTTTGAAAAACCCTTAGTCGCTTAAGCGATCATTGGCGATATATACTTTTCCAGCTTTTCTCCTGAATTTTGACAAACTAAAATTACCAATACGTATTAATTCCATACTTTCTCCTCAATTTGACAACCTAATTCCAAACTAAAATCAACAACAAATATTCAGGCCATGTAACAAGAAATATAAAATTTATAACATCAATAATTGAAAACAATAACTCATCAACGGTTGGCCTTGGCAACTTGCTGAATTTCATCCTTCTTCGAACCTAATTTTCTGGATGTGCATGTGATTGCTTTTGGCAACTGCTTCTCTTGTGGCTAGGTTGCTTGCAAATTGAGCACTTATTCATCTTCTGCAAAACCTCAAGGGCTGATGGAATACGCTTAACTCTTTTTCTCCCCTTTGCTATCTTCTTGAATGGCGGGTGGATGATAATGTTAGCCACTTCTGGCGGCACTACCTACTCCTCTTCTGGAGGCACCGAATATATCGTTTCTGAATAAGCTAACAAGTAGTGATCTGTCATATAGAGAGGGGAGCAAAGTTCCATCTAATTTCTTGAACCAAAATCCGGCTTCCGTTGGTGTTTCAGTGCTGCTAGTGCATGAGGACAAGGTAAACGTTGAATGTCAAACACTTTACAATTGCAAGTTTTTCTAACAAGGTTAACTAGAGCATCCGGACCATGGCCGCGCACAGTGAACTCTTGAGCATTAAGAGGAATAGGCAAAGTTGCATTTGGACAGCCTTCCATACGTTCTCGCAATAATTTTTCAGCTGACGGAACAAGGGTTGTAGTAAAATTATCTGACTCCGTACGACGCTCATGGAACCACCGCGACAGTGTCCTTTGGATTGCATCAAAAAGTGCAACTATTGGAAACTCTCTTTCTATTAACAACTTCGAATTTATGGACTCGGTTATGTTTGTGGTCATGACATCAAACCTTCTTCCAGGAAAGTAAGCTCTACTCCATCACTCGAAACCAACATCATGCTCAAGATACTTAGCAACTCTATGATCCTTGATTCGGATTTGCTGGAACTGCTCCTCGAACGCATCAACCCGATAAGCTTTTGCTGCCATGTAGTATGTTTGAAGGAGGCCAACACACTTAAACTTTTGTTTTATATTCTCACCAAGGTGCCTCATACAAAATCCGTGATGTGCTTGATGGTAAATAGTGGCAATCCCCTTCTTTATAGAGTTGTGCTATCGGATATTATGCACAACTCGTCCGTGTCAGGCACTATCGTACGTAACTGCTGAAAAAATCAAGTCCACGACTCATCATTCTCAGAGTCAACCACACACCATGCAACAGGATATGTGTGATTCTCGTTGTCCTGTGCAGTGGCCACCAACAATGTACCTCCATACTTTCCCGTCAGAAAGCAACCATCAACAGCCAACACCTTTCTCATGTTTACAAAACCCTTTATAGCAGAACCGTAAGGAATAAAAAAATATTTAAACATCATATTCCTATCCTACTTCAAAGCCGTCTTGCCGCCTTGGTTTGTCAACTCAAGCATATAACGGTACGCTTCTAATACTGCATACCCGTGCTCCGGCGTGCCCCTAACAAAATCTTGTGCATGTTGTCTCC
Source organism: Pistacia atlantica (assembly GCA_026229545.1). Taxonomy (NCBI): domain Eukaryota; kingdom Viridiplantae; phylum Streptophyta; class Magnoliopsida; order Sapindales; family Anacardiaceae; genus Pistacia; species Pistacia atlantica. The sequence continues at coordinate 11,076,647 of CM047900.1, forward strand.
TTTCCAGCATTTCCAGTAACTAACAGCACATCCCAACTCTGTGTGCACAAGTCTCTAAATGTCTTTAGGAGATGGACCTTTCCCTTCAACGAACCGACTTTTGACAAATTGTCCAATAATATCAGCGGACACTTGTCGATGCTCACCTGAAATATGTCCCAAACCACAAGTGTGCTCATGGGTATATGTGCTAAGCATAAATTTTTCCAACTCCACCAACCTTCTACAATAAATCCGCCACTTGCACTTTCGGTCACGACATGCAACTGTCACAGCCAATGAATTTAACTTTTTGGTGATGAACTCAAAATTACCTCTCACGGCAACAAGTTTTAGCTTCCTCACCACTTCCTCTTTGTTGTCAAATAAATACCCTATGTGCAACTCCGATCCATCCGTAAAAACATGAGCTGATTCACTATTACCTACAATTGCGCTCTCTGAACCTGCATAAACGACCATGGTGTTCTCTTCCTCACAATCTACGCCTTTTGCATAATCTGTATTTAAAGGAATCTCTACATCTGTGGGAACATCTACGGGGTCCTCCTCCTCAACATTTTCATTCGGCCCCCCATCACCAACCTCTTCTACAGTGTCCTCCTCACCACCCAATTGACCGTCTACTCTTGATTTTTCAACTAACAAATCATTGGCCTCGTAGTTCAAATTAAAACCAGGCAAATCTCCGCCTACTTCCTCGTTATCCCCTTCCTTTGAACCAACTTCGAACGGTTTTTCTACAAGAGAAACCCTTAAAATCGGCCTCCAACCATTATCGACCTCATCAATCATATATAACTTCACACTTTCATCCGACTTTAATATAACAGGAGGTACCTTATAATTTTCAGGAACTCTGCTTAAAAGATACTTCACAACTATATCACTACGCGAGCAACGCAAATTACCTCTTCTAATTATTTCATCAATCAACTCATCAAAACTAACCTCTGTGCTCACAGCAATTGGTATAGCTTCTTTGCTCTTCCCAATCCACTGCCAGCTACGTGCTCCCTCCACCCACTCACCAAAATATTCAACACCCAAAACAACTTGTCCCATGTGTAATAATAGCCAACTACCTGTAATGCAAGAAAAAAAATTATTAAATGTTGTACTAAGGGTTCAAATATTTTAAAAAGAATCTGCACAATGCTTATATGGTCTGCTGTATCGCTTAAGCGATCATGGTTATTTATACTGGATCGCTTAAGCGATACAATTGATCGCTTAAGCGATCCAGTATAAACAACCATGATCGCTTAAGTGATCTGCTCCTATACACTAGACTTTTACCAGATCGTTTAAGCGATCTATCTGCTGCATTACCAGACCTACCAGATCGCTTAAGCGATCCATCATACCCATAACCCATTTTCTGTCATCTCCACCTACAATCGATTCCATCATACCCAAAACACATACCCAGAACAAATTTTCAACAAATTTCACTCTTTTCAACTTGCATTACATCAAACACAACCCAACAACCTAAACAACTAAATCAAAATAATAACCCAAACCCCATCCATTATTAAATCTTTGTGAATCTAAATATAAAATGTAAAAAGGAAATACACATACTTAAAAGAAATGTCAGGAGGAGGAGGAGGAGGAGGAGGAAGGGGATCTTTGGCGGAGAAGATCTTAATGGTGGAGGAAGAATAAAGTGTTAATGGCGGAGGAACAAGAAGATATAGAGGAATGAGGAAGAAGAAGAAGATGCAAAGGAAAGAGGGAGAAGAAGAAGATGCAAAGGAAAGAGGGAGAAGAAGAAGATGTAGACGAAGCTAAGAAGAAGAGAAGAAGATGCAGAGGTAGAGATGCGTTAATGGCGGGAAGGTGTTTGGGTTTGTTTGCAACAATTTCAGTTTGTGGGAATATAGTATAATTTTGAAAAGATTACATAATACTTCATAAATCCTAATTAAGCACTAATTACCCTTAATCAATAATATGGCTATTGAGTTAACACTTTAAAACTTGATAGCCTTTTAATTAAATGCAAACTTGAAATGTCCTTTTAATAAACGGCCCCCTCAAACACTCACACCTATCTCTCAAATGAAGACCTTCTACGACATTTAAGTTTGCAAAAGCCTAAAAGTGAGTTTTTATAAGCAATAATGAACGGCCGGATTTAATTCATCCATCCAATGGCCCAAACTCCTCTCATGGGTCAACCGGGTCAACACATGCAAATGGGCTAGGCCTTATTTCTTCTCTTCACACTTCAAACGGCCCACCATTATCAAATGGGTCAAATATCCTTTATGGCCTGGCTCTTCAAAACAAGGCAAGCTCAAGTTTTATTGTGATTATTGCAAATGTTGTAATCACAATCGGGATCACTACTAGAAGCTTCATGGGTGTCCCACTAAGGACAAAAATGGCACCCCTTTAGTCCATCAAGTTTTTAGCCATTCTTCAGGAGATTCTGTTTCAGTACCCTTGATTAGCCCAGAATAATACACTCAGCTCCTCCAAATGCTAAACAACACTCCACAAGCATCACCATCATCATATGCAAGTATATATTTCTGTTTCAATTTTATTAAAGACAATGTTTGGATAATTGATTTAGGAGCTAGTAACCACATAATTTGTAACCGAAATTTTTCCATACCTATACCATTAACACCACCAGCACTTCCATCCAAATGCCAAATGACAATATTGCCCCTGCAACCCACATAGGCACTGTTCATATAACTGAACTTTTAGTACTTAAAAATATACTATGTGTTCCAAAATTTCATTTCAATCTAATTTCTGTGTCTAAACTCCGTCATGACAATCATCATCGTTTGCATTTTCTCCCTACAAAATGTGAATTTGAGGACCCTTCAACTGGGAAACTAATGGACTTGGGTAGAGTCAATAACAGTTTTTACTATTGGACTCTTGATGTCTCTTTTCCTTTTTTTTTTTGAATTGTATTACACCCAACAAAATTTCTTGTAATACAAATATTAATAAAAACCTATTATTTTACATTAAAGACTGGGTCACAATGCGTCCATTTTCCAACCCAAATGTCCAATTTGCCCATTTGCCAAACAATCCCAAAACACATTTCCCATTAGCACCACTACAACCACTTGTCCTTTTGCACTCATACACCTATACATTTGGGGTTCGTATCGCACACCCAATCATGATGGGGCTAGGTATTTTCTTATTATTGTCAATGATTTTTCTCATGGTACATGGGTCTTTCTCATGCAACACAAAGCCCAAACCTCAACTCACATTAAGAATTTCCGAGCCATGGTCAATACTTATTTTCATACATTTGTCCAAATGATTCATTCTGATAATGCAAAAGAATTCACTAATCTTACTTGTTCCTCACTTTTTTTATCCCTTGGAATTTTACATGAGAGTTCTTGCAATTATACTTCTCAACAAAACGGGGTGTAGAACGAAAACATCGACACTTATTAGAAGTAACTTGTGCCCTTAAACATAAAGCCAACATTGTTCTTTTTGTGTGTGCAAGTTCAACAGATCATCAATGGCATCAACCTTACAAGATCAATCTATTGTGTAACTATAGATTTTTACCGTTTACAATAGCCCAATATGCATATTCTAACTTGTGCCTAGTATCCAATACCATTATAGTGAATATCATTAAGTTGATATTATCAACATTAGCCCAATATTTATCATGTTTTGCCTTCATCTTAGCTGCCATAAAACGTAAGCAGGATCATTACTATTACACCATGTTTTTATCTTCAATCCAATGCCATATATCGCTTCCATGTATCCATTAAAAGTAACATAAAGAGAGCCAGACACACGTAGAGTTGCATCATAAAAAACTTTTAGAAAAGGCAACAAGTATCGAGCATAATTCCAATTAGTTGACATAGGCAAACCTTTTGACCTTTCTGCGATAGTAAGCTCATCTTTATACTTAGGGTCTTGGATTTTCAACAACTCAAATGCTCTCTAAAATTTTAAAGCCACCTCCAACATCAAATAAGTGGAGTTCCATCTTGTTTCTACATCAAGAACTAGAAAACTTTTAGTTTCCAATTTTTCTTGCTCTACACACTCCTTAAACCTTTGTAATCTCGTTGGAGAAGACCTCACATACCTCACTGCAGAACGAATTCTAAATATTGGGTCATCGGGCTCTTTTAACCACTCTTTAACAGTTAGACTCAATAAAGGAGCAGAACATCTCATTTGAAAAAAGTCACGATTCAAGACACTTTCATTCCAACGTTCTAACCGATGCTTAAGATAAGTTATTCCAACATCATTAGAATTTGCATTGCAACAGTCACGGTGAACACCTTAGAAATACCCCAATCAATCAAACATTTCTCAATTGACTTACCAATAGTTAAACCTTTATGACTAGTGATTGGACAAAAGTTTAAAATCTTTTTGTTCTGTTTCCAATCATCATAAATAAAGTGAGCCATAAGACACATGTAATTGAGGTTTTGACAAGAAGTCCATGTGTCAATGATGAGACAAACACTATGAGAATTCTTACTAAAATAATTCTTCAACTTTTGTCTCTCATCATAATCAATTTTCAAACAATCTCTAGTCAGAGTAGTACGACTAGGTACTTGAAACCTAGGTTGTACAATACTCATCATTCAACAAAACTCCTCATGCTCCACTATCCTAAAGGGCAACTCATCAAGAATTATCATTTTAGCTACAACATCTCTAATCAAATCTTGATCAAATTTCCAAGCCAAAGGTGAAGGATGTTCGGAGGCAAAAGTAGTTGCAACACCACTTAAGTGCTCACCTGAGTGCTGTTGAAAGACTAAAGTTCTTTGTTTCTTGTCCACCACATTGAAATGATATTTTTTTAAACCTAGCTAAGTGATTATGTAGAGAATTAGTACCACTTTTGGTTGGACAAGCAAGAATAGACCCACAATAATTACATGTAGATGTCATATTATCCTTATCCTCACAAGGGTTTTTAGTGAAATGGTCCCATATTTCTGAAGCATTCTTTCTAGTAGTAGAACTCACACGTTTGGGAGCTGTAGTTGGCCGTGGAGGCATAGAACTCACATGAGTAGGACTCTCACTTTCTCTCACTCGGATCGACATATTAGTGTCACTGCTTACCCCACAAGTAAAATTAGTATTTTCACCAATGAAGGACATCGATAATACCAATACAAAGGTGTCAAAAATATTGCTACACCAATTACCAAGCAAAACATCAACCAAGTAATAACATAACAACATTCAAATTGATCATACAAAAAATGCATCGATTTCTTTGAAACAACCCTGCCAATCTCTTACTTCTTTGAAAAATTGGCTAAACCAATCACATTTTAAAGTATATTTTAGACAAAATTTCTTTCAAAGTCTAGTTACAAACAAATGCATAACAACAATATTTTTGGGTTCTTTCTGTTGATTTAAAGTTTGAGAGCAAGATTCATTATGTCTAAGCTAGGTGTATATTTAAATTTGGTACTAGTATAATTTCTTTGTATCAATAAGGCAGTTAAAGTTCTTTAACCTAGCCTCTAGAAATCTCCTTAAAACATTTCAGATTCAAAAGCTAAAATGAGAAACTCAAATAAAAAACATCAACAATACCGTAAAAAGACTGTAAAGATGGTTTTAATTGCAAAATCTAATCCTAACCTTGTCAAATCAGTCTGGCGCCAAAGACTTTTGAGAAGACTTTTGACGTTTGGGATACGAGATTGGACGGGAGAAAGACGACAAAAGGATGTATTAAGTATTAACATCTTTTGTTCAAAGTGTGTTGTGGTGCCAAAGACTTTCGCGGAGACTTTGTGCGTTTGGGATACGAGATCGGATGGGATAAAGTTATGCCAATTCGATTCACATTTTGGTCTCATATAAATGTTCATGATTTATTTAATTTTATTTGTTAATTCTGAAATTTAAAACCATTTTCTGAAAAAATGCAGTTTAATTAGTCTAGTTTTTCATAAAATAAAGAGTAAACGACATATTGCCACCCAAGGTTTGACAAAATCTCAAATGAGTACCACAGGTTCAATTTATTCCAGATTCCCACCCTTAAAGTGACAGAAAAACGTTTGATATAACGGTAAAGGGGTAAATTGGTCATTTTACATGGGCGGTGCACGTTAGCAGACCACCGCTGTAATGATCCTCCCACGCACGTTAGCGAACCACCAGCCGTAAACTTTTTCGCTCTTTTTCCGACGATTTTTCCACCCAAAATCACCCTTGTCACCACCATTTGACTCCTCCAATCCTCGCCTACAAAACCCCTAACGTTTCTAGCCACTACATCGCTTGCCGTCCCACCGCTTCATCGAAAACGGCCGAAGAACACGAACTCTCGGCCGGCGAATGACGCACCCGAGACTGCTGGGGACATGGGGATTTTATAGATCTGGATACGGTGGTTTCATTGGTGGTGTCAAATTGGATTTTCACCGCCGGAATCGACCAGAATCCGGTGAAGAACATCAAAACCCTAAGTCTAACGGTGCCAGCGATTGGAGGGGCAAATGAGTCGGGAATGAGAGGGGTTTTGGACGATGGAATACGGGGAAGGTGATGGAGTGACCAGGACGTTCGAATCTGGGCTGTTTCCGATGAGGGTGTGTAATGATCGGGGGTGTTTTTGATATAATTTGAAAATAAAATGGTAAGTTTTATAATTCTAATAAATTAGGGGTTAAAACATAATTTATTAATTTAGGGTTAGGGGTATTATGGTAATTACATGTCCTAAACCCTAAAAATTTATAATACTGTTACTTTAAGGGTGAGAATCTGAAATAAATAGAACCTGTGGTACTCACTTAGGGATTTCGTCAAACCTTGGGTGGGAATATGTCGTTTACTCTAAAATAAAAGATAGTTTTAATTGCAAAATCTAATCCTAACCTTGTCAAATCAGTCTTTTTCCAATTTAAGATATTTATCTTCTTCAAATCTCTTAATTTAACTGTCCTTTTTTAGAAAGATTTTCAACTTTACAGTCTTTTCACACGGTATTGCTTGAAATGCAGGCCAATAATATTAGGAATTAAATTGGACAAAGACTGATTTGACAAGGTGGGGATTAGATTTTTCAATTAAAATTATCTTTTATTTTATGAAAAACTGGACTAATTAAACTGCATTTTATTTGGAAAATAGTTTTAAATTTCAGAATTAACAAATAAAATTAAATAAATCATGAACATTTATATGAGACCAAAATGTGAATCGAATTGGCATAATTTTATGAGTAATATTTACACATAAAAAATTTTTTTACAAAGATCTTCATACAAAATAATATAGCAAAAAATAAATGGAATAATGAATTTAATGAGTTTGGCTTTTTGTTTCACTCTTCTATTCATTTTTTGTCACCTCACTTTGTATGAAAATCTTTATAAGATTTTTTTATAAGTATAGTATTATTGTAACTTTATCTCGTCCAAATCGTATCCCAAACACACAAAGTCTCCGCAAAAGTCTTTGGCACCACAACACACTTTGAACAAAAGATGTTAATACTTAATGCATCCTTTTGTCGTTTTTCTCCCGTCCAATCTCGTATCCCAAATGTTAAGGCTCCATTTGGTTCATTATTGGATAGTTTTTAGAATAATCTTTTGAAAAAAAATTAAATTGGGTGGGTATTACAATGTAGAATTTTAAAAATTAACATAAATACCCCTATGTTTATTTATTTACTAAACACCCCTATAATAAAATATTCAAAGTTAATAAAAACACCTCCAATCCACTCATAAATACGGACATCCGGCCACCACCGCCACCTGAAGGTGGCCAGAGTTGCCTTATCGACTAATGATCAGCTCGATCTTGCTGATCGTGCGCCGATATAACCTTTTTCGGTCAGACCTGTGACTAGATCTGGCCATTGACAACCAGATTTAGTCGCATTTGGTCGTCAAGGAAGGTCAAAGATACGGCCGTCGTTGATGGTCAACAATGACCATATCTTGGTCGTCGTTGACGACTGTCTACGGCCAAAGATCCGACTATTGACGGCCAGATCTTTGGCCATAGATATGACTTTTTTCGGATTGGTGTACTACTGGCCAGATTCAGTTGGTAGTGCGCTATTATACTAGATTCCGGCCAGTTTCTAATAGTAGTAGTCAGAATCTAATAAATTTGGGTTATAGGGATATTTTTATTAATTTTTAAATTTTTTTTAAATTGTTTAATTAAATTAATAAATTTAAGAAAATTAAAGGAAATTGAATCATTTAGAAAATTTTTTAAAAAATATGTGGAATAAAATTAACTTTTTCGGAAAACTCTTGGGAATATGTGAACCGGAGCCTAAAAGTCTTCTCAAAAGTCTTTGGCGCCAGTACCGCAACACGCTAGTATATCCTTTTTTCGTCTTTCGAGAAATGAACGCAGAGACAAACCTTCGGCTTTAAAGTCTCTGCCACTTCTAAACATTTTAACGACATACAAAATCAAGCTGAAGCGAAGGGCAGAAACTTTCTAACAACCCATGGGACAACATCTATGGGGACTTTTTAGTTTGCTCTTCTTGATTCTAATCTGGTTCATGTGTGCCATAGATTGTTCACTGAAAGGCGGCGATGACTATGAAACCAGCCTCCTTCATGTCAGTGTGTTGATGGCATCGCCATTTCTGCTCTTTCTGATATTTTGGTTTCAATCTTTATTGTTTCTTCTGATTCAAACAAGACCAATATTGCGTTTCTGTATAAAAGCTGCATTGGCACTCCTTCACGAGATGCTATATCCACTTTTACACCAAAATTTACCTCTTCTTTTGATCTGTGCTTTCACAAAATGTTGCATGATTTGTCAATTTAGGTCGTTAAGCCATGTAAATTTTGGTTTTATAAAGGCAATCTTAATGCATAATCTTCGTTCTATTTATCGAAGCTTTATTAGTGAGGGATATGTAGAGGCGGGGACTTTAACATTGCCCGTTATAGTGGCTTGTGTTGCTCTTTACGTTCCGAATAATGGCCCGCAAACTGATTTTTCTTCATGGTAAAAAAATTTATTTAAATTAAACATTTTGTGTTATATATGCAAGTAGAATATATTATTTTCTAGATCTGAATGATAAGCCCTTTCACTTCTTCTTTTTTTCCCAGATTTTCACAATTGGGCATGTTGGTCTCAAATGTTGATTATTTTATGAAGTCGTTACAAGACAAAGATGTGAAGTGCTTACATGAAGTAATATGAATTGTATATTTATTTCCTATTTGGATTTTATATATATCATGGGGCAAGAAATAGTGTAATTCTATTGTTGTGCATTTGGATCACTCTTGTCCTATGTATATATCAATGCATGTACATAATAACACTAAGATATTCATAATTGATTAATGCTATCTGCACTAACCAAATCATACTAACCTAAATACTAACCGAGACAATTAAAATTTTGAATTTTTTTTTTTAGTTTTTGGAAGAAATTGACGTGACAATAAAAGAGGTTTGCCACATCAGTTAGTACTAGATTAGTATGGGTTTGGGTTAGTGCCGATATATTATTCTTCATAATTTTTTCTAACTTCTATAAATAATCATAAATTGAGACATGCTCCTTTACTCTATATATATATAATGCATGTACATAATAACACTAAGATATTCATAATTGATTAATGCTATCTGCATTAACCAAATCATACTAACCTAAATACTAACTGAGACAATTAAAATTTTGAATTTTTTTTTTTTTTTAAGTTTTTGAAAGAAATTGACGTGACAATAAAAGAGGTTTGCCACATCAGTTAGTACTGGATTAGTATGGGTTTGGGTTAGTGCCGATATATTATTATTCATAATTTGTTCTAACTTCTATAAATAATCATAAATTGAGACATGCTCTTTTACTGTAATAAAGTGATTTTAGAATTTGAATGGGGCATCTTTGGACCTGGTGTTGTTTGTAAAGCCCATAAATTTGGGCGATCCAAGGACGAAACATGTTGGATTTTATTAATTCGTGTGGCTAACATGATTTTATTAATTTGTGTGGCTAAGGTAAACTAAGAGAAGATACAATGATTCAAGATAGGATTGTACTACATTTATAATCTAATCTCATAATTTTTTTTATAATCTCAATGTGGCAGCTCGAATGGATGCCACCTGCTCAACAATGGGTTTCGTCTGCCCAATTGTGAACTGTCATACTAGGATTGTAAGAGGTCAGCTCGAATGGATGCCACTTGTCCAATAATGAGTCCTGTCTACCCAATTGTGAACTACCACTTTAAGGTTGTTAGAGAAAGTTTGTAAGATTAGATTGTAAGTTAGTTTTGACTCTTCAAGATAATACAACAATGTGCATACACTTAGGGATGGCAAAATGTCCCACGAGTTTGGGTACTTGTAGGGGACCTGCCTCTATTGGAGACGGGATGGAGAAGTTGGAGAAGTTAATTTTGGAAATTGGGTGAATTTGAGGAGAAAATTAATTCCTCATATTTAAATGTACTAGTTGCAAATTATAATAATTCCAAATACATACATATAACATTGCAACAATTAATAATTACAAATATAAAATTTAATTAATTAATATTTGGTTGTAATTTAGTAAAATAATGTAGGACCTTAAAATTGAAAGCCATTTTGAATTTTTCCGTAAGGAGAAGAAAATCGGGCTTGAAACCCTAAAACCCATTTCTGCTCCCTGAAACCCATTTTCAGTGGGCTGAGCAGAAATAAAACTAGGCTTGAAATCGAAAACCTATTCTGTTTCCTGATGTCCATTTTCAATGGACTGAGCAAAATAAAAACTGAGCTTGAAATCTGAAAACCCATTTATGCTTCCTGATGCCCATTTTAGTGGGCTGGGCAGAAATGAGAACTGAGCCCAAAGCATAATCCATCAACTCCTATTGCATGCATAGACAAGCGGTGGCATAACAATAATTTTCCAAATATATATTATGCATTTCTCAATTAAAAAAACAACATAATATATTATAATCCACCACATAAAGTATATCAATGTCAGCCAAATGACATGTATAGCCATAGAATAAATTCCATAATACCAAAAATAACGTGTTCAATAATTTTCATAATTTTTCTGAATTTAAAACAATTTTCATAATCTATATATCTATATAATCTTGAAACACTTGCTGTTTGAACGCCACATAGGATTCTATAATTTCTGCAAGTGTCTACATGTTATTGGTTTAGGCGATAATTGTTGCAAGTGTTCGCATGTTATTGGTTTATACTATTTTGTATTATTACTAACATATATATTCAATGTTTTGTAGATGTTAATTGTTTTATTATTATTAAATTAGATCAAAAGAAACTCTTCACATTCATGATAAATGTTTTATGATTATTCGTTATCTTTCATTTTTTTCTATCTAATTGAATGTGGAGGGATACAAAACGTGAAAGGGTAGATATATATAGATAATATTCATTATAATTAATATGCATGAATAAATGCAAACATTAATAAATTGATAAGGTATATTGTTGAATTTTGTGAATTTGATGAGATGAGTTGTATCACTTAAAGGATTCGTTACTTTGAATCCTCTATATATGTGGATATATTAACAATTTGTTACATGATTTATATGAAGAAAGAGAGGTAGTCAACTTTTAATTGTTTTTTGTAATTGTTTTCTTTTGGTTTAGCTAGTGTATTGTTAAACTTTTTATTTTGTTTTAATGTAGGTATATACTTTTAGTCGAATCATAATATTTGTTGCCGTCGTTTCGAATTATGTGCTATTGAAGGTAATGTATTTAGTTACCTACGGCTTTGTAATTGTAGTTTATTATTGCTATATATGTTTTGTTAGAAATGTAAAATTTTTAGGTGCTGTTGCAATTTATTAACTACTGTGTTGCTATACTACTTTCCAATCGCTTATCATGTTTGCTATATAATTTTTGTTAAAAAGTTATGAAAGTTACTGTATGGTTTTCACTATTTGATTGTTTTAGTCTAGATAGTGAACCATAAATTCTGTTACAGAATTGTCAGGTCTATCTGCCAAACCAGTAATTTTGTAATTCAATTATAAGAAGTTATAAGAAGACATGGGCAGACCATTCCGAACCATTTATTTATTTACTGCTGTACTTAACAAATTCATGTGACAAATTATGTGGATCAGTGGTTTTGGTGTTGTTTTTTGATGCCTTTGCCGAACCATTTTGATAACCAAGTTGTTGTCAATTGTACTATAGAATTGTAGGCAGTAGTCGAACCATACTGATTTATTGTAAGAGGAAAGATGTAACTCTACTTAGATTTTACTATAGCATTACAAGAGTCCAGATGCCAAACTATTATTCATTGTCCTGTAGAATTATAGCAAGCAATCGAACCATCTGTTTAATTGTAAGAGGAACGATACAAATCTATTTAGATTGTACTATAGAATTACAAGAGACCAGGTGCCGAACCATTATTCATTAACAATTGTAATTTTGTAATGTCCTTTTTAGTTAATACAATACCGCTTTGATCACAAATTTATTTACATTTATACTATAGAATTGTGGCCAGTAGCCAAACCATACTGATTTTCAATTGCATATAATAAAATTAATATGTCAGTTATAAGTCAAACATTTAATGTACATTCCCAATAATACAATCAAATGGCCGAACAGTTGCAATAAGTATGAATACTCATTCCACTGTAACTAGTATGATTGGAAAACACATCCCACCAATACAACACAATGGTCGAACAATCTACCAATACAACACAATGGCCAAGCAATTAAAGTCTCCTCCACCATTACAACTGCAAACACATCAATAACTGTTGGTCTTACATTACATGTTAAAAAACCTTTTCCGAACACTAATTAATTGTAACAACCAACAGGCCGAACCATATTGTCGGGATAAAAAACTATGAACTTGGTAATGCAATAAATTTACTACTTATTTATTATGATATTGCAAAAAAATTAGATTTCAAATTGTTATAATGTCACAAAAAAACTAACCTTTAACTTACTATTGATTGTTAAAAAAACATGCACACCAATGTTTAGTTGAACAAAAACTATGAATAAAATAAGAAAACTAATAAATCATATTAACATAAAATGCTGATACTTCTTGGTGTCATAAACATTACATTGTTCAACAAAATTATAACAGTCATGTAATTAGAACATGAGAAAAAATAATACTTCACCATAATTCGATATTCTTAAATCAATCAAGTTATTATAATTATTTTTTTATAATATAGATTTTATAACGTTCATATCTAATTCACAATTAATAAGAAGTTATATATGACTAACTATATTGCAGAAATTTTGTATACATATACTTTAACAAACTAAAAAAAACTAAAATTAAATATGGATAAATAGATAGACATAACTATAATAATTATGATATTAATTACGAAACAGTTGCAATAAGTATGAATACTCATTCCACTATAACTGGTATTATTAGAAAAAGCAATGCTACTTTTACAAAAACACATACAAAAGGGGTATACAACGACAATCCTCACCATTGTTTTCATGATTTCTCTCTCTCTCTCTCTTTCTCTTTTCACCAATACAACACAATCGCCAAACAATTAAGAAAAATGCTACAGATACCGACGTTTTGCACCGAATTTTTACACCAAACGACATGTCCACTGAATCAGACGAGCCACACATCACGTTAGCAAATATTCCGCGAATGAACGGTCGTCCATTAAATATAGACCGTCCATTATTATTGGACGACCGTTCATTTTAAATGGACTCTCGTCCATATTTTATGGACCGTCGTCCACATATAATGGATGTCCGTTCATAATTTAAACTAAAAAAATTTGAAAACAAAAATATGGACTCCCATCCATAAAGTAAATGGATAGGCGTCCATATTAGATGGATGCTCGTCCATTGTTTAAATAAAAAAAATAAGTAATGGACGGGCGTCGTCTATTTCCCTATTTAATAGCACATGTTTCTTTACTTTATTTTCATGGCACCTGGTTCTTCACTCTTTTTTCCATGGCAGAATATTATTTCTGATGCAATAATCACCGATTCACCAGTAACACATCTTCTTCTTTCTTTCTTTTTTGAGTTTTAACACACAGCAAACGGTTGTTTGCTATCAGTTAGAGAGCATAACTGGCTAAAAATCACATAGGTTCTAAAAAAGCATACCGGTGTACTGTTGTTATTTTCTCTAAATCTCTCTTCCCATTCTCTTTGAGCCTTTTCCATTTCTTCATATTTTCCAATCAGTTGCGCTTGATTTTCTAGTGCCTTCTCCATAGTTGTTTCTCCTCCATGCTCATTGAAGTCAACATTACCATTGCTCACATTTTTTCCATTTTCTAAGCTACCTTGTGAACCCTCAGGTAAAAATTTCTCTTCTGGAGCTTCAGAGCCTTCTCTCAAGATCTCAGGTCTACCATTGGAGTGATTCCGAGAAAACTCTTCTAAAGAGGTGGCAACCCCATTTTCTTGAGAATCAACCTTCGTAGGTTCTGTTTTGTGCTCCTCGTCCTCAGATTTGCAACACAAACAACAGATTAATAATTACCTTGTATCAGGGTGGAGCAAAGCTTAAAAAGAAACATACAAGCAGACAAAAGTTGACATGAACCAAACAGAAGAAATTATTTTATTAAAATTGCAATATCCCACAAAAAGGGAGAAACATTAGATACTTAAGACAATACTACTGGGGGTGGGATAAACCGGTTAACCGAACCGGTTTATCCAAACCGAAACCCGGTCCGGTTTGGTTAGAAACCGAATGTAAACCGAACCGAAAATTCGGTTCGGTTTTCGGTTAACCAGTTTTCAAAATACCCTATAATCCTCAAAATTCTGCAGTGTTTCATTTAAGTCCCCAAATTCAAATATTTATTATTTTATATATAATTTCTTATTTCATACTATGTTTCTCTTTTATTTTGTATTATTATTGTATTCTTTGTATGAAAAATACATTAAATTACTTATTTACAGATACTGAATCCAAAATATAAAATAAAAACATAAAGTATTCAATTACGAATTACAGAATAGTCAATATTCATAAATAAACTCAAATACATAACATAAAATTACAAAGTAAAAAAACTTAATATAACATAAATCATCTTCATCCCATAATGTTGGCGTTAGTGGAGTTTCTTGATTCTGCACTCCCCGTATTTGTAAATGGCAGTATGGCACACGAAGAAGATCATCATCTGCAATTAATAAATAACAACTATAATTATTAATAAATGAAAATAATAAAACATTTGAAATACTAATTTTTTTTATATATTTCAAACCCCAATCATTCATCCATTTATTCAGTCCCTTTTTATAAACATACAGGGAGAGAACCAGAGGATAAGAAAATAGATTATCATTTGTCAGTGTTAATATTCAGTCCCTTTTTACTGCCGCCGGTGGAATGATTGGATCAAATGGATTACAATACAAGACCATGAAGAAGAAGAAGACCTCAAAATTATCAATAAATCAGCAAAGCAAATCAGTACTTCAGTAGCAATATAGCAACAAAACCCATGTATAAAACACACATAAATCCAACAATCAAAATCATAGCTTTACATTTGTAGAAAACAAGGAAATTTAAAGAAAACAAAAAAATAAAAAGTCTGCTCACGGTGGAGTCTCTTAATTGAGGGTGGGTCTGCTCAAGCCTTACGGTGGAGTCTGCTCACGGTGGCTTGATTGGAGAGTGATCTGTGGACTGTGAATGTGAAGCTCGCAAGATCGGAGCTTGGAGAGGAGTTTGCTCACAGTGGGACAATGGCGTGACTGCCTGACTGGAAAGTGGAGTCTGCTGGAGTGCTGGGTGCTGGCGAACGACGAACGTAGCTCACGGTGACTGGACAGTGGATGGAGTCAGCTCTGCTCAGTAGCTCATGGTGTGGAACGGACGAACTGTGGAATGTATGGAACTGGCTTCACGGTGTGGGCTGTGGAATGGAGTCACGGTGTGGAAGACTGGAACTACCGGCGAACTGGAGTCTATAACTTTGGAATTTTCAGATTTGGAGAATGGAGGCAGAGAAAGACGGTGTGGAAGAGTGAAGACTTTAGACTAGGTTTAGGATTTGTTCAACTGTTGTGTGATTGCGTCTGCGTGAGTCGTGAGGAGTAAAAAATTTTACTTTTATATGTAGGGTAAAACCGGTTTGTAATTTTTTCAAATCGAAAACCGAACCAGTTTTTCGGTTTCTAGAATTTCACAAACCGAAAACCGAACCAGTTTGTAAAAAAACCTAATTTTTGGTTTGGTTCGGTTTTCGGATTATTTATCCCACCCCTAATACTACACTCTTTTCCTTAGTCTCCAGTTTTTCATATCATCCGCAAACTTGTTAAAATAAAAAATAAGAAGAAGTCATAGAAGGAAACAATTGAGATGGTGATGAAAGAAAGAGACGAGGAATTGGCTTTGTTTCTTGAAATGAGAAGACGCGAGAAGGAGAAAAGTAATCTTGTTCTTCTTCACAACTCTGACAACATCAATAGTAACATCAGACCCTTCTTCACAACTAGTGGATAAACTTCATATCCCATAACCCACATCAACATTTCAAGTTGGCCAGTCAACATTTCCCTATCTAATAGACGGGCGTTCATCTCCACTACTTTTGTTTTTAAAAAAACAAAAATTTTTAAAATTTTTTGAACGGGTGTCCATCTTGTATGAACATTTGTCCATAGTAAATAGACATCCGTCCATATAAGATGGACAGGGGGTTCATTTTTTTTTTTTTTAAAGTTTTTTGGACGGGCGTCCATCTAGTAAATGGACACCCGTCCATATAATATGAACATGAGTCTATTAAATATGGAACGGACATCCATAAATATTGGACGGCCGTTCATTTATGAAGACTTCAGTGGTCACGTCTGACTGGTTGTCATATCCTTCGGTACAAAAATTCAGTGTAAAATTTCGGTGTCCGTAGCATTACTCAACAATTAAAATCTCCACAACCATTACAACTACAAACACATCATTAACCGTTGGTCTTACATTACATGTTAGAAAACCCTTTCCGAACAATAATTAATTGTAACAACCAACAGGCCGAGCCATACTGTCAGGGTAAAAAACTATGAACTTGGTAATGCAATAAATTTACTACTTATTTAGCATGATATTGCAAAAAAAATAGATTTCAAATTATTATAATGTCTTAAAAAAACTAGCCTTTAACTTACTATTGATTGTTTAAAAAACATGATAAATAGACAGGCATAAATATAATAATTATGATATTGATTACGAATTTTATATTATTGAGAATCCAAAAGTTTTTTAAAATTTGTTAATACATTAGCATCCACATAACTACAAACTCTTCATATTCACTTCTACTTAAAAACACGCTGATTACAATATATAGTTTTGATGTTTATTTTAACTTTTATACTAAATAAATAACTATTCCGATTCCCTTGCACATTATCCGAAGAGTTGTTTTAAACATCATGAATAAGTGTGTTCTTTAATGAACAGTTGTCTGTTCGTATTTTGTTTGTTCATATTCTCTGGTCATGGAAAGTCATTCAATGCTATTTATATCTATATAAGGATAACCAATTTAAATTCACAATCAACCACTGCCTATAATCTATGCCATCTATTTTATATATTAATTAAAGGTCAAACAAACACTTCATATCCACTATCTAAACAAAAAACCAATCCAAACAAATTGTGCAATATAAAATAAAACACAATCGAATAATAAAAAAACGCAACAAACAAAACAAAACATAAGAAAGGAGAAAGACAAACACTGCAGGCATCTTCAAGAAAATGTTCAGCGGCACCACAATACAGCTAACCCAATCTTCACATAAAGAATAAAAGTGAAAGTGAAAGTAAACGAGTGAAAAATGAAAAATTAAAACAAGAAAAATGAAACCCTAGGAACTTTTACAAACAAATAAACCAGTTTAAGATGCATTTAAAAAGCCAGACTACCATGCGGTTCAAAAAAGAGAAAACCAGATGAAATTGCTTCTTTTATATAATATTTCCATTGGTTTTTTGCATATAAATCAACAAAAATGAAACATGCGAAATAATCACATTAATAAATATGAAATATGTGATAAATCAGCATGTAAATACTCAAAACCTACTCCGATACCAAATACAATAAGAGTAAAAATTGAATTTACAGATTATCATCATTATTCTATAATATGCGAAATAATCATGTACATACTTGTGTTTGCACCTGGTGTAATTCATGCTATTAGTGTTTGAGTTATTCACTCAGAAGACTTAATTCACTTTTAGGATTTCTGGATGTTTTCCTAGACTATCAATTAGGGAAACAACCCCTAATTATACAATCACCACCCATGACTCTAAGTGGTTATTGAAGTGGTTACCTCACATTACAACCACTTCTCTCTAGAAGTGGATGTTAATACCCATAACTAAGTGGTAGTTATGGGCCATTTACACATTATTTTCAGTTGGGTCTTTTGAATAAATTTCTATTACTTTGTTTCTCGATTGGTTTATAATATGTTTGTTATGTTTTATAGTTTTAATGAATTTAGAGTTCCATTTACAAAATTTGAGATTAGGAAGATAACAATAAGTATTTGATAGAGAATGATTGATAAAAGAAAATTCACATACATTTGAGGTTGATTTAAGTAGTTTCAATTTACAAAAAAAAGCTTTAATTAACAAATAATAAATAATATGGGGCTTACTTACAAATTTAGAAGTACTTAAATAACACCGCTGTTAATTTATTAGCGGATCTACTGGTATCCAATGAATGGACTAAAGAAACTCCATTTTTTAATAATTTTTAAAATGACAAATTTTTCTCTATATTAAATTATTAAAATTAACTTTGATTCTCCATTCTTTACAAATACTTTTGACAGTCCATGTTTATCTCATAAATGCTATTTTTTGTATGTTATTCTAATCTTACTTAAGAACTAAAAAATAGTTTAATGGAGGAAGAATATTTGGAATGGAACATATCATACATTATGTTAAAAGCAATACAAATTTGTAAGCTTTTAATTGCTTCTGAATTTTTATTTTTGTTTTTGTTTTAATTCAATTTTATATTTTGTGACATTGTAGGGATGTATTTTTAATTTTTTGAAAGAGTGTAAGGTATCCAGAATTGGAACCGCAGGTTCTGGTTCTGATTCTAATTCTAGGGATTTAATAACCAGAACTTGTCAATTTTGGTCTAGGTTTCGAAATCCTAGCAACCGGTCAGTTTCAATTCCGGTTGCCAGGATTTTGGTTGAGTACCCTCTCTTACTTCACTCTTCTCTTCTCCTTCCATCTCTTGCCAGTCTACAACGATTATGCACTGCCGCTCGCATGCAACTGGATTCTTTACTTAGAGCATTGCCTCGAGTCCACTGGAGGCCGAGGGTTGAGTAGATAAGCAGAAGAACAAAGTGAGTCAAGAGCGAGTTAACTAGGATTTTGTCATCACGCCTAGGTCTCAGGACTTTAATGCATGGTACCTCGATGTTATTGCCAACACCAAGCTTGCTGACTATGTTTGGTTTGTGGAACCATGGTTATTAGGCCTTGCGGTTACGCTTTTCGGGAGGCAATTCAAGTTGTTATTTTTTGTTTTATGGCTTTTGGACCACACTTTGAGCTTTTGAAAGCTTATATTTTAAATTTTTTTGAAAATGCTATTGTTGATGCAAGAATTACACCAAATAGAGTGATCTGATTGACCTTGGTGGAACTGGAACTGATGTGTGTGTGATTAAAGATAACCAACAATGTAATGAATGTAAAAACAGTAATGTAAAGAACAAAAAAGGTTTTTAAAGTGGTTTGGCTAGTTTAACTTGTGAGCCTATGTTCACTATTGTTCTTATTTGCTTCAAGAGCTTACAAGTAAAGAGTCTAATGCCTAGAACAATTTGCCAACCTTTTTTCCATCGTTGGAAGGAGTTTATATACAAGTTTTTTTACAAAGAAAAGAGCGAAATTAAAGGATTTACAATTAAGATTGAAATACAACTCTGATATTCTCATGATTGAGCGCTAAAATTGCACTATCATTGCTATTGATCTGATCTCTTCTGAAATATCTGGGATCTAAGCTTATCTGTGATTTGCTTGAATAACTATCGAGATTGGTCGTGACTGGTCATGACTAGCATATGCAGGGTCAAACAAGTGTTGAGTTGAATTGATTCTGGGTCGAATTATAATCTCACAAAACTCTGACTTGTTTGAGCTTAATGGAAAAATCACACACATCTCTGCCCCCTTGTATTCGGTGCTCGTTTTGAGCTTTGAAGACTAATTGCTCAATTTGATATTAAGCTTGAACTTCACAAGTTGTACGTTGGATGCAGATTTGGCCGAGCTTTATGAGTTAGACTTAATCTCAGTAGACATGAACAAGACTTAGCCTTTTCTCTGCTGTGACAATCGTGATAAACTCGAAATTTGAAATGAGGGGCATGCGAGTAATTTCCATGTAGTCGTGTTGCATTAAATGTAGCTGGATTTTGTAGTTACTTTTCATCACGCGTGGGTGGCTACAACTGTCCACGCGCAAAGTCGAGGTGACATGCAGTGACGGTTACAATTGTAGAAGTCTGACGGTTGATCGCTCCTTGTGGATAATCGACATGTGGCCATGTCGAGCGGTCAAGATTGCTCGATGAATGGAGGGTTGAAATTCGTTGAAGATCAACAGTCGAGATCGAATCCCGCATTTTCATCTCCCATGCTCACCACTATAAAAACGGACATCCTTTGTTAGAAACTCACACTTGCAAAATTTTAGAGTCTACTTGTTGCTTTTGCTCTATTGTTACTCTCTCAACTTCACAGCGATTTTTCGGTGAACTCTTACGGCATTTTATGCTTCAGTAAGGCTCTTTCCTTCTCCCTTCTTTATTCAAAGCTTTCTTTGTTGTTAAGGGTGGCCATTGTCGTGGCCAGATTAGCTTTTTTTTTAAGGTTTTCTTTTTTTGAGTATACCCTCTGGTTTGGGTTTTAGAAAGGTTTAAGGAGGTGGCCGCCATAATCCTCATAGCTCGCTTGTATCTATTGATCGACGTGAGCTACCTTGGGTGCCTGAACTGAAAGCAAAGTGTAGATAGGTTGCCAAAATTTTGAGCTCTAACACTTGGTCGCTCCTGTTTCAGGTACCTAGAGGCGAGCTTCCATCATGTCTTCGTCTAGCAACCATAGCATAGATCAACTTTTTGATTCCCTGACGACCTTGGCTGTTCGCGGGGAAGTTGTCCTAGAGGTTTCTGAGGACCTGATTGTAAGGAGCTCAGATAGCGATGTTGTAGGCTCCTCTGACCATGCTTCTACAGAAAACACCTCCACTAAGGAGGTCTCTGGTTCACAAGCCCCAAAAGGAATCAAGTTTCTTGATTAGGGCCGAAGATATTGAGCGCATAAAAACCGTTTATGCGACTCAGCTTCCATT
The DNA here is from genome assembly GCA_026229545.1 of Pistacia atlantica. Classification (NCBI taxonomy): domain Eukaryota; kingdom Viridiplantae; phylum Streptophyta; class Magnoliopsida; order Sapindales; family Anacardiaceae; genus Pistacia; species Pistacia atlantica. The sequence continues at coordinate 11,098,117 of CM047900.1, forward strand.
GAGGGCTTTGGGAGACTTCTCCTAGAAAAATCCCCCTGCAGGTTGGGCGTCGATTTTGAATACCCTCTTGAGTTGTGAGTTGTGGGATGTCCATTCCCCCTCATTTTTTCATTGCCAACGTTTTGAATAGGTTTAGCATTACTCCATTTCAATTGATAGGGAACTCGTATATAATCATAATAGGAATGTACATAGTATACATGATAGCTGATTTGGACGAGCTACCTATGGAAAAGCTCGTCCACTTGTATAGGTTAAAAAAGAGTCAGGACCAAACATACTACCTCTCTAAGGCAAGGAAAGTAAACTTTAACGGTTTGGTTGGAGTCTCGAAGAAGATTTCAAATTGGGATTTCCAATATTTTTCCTATGAGGCCGAGGAAACCGACACTTTTGCCTTAGAAGCTAGTAAGACTTTAATCCTTGTGTGAATAAAGAGGGTTTCCTAGTCCGACAAGCGAAATAACCCTATATTCTTTTTGTTTTGTAGTAAATGTTGAGCAAAACTTCCTTCTTGAAGCAAGCTTAGAGCAGCTTCAATGTTTTAGCAATCTCCCCAGTAGTAAACGTGATGTTACTGAGCTCATCACACTCTCTCGGTTGAAAATGTATCACTTTTGCACCGACTCGGCAAAGTTTACACCATTTTTGAGATAGCTTGGTAGCTCACTGTTTATATTTTTATCTTGATAGGTTGCTAACAACTTATCTTTTCTTTGCAGACATGTGGGCCAAAAAACCAAAAGGCCTGAAGAAGAAAGCACCAGCCTGCAGGGCTGCCAAGAAGCCGTCGATCATCTCGGCCAAGAAGTAGGCTGCAGATATTGTCGAGGCGGTCGAGCAAGATACCTCGTGATCGACCCTCAAACGTAGTGGCAGTGAACTTGGGGAGGGCCCAAGTACAAAGAAGCTTGTGACTGTCTCCAAGGTAGTCGCTTAAGTCCCCTAAGGGCTCGGCGGAGAAAACCCTCAGTGTTAGAGTAGTTGCCCTAGAGTCAATCAATTATTGTAAAATTGACTTTGTAATAAATGTTTATTTATCAATAAAAGACATATTCTTCTATATTGTGTATGTAATGATATATGTCCGTAGGATGGTAGAACCGTGATGAGGGTATCAAGTGTTTCAAATGTTGATAGTGAGAACCCTATGATCACATATGGTGGCCATTCTAGAAACGTCCGTAGCCCCAATAATATTCTGACCAAGGACATAGATAATACGGTAAGGCTATCATAGTGTTGAACGACTCTATCAAAAGGTAGTGATTGATCTCACTTGTCAAGGTTTTTTACCGACAACCTGGTGCAACGCATGGGTGCTTGCTAGAGGCAAGTTCACTAGACAGACCCACCAGAGGATTTCATATGGATGGTAACCCAAGTGTCTATGGAATAAATCCTCTAACGGATGGTGGTGCATGTGATCCTTAGACTTGAGATCACTGGAACGTCTGATGCACCAATTGGTGTAGTTTGACACTAGCCCAACGTGGTTCTATTCAGAGCTATCAATACGGTAGTGATTGGCTACATTGAAAAGTGTATCGAGACTATGGTGGATCGACAAAGGATTCATTACTCCTGGGTACGGGAGAAGTTGTCTCACTAGGTAATTCAGTAAATGACAATGACATTAAATCTGTGGCCACATTGGGATTGAGTTGATGCTCAATCTAGTTTGATATTCTTGTCATTGGTCCAGTAATGAATAAAACAAACATGTCAAGGATATCTGAGGTTGACACTACTTCTGTACCTCAGTCTTGATGAGTTAACAGTTGATGAAAAAATTTGATTGCACGGTAACCATACCATTGACAGGTTGCAGTTTCGCTGAATTCAAATCTATCGGGTGGCCATGATGCCTTGGTAGGGGCCAATCTTGGTATGTATGTAGTGAGATGATTAATTGGTGTTAATTGCGATACTACACACTGCCGATATGATGAGGAGCCTATGGGTCACACACTTTGAAGATAATTTAAGAATCAATTTGTGATAAGGGTATTTTTGTCTTTTAGGACGAAAGGGTATTTTGGTAATCTCACAGTGCAAATAAATTTGCGAGGTTGTTGCCTATATTTAATTTTAATATTAAAATTAAATTAGTGAGATTAAATTTAAATATATCTTTGTATATATTTAAATGAATTACTATTATTAATTAAATATTATTATATTATTATATATTAATTGATTTTAATTATAATAATAATTAATGAATTAAAATACCATAAAGGGTGTGTTTGGTTGCAAGGGTGAACTAGGGTTGGAGCCCATGGCTATTCCTAAGTAGAATAAGGTTTTAATTGTTGCACTATATAAGTGCAACTTAAAATTAAAACGTAAAAGAATTATTCATTCAACTAAAACCCTAGCCACCCTATCTCTCTCTCTCTCAAGAAGAAATTTTTTTCATGTTTTTCTTTCTTGATTCTTGAAGCCTTTGATTGTTCTAGCAAAAATAATCAAGGGTTCTGTGGATTATCTTCATGTGGACTTCCGTGAGTGCGATCCTACTTTAGATCAATTAGTGAAAAATAATGTGAACAGTGGACAATGAACAGTAACTAGTGAACAGTACCTATTGAATAGTACTGGTGAATAGTATTCGTGTCCAAAATCAGAGATATTCGAAGGAGCGTCCAAACGTACGTAAGTATTCTAATCCTTGAATGGATTTACTTTATACAGATTTTGTTTATAAACATGTAAACGGTATAATCTATACGCGGATTTTGGCAAAGAAATGTAATTGATTTACCGATTGAATTTTTGTTTTCCGTTGCGTATGGTAGATCAATTACTTACATGAGCAAACTGGATGCTTGGGAAGAAGAAGATGTTTGGGTAGCAAGAGGGCTTAGGCAAGAAGAAGTTAATTGAGCAGCAGGGAGGCTCAGGAAAGCAAAAGGTTACTGAGTAGCAAAGAGGCTCAGGTAGCCTGAAAGACATCTTGGCTAAGAGCACGTCTAAAAAGAAGTCTGTTCCAAAAGGCGAGGTTGTCATCCCTATTGGAAGCAGGTTGAGCTTGCCTTTGTGACATGGCAAAGGAAAGCGGACGAGGCAGCTTAGGCTGCACTCGACGAACTGATTAACAGGCTCCTGGAACATATAGGCATTAGAGCCTTGACTGCTAGGGAGGCCATTTCGTTGTGGACCTACGAGATGCTTAGGACCACCCTACCTCACGAGTAGCTTGCTCGCGCCTACAGCTACATCACCAAGGTATTGGTAGTTCGCCATTCTCACATTGTTTAGAGGTTTTTCCCCTTTACTTTTAGCTAATTGCTTCTTCCTTTTCAGGTTTGCGCGGTGACCAAACTCTTTCATGGTGAGAGCTATCTCACCTAGGAGGGTAATCATGTGGGATGACAGGAAATGGAGAAGTTAATAGAGGATGCCTTGGTAAGGGCTGATGTGGCGGAAATGGAGAGAGAGTCATTGTGGGCCGAGCTTGAGTGGCTGAGAGAGCAGGCTAAGGCCTTTGAGGTCAAAGGAGAGAGGGTTTCTCAACAAACTCTTAGTGAGTGAGGCTACTCGAACAAAGGCTGAGGCGGACTTCACCAAGGCCAAGAAGAGTTTGGCACAGTAGCAGGGTGCCAATAACAAGCTAAATTCCGAGCTTGCCATGACTCAAAAGGTTGCATCAAATTGGGAAGCCAAGTATATGGAGGCTTCGGGCTAAGTCTTCCAAGAGAGGGAAGATCGCAAAGAGGCTGAGTCAGTGGTCGTCTGACTCAAAATAGATGTTAAGGAGCTGAGGTGTCAAGAGCCACACCTAGGACACCTCGGTCTACTTGGTCCAATAGCTGTGGGAAGCCCATCCTTCGTTTGACTTCTCCTTTCTTCTTGTGGTCTACCAGAAAGAGATTAAGAGGATGAAACCTGAAGCACACGACTTAGAGTTTGTTTATATAGATAGCTTTGAGTCCGAGAACGGGGATGAGGAAGAGGAGGTTGCGGTCAAGCAAGTGGTCAAAGACCCGACCCTGCTAGCCTCGCTCCCGGCTGACGCCAACGATCTTCCCTCAGCCAAGCCACCCAAAAATGCCTCAATTCCTGCTCATGAGGATGTTGCTCGAACTCTTGCCACCAACGATGTTCCAACCCTTACTGTTTAGACTTTTTCTCTTTTTTACCCCCCTTTTTTTTTAATTAGTTTAGTTTGTAACTAAACTTTTTACTTAATGGAAATTTGATTTTTTTCTCATTTTTGTCGAGCAATATTTTTATTTCTGCAGAGTCATTTCAATTGTTCAGATTGAGCTTAACATAAAGTATTCGAATTTGATCTAAATTATGTGTAGCTCGCTTCTTTATGAACTTTTCAAATTAATAAAAAAAATCTTTTGTGCGACAACATTGAGTTTGGACCAGTTATCTATCTCAAGTCTTAGTCGCCGATTTATGATTGATTTTCTTTCGACGTGTTTTACTCGAGCACTTCTCGAGTTTTAATTGCGTCGTGTCAAGAGATTTCTCTCTTGATGAGTTGAATTTTGGCGTGGCTTACAAAGCTAAGCTGTTTTTTTTTTTTCGAACTCTTGACTTAGAGTTTTTTAGATGTGATCACCTAGGTTGCGATTTTGAAATAGTAGATAAACAATAACAAACCAAGATAAAAATTATGAATAATACCTCTTTATTGATGAATGAAATTTGCCCGTAAGAGACCTTACATTGATTAAGAGAAATGAGATAGTATAAAATGAAACTTGAGCTGCTTATTGGTAGCACCTTCGCAAATGCTCAACATTTCATGCTCACAATAGATTTTCACCATTAAGGTGTTCTAGGTGGAAAGTTTCTGGTGCGAGCTTTTAGAAATCCTAAAGGGACCTTCCCATTTGGGCCCAAGTGCCCCCCCAAGTTTGGGTTTTGTGTGCTTAAGACAACCTTTCTGAGAACTAGGTTACCCACCCTGAAGTCTTGGTTTTTGACTGTGGAGTTGAAGTATCTTTTGACTCGTTGTTTATAAGAAGCAACCTTTAGATGAGACTTAGCCTAATGTTCTTTGATGAGATCCAACCTTAAACAGAGAAGATCTTTATTTGTTTCTTCATCAAAGACTTCTATTTGAAATGAATTTATCCCAACTTCAACCGGGGTCATTGCCTCACATCTATTAGAGAGCGAGAATGGAGTTTCTCTTGTTGAGCTTCTGGTAATTGTCCTATAGGACCATAGGGCTTTAGGTAGTTCGCCTACCTATCTGCCTTTGAGAGAGTCAAGCTTCTTTTTGATGGTGTGTTTGATTACTTTATTAACAATTTTTACTTGACTATTGGCTTGGAGTCGGTAGACAGCGGAGAAGCTTTGCTTGATTCCTAGCCTTTCACAGAACGATTGGAAGTCTTTGCAATCGAACTGTTTCCCATTGTCGATTATGATGGTATGAGGGATTCAGAATCTACAAATGATGTTCTAGTAGATGAAATCCTTTTGCTTGTTTGAAGTAATGGTGGCTAAAGGCTTGACTTCCGCCTACTTGGTGAAGTAATCAACTACAGCCACTGCGAACTTGACGCCTCCTTTCTTTTAAGGCAATGGGTCTACCAGATCGATCCCCTAGATCATGAAAGGCTATGGGCTTTTCAGAATGGTCAACTCTTGAGGTGGAGCTTGCGAAATATTTGCGAACCTCTAACATTTGTTGCACTTTTGCACAAAGTCAGCTGCATTGTCAAAGATTGTCGGCCAATAGTATCCTTGATAGAGTACTTTGTCCGCCAAGGATCTGCCTCTAGCATGATCCCACAAATACCTTAATGGATTTCTTTCAAGATGTACTTTGCATCTTCATGATCAACAAATCGCAAGTGCGGGGAATTATTGCCTCGCTTATACAACTTGTTGTTAATAAGTGTATACCGAGCTGATTTTGCTTGAAGGTTTTTACTTTGTTTCTTCCCTTGAGCACTATCCCATCTCTTAGGTACCCAGTTATTGAATCCCTCCAGTTGTACCTTTGCCCTATCACCAAAATTGATTCTTTCGGTGCGAGGATGCTTAGACTTGGGAGGAATTTAACAAGAATGAAATCAGTTGCTTTTTTGCTCATTACTAAAGCCAGGCGAGCTAAAGCATCAGCCACTTAATTCTTCTCCCTAGGGATCTATAGAACTGCAGAAGTCTTGAATTGCTTGAGTTTTAATTTTAACTTTCAAAGATAGGATGTCATTCTGTCCTCTTTTGCCTAATACTCTTTGGAAATTTGGTGGACCACAAGCTGAGAGTCATTGTATATTTTAATTGACTCTAACCCCATTTCTTTTGTGAGACAGATCCCTGCGAGCATGGCCTCATACTCTATCTCATTGTTCAAGGTGGCGAACCTAAATTTGACTATAGATTGGATTGGATTCCCTTCAAAACTTTTGAGTAAGAGTTCTGTTCTCTCTCCCACTCCCTTTTCATTTGAGGACCTATCCACGTACGAGGCCCATTGCCATAAACTATCGAGCTTTGGCCCTACTGGCTTGTTCACTGTCGAGGTGCTCACTTAAAGGGGGCTTATCTCCCTCTCGGGTTGGTATGAGAATTCTAAGATGATATGAGCCAAAGCTTGTCCCTTGATTGTGGTTCTTGGGATATATTTGATGTCGTGCTGACTCATCTCCATAGTCCACTGAATTAACCTACTCGATGCCTCGGGCTTTTGCATTGTCTTTTTCAATGGAAAGTTGTTCATGACATGTATGGAGTGTGCCTAAAAATAGGGCTGCAACTTCCAAGCGGGTATGTTGAGTGCATAGATGAGTTTCTCCATCTCCAGATACCTTGTCTCGGCATCAAGCAACTGCTTGCTTACATAGTATACCAACCACTACACTCCCCCTTCTTCGCATACCAAAGTTGCGCTGATTGTGAACTTAGATATCGATAGGTATAGTAGTAAGGGCTCGCCTAGGATGGGCTTTGACAATAAAGGAGGCTTCCCTAAATGCCTTTTCAACTAATAGAATGCTTTCTCGCACTCCTCTGTCCACTTGAAACCCTTGTTGCCCTTCAAGGTTTCAAAGAAAGGCAAGCACCTATCTGTAGCTTGAGAAACAAACCTGCTCACTATGGCCACTTGCCCTGTCAAACTCTAAACCTGCTTTATATTAGTCGGGCTCTTCATTTTCAAAAGAGCTTGAATCTTGTCTAGGTTGGCTTCAACACCTCGTTGATTTACAAGGAAACCCAAAAACTTCCCTGAGCTTACTCCCAAAACACACTTCAGAGAGTTTAATCTCGTTCAATATTTTCTAAGGATACCGAATATTTTCCCCAGGTGCTCGATGTGGCTTTTAGTGACCTTTGACTTGACGAGCCTATCGTCAATGTACACCTCCATGGTTTTGCCAATCTCTCAGTGAACATTTGATTTACCAAATGTTGATAGGTCGCTCTAACGTTCTTCATGCCAAATGGCATAACCCTATAACAATAGATACCTCGGTCAATAATAAATGAGGTGTGTTTTTCATCAGGCTGATACATCGGGATTTGGTTATACCCCGAGTAAGCATCCATGAAGCTTAGTAGTGCATTCCTGGTTATTGCATTTACTAGTTGATTGATTTAGGGTAATAAAAAGTTGTTTTTGGGATAGGCCTTGTTCAAATAAGTGAAGTCAACGCAAGTCTGCCACTTGTCATTCAACTTCTTCACTAAGACCGAGTTGCCGAGCTAGTGTAGGTACTTTACTTCCTAAATGAAATTGATGTTCATGAGCTTATCAACTTCATCCTTGAGCACTCTGAAACACTCATCATCCATAGATCTTCTCTTATGTCTATTTGGTCGAGCCCCAGTCGACATTCAATCTGTAGCACATTAATCCCCACAATGTCTGCAACCTAAGCAAACACATCGAGGTTTTCCTTTAGGAACCCTACCATACTGTTTGCCAGTGCGCTACTCAAACTACTCCCAATTTTTAGCACGCGAGTTGGGCCTCCCTCGTTGAAAGGTATTTCTCGCAACTCTTCTGTAGGCCCTATTGCGGGCTCTTCTTTGTGGATGCGAGGATCTATGGTGTCTTCTAGTGGTCCGAGCCTTGGCTTAGAGTCAGCAATAACCATGGTTCTTGGGAGTGGTTATTTTTGTTCAGCATGGATGGCCCGATTATAACATTCCCGAGAATCTTTCCTATAACTCCTGATTGTTGCGACCCTGCCTATAGTTAGGGACCTCATTGTTTGACAGCGCACTAAGGTGATTGCACTTAGGTCAACCAAGATTGGCCTCCCTATTATAGGTGGTCGGGTAGTCGACCACTAAAAACTCTGTCATCACCGTCTTTATCTGAGGCTCTTCCCTAAGATTCATGGGTAACTCAATTGTTCTTTTGGGGAGTAAGCTATCCTTAGTGAATCCATACAGTGGCAATAGACATGCCCTTAGCTCTAGCTCAATGAACCTCATCTCTCGGAAAGCTCCCAAGACGTTGATGTTCACTACACTACCATTATTGATCATTACCCTAAGTACTTGGGCATTACCGATCATTGTTGCGATTACGATCGCATCATGATTATGGCGAGGAGATTGTTCACACTATTCCTTGGTGAATCATATCAACTCAGTTTCTTGCTTAGGTCGCTTCGGCGGCTTTTGCTCACAGCTCATCACTCGGGAGACCGAGTATGTCTTGGCCTCTTGCACATATTGCTTGAGAGAGCGCCTGGTGTGAGTAACTAACTGGATTCACACAGATTATAATGTAATATTTAAAATGAATTGATCAATTACACGAACCAAGATTCGAGTACAGATTATAATGTTTTCATGCATAAACTGAAACGTAAAATAAAACTGTCTAAAAACAAATACATACAAGGATTTAGTTCATATCGACGTTTGGAGACTCCTTCGAATATCTCTGACTTCGGACACGAACACTATTCACCGATTATTGTTCACCAGTTACTGTTCACCACGTACTATTCACCAAACTGTTCACCAACACTGTTCATGTGATTCTTCGCTAACCAATCCAACGTAGGATCGCACTCAAGGAAGTCCACACAAAGATAATCCACAGAACTCTTGATTATTTTGCTAGAACAATCAAGGGTTTCAAGAATCAAGAAAGAAGAACAAGAAAAATTTTCTTCTTCACACAAGAGTGTAACGTAAGAGAGAGAGAGAGAGATAGGGTTTTAATTGAATGAATAATACTCTATTGTTTTACTTTTAAGTTGCACTTATATAGTGCAACAATTAAAACCCTATTGCATTTAGGAATAGACATGGGCTCCAACCCTAATTCACCCTTGCAACCAAACACACTCTTTATGGTATTTTAATTAATTAATTATTATTATAATTAAAATCAATTAATATATAATAATATATTAACATTTGATTAATAATAATAATTCATTTAAATATATACAGAGATATATTTAAATATAATCTCACTAATTTAATTTTAATATTAAAATTAAATATAGGCAACAACCTCAGCAAATTTAATTATACTGTGAGATTACCAAATATCCTTTCATACTAAAAGACGAAAATAACCTTCTTACAAATTGATTCTTAAATTATCTTCTAAGTGTGTGACTCGTAGGCTCCTCATCATATCGGCAGTGTGTAGTATCACGATTAACACCAATTAATTGTCTTACTATACACAGACCAAGATTGGCCCCTAGCAATGCATCATGGCCACCTGATAGATTCGGATTTAGCGAAACTGTAGTCCGTCAATGGTATGGTTACCGTGCAATCAAATCATTTCATCATCTGTTATCTCATCGAGACTGAGGTACATAAATAGTGTCAACGTCAAATATGCTCGACATGTTTGTATTCAGTTAATGGACAAATGGCTGGAATAATAAATTGGATTGAGCATCAACTCAATCACGCTGTGGCCACAGATTTAATGTCATTGCCATTTACTGAATTACCTAGTGAGATAACTTCTCCCGTACCCAAGAGTGATGAATCCTTTGTCGATCCACCATAGTCTTGATACATTTCTCAATGTAGCCAATCACTACCATATTGATAGCTCTTAATAGAACTACGTTGGGCTAGTGTCAAACTACACTAATTGGTGCACAAGGCTTTCCAGTGATCTCAAGTCTAAGGATCACATGCATCACCATCCATTAGAGGATTTATTCCATAGACACTAGGGTTATCATCCATATGGAATTCTCTGGTGGATTTGTCTAGTGAACTTGCCTCTAGCAAGCACCCATGCATTGCACTAGGTTGTTGACAAACAATCTTGACAAGTGAGATCACTGCCTTTCAACAAGGTCGTTCAACACTATAATAGTCTTATCATATTATATGTGTCCTTGATCAGAATAATACTGGGGCTATGGACGTTTCTAGAATGGCCACCATATGTGATTATAGGGCTCTCACTATCAAGATTTGAAACACTTGATACCCTCGTCACGGTTCTACCATCCTAAGGACATATATCATTACATATAACTATGATTTACACGATATAGAAAAAATATGCCTTTTATTGATAAACAAACATTTATTACAGAGTCAATTTTTACAATAATAGATTGGCTCTAGGGCACCTACTCCAACACCTGGAGCTCCCATTAATGTTGGGTTCCCCATAGATCATACCCACCAATACATCGTTGTTCGGCTAGGTCTGATAGATCTGATTATTCTACTCACTTAGACTTTTGCGAGCTAGCTCCTCCTTGACAAATTCTTTCATGTAGCTTCTTTCTATCAAATCCATGACGGCGTCTTTCAAAGCCCAACACTCATTAGTGTTGTGCCCGATGTCTTGGTGGTATCGATAGTATTTTTGGTAATCTCTTATGCCTGGTGCTCCCCTCATTCTTTCTAGCGTAAACAGTTTCCTAGTTGCATGAGCGACTTCATAGATGTGAGCTACATCTTGAGTCATGGAAGTGTACTCTGCATACTGCAAAAAACATTGCCTTCCCTCGTGGTTATCTATTTTTGTCTTTTTTTAACCTATTTTGGTCCCTATCACTACGATCTTGGCCCCTTCGTTTATCTATTTGGTGATCTTGTCGCTTGTCAAGGGCTTTTCTAGGTGAGTTTCTGGCTAAGGTTGCCAACGAGTTTTCTACTCACTGATGTTTAGTGGTTATTTGATAGAACTTGGCCAAGGTTACATAGTCTTCGCTTTAAAGCTCCTTCCATAGCTTCGTCTACGGCCTTATTCCTACTGTTAGCAAAGTCTAGATTGATTCCTCAAGTGCATCTGCGACCTTTGCTTGCTCATTTTAGAACCTTGTTAAGTACAAGGTCAGAGTTTCATCTCTTTCCTGATGAATGTTGCTTAGATAGCTGAGTGACATTGTGAACTATCTTCTCGCTTGGAATTGTTGTAAATACAGCAAAAAGAATTGTTGCCAGGAGTGTATTGAGTTCGCCTTGAGCTTTTGTACCATCTCTTGGCATCCTTTACTAAAGTGATCACGAAATAGCAACACTTTGCCAAGTCAGAGACCTGATGTAGCTCCATCAAGTCATTGAAAGAGTCAAGGTGGTCTTTGTGATCCCCTTTCCCATTGAACTTGCTCTTTGGCACCCTAAATCCTTGGGGAAGTGGGGTTTGACGAACTTCCTCCGTGAGTAGAAAACTCACTATCTCTTTTACCAAATTATTTAGGTGGGCTCTTAGATCGTCGAGCATTCTCTGCACCTGATCTAAGTTCTCATTATGAGAAGTATTTTGCCTGTGAGCTCTGTCCAGCCTTACCTTGAGCAGGTGAGTTCAGAGATCAATTGCTTGTGAGTCTGCTCTATCATACGCATTGCTACACGAGGTGGAGTCATGATGGCTTGGTTGGTAAGTGCTATCATGCTCGTTTGTGCGCTGCTCACGGCGTTAGTTAAAATCGGAACGTCAATCATTGCCAGATTGGCACGCGCAACTCACCTCGCGAGCTTCCAAGGCTTGAGCCCGCCTTTGGCGTGGGTTAAAACTTGCATGCTGGCATTGGTTGTGTACCAATTTGGGCAATCATCATTTTGTTGACCACGATCTTTGTTCTCCCCCAGAGGTTTTTTGCCTGGTCACCTCCCAAGGTTAACTTGCCCATAAGATTCACACTCGTGAGCAGAATGTGCCCTATGGTTTCAAGGGTTATAGTCACTCTTGGGTGCCAACGAGCCAGATTGGTTGCCGGCTGAGCCATCACAACTCATTGGAGTAACCTCCATGAAGCCTGGCTGATCAAGGTCTTGGTAGGCCGGTTGCTGATTCCTTAATTCAGCCATGTTCTATTGCACGCTGTGCAACCATCATCTTTTTCATCTCCATCATCTGACCATTTTAGGGATTCAAAGTCCTTACCCCTACTGATTTACGGCCTACTACCCTAGTGGCATTGGTGGTCAACCTAGAGGCGTAGTCTGTTGCACCTCCTGATTGGTGATTTCTATGTTGTCATGGTTTTTGGTGGTTGTTTTTGATTTGGTACAGGCCATCTACTACGAACCTGGCAGGTAATTCTATTGTCTTGATGTCTTATAATTGATACTGGAGCATCTGACCATGTGACATTTGATCATTCTATCCTCCAATTGTCTACTGCCATAGAACCTTCTACAAAATATCTTGTAGGATTACCTAATGGAACAAAGACTTATGTTAAACACGTAGGATATATAGTTTTGGACAGTAATTCACACCTATCAAACGTCCTGCATCTTCCAGATTTCTATCAAAATTTACTTTCTGTCTCAAAACTTACTGCTTCTAACAACTGTTTTGTTACTTTTTATCTTAATTGTTGCCTCTTTCAAGATCTTTGCAATGGCAAATTGAAAGGGTTTGGCAAGCATAGGCAAGGTCTTTACTTTTTTTATTCCAAATTGAAACTTTCCTCATTTGTATCAGATTTAGGACAGTTGAATAAGTCTGTTTGCCATACTGAGTAGTCATCACAGGTTGTACCTTGCGGGATGAATTTGAATAAAGTGCCTATTTCATTATTATCATTATCTTCATCTCATAATTTTGCATTATGGCATCAAAGGTTAGGGCATGCCTCTTATTCCATTTTGCCTCTTGTTCATCCTAGTTTGTCAAGGTCTAATATCCAAAATGGTTTACATCCTATGCATTGTCCTATCTACCCTCTAGCTAAACAGACCAGGTTACCCTTTCCTAATAGTACATCTCAAACACAGAAAAATTTTGATTTACTACATGTGGATGTATGGGTTCCCTATAAAACACCTACACATGGTAATGCAAGATACTTTCTCACTATAGTAGATGATTACTCAAGGGTTTCTTGGTTATTTCTTATGCAATTCAACTCAGACACTTACTCTACTATTAAACATTTCCTTCGTATGGTCCATACACAGTATAATTTGGTCCAAAAATGCATTAGAACAGATAATGGTTTAGAGTTCTTTAACAAAACTTGTCATGATCTCCTAAGTAGTCAAGACATCATTCATCAAAGTTCCTGTGCTTATTCTCCTCAACAAAATGGCATTGTTGAGAGAAAGCACAGGCACATCTTAGAAGTTGCTAGGGCTTTAAAACTTCAGTCTAATATTCCCACTCATTTTTGGGGTTATTATGTACAAACTATCGTATACATCATTAACATACTGCCTACAGTAGTCCTTAGAGGTCAATCACCATTTGAAAAGTTTTTTGCCAAACCACCTTTTTTGGATCATTTAAAAGTCTTTGGATGTTTGGCCTATGCAACAATCTTACCTTTTAAGGACAAATTGCATCCTACCTTCAGTTTTCTTGGGTTATTCTCTTACCCAAAAGGGGTATATACTATACAATTTATTTTCTCACTCTGTGTTTGTCACCAGGGATGTCATTTTCTATGAGAATGTTTTCCCTTTTACTTTGCCAACACCTTCCTCAAATTCTTTTCCTATTGATTCAGATTTCCTTGTTCCAGAGTTAGCTCAAACTTCTTCTCTGCAGTTTCTCCTAATTTTGTTCTTGTTCACTCCACTTCTACTATACCTAATGTTACTCATGTTTCACCTCCGATTCTTAGCAGGTCCAGTAGACTTACCAATCCTCCCATTTGGACACAAGATTTTGTTTGCCCTATAATACATCATAATCCTACAGCCAATACTTCTTATTATCCCATTACCAATTTTGTCTCCTATGCCAATGTGTCACCTTCCTATAAAGCCTTCTTATCCAATCTTTCTTTGGTAGAACCCACTACTTTTACATAGGCCTCTAAAGATCAGAATTGGGTCAATGCTATGCAAAAGGAAGTTCAGGCATTATAAAACAACCACACCTGGTCTTTAGTACCTTTACCCCCTGATAAGTTTCCCATTGGTTGCAAATGGGTGTATAAACTTAAGTATAAGGCTGATGGCACCCTGGATAGATACAAGACATGTTTGGTTGCTAAGGGGTATACACAGCAGTTGGGATTGATTATGAGGAGACTTTCTCTCCAGTTGTAAAGATGGTTACTATTAGAACAACTTTGGCTTTGGCTTCCATGAATAATTAGCTACTTTATCAGCTTGATGTGGATAGTGCTTTCTTGTAAGGGACTTGCAAGAAAAAATTTATATGACATTGCCCTAGGGATTTCCAAAGCAAGGGAGCAAAACCTTGTATGCAAGCTTCATAAATCCCTATATGGGTTGAAACAAGCTTCTAGAGCCTGGAATTATATGCTGACTACAACTCTTTTGGATGGTGGTTTCCAACAATCCAAGTCAAATTACTCCTTGTTTCTCAAAAGGAATCAATCTCACATTGTCATGCTTCTTGTGTATGTACATGACATTGTGATAACAGAAAATGATCCAGCTTTAATCAGTCAAACTAAGCAACTGCTACACAGCAATTTTAAGTTGAAGGATTTTGGTGTATTGAGATATTTCCTAGGATTTGAAGTAGCTAGATCATCTAAAGGAATCAACCTCTATCAAAGGAAATATGTATTGGAACTAATCTCGAAATCAGGCTTATCAAGTTCTAAACCATCTTTGGTTCCCATGGAGTCCAATTTAAAACTCACATCGGTAGCATATGACCATCAGTTTCCTTCTGAAAATGCCAAGAATGATCCTCTACTTGCGGATCCAATTGTTTATCAAAGATTAATAGGTAAGTTGTTGTACCTATGTATGATCAGCCCAGATCTTAGCTACTCAGTTAGTCTCTTGAGTCAATTCATGCATCAATCCAAGCAGTCTCATATGATAGCAGCTCTAATTAAAGGTGGTCAAATATGTGGAATCAGCTCTTGGACTAGGTTTATTTTTTCCTGCTACTAATGCCTCGTCTTTATCAGCCTATAGTGACTCTGATTAGGGTTCTTGCTTGATGACAAGGAAGTCCATCACTAGATTCTGCATTTTCCTTGGCTCTTCTCTGCTTTCCTGGAAATCTAAGCTCCAAGCCACCATTTCCAAGTCTTCCTCTAAGGTCGAATATAGAGCTATGACCTCTACCGTATGTGAAGTCATTTGGTTAGTTCAGTTGCTCAAAGAACTTGGCTTCTCAAATATGCTTCCTGTTACCCTTCACTGTGACAACCAAGCTACCAACCACATTGCCTCCAATCCTATGCTCTATGAGAAGACCACACACATTGACATTGATTGTCATATTGTCCGGGAGCAACTCAAGAATGGTCTCATCACTATTGCCCATATTTCTTCCTCTGAACAGCCAGCCGATATTCTTGCTAAAGCATTTGGCAAAACTCTTCATCATCACATGTTACACAAGTTGGGTGTGTTAAGACCTTTACCACCCTCCAACTCGAGGGGAGGTATTAGATTTAAAGGGCATCATTGTAATTTATTCACGCTAAGTTTAGTTACTTTAGAAGTAGTTGAGTTAGTTAACTCATTCCAGCTCAATTAGTAACTGAGCTAATGTGCTGTATATAAAGAAATAGTAATTCTTTAGTAAAGTGTAATTCATTTTTCCAAATTCAGTTACAATATATCGTTTGTTTGCTTTATCGACAATTACTTTGTGACATAACGTTTGTACTAGAAAATTCCACAGAGATGTCGCTTGCTAAAATCAACGATATTGAAAATTGATGGATGGTATGAATGTGTTACGAAACCAAGTAAAGATTTGATGATTTTTGTAGTCCCATTCTTCAAAGTGATTAAAAAAAAAATCTTCAAATTTATTTCTCAGCACGAATTGGTTCAGGTTTGTCATAACATCGAAGTACGACCCTCAAGAAACTACACATAGCTTAAGCTCATAAAGTACAATTTGGCTCATCTAACATAACTTGAATAGCTAGGTTGATTGACATTGGTCCTTTCCATATGTTTTTTTTTTTTTTTTTCTTGGACCAAACTAAAAGAAAAATCTAACTTGGAGTAGTAAACAAATATTATTAAAGCAATATAGATTAATACTTGAACCAGGGAACTCATAGGATATATCGTATCGCATTGAAAATATGAGGACTAAAAGAAGAAGACAATCAGTTGTCCTCACGCACAACAACGCCGCATGCGACTTATTCAAAGTGACGAAATTGACAACGTTTAGTTGGATTTAGATCTACAGAGGTCGAGCAAGTGATTTTCGAAAACTTTTTGTCCAGAAAATGCATTAATTCACCGAAAAATGTGATATTGTTTTAGAAAATATGACTCTGAATTTGGCGGTTTTCTAAGTCAATTGAGGCAGACTGATGATGGCTGATCCAAGATGGTTGGTGAGTGACTTTCACAAAAGTCCATGCAAGAAGTTTTTTGGAAAATAATTATTCGTATGGCTTTGATATTAGAGAAATAAATTGTACATATATATATATGACTTATACAAATTACAGTACAATAGATAAGAGATGCATGTTTATATAGGTCGATTAAGTTCACCTCATTGGCATAATATCAAGTATACAATTAGAAAGAAGATAATTAAAATCAAAATTTTAATTACGCATGATAATGTTGAATCATTCTTTATTCAAATATTCAAGAATCAAGAAAAAGAAATTTAAAGCATTAGATAAAGTTTTTTGTGTATGTGTAAGGTATTAATTTATAATAAAGATTAGAATTGATAATTTTCATGATTTTTGCGTGCTTTTGACTGTGATTGATCGAGTAACTAGACACTTGATAAGGATTGACAAGTCTTCCATAGAAGATTTTCGATGCCTACCTATTTAAAGCCTAATTGTTTTCTCAGAATTAAGACAATAAAATAATTAACATTTCTTTTAAGGAACCCAAGTATAAGAGAAACATTTATCTTGAATTTTGGTTGTAAGTGCTCTATTTATTGTAGGAACATATAATTTATACATGAATTCTAACTTTAGGATAAAAATAAAAAACACTCGAACAAAATTCTAACAAAGACATTAAGATAAACTAAATCTCTAATATTCTAACTTATTCATATAAATCAAAAAAATTAATCAGGAGATAAACTAAACAAATTGTGGAGCACTTTGTAGAGCCTGTGACATTCACACTCTAAGCAATATTAACACTATGCAAGACCAAGGTTTCAATAGTAAGTCCAGACCCCATTCCAACCCTTCTCCAGTAGTCTTTAGACCATCAGCAATCGACTTATTTCTCATCTCATCCAAGACAAACAATACAGTTACACATGACATGTTACCATATTCAGCAAGCACATGCCCACTTCTCCAGTAGTCTTTACTCTTTAGGCCTCAACTTGGTCCAGAATTGCTCGCCCACCAGGATGTGCTGCCCAAAACACCGAGTTCCAATCTGAGATACCCAAAGGATGGAATACCTCAATTAGTCTATTCTCAGTGTGGTTTCCAATAAGATCAGGAGCTTCCTTTCCAATATGCATTATAAGAGCGTGCTCACGAATAGTTTCACAAATGGCTCCAGCACTATTAGGCACTAATGTTTCTGTTGTAGAGACTAGTTCAACAATAGGTTTTTCGACACCAAGCATTGGATTTGAACCAACTATGATAGCAGCTGCACCATCACCGTACAAGGAATGACTCACAAAGAACATCAAAATCAGTTTCACTAGGGCCACGAACACCGAGTATAGTTGTCTCAGAGCAGAGAATGAGAACAGGTGCACCTTTAGTGTTCTCAGCTAGGTCTTTTGCAATGCGAAGTACAGTGCCGCCCGCATAACAACCTTGTTGATACAACATGATTCTCTTAACAGATAGATCAATGCATGGCCTAAGAGCTTGGACCCATAGTGGTACAACAGATTAAGTGAGTGATTTTCGATGTGGATTGGCCCCATTCATTGATGGCCTTGTTTACAGCCTGCTTACCTAGCTCTGACACTACAACTTCTGCCATATCTTGCCTAGTATCCAATGAAGGTGCCATGTATGCACACATTTTTGGGTTTATTTTCATAATATCATATGTTATGTGAGTGTGTCGCTTCTTTTATCAGGGTTTTATCACCTGAAATGATAGGATATGCCTTGATTCTTTAGTTATGTCCATATATTTACAATAACAACTAGATATTAATATTCATACATAAAGAGATGCAGAAAATAAAACCTCTCATGTTATCTAGTATTTGTTCACAGTTCGCGTGCTTAGAGTTTCATTTATTTCATTTTCGTAATAAGATTTTGGTTTTTTCAAATTCAGAAAACAAGAAACATGTGTTCAAGTAATCTCTAGTTCCTAATAGGAAAACCAATTTCTACAAGGGAAGTCCAGCTCATGTTCTTAATGATCAAGGACGGTGAACACAGGATCAAGTTGCATTATTCAACTATTTTTTTTATCATTTCATTTCTTAACTCATTTTTCATTCTCTTTCCCATTTACATTTCGACTTATGAGTAATACTAGTCTTACAAAGAGTCATACAAAGAATCAAATCCAGCCCTTGAAAGAAGGGAAAAAAAGAGAGAGAAAAAGACAATCATGAATTTCAATGGCTGGATTTGATTCTTTGCATGTCTCTTTGTAAGGCTAGTATTACTCTTCGTCTAATATGAGACGTCCTGCCTAGGTCGTCTAATACGACACAAATTTATGTTTAATTCTTCGCAAATATTGATAATCTTAAAATGATTTAGAAATCTAGAAAAGAAGAATCGTGCACTTGTATATCTCTCGTTTATATGACATATCCGATAAACTTTCACATTATTTCATATCCAACGGTGAGGGCAATAGTTGTCACAGCATCCACAATTACATCATTCTCAGTTTGCCACATTTGCAGAGCCTTGCTCTAAAATATGGCTTGCCTTTTCATCTCATTGTTTCTCCAATTTCTACAATTTACATCTCTTCCAATCCAAAATCTAAGATACGGATCCCACATAGCACTCTCAAGCTGGCTAAAAACACATTTCCATTAATGGACTTCAGAAATCACCAGTAGTCTCCACAAGAGCAGATTCCTGCAACAATATGATGGAATCGGTTTTTATCCCTTAAAGACACTTTTCTCCCATAAACTTTGGACACAAACTTGGCAAAATTGTGGCAATCCACACAAATTCTGAGGTTTTTTATTAAGCGAATAGGGGTTCCCTCAGGAGTATTAACTAGCCCAAAAGTCAAAGCCAGTTTTTCACTGTGACCTAGTAGTACCTTCTCCTTTTGCTCCTCATCCACATCATATAAAACACAACTCAAGTCAGGGGCATAGCCAGCTTCCTTAAACTTGACTGACAACTCTTTCACTTTTGTATGTACCTCTTCTCTCTTTGGGTGGGAACAATCACTTGCATGAAATGTATGAAGCGTTTGGTCAAGCTGAATCCAGGTTCTGCCAGGCTCCTTTGTCACAGCCTTCTCCTTCATCCGTTCCCTCACAGTTCTAACATCTTCCCATCTCCCAACAGAAGCATATAAATTCGAAAGGATGACGTAATTTCCAGCATTTTCAGGCTCAATTTCTAGCAGACGTTGGCCTACATATTCACCAATATCAACATTAGAGTGAACCCTACAGGCTCCTAATAGAGAACCCCAAATAGCAGCAGTAGGTTCAAAAGGCATTTTCTGAATAAACTGAAATGCCTCTTCTACCCGACCAGCACGTCCAAGCAAATCAGAAACACAACCATAATGCTCAATCTCTGGCCGAAACCCATCTTTATGATTCACCATCTCATAAAAAATTTCCAGCCCTCTATCTTCCATTCCACCATGGCTGCAACCTGATAAGACAGCCAAATATGTGACAGCATCAGGTTTAACTTTGTTTTCTTCTCTCATCAATTCAAAGAGCTCCATCACTTCTCTGCCCATCCCATGTTTACTATAGCCCACAAGCATAGCATTCCATGAGATAACAGTTCTCTCAGACATGTTATTAAAGACCCTGCGTGAGTAGGTGAGGCTTCCACATTTTGAGTACATATCTATTAGGGAATTCTGAAGTACAACATATGAGGGCACTTCAAACCGAAAAATATGGTTGTGAACTTGTTTGCCATGATCCAACGCCGCAAGACCAGATAATGCAGTCAAAACACTGGCATAAGTAACATAATTTGTACTCATTCCTTCCATCTGCAGCTTCCGAAATAGCTCTAGTGCCTCTCCATCAAGACCTAGTTGGGCATAACCAGAAAGTATTGCAGTACAAGAAACAACATCCCTTTCTGGCAAGCATTCAAAAACTCCTCGAGCTTCATGGATCCTACCAGCTTTGGCATACATATCGAGAAGTGAACTCCCAACATATATATGGGATTCAAAATTGCTCTTAATTATAAGAGAGTGGATTTGTCTTCCCAGATGAAACCCATAAATGCCAATGCAAGAAGTTAATACAGTTGCAAAAGTGAACTCATTAGGCTCCGTATCTGCAGAAATTTACATTTTATTGTCAGTAACAGGAAAACAGTAACTAAATATTAGATACAAACAGTGGTCCAAATAATAGAAATACGAAATACCCGATTTTAACATCTGCAGAAAAAGATTCAATGCTTCAGAGGAATACCCTCGCTGAGAATAAGCCGAAATCATTGCAGTCCAAGAAACCACATTCCGTTCACGCATTTCATCGAACACTTGCCTCGCACCACCCAAACACTCGCATTTGTTATAGAAGATAATCAATCTGGTTCTAAGGTATAGAGGCGGTAGATAACAAGTTTTGATCATGTGGGCATGGACCCTTTGGCCATCTCTAATTGTCCTTCGATTGAGGCATGCGTTTAACAGCGTGTCGTAACCTTCAAATTTCATTTCAAGGCCTAAAATGGCCATTTCTAAAAGGGCTTCTGATAGTTTACCGTCGGAGCATAGAGTTTTCAGAATTTTTAAATTTGGCGGGAAGGTGAAGAGGGTCAGTTGGCGCATATATGAAAATGGGCTTATGGCGGAAAATAGATCTAGTTTTTTGGGATGATTGAGAGAGCAATTCATTTTCGAGAGCCATTTCATGTTCTTAATTAGCAGTTAGAAGTGTTGAATAAATATTACGTAGTCTTACATAATATGTTTGCCATTACAACAAAGGCTCAAGGGGCTAGTTTTTGTGGACTCTGGCCTTCATAATTTTAAAACCCTCGTTAGTTATATACTGGGGAACAGAGGGCTGAAATGAGTAACTAAACAAACTTTTGAATAATAAACTCCTACTCACATTCTGACAAAATCTACAATTCCACTCCATTCCATTATTTCCATTAAAGAATAACAATCATTCGGTATAGCGTGCTCTGCTATCCTTCTGTGATGTCACTGTTTGTACAAACCTGAATGGAAATTAAATAAAGAAATGTTAGTTACAGTCGAAGGTCTGAAGTCTAGGGGATTGTTCCATCTCTCTGTTTGATCGTCATCGTACCATCTCATGTTTACATTCTCAACCTCTAATCCTTTCATGTGTTCCATGATGATCCCAGCGGCACTGTGGTTTACAAGTCCCTGACATCCTGGTCTGTAGTCCACCAACCCGCCTGAATAATTTGTCCATCTTTTGTAACTGAGGTTCATGTTAATGAATTTCAAATTGTGTAGTAGCCCATGTTTCGAACCAGATAAGAATACACCATTTTCAGAATTTGCGGTGATGTTGATGAAGCGTAAATTAGAGATTGAACCCTCCAATGAATTAGAGTATCTCGGACAGGTTGTCACATATATCGGTTCTGCTCTCCCCCACCATGATGGATCATAGTATCTTGTGCTTATATTCATGTTGGAGAAGGTGATGTCACTAACATTTCCTGTACAAAGTAACTGGTTAATACTCCATTGTCAAGACTATCATATGAAAAAAAAAAAAAAAAAGAAGTTGTTTTCTTAAAGCAAATTGAGCTTCAAAGGTGTTTGTTGCTTGTCATTCTAGAACCTTACAAAGATTAAATATTATCTTCCAAAATAAAAATCTTATAAATTGCATAATCATCTCGTTCCAGAGAAATCAACCAACTAAATAAACCTTTTTCTTCATTTCCTAATATCTAAATTTCCAAAAATGCAGTAACAGTTTGAATGATCCTAAAACAGAAACAACCATACAGATGTTGTTTTCTAGATTTCATTTTCTTACATATATTAGAAAAGCCCTGCCAATTATGAAAGGATATTAAGCTGATGTTACCTCCATCGCGGATTTGCAGTGCTAATCCTCTATGAGAATCCACAATAGTGATATTGTCAAACACCAAACTCTTGAAATCAAACCAACTAGCACTACCAAGTTTGATTGCAGAAGACTTTGTCCTGATCCAACAATCTGTAACTGTCAAATTATACAGGGGCCCTGTGTATGTCTTTGGACAGATTGCATCATCTCCTGTATCAATCTTGCATCTGGTAATCACAGTGTTATTTGAATCCTCGATATCTATTCCATCATTGTTAGGTGTATTAAAGTCCCCATAAATTGAAACATTGTGAATATCCGTGTTTTCACAACTTACTATGTGCAAACTGCAACAACGTAATCTATTTGTCAGACAAAAACTCAGAATCTAAAACCATCCAAGGGTTGGATAAATTGAATCGACTGCATATCAGAGTATAATGCATTTCCTTTAACCAATACTTTCAGATACATATTCCAAAGACAAATGATTCAAGATATAACAGTCAAAACATCATAGCTAAACTAAAGAGTTTGCATATCAAGACGTTTCAAGTTTTGTCATCTGAGACAATAGAAAACAAGTTAAAATCACAACAAAATAATTTAAACATTCAACACTAAACACCAATTCCAATTATTTTCAGATGGAGGTATGTAACTTGAGACCCCGCCAGCCCTCTCTGATAAAAAATCTTTGTTCTCACAATTCAATATTTCTTCTACCCACACCTTTGTATCCGTTATCATATAAGCACCTTACTACATCTAAATCTTTACTTCTGTTAAAAGTAACTGGTCAATCTATAAATTATCTAGTATCCAAAATTTGGTCAAACGGCATCTAGAATGAAAGGATGATGAATCCAATGGACAACATATTGTAGAGAAATTGAAATAAATTGTCACACAAGCAACTGCAAAATTTAAGGGAAAGTGAGCTCGCAGTGAAACATTATAGCTTTATTTCTTCCAAACAGAGAAAGATTATAATTTATTTTATTTCACACATTAGGTCGTTTCATTATTCATTAAAGAAAAGGTAAAATACTTGGTGTCAAAACTCTCTAAAGTGATATAGTGAGTTCCAGAATAAAATTAAATACTATCCATAAAAATTAATTCAAATTTGAAAACAGGGCAAACTGACATTCCACAAAACAAAAAGAACAGTGAAAGCAAAAAAATAAAGGAGGATAAAAAATATAGCAACAGAAAATAACATTTCTCTAATATAAAACGGTCCACTGCTATCATTAAAGTGACAAAGAGGAGAATGACCTTGACGGTGGTAATTTGCCACTTACAGCAAGTGGGCATCCTTAAGCTGAGTCCACCATGCTTTTGCAGGGCCCATTTATTAAGAGTTTCTTAACACTCAAGATTCTATTATCACGCTTATCAAATTTATCTCAATTTTGCTTACAGTTTTTTATCATTCTTTTTGTGTTGAGTTTCCAAAAGCTCAAAGACATACATTAAGTTTCAAAATCTGGGAATGAAAATGCCAAAAGTTACTATTAAAAACAGTCTTAAGCGGGAAATAAAGGGAAAATACGAGTATACTGACCACCAGTAGGCCGGCTCTCTTAACCTAACGTTCCAAACATTGACATCCTTGCAATTCAGAAACCCCACCAATCTTGGCCTACACTCATCACCACAGCAAGCCCCCGTTTGGTTCCAACTCACCATCACATTCTTCTTCTCATTTTCTTTCACTACAAACTTAAGCCCCTGACCATCTATTACTCCTCCGCCCGTTATACCAACGTCACACGCGTTCTCCGCCAGCACCACGTACCATCTCGACGAATCTTTCGGGTAATCTTCGATCTCCGTGCCGCCCAGTAGAATCGCGTCTTCTTCGATGTTGAGGATCACGTGAGATTTCAAGCGGATGGTGGCGGTTAAGTATGTGCCACGTGGGAATGTCACGTGACATGGAATTGTGGAGGGACATGCGTCGATGGCCAATTGGATGGCCACGGTGTCGTAGCTGATGCCATCTCCGGTGGCACCGAAGTCGGAGACGCAGAGGGTGAGGGGAGGGGAGTGGGCGGAGATGGGGAGTTTGATGGTGGGTGATGAGGTGTGAAGAATTGATTGGATGGGAGGGACTGAGATTAGGAGAGTGATTATTGTTAATAATTGGGGGAGTAAAGTAACCATTTTTTTTATGGGAGTGGGTTGGCTGGTGGCTTCAAGTCTGCAGCTTTTTAATCATAGACTGTGGTCTTAACTTATCCTTTTGGTTTGGTTGCTTCAATTAGAGGTGGGCAAGGGACGGTCTCTTGCGGTTTGGGATTGATCTCAAATGGGATCAGTCATTTATGGGTCTGGGATCGAACTCAGGCCCATGAGAAAAATCAAGACCTGGACCAGGCCCTAGGCCTGGTCGGGAATAGTCCCATGAGCCCAGGATCGGTCCCATGGGCTTAGATAATTTAATTTTCTCTCCTCAATTTTTTTTATATTTTAGGGGCAAAATAAAATTTTATAGGAGGTTTTTAGTATTTTTTAGGGGATAAAATTTACAAATTTTATAAATTTTTTGGAACTGGAAGATTCTTTTTTTTTATAAATTTTATAAAATTTTATTTCAACCCTCGTAATTTATATTTATTTAAAATTAATAGGGGTTTTATGTAATTTGGCAGGAGACTATATTGAAAAAATACAAAAAAATTGGTCCCAGGCTCGGGCCTTGGAGGAGGGCCAAGTGGAGGGCCGGGACCCTCCTCCTTAGGCCTGGTCCCAAAAGGACCGGACTGGTCCTAAGACCGGGTTTTAGAGCTGGGCTTTTGGACCCCGTCCCAAATGCCCAACTCTAGCTTCAATTATATTCTAACTATTATTTTATTTAAATTAATACGAATTGATTATCTTGAAAGTCTCAACCATTATTTAATTACTGTATTCAGGCGCATGAATATGACCTATATCAAAATCACTTTTTTGTGGATCCTAGTTGAAGGAGAAAAGCTAAAGCTATCAATACTTTGGTTTAGAAATCCAAAGGACTGTTTATTACTCATTACTACTGTTACGCCTAAAAATATAAGGGCTGACGTCAGGACCCTTTAGCTCGCAAAAGTCAGACCATTGGAACAGGCACCGTCTGAGTCTGTCAAGGTAGTGGGCGCGCATCAGGCTAGTCAGGAGGTGTGGTGCTCCCACGTGTCCAATCCCTGCTCTAAATCGCGCAAATCACTCTGGAAGGTGGGCAATATGACATAAAGAAGAATTTACACGGATAATCCCACCAACTCGCAGATTTAGTGATGATTGCCTCAAGGCATCTGACTATAAATTAGGAACTCATCTCTCATTAAAGGGATTCGCACCTTTTTCACTCAATTAATTACTCTCTCTTTTCTCAGCAACCGATACCTTGTAATATCATTGTAAAGTCAGTCAGCTAATAGCGACCTGACTCCTATCATCAATATAAGCATCAGTGGACATAGGACTTGCTACTTTTGCATCCGAACCACTTTAAAAATTGCCTTTATTGCATTTACTATCCCTCATCCATTATTTTCACGTGTGATTTCGGGGCCCCCTGCACCATTTTGCACGTGCGTTTCGTTGGTGCAAAATCCAGCATCAACAGTTTGGCACTAGAAGGAGGGGCCTGATTTAGTGTTCATCCTTTATTAGGAGAGTCTCCAACTTACTAGTTCTACAGCAACGAATGGCCTGCCAACCAGAACATGAGCAAACCAACCAGGGTACTCAAGGGTCCCCCCAAGTTCAGGGGGATACCTCTTCCAAAAAACCTTCAACCCCGCAGAATGTTGTAGGAGATATCCCGTCAAGCTCATAGCTTGACCCCGCTATAAGGAGCTACCTGGAGAGGTTTGACAATACTCTCCAGACGGTCAACCAAAGGTTGGACCGTTTGGACCAAGGCACGCCATCCAAGTCAGCTGCGGCGGTACAACCGCCAAAAACGCCTGCAGGTCGCGCGAAAGCGAGGCAAAGGGAAATAGCACGTGCCACAAGCGCTGCAACGCGAAGGCGAAAGGGTAAGCAAGTGGCAAAAAGCAAGCCCACGGGCTCCAAAGGGCCAGCAAACACAGACCGTGTCCCAAGTAGAATACCAGTCTCGCTGAGACTCGGTGAAAAGACGCAGCCTGAGCTGTCCCACGCCACGCCGCAGGTACATACCCATAAGAGCGCTGGACGAGTCGATTCTTATCACCGTCAGCAGGCCAATCCTGGTCGCCACCGTGCGAGAGGGTCCCTACACTTCGCGGGGCGGTTCTTACCACCGCGAAGGTCGTGAGAATGCCCTGCACCTCTCATCGTCATCGCACACCTTTAGTCAGCGTATGTCGAGAGTGGCTGGAACCGCCAGCCGAGGCGAAGAAGAGCCCGACCTCAAGGCATTCCTCAATCATAACCACGAGAATCGAACTCGCGTTGGTGAAAGCATCCCCCAAGCGGCTTCGCTGCCGCAAATCGAAGAGCTGCAGCGAGCTCTAGACAAGCTAAGGGCCTAGCAGAACGAGTAGGGACAGGTCGCATCTCCATCCCCCTTCTCTCCTGAGGTGTTAGCCACTCCACTCCCGCCAGGATTCAGGATGCCCAACATGCGAGCGTTTGATGAAAACTCCGATCCGCAAGATCATCTGTACGAATTTAACGACTTGATTGAGCTTCACCAGGTCTCAGACTTGGCAAAATACCGCTGTCTAGCAATAACATTGACCTCCCATGCCAAATGATGGTTCAAGTCACTCCTAGTAAGGTCGGTCAATTTGTGGCCTTAGATGAGCACGACGTTCCTCAAGCATTTTCAAGCGAATCGGAAGTTTTCAATGCCTTTAAGCTACCTTAGCAACATAAGGCAAGAAAGGAATGAATCACTCTAGTCTTACATTGACCGTTTCCACAGGGAACTTCAACAAGGTGGCTCATACCCCCAAAGAGTCTGTTCAGACTCTCATTATAGCTAGGGTTCGCCCGCAAACCGACCTATGGAAGGAACTACAAGCTGAGGACGATGTCTCCCTCACAGGATTCTACAACCTTGCAGAGAAGTACCTCCGAATAGAAAATTCGTTGGCGACACTATGCCGTCGTGATCCCGCGTATCAAGCATTATGTCTAGTCGGGGGGAAAGTAGAAGAGCTGATCGTAGAGGGGACGCTGACGATCAACGAAAAGGGAAGAAACCCCGCTACGAGCACAAGAAGTCCTATGCTCCTGTTCCTCGTCGCAACCGTGACAGGGCTCATTATACTCCACTGAATGTGTCTATATCAGCCATTCTTGATAAATCCGAGGAGGCCACCTGCTCGGTGAACCAGAGCCCATGAAAACTCCCGTGACAGCCAGAAATAATAAAAAATACTGTCGCTTTCATCGGGACAACGGGCATCACACAGATGAATGTCGAGCTTTAAAGCAAGCGATCGAAGAGCTCATCAAGAAAGGGTACTTCAAGGAGTATATTGATGACCCCACTCCTGCAAAAGAGAAGAACCAAGAGGAACAAGGAAGAAAGCGTCGTGATCGCCGTGGGTATAGTAGCGTTAACATAATCTTTGGAGGATCGCACCTCACGAGAAACACGCGAGGCGCGCAAGAAATGTACACTCGCGAAGCCCATCACGACCCGATCAGGGTGATGAGCACATCGTAGCGACCACAAAAGGCTCGAAAGGAGGAGCCGATTGCCTTCTATGAGAAGGAGGCAGCTCGTTTGCATCATCCTCACGATGATGCCCTCGTGATGACGCCCTAATAGGATGCCATAATGTCCGCAGAATGCTCGTGGACAACGGAAGTGTGGAACATCCTGTTCCAGACCGCTCTCGAAATAATGAACTTGGACGAGGCCGACCTGAAGCCCGCTTCAATCCCTCTTTACGGCTTTACAGGGGACCACCTGATCCCCAAAGGAACGATCTAGCTCCTAGTCACGCCCGGCGACTACGACAAGGTGACTAGGGTTACTGAATTCTTGGTCGTGGATTGCCCATCGACCTTCAATGGAATCTTAGGGCGACCTTTGTTGAGAAGCTTCAAGGTAGTCACTTCCATATATCATCTCAAGATGAAGTTCCCAACTCCAACGGGGATAGGGGAAGTGAGCAGATCGCAAAGCCCATCTCGCGACTGCTACATAAAAGCAGTGCAAATGGCGTGTAAAGGAAAGGGCATTTCACGATGTGTGCCCCGCCAGGCTATGGCGATCAGCCAGATCGAACCGCACCCTGGCCCAGCAGAGGATAATATAGATCTTCGAATCCAGGAGATCCCTCCCAGCGGTCGGGTCCGAGGATCTCGTCCAAGTTCTTGGCTTGATCCAAAAGAACCGAGCCAAGTGTTAAGAATTGGAAGTTGTCTCAACCCCCAGGTCGCGTCTGAGCTAATAAGCTTCCTGGTCGAAAACATCGATGTGTTTGCCTGGTCGCATTAGATATGGTCGGGATCAGCCCGAACATCATTTGCCATGCGTTAAACATCGACAATGAAGCCAAGCCAGTTCGCTAGAAAAGAAGAGCAATGGATTCGGAGTGGTATGTCGCCTTGAAATTAGAAGTGGATAACCTCCTCCGAAATGGATCCATCCGAGAGGTACTCTACCCGACCTGGGTCGCCAACCCAGTCTTGGTAAAGAAGCCAAATAGCAAGTGGCGAACCTCCATCGACTTCAGCGACCTCAATAAGGCTTGCCCTAAAGACAGCTTCCCCTTGCCAAGAATTGACCAACTCATGGATGCAACCTCAGGGCACGAGCTGCTTAGTTTTATGGATGCATACTCGGGATACAATCAAATTCTGATGTATGGGTCGGACGAGGAGTATACGTCCTTTATTAATACCGGGGGCTGTATTGTTACAAAGTTATGCCTTTCGGCCTCAAGAACACTAGCGCGACCTACCAGTGATTGGTTAACCGAATGTTCTCTGACCAGATTGGAAGAACAATGGAGGTTTATGTGGACGACATGCTAGTCAAATCCCAGGTCGCCTTAGAGCACATTGCGCATCTCACTGAGATGTTTAACATCCTCCGGTTGTATAAGATGAAGTTGAATCCTCTCAAGTGTTCATTCGGAGTATCATCAGGAAAGTTCCTAGGGTACATGGTTAACCAGTGGGGGATAGAAATAAACCCCGAGAAGATTCAAGCTCTGCTCGACATGGAGAGCCCGACCAGCAAAAGGCAGGTCATGTGCCTTAACGGGCGAATAGTGGCACTTAGTCACTTCATATTAAGATTAACAGATCGCTTCTTGCCATTCTTCAATGTCCTAAAAGCCAACAAGAGGTTCGAATGTACACCCAAGTGCGAACAGGCGTTCCAAAGCATAAAAGAACACCTCGGGAAACCACCTCTCCTGTCCAAGCCTTTTCCGCAAGAAATCCTACTTCTGTACCTGTCCGTTTCTCAGTTTGTAGCAGTGTAGCTTTGATTCAAGAAGAGGAAAAGGCGTAGTGGCCAGTATACTATGCGAGCAAGCGACTGACGGATGCCGAGATGCGGTATCCGAAAATAGAGCGATTAGCCTGTGCCTTGCTGATCGCCTCCAGAAAGCTGCGACCTTACTTCCACACCCATACCATCCATGTGATGACTAATTACCCACTCAGGAAAGTCCTTCAAAAGCTAGAAGCATCGGGTAAATTACTTAAATGGGCCATGGAATTAAGTCAGTTCGATCTCAAGTATAAGCCGAGGTCGACTATAAAAGGGCAGGCAGTTGTTGACTTCATCTCAGAATTTTCCTATCTTCTGAGCGAGTAACAGCCTGGCGAAGCCATTCAAGAAGATATTCAGAACCTGTCGACCTGGAGCCTCTACGTCGACGGGTCATCGAACAGAAAAAGGGTCGCATGCATGGCATTCTTCGGTTTGGATTTAAAGCGACCAACAACGAGGCTGAGTATGAAGCTCTGCTCGCCGGATTGCGGTTGGCCAGAGAAATGGGTGCAACCGCGATCAGTGTATACAGCGATTCCATGCTGGTCGTCAACCCAAATTTTTGGGGAATATCAAGCCAAGGAAGAGAACATGGTCCGTTATCTGAAAGAAGCCAAGGCCGCACTCGAGCCGTTCAAACATTATAAAATCACGTAGATTCCCAGAGACAACAACTCTGTGGCAGATGCCCTGGCAAGGATAGCCTCGTCGTTAGACTCAGAGGCACTAGAAAGCATTCCTGTTCGGCTCGTCGAAACCCCAAGTATTAGCTCGATCGAACAGCCTGTGAATGCGACTCATTTTGATTCTGGATGACTCCCATTTTTCTGTACCTCAAGAATGGGATCTTGTCGGACGACAAGGTCGAGGCAAGAGTCCTGCAAACAAGATCCGCTCACTATACCCTTATCGGGGACCAGCTGTATAGGAGGGGATTTAGTGCCCCTCTCCTTCGATGTGTAACTAGTGAAAAAATGGACTACATTATGAGGGAAATTCACGAAGGGATTTGCGGTAATCACACCGCCGTGCGATCTCTTGCAAACAAGGTTGTTCGTCAAGGGTACTATTGGCCCCGAATTCAAGCCGACGCTCACGACTTTGTCAAGAGATGCGATAAGTGTCAGCGGTTCGCAAGCATACCGCGAGCTCCCTCCCACGAACTGATAACTATGACTAGCCCCTGGCCTTTTTTCATATGGGGGATCGATCTCATTGGCCCTTGTCGGTTGGAAGAGGGGAGTCAAATATACCGTGGTCGCGGTAGATTACTTCACCAAGTAGGTAGAAGCCAAACCGCTAGCCACGATCACGACCAGAAAGTTAAAGGACTTCGTTTTCAAGAATATTGTGTGTCGTTTTGGAATCCCTCATACCCTTATTTCAAATAATGGAAAACAGTTCGACAATGAGGAATTCAAACAGTTTTGTGACAAGATGGGCATCTATAAGAAATTTGCCTCTGTGGCGAGACCGCAAGCAAATGGCCAAGTTGAAGCTGTCAACAAAACCATCAAGCACACTCTGAAGGCAAAGCTTGGCACAGCTAAGGGGAATTGGGCCAACGACCTCCCCGAAGTCCTATGGACATACCGAACAACTCCAAGGACCTCCACCTTGAAACACCTTTTTCGCTGGCATACGGGTGTGAAGCAATGATTCCCGTCGAGGTAGGAACTGGTTCGCTTCGGAGAGACTTGTACAAGGAGACAAATAACAAAGCACTCATAAGGGCGAGCTGGACCTTCTTGAGGAACATCACAGCAAGGTTTCGCTAAGGATAGCAGCCTATCAGCAACGGGCGAAGAAGTTCTTCGATTCAAAGGTCTGGCGAAGAGACTTCCAGGTCGGTGACCTGGTGTTAAAAGAAGTTCTCCTCGGAACCAAAGAACTAAGCGCGAGAGTTTTAGGGCCGAACTTGGGAAGGTCCGTATCGCATTGATAAAGTAATCAGACCAGGGACTTATCATCTTAAAAGGCTAAACTAAACGGTTCCAAGGTACCTCGGGCCTAGAATGCTAAACATCTTCGATCATACTACCAGTAATTCCAAACTTAGCTTTCCTTGTAGATTAATTTCTGATTTTTTGTAAGTCATTTCTTTGTAAAGTTTTTATCTTGAGCGTCAGTACACGATCTCTGTGTATAATCCATTTTGTGTGAATAAGTTATGTCATCTTTGACTCAATGAATGTAAACAATTGGAAAGAACTCATGTATGATAAAGCAAACAGAAAATTGTAAAGGCAAAAATGTATTTCATTGCTATAAAGTACAGCAGGAAGGAAGACATGATTACAAGACTTAATGCAGCTCCTACAGGGGCCGACCTCCTCATCTTAGGGTTGGTCGGTCGAGGGTTTGTCCGCTGCGTGACCTGAACCTTCTGGTCGGAAGGCCGCCGCTTCATCATCCTCCCATGCCATGGACATAAGTGTTTCTTACCAGTCTGCCGGGAGGTCGGACATGTCTAAAAGAGGATTCTTTGGTCGCAAGGCATAAATAGAGTCGATTGCCCATTCGGCAGCCTTCTCCTCAACCTCCTCTGTCAAGGAAGCAACTTTCCCTTGACTCTCCTGAAGTTCAACTTCAAGAGCATACCTTAGCTTCTCAGAGGCCTCTCTCTCCTTTTCTGCTCGCGCGACCTGCAAGGAGGTCGCTTTGATCTGGATCCGGCCTTCTTCTCGGCCGATCTGGAGAAAGCTAGCTCACGATCTTTCTGACTCAGCCTTTATCTCATCCCTCTACTTCTCAAGCTGCGCTTTCTGGAAATCCACCGTGCGAAGAGCCTCATTTCTTTCGTTCAAATAGCTGTTCGCCGATTCGAGAGAGTTTCTCTACTAGTGGCGCCTTCCAAGCTTCGTTTAAGCACTGCGTTCTCTTTCTTCAGGGTAGCACCTCCCTTCACAGCTCCCAGTTGTGCCTTTTCCATGGACATCTTCATGGAAAGGAGAGCCTGCGAACAAAAAAAGAAAGAGTTAGGTAATCAAAAGAAGTTAAGTCCTTGCCGAGGACAGTTCGCTCACCTTGCTCATATGCTGGATCGATGTGGGACATGAGGTCCACGTCGCTAGAACTTGCAAACTGCTCGAAAGATTTCGAAAGTCCGCATTCCAGCAGGGCATACACCACCAACTGCAGGTACTCCGGCAGATGCCCCAGCAAGTCCAATATTGATGGACCCTTCTTCATGGCCTCAACAGCCGTCGTGTCGTCCATAGGCGCCTTGCCCGACTTGCTCGCATCCGGTTGCGACCTCTTTGGTCGCTGGCTTTGGATTGAGTGATCGATTCCTCGGCCTCTGAATGTTTTCCTTTCCTTTTTTTCCATTGAGCCGTGGTTTTCATCCTTAGCCGAGCAGGCGACGGCTAGGCAACCTTCGTGGTTCGCGTTGGTGTCCTGCTGCCGCCGTGGGTGGCGGCTGAGGTCGCGCCTCCCAGGGAGGTGATTCGTGCAGCTTCTTGTACCGCTTTAGCTTTCTTCGTCCGAGGAAAGTTGATGGGCCTTCGGCGAGGTTGCTCTGGTTCCTTTGGCGGCATGGTTGCTGCTGCATGCAAGGCGAGATTAGTGAAGGTATTATGTTCCACGACCAAGAAAAGAGTCAGTTAAGGAAACTTACATTGTGGAGGTTCTAACGCCGCGCTGGCGTTAAAGAAACCGTACTTCCGCAAATTCGCGGTTGTCACAAGTGTCCTCACGTCGCGCCTGTCTTCAGGAAGGGAGCCGAACTGCAAGATTCTTCTTCGGTCGTGGAGCAGCGCTAGCTCAGTTGTCTTGTTAACTGTCCAGAAAGAGAAATTAGGTCGTTAGAGCAAACACGCTTCAAGCACAATAAGTTTGTCAAAAACAAAACAAAAATACAAACAAAGAGAAAGAAGCCTACTCGGATCCTGGAAGCGGCAATGGTCATCGTAATGAAAGAAGAAAAACTTCGTTTCGTAGGCCCCCGCATTGCTGGGATAACTGTGTATCCCGTCGGCAATGGTAGGTCGCCTGGACAAGTAATATGAATCCTTGTCCTTACTCTTCTTTAAATAATAGGAGAAGCCGAGCTCCAAGGTTGTCAGTTCGCCCAGTCCGTTCTCCCGGCACGCGATGTACATTGCAACAGCAATGACGTACGTGTTCGGGGTCAACTGCATCGGCGCGACCCCAAAGTGGTCCAAGAACGACCTGATGAAAGGGTGCAGGGGGATAAGTCCTCCACCCTTGATAATCTCCTCGGAGATGGTAGCCAAGCCTTTTGAAGGGTATCGCGACGAGTGCGTCAGGTCGTGGAATACATCCACTTCGATGCGAATTGGCTTATTACCCTCTCAAGTTCTTCCTCGATGAGTACCGAGAAAACCTCAAGAGGGATGCTAGGATCACCATGCGGGGACGAGCTGGTTCCCTACTCAGGTCTGGTATCTGAGTGGTCCATTTTGCCGGTCTGCAAAAACGACAAGCAAAAGGATTATTCGATCTCCGTACGTTATATTGTACGATGACATGGGAGGAAATACGTTCCCTCAAATCCTAAATAAAAACCCTAGCAACATGGTTTGAGCCGCGGTTCGCGGCTCGAACCAGACACAGACGACTAGTCTTCGATAGGTTATCGAAAGACCGATGCCATTAACTCATGGAAAAAATGAGATGATGACCAGAAAACTCTTACCTCTCGAAATGTACGACAGGTGTACTCTTGATCTTAGGAAAAAATGCAAGTATGGAAGACAAAGGTTCTTGGCCCACGAAAATCTTTTGTTCTCTGTGAAAAAGGCTTTGGTAACATTGCCTGAGCGCGATTTGTGGGTTTTATAGCGCGTGGATCGGCGTTTGGATTTCACGGAATTGAAATGACATTCGAGCGGTAAAGGTTTCTTACCGTTGATCTTGGCCACGTGTCACTCATCAACAAGGAAGAGTGAGCGATACGACTGGATGAAGTCAAACTTACACCCTTCCAGTTGAAAAGCTTAAACGACGGCCATATCTCTCTCAGAGCATTAATTGCGTCTCAAATCTTCATTTAATGCTCTGGTAAGGTGCACCGTTCCAACGCATGTTGCATTTAATGCCCTGATAAAGCGCACTGTTTCAGCATGCAAGGCATTAAATGTGATTGGATGGCATTCACCACGCAGGGAGTACACCTGTCAGCGTAGGAATGGCTTCATTAAATGCCTTCCTGTTATCAGAATAAACGGGTGACATCAGGCAAAACCAGGTCGCTCGTCCTTGGGCATGCGAGGTGCTAGTCTCATACAAATGCCGCTCCTAGACCTATTTTCGAACGAGCAAAGTTAAAGTTTTAGGGGAATCATCTAAGCATCGCACGACCTTTAGTTTCCAAGGTTCAATCCTCAAACCTTAAAAACTAGGGGGCTTCTGTTACGCCTAAAAATATAAAGGCTGACGTCAGGACCCTTTAACCCACAAAAGTCAAACCATTGGAACAAGCACCGTCTACGTCTGTCAGGGTAGTGGGCACGCGTCAGGCTAGTCAAGAGGCTGTGGTGCTCCCACGTGTCCAATCCCTGCTCTAAATCGCGCAAATCACTCTGGAAGGTGGGCAATGTGACATAAAGAAGGAATTTGCACGATAATCCCACCAACTCGTAGATTTAGTGATGATTGCCTCAAGGAATCTGACTATAAATTAGGAACTCATCTCTCATTAAAGGGATTCGCACCTTTTTCACTCAATTAATTACTCTCTCTCTCTTTTCTCAGCAACCGATACCTTGTAATATCACTGTAAAGTCAGTCAGCTAATAGCGACCTGACTCCTATCATCAATATAAGCATTAGTGGACGTAGGACTTGCTACCTTAACATCCGAACCACTTTAAAAATTGCCTTTATTGCATTTACTATCCCTCATCCATTATTTTCACGTTTGATTTCGGGGCCCCCTGCACCATTTTACACGTGCGTTTCATTGATGCAAAATCCAGCATCAACAACTACACTCTCCAATGGAGTAAATTATCAGTGGCACTGGCACAACACCACCTGGACAGAATAAAAATTTGTATGGGTGCAAAATAAAACCATTCCAAGTCTAAATATGTTTATGTTTAAGGGGGTAGAATAAAATATAATCTTAAAATCTTTTTATATTATGGGATTACTTTACAGTCCCAAATGTTCGCCAACAAGCTCCTAAAATTAATGCAAAATTTGGGAGAAAACCATCTTAAAAGCATTGTTTTAAAACCCGGACCGGAGGAGGGCAAAGAAGCCGTTTGCGGATCAGGGTCACGGCTTCAATTGGTCCAACCGGTTGGACCGGTCGGTTGGACCGATGACGTCAGCAATATTTTATTTTTAAAAAATTACTATTAACCCCTTAAATCTTAATATATTACAAAAATTTCCCTAAAAAAGTTCAAATTGGTCCCTAAAATTTTTATTTATTCCAAAAATACCCCAATAAAATTACCAATTAATCCCTAAAATTTTGATATATCTTCAAAATACCCTTATAAAATTACAAAATAACCCTCATAATTTTAAAATATTTCAAAAACCCCCCTGAGACCTAAACCGGACCGGAGAAGCTACCGATTCCCGGTCCAACCGGTCCGACCGGCCGGTCCGGTCCGGTTTTTAAAACAGAGCTTAAAAGTAGTATTTCATATTTGAGATTGAAAATGAGAGTGCTGGTAGCTTATAGATCAACAACTAATAAATCACCACCAAGTAAATTGGCAAGTGAGAATCCGGGCATGAAGACTATCACAGTATGGTTAAAGGCTGAATGCTCACATCTACTCGTCACAAACACATTGCAGATCTATCACTAGAAAGGAATCAAAGAAATGTACAAGGTTTATTTCTTTTTCTCGGAAATGCAACCAAAGACTTAATAAGCTCATTATAAAATATTATGCCGTGGTACAATATCTCATGCAATCTAACAGTAAAACGACTGGTAGCGAAAATCAAATGAACTTGGTAGTAAAAAGTTGTGAAGAGAGGAAATGCTAAAATTAGGTCAGCACAACAGGCTGCATTTCCTTAAAGAAAGATCAAGATATTGACACAACCTCCATAATAGTTAAAAGATAGTACGGAGATCAAGATATCGAAACATGGTGCACAAAAGATCCAACTTCCATAATAGTTACGAGATAGTCCGTTCTATGTTTTTACAATATGAATCAATCAATCATCTCAGAATTATGAATAGACTGAATGATTCTACAAGTTAGTATATAAACTAAGATATATAATATATTCATATATAGAAATAAGAAGTAACATCCTGAAAGTTTATCATCTCCAGTCCAGAGAAATTCTGGGTTTCCATCTGACTCTGTTAAATAGAAGACACGGAAACCCAAGATAAATGTTGAGGCCTCCCCTCTACTTCCTGCTAACTGCTAATATTATGATTGATATATACAATACTAGCTACCGGTGGAACTTCTTTCGTCTTCATAGCTCCATTTTCAGTTGATTTGAGTGCAGTGTTGCTGCGGCCACAATGCAAGTTTGAAGTTATACTAATAATTTCCATATCCAACAAAAAGGAAAAAAAAAATTATGGCTTTTGCCTTCTGTTTTTTTCTGATAAGACTAATTGGGCTTTGCTTCTTAAGATACTAACATAAATAATGATGTCAATAAATATCAAATTCTACAAACAAATTTATATTTAAAAAAAATTTGCAAATTGCACACAAAAACAAGTCAGCCTTCAATATATCATATGAAATAGGCATTCCATTCCACAGCAAACTGAGAAATCAGGGTTTTCTTAGACAAATAAATTAGTAATAAGATGAACATTACTTTTTTAAGTCATTACTTTTAAGAGTTCGGAATTAATTTTAGAAAATGGGACTGGTTTAAGTCATCTGGACAATTGGTAATCAAGTGTAATGATTAAATAAGAAAAATCTGTTCCCGATTGAAAATGATTTCTTATCTACCTGAATTTGCGGAGTCATAGCTCAAAAGTGAGTTTTCTGGAGTAACAAAGTTGTGGCTTTCTTCTTCTCTTGCCCCAAACAGGCTGATGATGTGCATCCAAATGCCATTGCTGTTGATATTGTTGTCTGCTTGGATTGACTTGAACCTCCAGGCCACATTAGAGGCATAACCATGTTGGAAAGGTTACTGTCCATTAAGGGATCCACTCTGCAGGTATTAAATAAGAGTCGTAAATGTTAGTGATACCAAAGGCTGCTGTCTGATGAACAGAAAAACACATTTAGCTCAGCTGATGTAATCATTTTGATCCCCATTGCATTCTAATGAATTATTTTGGCAGGTGGAACAGGGTGGTCCAAGTCTGACCCACTCCCCTACCCATATTAATGAAGAAAAATACTCCTTCTGAGACTCTGGATAGGAAGTCTCAACCGATAAGCTATATTATAACTACAAAAATTCTTATTTTCCCATTCCACCAACAGAACAGATTATATGCCCATTTACCTGATTGAAATTAAGTATTACCAAGAATATGATAAACAATCCAGCTACAAAATCAATCAGAAATTACACCCATGGAAAAGCTACTTGTTGAATAGGATGGAAAGAGGAAATGTATAATGTACTTACTTCTACAGCCAATGTACTGTCAAGGTTGACATCAATTCTCGGATTCACTGCTGCAAGTCTCATTGATAAGAACTGAAACCAAAGAGAGATACAAATAGAATAAGATCACAGCAATAAAAGCAATAGCAAATAATAAAAATGTTATCAGGACACAATTTTAATGCAGAAAACTTGTTAACTATATCTGAAGTTTCTGATTCATCATAAAGGGATTTGACTTTCACCTGCCTCTTTAGCAATGGATTGGGTGAGAGCAATTCATGTCTTTTTAGGCAAAAAAGGAGGCTAATGCAGCAAAATGAGAACTAAACGATAAAAAGGGATGACTATTTTTAGGCATCTGACTTTCTTTGCAAGCACTTTTGGCACAGAAAAATAGCACCTAAAAGTTTGAAAATTGGAAGATCATAATATTTTTTAACCCAAAAATAGTGGGCTTAAGGTGCTGAAGGTCACATCTACCTGTGCAAAACCTATTCTAGAAATGTTCCATATAAAATCCTTGTCAAGTTGAAACCATCTCATTTGTCCAGAAGAAAAAAGGAAAAAGAGAAAGGAAGAAGAAAAGATATAGAAAATTGATGACTGGGATTTGTAAGTCTGACCTCCACTTGACGCTGTAGCGACTGCACATGATTGATGATCTCATCTAAAACTAAAGCTGTACCAGAAATCTGCAAAGCAAAGATTTTCCTAGTCAAACACTATCAAATTAAGTAGTATCAGCTATTTCAATTCAATATCACACAAAATTTCAATTAACTCAATTATTGAAATGTTTTATGGAGAACATTAAAACAGCTTTTTCATCCTACTCAATCAGATTACACATAAAATGAGGTTAATGGGGGCAATTTTTTATGATGCAATACAATATCTTGACCCCTCATGTAGAAAAAGAAGACGACCTTAATGGTTTTGATCAAAAGGTTAACAACATACAAAATAGATGGTAATTGTATTAGCATGGTCATACAGTCCTCTAGTATTAATCTTCCTTACATATGCCAGTATTTGAGAATTATAGATGAAATTCTACAGACTTCAAATTCAAATATTCAGCCATGAAAAAAAGTGTCACTATTTATCAACTAAACAAAATAAGAATACAAGGAGAAGAAATGTTCAACTCTATTGGCTAAGTTCAGTCATATAGTCTTTGCTAATTTCCTTTAATTTCACTGTCAGTTCAAACATCTTGCTAAAGTAAAAACCTAGTTTATGTCTAAACTCAATCAATTAATCGTATCACATCAAGTCCTTTAAGAATTAGGTAGGTTAGTCTGGCAAATGAGTTTGTCTAAGGAACCATTCTTTCTAATCATTCCCCATCAGCGATAGATACCGAACTTATCTAAGAAGATAGTACCATGAACCTTTTTGATGCCTCCATGAACCTTTTTGATAGGCATCAAAATTTCTATTTCAATGAAATGGGACCCAAAAGCAATTTGATCCAACACAAGTCCATTATACTTGTCTCCCAAGCGCTTCAATCCAGCTGCTTAGCACTCCTACATAAGATTTTCCTGTCTAATGCCCAGCAAGGGCATTCTCGTCATTTAAACAAGTCCAAAGCGTAATTACGAAACTGACCTTAAAAAGGACTGGTAAGTTGTAACAAACTCTACTCAAACATCAAGGTATAAAAAAGTGAAATTACCATATTGCCATTTGACAACACCATGCTAACGAAGGCATTCCCCACTTATATGAAAAAGAGTGACAAGGACAATACCGTTACTAAAAGCACATAATCTAAAAATAAAAAATTTTCGCTTTTGGAAAAGAATATTCTTAATTAAACCCAAATATCTTAATCAAATTACAAGTAACCTTATTGCATCCTGGGACCAGCTCTTGTAGTAGCTTCATTCGTGCATTAATCTTCTCTCTCCTCGCCTGTCATAATAAAACAATTAATCATCACTAAATAATGATTAAGCATATGATTAGTGATTAATCAAGGGCTAATTATTGAGATTATTACTCTCTCGGCTAAGCTATGGCTATCTGTGGCTTGACCACGACGAGCTCGAACGTGAACGTATGGAAGCTTCTCCGCATCTTCGCTGCTTTCGTTTGCACCGCTTTTACTCTTCTTTGTCGTTACTTTGACCTGTGACAACACAAATTAAGAAACTAGTTTACAGCTGATTGCCAGTGAAAGACAAACACTAGAAACCCTAATTTTATTGTTTGTTTACCTTCTTCTCGCGCTCTTTTCTCTTCACCGACCTCTTATTCTCCGCCGGAGGTGGTGAATTGGGCTTGTTGGAGTCTGATTCTGCCGGTTCGTTCTTTACTTTCCCAAGATTCCCGCTTGAATTTGACGGCACCGACTCCGTAGTTTCCGGCGAGTGATTGTTGTTATTATGATTACTTTTATCAGTAGTAGTATTATTAATGTTCTCTGCAAACACCGAGAATCTCGCGGCGCGTTCAATCAAGGCTATGTTAGATGGAAAAGTCAAGTTTGCCCCAACGGGAAAATGATAGGGTGTGTGGTGAGCATCGACGGTTACTGTGTGGCTGTTTGAGTGAGCAGGCGCAGGTGCAGCAGAGTCGTTGGATTCAGGAGAGTGGTGGAGGAGTTCCATGGCTTGTGGGGCCGGCAGCTCGAGGAGTGCAGTGAAGGAGCTTGCATTTTCTTGTGGTACGGTCATCAACTGTTGAATCTCTTCGTTGAATTGGAAAGAATCGAGGGCGTTTGGGTCAAGTGAGGGTCCAATTGTGCTGGATCTGGGTTCCATTGAAACCAGTTGGAAAATTCTTCAAAAGTCTGAGAGAATTTGATGGTCTAAAAGGAGAGGGATGGGGAGGAGGAGTAGAGGAGTTTAAATGGAAGTGTAGCTTGGTTTGTGGTTTGCTTATGTTATGCTTTTTCTCTGTGTGCAAGAGATTACTTCTCAGCCATTTGAAGTAGAGAGAAAGCAACGTTTCTGTGTTGGGTGTTTGAGTATAATTATACGGGAATTTTTCACGAGAAAGAAAGAGAGAGAGAGGACCTAGCCATGGTGTACAGTACAGTTACAACTGTACAGTTCGTTGAGATTAGGAGAAAGAAAGTGGAAACGAGAGACGGGGTGCACTTGGGTCCCATCCTATATAATATTATATATTTTTTCTTTAGGATATCAAGATCTATTTTTATCAGATCCAACCGTTTGATTTATTGGCCAAACGACAAACCGTATGATTTGAGTCGGACTGTTTTGTGATGATGAACTTTTTATTTAGTTTCTATTGGTAATGGTATTTAACCAAAGCATGGATTAAGAAATAATATCCAAATAACAATTAGATGAAATAATTGATATGGTAAGGATAAAATAAAACCTTATTATAGTCTATAGATGATGCAGAAAATGAAATTAATTTGTAATTAATTGATTATACCAATAACATGTCATGAATTATGAAAATGACATAAGCTTAAAATAAAGTATGATTAAGGAATATAAGCTTAGATAAGTGGACTGTTCACAAATTCCGAGATATATAAACAAACTAATCACAACTTTAAAATGTTGCAAAAATCAATCAATAGTTTTGATGATTACAAAACTTTAAACAGGATAACACATATAGCTTCAGTCTATATTCTATAAAGACATCGCATCAGTTGATTTGATAGGGAATCATAATCAAAGAGAATAAAGGGTTTGAGATTAATTACAAACTGAATAAAAATTAATAAACTAATTAATTTTACAAGCTTTAATGTTTTTACTTTTTAATGCATCCAAGTCAATAAAAGTGAACGGTTACCGAAAGCCGAGGCAAGAACCGGAGCGAGCCGTATTGCGTAAGTTACTGTTTCGGCCCATGGAGCGTGGACCGGACAGGAATCAAGGTCTATTAATCATAGAAGATGACCCATCACTTTCTTGCATTTACTTGTAATCAAAATAATAGTATTATTTTATTATATTTACAGTCTGCTCTAGCCTCTATGCAATAGCTAGAGATTTTGACTCTCCCGGTTGACTGCCTAAAATAGAATCACAATTAAGGCCACTTACTTACCAACTTTACTGACTCCTCCAGGGATTTCACTTCATAGCATTTAAGTTT
Organism: Pistacia atlantica; assembly: GCA_026229545.1. Lineage (NCBI taxonomy): Eukaryota > Viridiplantae > Streptophyta > Magnoliopsida > Sapindales > Anacardiaceae > Pistacia > Pistacia atlantica. Next base: position 11,140,698 of record CM047900.1, read on the forward strand.
AGAGCATCAATTATTAGGGACGGTTTCATTTGTGATTCAAAAACAATTTTTAAAAACTAAAAATACGACTCAAAATTTTAATATTTTTAATATTCAAAAATATGTTTGATATAAAATTTAAAAATTGTTTTCCGATTAAAAGCTATAAAATACTGTGAAAACTACTTTTAATTATTTTTTTAATTTTACACTAGTTTTTAAGGTTGTATCGAAACAATTTTACTCATTTTTTATCAAACACATTTTCATAAAATTTGTTATATTCTTTATTTTCAAAAACAAAACAAAAAATTGTATTTAAATTTTATATCAAACGGGCCCTAAATTATTTTTCTCTTGTCTACTTTAGATTCTTACTCTTTCATTTAATCATTTGATGGGTCATTTTCAAGCGTAGAAAAAGTTTGGTAACAACTTGTTTATATTTTTGTTAACAAATTTTTTGTAAATTTAAAATGAATTTTAATATTATGTTTTCAAAATCTTGGAATATGTATAAGAATTAAATAGGGTATATATATATATATATATATAGTAGTTTTTTTTTAATATAATCCTCAGTGTTTTTTTTAAAAATAAACTCTTATAATTGATTCTAATTAGAACGGTATAACTTAAAGTAAACACATGTAAAATGTTTATATGTTGAATTATAATATAAAGATTATTCACTTTTAATATCAAATTATGAATAAGAAAAATTAATGGCGCTGGTTTTTTTTGTTGTATAAAATATATGGTTACATTGCTAAACTAATCACAATAAAAATAATGAAACAATTTTTTTAGGGCTAAGTTATATCAATTTAATTTTTTGACTTAAAATTGTTGCACAAATTTTCAACTTTTGATTTTTTTTATCCAACGGTTGTAAATGAGTAGTTACAAATAATTATTTGATGTATTACATTGTCATCTTTTAAAGCGTTGTATTATAAATTATGAAGGATTATTAATTATTACTTAAATTAAATAAAAAAATTAGTTTAAATAACTTATGAATAATTGTTAAGAATTGGAATCGGAGGTATATTTAATTGGGATAAAATGTGTTTGATTATCCACACGTGGTCGGTACATCTTAATAGTCAAAAAGGTTAATATTAAAATCATAGATTTGGTGATTGATAAATAAAAAAGAATGACATAATCAAAACAATATTTTTACATGAAAATTTATTTAAATTAGTCATGGTCACTCAATTTTAGTCTTAAAGAAAACTGATTACTTATTGGACCAAACACCAGACACAATGAAAACACATAAAGGTCGAGTTGCCTAAAATATTTATTATATTAGGCCAAACGACATACACATACCCAAGGTTTGGAGAAACGACAGATTGGTACCCAAAAGTTTCAAAAAGACAAATTGGTACCTTTTGTTAATGAAAAGACTAAAATACCCTTAAAAATTGATATTTTAGTTTTGTAAATATTTTAAAAACCCCCTAGGTTTGATAATTTAACTAAATACCCCAATACATAAAATTTTTGTAAAATGACAAAAACACCCCCACCACCAGCCGTGCCAGATTCCGGCCACCACCTCCGGAATCTGCCGAAAAGTTGTGTTACACCACAGATTGGTCGGATCTGGTGGGTAAGGCGTTGATATGACCTTTTCCGGCCAGATCCACAGTGGATCTGGCCGGAAACGGCCAGATCTGACGTGAAAAGGCCAGATCTGGCCGGAAAAGGCCAGATTTGGCCAGAAAGTGACGGCCAAAGAAATGGCCGTCGTTGTCTGTCAACGATGGCCAAGATTTGCCGTCGTTGACAGTCAACGACGGCCATTTCTTTGGCCGTCAATTTCCGGCCAGATCTGACCTTTTCACGTCAGATCTGGCCTTTTCCGGCCAGATCCATTGTGGATCTGGCCGGAAAAGGCTAGGTCAGTGAATTATCGGTCATTTACGGTGTGACGTAGACCGTTGTGACAGATTCCGGCAACCACCAGCGGTGGCCCCCGGAATCTGGCAAGTATGGGTGGGTGGGGGTGTTTTTGTTAATTTTTAAAACTTTTCTAGGGGTATTTGATGAAATTAATAAATTTAAGGGGTTTAAACGTAATTAAAAAAATAGACTAATATTATTTTAAGGGTATTTTAGTCTTTTCATTAACAAAAGGTATCAATTTGTCTTTTTGAAACCTTTTGGGTACCTGTTTGTCGTCTCTCCAAACCTTGGGTATGTGTATGTCGTTTGGCCATTATATTATTCCAATAATAGAGTTGCCATTTCAAAAAGTGTAGGCTCTTTATAATTGGTCTCCGGTGTTTAATCTTTTTCTTGTATATATTTCTACTTCAAATCATATCAAAGTTTTCTTGGGTACCGTAAACTGTCCCTCCTTCAAAACTGAGGGAAGGTCATAGGTTAATGCAATTTCTAAAGAAGACAAGACAATTAATGCAATTGCTATGGCACTGAAGTACAATTATAGGTGTTCCGACGTTGAAAGTACCCACTTGTTTGAGGTGTGCAGCTAGGTGGTAGGTTGAGGCTGGAGCCGAAGCAGTACCAGAGTAGAGCCTATGGGTTAGTCATGTTCAGGTTTTGGTCACCACTTAATTAGTGGTCTCTTTCTGACATTATTATTACGAGTAAAAGGCTTTTTCCCACACAAGGGTTGGCTAATCTGTAAGTTCCCACCTTGTTTTCATTAATTGCCTATCTGAAGCTTTAAATTAACAGAATCTCAATTCTGTTAACAGTGGAATTGTAGATTCGTTATTTACTTTAATTTGAATTAAAATGTCAACGAAACGTAGCAAAACTAGTAGAGTTTAGCGGCTAAATTAGATGTTGACTTCTTCTCGTTAAACCAAGCCGTAACTCTCTTTCTTCTTATTTGCTCATTTGCAATTCCCCAACCAAAGAAAACTAAATGACAACAACCCTTAACCTTCTCCTTCAACCGATAGACGACCATAGCCATTGACAACAACGATAACAATTGTCGACGAGTGATGGAAGCCAAGTGTCGACCGAAAAAAATAGTCAAGGAGTGGAGCAAAACCAAACAACAACCCTAAACTAAAAACCAAACGACAACCCTAAACCTCCTTCCTTCAACTAACAAATGACCGTAGCAGTTAATAAGACCGATAACCACCAACGATTGGTGGAAGTTGAGTGTCGCCGAGAAGAAAATCGTCGACGAGTGCAGTAAAACTAAATGATAACCTTAAACCAAAATCGTATACGACAACTGAAAACCTCCTCCGCCAATCAACAGACGACCGTAGCCGTTGACAACACAGATAACCCTAAACCACAATCGTAAATGACAACCACCTCCTTCAATTGGTAGGCTATAGCGACGTGGTCTGTATCTAGGTATATTGCATCACTTTTTTTTTTATGTCTATATTTGTGTTGGGGGGCCTTTGTGGTGGTGTTCATGGTATTGTTAAGTAATTTTATTGGTGGTCTGTCTTTGGTAGTGGTGGTGATGATGGTGGCAAAGTGGTGATGGTGGCAAAGTGGTGATGGTGGTTATGTGATGGTGTTAAGGTTGTGGTGGTGGTGTTAGGGTATTGGTACGGCGGTGGTTGGTGTTTTTTTTAGTGGTGGTGGTAGTGATGGTGGCTGACAAAATGACAGCATGGTGGTGGTGATGGTAGGTGATTTTGTTGGTGGATTAGGGTTACGGTTGGTGGTTTGTGTTTGGTAGTGGTAAGGTGGTCGTTGGTTATTTTTTTTGGTGGTGGTAGTGGTTGTGATGGTTGTAGACGTAAAAATCTACCTGTACGGAAGGGAGGGGTCTGATCCCGTGAAGGTTGAGGCCACTAGCGATCCGTTGTACCTGCACACGTAGAGAAACAAATGCGTGAAGCGAACGAAAAACACCGGGGTGGTGTTTGTCATAGGCACTCTGACGCTCAAGTCAGCAAGGTTGAAAGAGGCTAATTTAGTGAGGGTTAGGGAGTAGAAAGGTTACCGGAAGTCTAGTCGGGGACTGTGACTACGGTAATGATGTATAAGCTCTCAAGTAGGAGCTTCGGGTGAGAAGGTGTAATGTAATCTATCTTGTAAGAGGGCTGACCTCTGTTTGTATAGTGAATGTCTGGTCTCCCAATCCTGGTAGGGAGTAGAGTCCTAGTTTGATTATGATACAAACCCTAGAGGAGTTAGGGCGGTGGTGGGCTGTCTTACCAGTGCCCGAATAGGAAGGCGATCTAAACAGGAAAGTCACTTTGAGTAGGAAAGTGATCTGAACAGGAAGGTGACCTCGAATAGAAGATTGATCAGGAACAAGAAAGTGATCTGTGGGGGCCGTGGGGTCTGAACTCGTGTACAGGTCCAAGAAGCGAGCTGGGATTGGGAGGCCCGTGCCCAGATGGTTTGGGCCAACTATACATCGTATCAAATGGGCCTAATTCGACTTGGGCCGCATCGGGATTGGGCCTGGACTCTTCTTCATTGTAGATCATGTTTTCCTATTTGGGCCAAGGACGATTTTTGGCCCTAACAAGGGTGGCTAACAAAATGATGGTATGGTGGTGGTGATGGATAGGTGATTTTGTTGGTGGATTAGGATTATAGTTGGTGGTCTATGTTTTTGTTGCTGCATGTTAAATTTTTTGGCATGTTTGGGTTATGTTTTTGTCGATGCATGTTTATGTTTTTGTTGTATGTTTGCGGGTTATGTTTTTAAGAGTCTATTGGCTAGAAATCAGTGGTTGTCTTAAAAACTGTCTAGTAGATCTTAACGAACTCTGGTGTAACAACACCGCATACCTATAATTTTTTTTTTGGCATGTTTTTATTATATACTGCTTGCATGTTTGGGTTATGTTTTTGCTATTGCATATTTAATTTTTTAGCATGTTTGGGTTATGTTTTTGCTATTACATGTTTAATTTTTTGGCATGTTTGGGTTATGTTTTATCCAATGGATGTTTTATTTGTTGGCATGTTTTTAAGGGTATATTGGATAGAAACCAGTGACTATCTTAAAAACTGCCTAGCAGAAATCTTGACACCTCTGGTCTAACAACTCCGAATACCTATAAATCTTTTTAGGGCATGTTTGTGTTATGCTGCTACTGGATGTTTGGGTTATGTTTTTGCTACATGACAAACTCTGTTTGTGTTTGTTTATTCAAGGCTAAAAGCAAAGTCGTTTGAGCTTAAAATTAAAGTATTTGGTTTTGAGTACAAGATATTGAATGTTGATCCAAATGAATATAATTATATATGTTTTATTAAAGATATGAAACATTGTGTGGTTGACAAGAATCAGGTTGTCCAATTGTACCCTAATGAGGAGTTCAAGGTTGAGGCTGAGTTACCCTTATCAAGGGCTAGATACTTATTGAATAGGGATAATGATATGAACTTCATTTTTCAGGAATATGAGATTAAAGGCATGAGAATAATTAAGGTTTATGTAGAAGTCAAACCCTTAGACTGTGTTGAAGGTATAGACTTATTAGAAGCACTAATCAGTGTGAGAATGATAGTGTGTATGAATTTCCTGTGAAAAGGCTAATGATCCAAATGAAGGTGGTATTTTAGATGAGTTCCACTAGAGTGATGTAAGTGATGATGATAGAGATAATGAGGTTGGGCAGGAAACTTATGCTAAGGAAAGGAATAAACGTGGTGCCCAAAATGGGCAGGGAAGTGGCGGGTAGAGGAGAATCAAATTGGTCAGTTAAGGGGAATGAAAGTGGGGGGAGAAGGGGGAATTGTCTGAATACCAAGTGGACAGTGAGGATGTAATCAAGTCAGGGTCTAGTAAGGAAGATAATGCCTTCCAATTTTAGCAATAATATGAAGGGTTAAGAGTTTGCATATTGGGGCTAGTGGGAAAATCCAATTCAAAGTTGGTCAAGTGTTTCATGGAGTTTATCATTTTAGGAAGGTGTTTCATGATTATTTAATTCAAAGGGGGTTTGCAGTGAATAAGTTACACAATGAGAAAGGAAGATTTAAGGCAAAATGTAAGCAATCTAGTTGTCTATTTCATATATACGCTACTCTTATGGATGATAAAATATCTTATCAAATTAGGAAGTATATAGAAACAAATAATTGCTTGAGGGTTTACAATAATCCTAGTGCAACAAGTGCTTGGGTGGCTGATAAAATGGAAGACTTTATTAGATCACAAAAGGGATCATCGATTAAGCCTTTGTATGAGGAGCTGAGTAGGAAACACTATCTAGATTTGTCTAAACATAAAATGTACAGGGCTAATAGGCAAGCAAAAGGAAGTTAGACAAAGACCATGCATAGTCATTCTCACGGTTGTTGAAATATGATTACATTGTAAAACACACTAATCCATGTTCTATGTACAATGTCAAGACTATTAGTCCATATGGGATTCCTAAAGTTCCTAAGTTTCATAGGTGTTTTTAGGCTTTGCAACACAAAAGAAAGGGTTCATAGAAGGTTGTATGCATCTCATAAGTGTATATGGGTGTCACCTTAAAGGCCCTTATGGTAGTGTACTGCTTTCAGAAGTTTCTATAGATGCTAATGGTGGCATTTTCCCATTAGCAGTAGGCCTTTGTGAGATAGAAAACAAAGATTCATGGAGATACTCTATGACTTTGTTGTATGAAATTTTAGAAGACATTGACCCTACCACTTTCATGAGTGATAAGCAGAAAGGTTTAGTGGATGTTGTATAAGATTGTTGGCCAAATGATAGGATTAGACATTGTGCTAGGCATGTATATGTTAACTTAAGGAAAAATTTCCCTAGGATGCAATTGAGAAAATTGTTTTGGGCTATTAGTAAAGCTGCCAATACCATTGATTTTTAATAGGCAATGAATGATGTTAGAGCTATAAATGAAAAAGCTCATCGGTGGATTGATTGATAATGATGTGACTAGCTGGTCAAGGCATGCATTTGACCTTGAATCTAAGTCTAATTATGTTACAAATAACATATGTAAAGTTTTTAATAGCTGGTTGGGAGATAGTAGAGAATTGTCCCATATTAAGCTTGTTAGAACTCCATATGAGGAGGGTTATGAAAAGGATGCAAACTAGGGCAAAATGTGGGACTGATTGGGTCATTACTATACCTCTTATGATACATAAGAAAATCAATAGTTTATTTGAGCTGCTAAGAGTGTTAATGTTACCTAGCAAGGAAGTAAGGAGTTTCAAGTCAAGGATAATAATATTCTTCCCAGTAGATGCCACGTCTTAAATATACAATCTCAAACTTGTGACTGTAGAATGTGGCAACTCTCTGGAGTCCCTTCTGTGTGTGGAGTGTGAAGTGTTTACTTTTTAGAAGAATCACAAATATGGAAAAGTATATAGACTCTTCATTGACCATCATTTCATACATGAAAACTTATGCCAATCACATTCACCCCATACTTGACCCATTTAGTTGGCCTGAGGTTAGGAGTCGTAAGTTGTATCCACCTATTAAACATAGCAAGATTGGAAAGACCTAAAAAGGCTAGAAACAAAGATGCTGATGAAGAACCAAGGCGACTAGAGCTACAACATTGAGGTGTGGGTTCTATAAAACTCTAGGACATAATAAGAGGAGTTGCCAACAAAATCCTCTCAACAGTAAAAAGCAAAAGGTAACTTAAAGCTTTTTTTTTTTTTTTAATTTTGATTATTACATTCAACCTTTTGATTTGGACTTCTCATATGCTATTATTTATGTGTGTTTGCCTTTTTTAGAGAGGACAAGCTTCATCACCCCAAGCAAGTCAAACAAATGAAAGTTCAAGTCAAGTGTTTGGCAATAGTCAAGGGTAGCAGGTTAGTATTACATTTGTGCTTCAATTTCTTGTTAAATGGTTTCTTTTACAATTTTAAGGCCTCTAAAACATGGTTTGTGATTATTATAGATAGTGGAGTTGTTGGTCCACATAATTTACTCACATGGGACTTGAAACAATCTAGTGGATATAGAAATGTGAAAGGGTTTTATAGTGAATATGATGCAGCAGTTTTTATGTGTATGTGGTGCAACAACTTATAGAAATGTGCAGCAATAGATAGAAATGTGCAGGTTTTTTTTATGTGCAGATATGATACAATTCAACTATGTAGACAAATAAAAATGGTTATTTAGGTTGTTTTTGTAAAATGTTGTCATTGTTGCAGAGGGATTTTTGATGTAATCTACATTATTACTGGCCTGTTTATGACTTAAAATATTTGTATGGAGTACTTAATTATGGAGTATTACTTTTCAATGTGATGTTATTATTGATTATATCATATGAGTTCCTAGGTGTTGCAACTTTTTTATGATGATGATTTTTGCAAAATTTAGACAATATGTGTTTAGGTGTGTCCAGGATGTGTTTGTGGAGGCTGTATTAGGGTGTGTCCAAGATGTATTCGTGGAGGTTGTATGGGATGTGTTTATGGAGATTAAGGATCACAAGATATGTCCAAGCATGGAGAAGAAGAAGTCCAAGCATGGCAATATGTAATGTTGAAATTTTCTTAAAAATTACCGTTATACAGAACCCTTATACATTCAATTAAAAAATGTTCAACTAATAAAACAAACTTTCAAAAAGATAGGGACATTATGGTATTTTCACGTAATTTGGTTATTTTTCATACAAGGTCATTATGGGTACATAAAAATAAATATGGGGGCATTCTTAGTTTTTCACATGGTTCATTCAATATTTTATGATCAAATAATGAAAAATCAAAGGCTCAAGGGCAATTTGGTAATGAGACCCTCTACACTGTGTCAGAGGGCAAAAGTCAGTGACTCTATTAATTTAAGGGTTTAGATTTGCAATTAATGAAACTACGGGTGGGTAAAAGTCTTTTACTCTATTATTATTTATCATGTGTTTTGGTTTTGGATGGATGGATTGAGTAAAGCTTCCAAACTTTGCTTTGGGTGGGGGCACTTTCGATATTAATAAATTCAAAAACACTAGGTTTATAATCCAATTTCATAACCTTTTTTTTACAATCCTAACGTGACAACAAAGTTGACACTACCACGTCAGTTGAAGATTTTGACTAAACATGAATGGTCATTCCTTAAAGACGAACAATCATTTCCTTGCAGATGAACAATCTTTCATTCATAAAGAACGGTTGTTGCATTCATAAGGAACAACCATTCATTATGAAAAAACCGAATCGTTTGTCTCTAAAAAACGATCGAATATACCTTTGATGTGGTGGGAGTTAACATGACAGTTGTCAACTCAACTGTCACATTGAAATTGTAAAAGAATGTTATGAGATTCGGTTGTATACGTAATATTATTATAATAAATTATTTAGGTAACTGAATGAAGTGTTTGATTCATTGCAACCCAATATCTTAACTATGTTTAGCCAAGTCTAATCCAACAAATCAATAAATAATGGCTTTGATTTGTTTAAAAATAAATAATATTTGGTATGATGGACCCACTTACTAATAAAACTTAATAAGCATCATCATATTATTGATACGATATGTCCACCACCTACCTATCCATCCCACGATTTTAAACCCTTCATTTAGGCTTTCCCCATTTTTTTTAACTCTTTTCTATTATCAGTTTAACATTCAATGATCACATTTGAGATTACAATTCTTATCTATGTTCTTCTAAAAAAATTAATATTCAATTACAATCTCTAAATTTGTCTCACCATTTTAACTCTTTTGTAAAAGGTTATTATTATTAGTTTCATCTATTCATCAATATAACTTTAAAAATAATTTTCAACTTTTTTTGTGTCATCCAATCCATCTCATAAAAAAAATAAAATAAAATAAAAAAATAAAAATAAAAAATTTAAAATATCACATCCTATAAATATAGCTTTAACCCATTAAGTAACGTTAATGTAAAAAATAAAACTACCATGATTAACCCATTTTAGTTTTATTTTACATTTTTATTAAGTTAAACGTATATTTTATTTTTTATACAAAATTCTGTTATCTTTAGCTATTTGTTACATTATATATATATATATATATATATTGGATATTAAAATTTGTAGTCTTTTTAAAGTAAGGAACTCGTAAATAATAATAACTCTCCTCTAGTCTAGAGAATTTGTGTCAGATCAAAATTATTGAGACTTTTCTTATTATTGATCAAAATTATTTGGGACCTTAATGTTCCACCATTAGATCAGACGTACTATAGATTTCTTGATGAGATTTAAAGTGAGAGTTGGGGTATTAAAAACTGAATTTGAATGGCAAAGAAATGATTATTAGGTGAAAAAGGGTTGTCCGTTTGGTAATAAGTGTTTTAATTAAGTATAAATAAAGCAAGCCTCGCCTGGATGGGCCTGTTTAGCCCATTACATTTAAAATCTGGTAAACGTTTATTTATTAATTTTAGCAATTAAATTATAAGCAATGAAGAGAAGAAGATAAAGAGGAACAAAAAAGCAGAAGTTTGCAGAGAGATTGTCTTCACAAATTCAATCGAATTTAAATGACGAATAGCCACTTTTGGTAGTTATCTCAAAACTGTTTTGAGGAAAGAATGATGCCTACTTGTGGCAGTGTAATATTATTGTACCAAATTTATATGCATATTGGATTTTACCCAACCCTACAAAAAAAAAAAAATTCAATTATCATGTATTGGTGCTTGAGAACACCACTGTCATTTCTAACTTATTTAAATCAATAAGAATCCATCAAATGAAAAATAAAAGTTTTGTTTAGATTAAATTAGTAATTTTAAAATATCATTCCAATTATATTTGATTAAATTTTTAGATCCATTTATCTTGTTTATGTCATAACTATTCTTCCATTATAATTTTATCATTTAGGCTTTTTTTTTAATCACCGGGGGTGTTCGAATAATTTGTTTGCATATACCTCAACTAATCAGTCAAGGCCTTGAAACTATTAATCGAGTAAGAGCCCTAGTAGTCATCCCTATTAAAGCCTGAGAGGACTTAAATTTAGAAGCTTATAGAACCTCATTTTGCTCTTTTACCATCAAACCACTCATTGGTGGTTTAATCATTTAAATTAGATGATTATTGTATATTTTGTCCAAATCATATTGCTTTATTTATTTATTTTTTTGAATCTTGGAAATTGCTTAATTTCTTAAGCGAATAAACTTTTTGTTTTGCCCTTTATATAATAATATTCTAAAGTTTTTAAATTTAATTTAAAAAAAAAAAAGATTGCATAAATTGATATAATAGATATGGAGAGGACCACCAAAATCCATAGACTCATAGATATTAAATCCCCCATGATCAAGAAGAGAATGTCCGCTTCAGTGGGCCTGGACCCGCGTGCCTTCCACGTGAACAGAAGCCATTGGTGAATATTTCCTTTCAGTCCAAAAACTTTTATATTTTTCACTTATGATGAGCTTTCTGCATCAATGAAAAGACCCAAACTTTATACGCCGTTACTGTAGGGACTGACGTCTGTTTCAGTTCCAACTGGGCCCAATTTTTTTCAGCACTCCGTAAGGGCCCACTCGATACGTCCTTTTCAGGTTTCTACCTGTCTTTTATATCCTTTTCCCCACCAACCATATTACACAATAATAATATTTGTATTAGTTTTAATCTTTTATATTAAACAAAAACTTATCAAAAAAATTAATTGAAACCCATAATTTCATTTTTAAAATATAAAATAACATATATTATTGTTCATTGATCCATGGAAGAATTCATATAAATTAGAGATAATTATTTTTTATTTTAAAAATTTTAGTTGAATAAATAACTTTACTTAGAAAAAACCCCATCTTTTGATAAACTTTTAAACAAATTATTTGCATATATTTTGTCACAAATCTTGATAAAAGAAGAAATAAATATACGATGAAAATAATTCCAAAGTAAAGGTGTGTTGACGGTGATTGGCTGATGCCAATAACTAAATATTAGTGGACAGGATTTGTGAACTTTAATGGTGAGTGGGACACCACTAATGGTTTGAGAAACAATTCATTAGATTAGATCCATATCACCGAATCAACAATGTAATAAATTGATAGTTTCGTGGCAAAAGTTCATATGGGGTATCACATCAAAGACAAATTATCATGTATTTAGCTAAAAATAATTAATAATATGTATTATTCATATGGTTTTAGATACATTCTCTCTCCACCCTTACATAATTAAAGATTATTATTTTTCAATTTCTATATATATATTATCATTGGGAGTGTTTAAACTAATTTATGCATACCTTAACTAATTATCCGAAGTCTTAAAACTATTGGTCGGATAAGAGTTCTAGTAGTAATCCTTATTAGTATTTGAGAGTACTCAAACTTCAAGAGTTCTTAAAACCTCTTTTTACCCTTTTATCATCAGTCTGCTCATAGTGGTTAACTTTTCAAATATTCAAAGTTCGGAGAGATTTAAATTTAACTTCTTAATATATATATATATAATATATATATATATATATATATATATATATATATATATATATATATATATATATATTAATGTGAACAAGAAGTAGAAAATATATCTACAAATTTTCTCAAACTCATTTATTTAATTGCTTTGGATGGTAGTATGAAATAACAAACAAAGAAGTAATAAATAAGTAAATAAATAAATAAATAAAAGAAGCATCTTGATTGTTGATTGAAAATGGTGGAGAAAGAGAGTGCAGTTTTGAGAAGGTGGAAACAGAGAACAGAGAGCAGAAGAAAGCCCGTAACGCAACACGGGACGGGAATGTAACGAAACTGAAGAGCAACTGAACAAGTTTCCCAAACAGCAAAAGACAGCAAAAATTAGTGGGCTCCATTAGTTATTCTTCACTTTCTCATACTGTCCTTTAAAAATTAATAATCAAGGTGGCTGGTACATCCAACGGTCAGATATTGTCTACTACAATAGGCCCACTTGAAAATGATTCATCTAATATTAGACCCACTCGCTGTAGCCCAAACCAGGACTTTGATTATAGTGGGTCCACTTGAGGGGGGAAACACGAAGACAACTTACAGTCAAGTCCAGGACCCGAAAATGACCCAACAGCTCACGGATCAATTGAAGTCGGTTCCACACATTAAGTGGTTAGAATTCAGCTATCAGAGTAGGGACCCCACTCAAAAAAAGAATGGTGGGTTCCATGGTGTTTTTCAAATGGGCCAAACTATCAATTATTAGTAAAGTTTGATTCTGCAAAGAAAGGCAGGTTGTTGTCAAGCTGCCTACACTATGTCGGGTATAGGACATTTTGGCAAAGATAAAGTGGGCCAATTTTAACAGGCCTGTGTCATTTTCAGGCCCGAAGTATTAATACCAGTACCAATACCACACAGCAAGTTCCTCCCTAGAAGGCAAGTTTGATCATTTACCACTGGATCAAATTTTACCAACCATATTTATACTTCAAAAAGTTTACAAGATCTTTAACCTTACACAATTTCTCGGGCTTGGCCCATTTCCAAAAATAAGATATAGAATCAAGCCCATAACAGTAATCTCTGCCCCAAATCCAAATATTTGGAGAGAGAGGTTTTCTTTCTCTGGGCAGATACATAATAGTATTCAATATTGTATCAGAGCATTGATGCTACAAGAAGCTTTGAGAACAAATGAAAGTTGACAAAGCAAAGTGAAAACTTGTCTGAAGATTTCAAGCTATCGCTAATAATTGGATTATCAGCTGTTTACATCCTAGTTAGTAAATACGGGTACGGCAAAAAAAGGGTACGGAAATTTTATGGGTATAATACGGCAAACAATGAAAAATACGTTTATAAAAATTCGGTCATAAAATTCGGATACGAAAAAAATACGATACGGGTATATACGGGTTTAATACAGTATATTATCAATAATACGTTTTGAAAAATACGGTAATATTAATCCTAGTTTTGATACTTTTATGGACTAATTATTAATGTATCTCAACATTGACTTCAATTAAATCTTTTGCTTTTGCTTTTGCCTATGGTAACGTTAATCTTTTCTTTGCCTTAACAAATTCCCAGGCCCATGTCTTGTTCTATCCCACCCCATGTCTTGTTCTATCCCACCAATAGAAAATATATATATATATTTTTTTTTTTTTTGTTTATGCAATAGAATTATAAAACGCAATCTACAGTTACAGTGTTGAGTGTTGAAATCCACCACAAACACAAATTAAACACCCGTGACCCATCTTGAAAACCCCCCTCCCTCTCTCTTCTTCAATCAAATCATCTCTCAGTGTCTCACGGTCTCACCCACAAAGCCAACTGCTTCTTCCAGAGTTCCAACAATGGCATCTGCTTTACAGGTTATTTTTTCTGCCAATACTTTCCTTTCTTTAAACTTATTCTTCTCCCCCAAACACAAACACAAACCCGTTAAAATCTCAACCAGTTCGCCGTCCGAGCTGAGGAAGGAGAAGTATTGGCAGAAAAGCTGAAAAAGTTGAAGATCTGAGGAAAACAAGCTGAAAATGTCATCTGTCGCAGAACTGAGGAAGGAGAAGAACTGAAGAAGAGAAGAGACACCGTGTAATTTTGAATTAAACCCCCTAAAACGACGTCGTTTTGGGGTGAGCAATAGGTTTTTTTTTTTTTGCAATAATACGCGAATAATTCGTGAATTATACGGGTATTCATATTATACGCGTATAATTCGGCAATTTTTATAACATACGTTAAAACGCGTTTTATACGCGAATTATACGTCCCGTATAATTCGCGTATAAAACGCGTATTTACTAACTAGGTAATAATTCAATGATATTGATACTGAAGACGTGTGCGCAGAACAAATTACGTACACAAGTTATATTCAAAGCTCAAATGATGTAAAATGTGAAGTCAGTTTGAACCGCTTCAAAGTATTGCCAATTCATAAAATGTGGGAGCATTAGGTGGCCAAAAGGATCAGTCACAGAAGGAAAACTAAACTATGACAAGATTTAATTATAATATTCATCTTTTTAACTTACATCTTTTGAAATAGAAGGATCTACTAATAGCATAAAACATGTATTATGAAGAATGGAACAAAAACAATGCCAAATTTGCCAATGAAGTCTTAATTCCCTAATTCATCTGAACAATCCATAAAAGATAAAAAAAGGGGAGTAATGCTATGTGCACTAATCAAATTGTACTAATCTAAGTACTAATAATTGAAACTTTGAATTTTTTTTTTTTTTTTTGGGAACTAATGTGGCAATAAGAGAGGTATGTCACGTTAGTTAATACTTAGATTGTATGGTTTTTTATTGCACATAGCATTATTCAAAGAAGGGAAAGGTGGGTTTGTAAATAGTCCACTCTTCCCTTACAAAGAAAGAAAAAACCCAAAAGGACATCACAAGAAACAGATATATATTTTCAACCGTCCACAGTTCTCCTAGAAACACACAATTTAAATATGTATTACTGTAAAAGCAGAAGCATAATGTATTAATGTAAATGCAGAAGCATAATGTATTAATGTAAATGCAGAAGCATAATGTATTAATGTGAAAGCCAGAGCATAATCAAGGATAAACTAATTTAATTTCAAATTTTGAACATCAAATTTATAATAAATAAAACCCCCAGCTCAACGGTGATTATACATATGCATTGTCAATTATTGCCAACGTATAATCTGAGTACAAATGAACTAGAAAGAGCAAAAAAAGAAATCAATCTGGCATAAGGAAGAGTGAAAGAAAGAAAGCTATTCATTAAAATGAGTTTGACAAAAAAAAAAAAAAGGTTGGCTATGAATCCATTGAAACATCAATGAAATGTGGCATCCACTTAAATTACTCTCGAAGAGAGATAAATGTTCTCACATTCTCAATAATTCAAATCTCAGTATACATGCATTTCTCCAATTAAAGAATAAATAGGAACACTTTGGATATCGACACATACGAAGGGTAGCCAACCTGACAACAGTTTGGTAAAACTCATTTCAACCACTACAATCTAACTCATCTATTTCTGTGAGCCAAGGTTTCATCTTTTACATGGATTAGAACTATATAATAGAGACTTGTGAGGGGTGGTTACCATACTGCTCGAGTAGTGGAGAGTCAATATATATGAAGGTCATCATCCATGCCAGACACAGCTTCAAAAGTTGCAATCGCAAGGCTGCAAATTACAAGTTATCATTAGCAAGACAGAAAGAGAGAGAGAGCAAAGAGGACCTCATGAAGGGAGGTAAAGAAATTAACTAGCAGGCATCAGTATTTTCTTAACTCTAAAGATCAATGACAACAACAGAAAAAAAAAAAAAAAAAAAGGGGGCTAAAATGAATTCAAAAGTCATTAGTTTTGATGGGGTTTATGACAAATCATGGAATAATTCAGAAATAAATGTGACATAAAGCAAGGCCAAATGGTACCTTCGTTCCTTAACCCTCCAGCACCCAAAATAAGGAAATAAAAGAAACATTATTGTACCTTTTCTCCTTATGTTGCAGATAAATACAAGAACAAAACTAATTACAAAATAGTAGCTTCCTAATCTAAATGATTTTATAAATTTGAAGATTCTACTTTCTTAATGTATCTCATATCCTAAAAGATTAAGCCCTAAGATATTTCAGAAATCACATGGAAGTTTACCATAATGCACAGGATCCTTCCAGCTTTCTAAATCTTGGAATTGCCCATTCAATTTAGCCAATGATTTCTAACATGCAAACCCTTGTGATTTCATCAAAACCACTTGGTAAAATATTGCAATCCGCACATTTAAATTTCATTATAATTCCTTCCCATAAGTACTTTCTTGGTGTCCAGACATGAAAACACAAGATCAACATGTGTCAGTATCATCGCTTCATATGGGATAAATGCCAACACAGATTATTGTTAAGCAAGCTCAGCCCCAAAAGCTTAAACTTGTAGAAAGGCATCCAATAACAATTTAACTCTGAACCACTTTCTAGCATGAAAGGCAAATTTGTTTGACAGACTTGCCACATGGACGCAAACACGCATAAACACATGGATTCAAACAAACACAAACACAAAAATGGATCTAACCACAAGCCCATTTTATGATGGGTAATTATTTAAATATTAATGAAATGGGGATTGGAACACAAGACTTAGTCAAGCAAGCTTCAACCATGTTGAGAAACTGTTAATCTGAAAAGTTAAAAGGTTATATTAAAGTGATGACTCTAACAGTGATATCAATTATTCTTAAGGTTTTTCACGAGTATTTTATAACCATAACAATATCAACCCAATAATTATCAGATTTCAGAAACCAAGTGCCTCACTAAATTCAAAAGTTTCAAGAGCAATATAAGGAAATTATGTATAATATTAAGGTTACTGTCAAATTTTGGAAAATCCACAGCCAAGTAAAATAGTTTAAGAAATGCAAGTAACATTAAGAATGAAAATAAACAGAAAAGTAACTCATGCATGTTACATTTAAAAAAAAAAAAAAGTTGTAAGTGCCTTGTATGAGCAAATGTTGCACTACTTCAAAGTTGCACTGGGTTACATACATTTAATAAACCAAAACAACAATCTCTAGTATTCTAAAAAGGAGCGTATGTCTCCAAACTCCGAATGGTTGACCAAAATTTTGCCAATAGCAATAACTCTACACCCAAACCACAGGTAAAACGTTAATTAGAAAAAAAATGACACAAGTTAAATACACAGAGAAAAAGAAAGTGTATCTAAACAAGCAATAATGTTATTTACGTATTAAGTAAAAAAACATACTTGAACACAACTATGACAAAGAAAACCACGTAGAAACCAAGCTTGAAAAATCGAAGCTTCTTCTCGAACTTAAGATTTCTGAAAACTTCAGTTACATCAATCAGATGCTGCCGCTTCATATACCTGAGACATTCAATTTGTATAGCTATAAAAAGGAACCATAATCTCTCAAGAATCCATGGGCAATTAAAATAAACAGACACAAGAACTATCTGCCTAAGCATAACCATGTCTACAAAGGTTGAGAAACTTACTGATGTTATTATGTCAAGAAGAAACTAACAAAGGATTAATTCTCATTCGTCAAAAATTGATTCATCACATGTTTATTATGGAACCCAAGCATATTTTTCCATTCATTTATGACAATATTATTACTTGTATAATCCTTTTTAATTTTTATGCTATTAACCAATTAATTCAAAATTAAATATTTTTGGCAATAGAAGCAAACTTGATCAGGCATGCCCTCTTCCAAATGAGCGTGATACCAAATAATTCAATCAGTGCATTTGTCAATGAATCATGTAGAGCAGATTTGTGACAACAGGCAATTAGTATCACATAGGTTAATTGTTAGACAGAATTATACATGACCTAGATTGCCACTTCACCAAAGTTGAAGAGTATCATCAACTTAAGGAACATGCAATATGGTTTACCAAAAGAACATAAGGTAGCCAAACAGATGCTCCATGGAAACCCTGCTATATTGCCATTTGGACATGTCCAAATAATGACTACCAAGGAACAAGGGACATTGTGTTTTTTCATTTCTTTATTCTGTTATTGGGAAAACATTTGCCTTGAACAAAAGCTAAACTCCAAGATGAAAAGAATGATGGGCGAAAAGAGGGGGCATTTATTCATGCATCAGAAGCTTCATTATTCAGAAAATTAATTACAGGATTGACATAGCGATTCTGATCAGAAACACCTAGGGGACACAGGCCAGTTAAAATAACATAAGTCCTTGATTTCCAGTTACACTATGGAAATTGAATGGTGATACAAAGAGAATAGAGATAGTCATAAATGGTCACTTTCACCTAAACAACAATGATAACTTCTTTCAGTTAATCAAATTTATTTCATGTATTTTCTCAGAGAAAACAGATGTTGGGAGTTTTGGTCAAAACTCTTAACCCATCAAGTTCTTAGTGCTTACAAAACATATATTGATAAAGTTAAATCAATGGCATCATATCTCATAATTCAGCATCTTGGTGTCTGGCATCTAGCATGCTCCTTAAACCAAAACTGGTAATACCAACTATCAGATCTTGACCAAGGGAGAATACTTCAACAAAATAATATTGGTTGTTGAAGAGGAAAGATCGATGCAGATGAATACTGAGAACGATAACAGTTTTATAATGAGGGAAAGAAACACTATATGACTGTAGTCCTTTATATACTAAAGGGACAAAATACTTACAAAAGCGCATGATAGCCAGCAAGGGGAACTGTAACGAGAAATATAAGCCAGTGCCCTGTCACAAGCAGAAGAACGCAGAATACTCCGTGCAGAAGAAACTCTTTTAAAACCCAGAAATTGATGCGAGCTGATGCTTCAAAAGGATTCATATGGTCACCCTCCAAGTCCACTAGGCACAAAAGCTACAAAGATCATGCACAATTTCAGATAAATTTGACAAGAGACCTGAAGAGTGAAATTTAGCATCATACATACTGAGCATGACCTCACTATAATCCCCATCATCTCCCCCTCATGTGTGTGGTTGTATGGAGTATTAGTGTATGTAATCATGTGTTTATGGGTATGGTGCTAATATATGATGATACAAGTGTAAAATAAATGAAATAAAAAGAAACTCGACATTTAGGCTATGGAAGTAGATCACTAAGTTTTCTTTAATTGTAGGACTAAATGTTGCAGGTAAAAACTAGAATTGTCCATTTATATGTTAATGTACCTCATATACGTAAAGATAAAAGGACGATGAGTGTAATCACTGAATTGTTTGACAAGACATCGGTGATTGATCATATGAAAAGCCATGTTGGCCATGATATCTTATTAAAAGTCATCAGCTAGGTAGTTCAACGAAAAGTCATTGGTTGTATCAAACAACTTGGCTAGTGATCATTCATCAAGTAGATGACCGAGTCATCTGATTCAACCTAATTTGGCCCAAAAAAACACATCATGGGCTACACATTAAGTCATCGGGCAGGTCTGAGCCTACCCTGAGCATTATGATTGAGTAGACATAAGGTTATCTGTTTCCTAATTAAGCCCCCCAAATTGGCTTGGGCCTTACTGGCTGACTCAAGTGAGGAGTGCACTTCTACTTCAACTAGAATCTCACCTCATCTCTCACTAGTGTCTAATATAAAATATTCATACTACAAGTTAAACCAAAAAAATAAAATAAGCAATGAAATCTTTGCTTAATGTATATTAAAACTTCAAAACCCAACTTATTTGAGTCTATATATACAACTTGAAAGATAATGTTTTTTTTCCCCCTCTTTTCTAAAATAATTTTGCAATATCATTAAGTTAAGTTGAATTCTTCATCAAAGAGAGAAAAAAAAAAAAAAAAAGCCATGGCATTAGAATACCTCAACTATCTATTAAACAAGTTTCCCCCATTTTTTTCTCAATTTAGAAGCAACAAAACAGGTAAAATGAAACTAATAAATTATCAACGTCAATGAAAACAAGTTAATTCAGTCCCTTATTCTTTTGTGTATTCTAACAATCAATATTAGACTACAAATCCTTGTTTTCCTTCATTTGAGAAGCCAAAAAGTACAGTTGGGTTTAATTAAAAACAGAAATTGGCCAAGAAAATGCAGTAGCAGTATTTGGAGAGATTGTCGTGACAGAACCAAAAAACCAGAGTCCAAACTTTTTAAGTTTGGACTAGTTTTCTTTGGTTTCCTTCATTTTCTCGTTAACCAAACAACACAATTAGCCATAAGAGTTTTGATTATACAAAGAATACAATCAGGATGTAATATTAAGTTTTAGAGAGATTATATTCTGGAAAAACTTAGAAAACGCCGTATCTAAACTTGGAATCTCAATTCTCTTTCATTTTCCTCACTTTTCTCAGCAACCAGACAGTAGCATAAGACTTGCATTATAGTTTAGATTAACAAAACGGTAAGAATAAACGATGAGATAATAGTATTTCAGCTGCTTCATTGATATGGAAACCGAAAAAAGGAAAAAATCGGCGTTGAAACTTCCAGGTCTATGTTTTCCTTCTTTTTTATAATTTTCTCGGCAACCAAACAAAACCTCTAGATTCAGATATCTTAAACAAAAATTAATAATAAACTAAACGTAACAAAAAGATTTAGTTAGATCCTTCTTAGAAAAGTAAACACAAACAACTTCACAACGCTATTTTCAGTCCACGGCTCAGTTTTCTCGGCAGCCAACATTACAGTATCGATGTCCAAACGGATTTAGATTTAAAAAAAGAAAAAAAAAAAAGCACTTATGAAATTCAATTGATAATACCTGATAGAAACTTGAAACGATGAAGGCCAGGTTCATCGCAAACATGAGAAGCCAAAAGAGAAGACTCCAGGCTACGGCCATGATTGTGAGTGCAAAATCATGCAATGCGCGTGGCTGCCTGCGAGTTATTAGTAAAGTTTGTAAAGCTCAATGAGTGAGAAAAAACTGCAGTGTTGGAGTGACAGTGATATGGAGAGAAATTAAAGGATTTTCAAGTGTAGATTTCTATATTGACTGGGCGGCTTTAAGGAGTTGAGATTGATTTTGAATGACTGCCTCCTCTTATTATTTGATTTGAGAGATCCATGTCTCAAAGGTATTAAAAATAAAATTCTTCTATCTGGAAAATAATCTCAGAGATGATTCAGATGACTTCTATAAAGTAACTTTAGATTTGTTCTACAATTACAAGATATTTTACCGTTGATAACTTATTTGGTATAATATATCATATAACAGTAATAACACATTAATTTTTAGTTTATGTGATATTATTGTCAAATACCTTATGATAAATAATAAGTTAAATGGACATTTATATCCCAAAGTGTTACTTAACCAAACATCTTCCCTCTACTCTCACCAAAATTACATCCTCTTTTTTTCTTAATAATTTTGTTAATTTAGAGATATTTTTATCAAACAAATAAATATTTGAAATAAAAAATATTTTAATAATTTAGAAGAGTTAGAGTTAGGGTTTATGATTAATAATTAAAGTAAAAATTAGAAAAATATAAAATATAAATAAAGTATGACTATATTTAGAAATTGTTATGTCATTTTTAATAATTTTATTTAAAAAAAATTGTCGAAAAAAAAAAATAAAGAAATAAGAGATATTGGTCAATTTGATGGTCTAAAAATAACAAAGTTCAATACGTTGGCCCATGGGCCAATCCAAACAAATGATTAAAATTGAAACTTTGAATTTGATGATTCCCCACAGAGACCATGAAGCTGAAATCTTTCTATTACAAGTACGAAACTGCAACACTCCATTTTATTCACTCAGGCAAGAAGACGAAACTCAGAACCTTCCCATCTTGCACTCTCAAACAGGACCTTCAAGGCCAATCTGTTGCGGTACTAGTCTATTTCTCAGCACTTCTTTACCTATTTCCTCACCATTTTTTTTCATCAATTCTGGGAAGCGATTGAAATGTTACATTCAAATTTCAGGTTATTGGTTTGGGAAAATCCGGGAGAGCTGCGGCAAAGCTTGCTCTTGCACGAGGTGCTTCAGTCTTAGCAATTGACCAGAACCAGAATCTGCGTCCTTTAGAGGTATAACTATATACAATATTAACGTTTTCTAAATGTTTTTATAGGTTCTCTATTTATTTATTTATGGTTAAAATTTTCATTTCTTGCAGAAAGATCCTCTTTTTGAGAGGCATAGTGGTGTAAGAACAATCCTTGGACAGTTTGATGAAGAGTTATTTAAAGATGCCCACGTTGTGGTTGTTTCTCCTGGAGTTCCCCTTGAAAACTATGGCCTTTCCTGCTTGTTGCAGTCAGTAAGTATATGGATTTGCTGGAAAATTGTTTGTTAATATCTCCTGCTTGTTATTCTTATACACATAACACAATGACTTAGTTTGAGTGAATTGAAACTGGATTTCATATAAAGCTGTAATTTAAACAATGCATGATAAGCATACCATGTAAGATTACTCGACCAGGCTAAAGCATTGAATTAGTATTATAACATCGTGTAATGTAAAGCAACTGGCTTCTTGCTTTTTAGTTTTTATTTATATTCCTATAACTTCAATTAGTTTACTTGCGACTCCACTTAATTACAAGTTTCAAGCTTGCCTGAGATATTTTTTATTATTTTTTTAAGTTATAAATTGGAATAGTTTATGATTTAATTTGCTGTCAAAATGCAGGGGAAACGGGTAATGTCTGAGTTGGATTTTGCAGCGGAAGTCATTTCAAGAAGCATCAAGATCTTAGCAGTAACAGGAACTAATGGAAAATCAACTGTTGTCACCTTTGCTGGGCAGGTTTCTTAATTTTTTTTTTTTTTTTTCAAAGTATTATATTATTCTTATTCATAGTAACTTTGGTGAGTTAATTGTATTTTATTGTTATTTATGGTAACAGAAAGTGAAACATGTTTAGGCACTTTTATTCAATTTGGCATTTTGGATGTTTGACATATTCCTGTTTCAAAATTCATATAAGACTGTGAAGTAAACTAAGGCTTCATATCTATATTACATCTTTATTTTTCTCACAGAATTTATCAAAAGACCTTTTGACCTATTATGGAAAAAAATGTCCTTTGCCATTTCCCAATAGAAGTTTAGAATGTTAAAGAATTTGCTTAAAGCATGTGTTTATTTGGTCCAAACGACTCCAAAGTAGAAATTCCTCCATCTAAAACTATATTGTAGTTTTGAGTCATTTATTATAATTGCTAGTATAACTTTCAGTTATTTACCAATTCTAAACTATTCCCTTTTTGATATGACTTTGCAATGTTCTTTCAGAAATTTATGTTTTCTGAATTGTTTGGATGCAGATGCTTAATTATCTTGGCATTGACACATTTGTAGGGGGCAACCTTGGAAAACCACTTTCCGAGGCTGCTTTGCAATGCTTCACATTGCCTTCTTCAAAACCCAAGTTTCAGGTGGGTTGTATTTTCTGGTTGTAATTTCTCATCCCATTTAACAGTGTACAATTTGGAACAAACTTGCATCAAAATGTTTCCCAGGTTGCAGTGGTGGAGGTTAGCAGTTATCAAATAGAAATTCCCAACAAGTATTTCTGCCCTTCAGTGAGTAGGCTTGAAAGAGTTGTCTAAAATTGCCCATGTGTTTCTTTTTGTTTTTATGTATGGATACACAGAGATACATTATATGCATATATATTTTCCACCTGATGAAATTGTGGGAAACTATGCAGGTTACTGTGATATTAAACCTAACCCCTGATCATCTAGAAAGGCACAAGACAATGAGGAATTATGCACTGACTAAGTGCCGTTTACTTTCTCACATGGCAAACACCAAGCTGGGACTTCTTCCTTTGGGTAAGTTTTAATTATTTCTCAAGTAAATAATTGGGCTCTGCAGAATACTAATTTTGAATCTGCTAGAACCATTCATAAGTGTTATTTAACTTTTATTGAACTGCAACAAATAGAGCCCTAAGTCTAGCGGGTAAGGTAGCATGCCATGAAAACCATAATGATCTAATTTGGTTTTAGATATTAGTTAAATTTTCGATGGTCTGAACTCTAAAATCAATATATAGTATATATACACACTCAGGGTCCTTGCCAAGCTCATCTGATTGATAACTTATGCATAGAAATGAGCTAAACCTCTTTATAGGGAAATCAATTTGACCTTTGAGGATCAGTATCACTTATTATTCTCACCTTGCATATTTGTTGGAGTTTACTTGTTTGCAGATTGGAGTTGTGTGTGTTTTGACGACTGAGCATATTTTTCCATCAGGAAACCAGCTCTTGAATGAAGCAATTAAGGGACATGAATTTAATGTTGCTTGGATAGGAGCCTTTCCTGGTGTGAAAGTAAGAAACAATTATCTCACTATGTTTGTTAAAAAAGTTTCTGACTTTATGTATGGGTCCTCTTTTAGTGCCATATGTCTTGCACAAATGTTTTTAAAATATATGCAAGGCCAGAGTACATAATGTTCCTACCTCGGTTAAGTATTGGGCAAAAAATAAGTACGATTAATTGGATTTTGGACTGTTTGATGCCTCTAAAGGCTTGAACTAAAGACCTGCATTGAACCCATGCTCACCTGTTTATCATGTTGGCAGTTTATTTTAGAGTAAGAAATAAACTGAAGTTTATGGGAAGGCCCAAAAATTAATTTGATCAAAATCCTTGGTGCAGAAATATTAGCAAAAGAATTCTGAAGTGCGGCATATGTTGTTAGTGTTTCCTATTATAATGTTTGTGAAATTGATGTTTGGGATCTAGATCCCTTTGTTATGCATTTGCTTTCGAGCTTTTTTTTTTTCTTGAATATCACATATGATATTGATGCTAGTTAAATATTTTGGAAAAGATTGATATGGAGGCAAAGACTGCCAGCTTTGAGGTTCCTGAGATTGGCATTCAGTCACAGCTACAGTTGAGTACAATGAAGGCTATGGGGATACACAATTATCATAATGCTGCAGTAGCTGCATTATCAATTCTTGGGCTGGATATTGGAGTTGATGCTGAAGCCCTGAATTCTACAATTGAAATATTAAGGGCACCACCTCATCGGATGCAAATTGGTAAAGATTGTTTCAGATAGAATCTTATTCCATTTCAAATTTTTGAAGGAATTTCAATCTGTTCCTCTTTCTTCTTCAGATGGAAATGCATTACTTGAAATAGGGTTTTGGGTGTAAGAAGGGAGTAATTTCCAGTTGTCGTTGGTATTTAACCTGGGCTTTAGTTTATTGCTCATA
Source organism: Pistacia atlantica (assembly GCA_026229545.1). Taxonomy (NCBI): domain Eukaryota; kingdom Viridiplantae; phylum Streptophyta; class Magnoliopsida; order Sapindales; family Anacardiaceae; genus Pistacia; species Pistacia atlantica. The sequence continues at coordinate 11,166,289 of CM047900.1, forward strand.
TAAACTCACAATTGAAATCTATTTTCAGAAATTAAGAAAATCCTATATGTATATGATGTGGCTTATCTGATGCCGTAAGAGAAATGGCTACCATATTACTCAAAATATTACTCCAATCAGTAATGAACGTTCCAGCTATTCCATTCATGATGCCTGGCTCTTGTATAAGCAATAAGAGACACATAATTATTTCTTCATTCTTCTTAAAGATTAGTAAGTAGATGCAAAAATTTGAAAAGGGAGCATATCTGTATATTGGCATATAAAAAAGCTTACAGTCAGTTGCATAATCTAATGGCATCAAGTGATACTGTTTAATTAGATGGAAGATTCTGCCAATTTTGGGCTTGAACATATATGGCAAGCATTGCAAAAGTTTGATTTGTCTGACTTAGGTATGTCATTAATTGGACATACCTGTTGGTTCTTGACATATATTGCTATTGTTAACCCCCATATCAGGTAGTCTTATTTTTGACAAGTTAAGCATTATACACAGTGCACAAGGATATCTGTGGAGTGACATGGATAGATGACAGCAAGGCAACAAATGTCGAAGCAGCATATGTAGGACTGATAGGGTCTGAGTAGACAGAAGTGTGTGGTTCTACTTGGCGGCCTTGCGAAGGTTAGATTTATGCATATCACGTGGATGCATTATTTTATTTCTTCTTCATTACTTACAATTTCATTTCTGCGGCATTGTGTTTCTTTAAGAGTACTCTGAACTCTTTCTGAGTTGCTCTATTCATTTGCAGGTCTTAAATGGAGACTCCAATGGTTTTGAACAATTAGTTGAACCACTGAATAACCATAGATGTGTAATCACGGTATGTGATCTGTTATTTCTTGATGTGTACTGATATAATTATTATAGATCCTTGAAGATTCAAAATGCCGAGTCAATTTCCAACTAAAAAGTTTTTACTCTCTCCATTGATTCTTTTCTATATTTATTCTTGGGTGTAGCTAAGTTACATGATAGACTGATTATATATGTCCTCAAATGTCCCTAAGTTTGGATCTTCAGGACTGATGATTCACAAGACATTGGTTGATAATGGTCTTAGCATCCCCTGTATTGGAGCTGCAAATCTGAAGGATGCCATCAGCCATGCTAGGAAGATGGCAAAACATGGTTTGTTGTTTTGATACCGCAGCTGAAAATTAGTCGATTTGTATTTTGATGTTGCAATTACGTTTCTGGGGAAGTCACTATAAGTATTCTCATTATGTCTCATTATGCAGGGGATGCTATTGTACTGAGTCCAGGCTGTGCAAGTTTTGATGAATTCAAGAATTTTGAGCAGAGAGGGATGGTTTTTCAGGAGCTGGCCTTCCCATCATGATGTTGGGCTCCCGCTATGCTGCAACACGAGAAGTTGGGCAATGGCTTGGGCTCGCATGTGAGGGTCTGATGATGGCCTATGGCTCGATAATTGCCGAGCAAGGGCCAAGCCCATGTTCCTCCCAAAACCCCCTGTGGGTTTGTACTTTGGACGGGTTTTGTCTTCTGAATCCTTTGTGTTTTCATCAGTCGTGTAATTGACCTCTTCCTTCCTCGTCCTCTTTGAAAACTGATGTATTTAGCTCAAGGTCTTGCTCGTTGAGACTAGTGATGGCAATGGGCCGGGTCGGGACCAGGTACCCTTTGGCCCAAGCCCAAGCCCGACCTCGTGACAAAGGCTCAAGCTTGGCGCAAGCCTAGAGATGGCAATGGGCCCAACATTTTCAGGTTGGCGGGCTTGGGCTTGATTTTAAGGTCTGACCTCGGGTACGGGCCGAGCATGGGTATATCTTTAGACCCGGCCCGTCCCAAAAAATTTTAGTATTAATTTTACTAATTTACTCTTATACTATATATTTAATTACAATATTATCCTACATATATGTATCCATTTTTCCCAAACCCTAACCTCAATTTTTATCCCATATTGAAGGTTTAATATGTTAAAATTGCCTTTAAATGAGTTAGATGGGTTTGGTTCAACTTATAAAAGTGGATTTTATCATAACATATTATGCACAGATAAAAAGTTAGTATAATAAAATATTATGGAGTTTTAATTGCTCACTTATTGCTTAAATTATTTGCGGAAATAGCTTCAATTAATATTTAAAAACTATTTCTAAAATTAAAAATAAAAAAAAAAATTGAAATTTATTAATATTTAAAAATAAATATTATTAAAAAAGGTGGGTTTTGCCTATCATACCCGTAACGGGCTCGGGTTGGGCTTGGGCCTGTGTCATGAGTTTAGGCTTGGGCCTAGGTCAAGGGGGACCCGATCCCAACCCAGCCCATTGCCATCACTACACGAGCCTGTCATATGTATGATAGGTAAAGTCAAAGCCCGACCCGAAGGGCTTTTTGTAACCTCAGTTCGGCCTAAACCCACTAATTTTTATAATGTGAATTTTTAAATTTTAATAAATTTTAATTTTTTTAATTTTTTTAATTTTAGAAACAATTTTTAAATATTAATTTATTTTGTAATACTCACCAAATATATAAATAACTATCTACAAAGTGCATCCATCCATCCATCCATGTAGGGTTTGGGAAAAATGAGTATATATATGTAAGATAATCTTGTAATTAAATATATATTATAATAGTAATTTAGTATAATTAATACTAAAATTGTCGTGCTGGGCTAGGTCTAAAGACATACCTAGGCCCGACCCGTATTTGAGGTCGAGCCTTAAAATTAGGCTCAGGTTCAAGCCCAAGCCCGCAAACATCGAGTAAAAGTAGAGATGGCAATGGGCCCAACATTTTCGGGTACCCGGCCCGACCCGGCCCGAAAGGGGCGGGCTTTACCCGAGGTTGACGGGCTTGGGCTTGGGCCTGGGCTTGATTTTAAGGCCCGATCCTCGGGTACGGGCCGGACATGGGTATATCTTTAGGCCCGGCCCGTCCCAAAATTTTAGTATTAATTTTACTAATTTACCCTTATACTATATATATATATCTTTTTTTCCCAAACCCTAACCTCAATTTTCATCCCATATTGAAGGTTTAACATGTTAAAATTGCCTTTAAATGAGTTAGATAGGATTTGGTTCAACTTATAAAAGTGGATTTTACCGTAACATATTATGTATAGTTGAAAAGTTAGTATAATCAAATATTATGGAGTTTTAATTGCTCACTTATTGCTTAAATTATTTGCGGAAATAGCTTCAATTAATATTTAAAAACTATTTCTAAAATTAAAAAATATAAAAAAATTGAAATTTATTAATATTTAAAAAATAAATATTATTAAAAAAGGCGGGCTTGGGCGGGCCTACGGTTATAAAAAACCCGTCAGTGGGCCGGGCTTGGGCTTTGCTTATCATACCCAGTGCTCTGACGCTTCGGGCTCGTGTCATGAGGCTCGGGCTCGGGCTCGGGCCAAGGGTGGGTATCCTGGCCGGCCTTGCCATTGCCATCACTAAGTAAAAGTAGACCTTTTCGGGTCGAATACCCAGAGATATCGGATCTATTGTCATCTCTAGTTGAGACCCAGTTGTTAAATGATCCGTACTTCTCAATAATTTTTATAATTATAAGTTTATCTTTAAATTAAATTATTAAATTCTTTTTTATATAAGTTTTAGACATAAACAGTAATTTTTAACATTTGTTTGAAACCCTACTTAGATAAAGTTAATTATTTTTCATAACTAAAACATAATTTTTTAATTAGCTGACGAACAAAGTAAAATAGTTTGTAATTGCTTTTCAATGTGAAGTATATATTTAATTTATCCATAAAGTCCATTTAATTTTTAGATTTATGTTTTTAATAGATGTTCATATATGGTTCTAACAAGTGATTAGGAACCGTGACCTGAAGTCTTTACCAAGTCAGGTTACAAATTTTCCTATTCATTCAAAATCTTAGAAATTAAGACATCAATCAATGAATAATTGAATGTTGGAATGTTAGGGTTTTTAAAGAGGAATGGCTGGTGAGTGGAATGGTGGCAACGACTTTGATTTCTGGTGAGTGAATTGATCAGAAATTGCCAAACAATGTCGTTGGAAAAAGCTCGTTGTCACCGACGATTGGGGAGGCAAACGAGGGAGGGATGAGATGAGTTTTGGTCAGGAGACTTAGGATAGTGTTTTCGTGGTGATGGGGAGTGTTGTCATTGTCGGTAATAGGCCCTATTTGCTGATTCTAACAATAGTGTTTGGGGTTTTTTTTACAAGATTTCAAACCTATAGAGACTTATATGTAATTTTTAGGGGTATTTTTGTTAGATTTTAAACTTTTGGATATCGGTTTGACCCGCCGGTCAAACCGCTCAACCCAGGACCCAATGGCTTAGTTGGGTCACTGCATGGGTCAAGTTTCTAATCACTAGTTCTAACTGCCCATTTTCATGTAGGAAGGATTTTTTATTATTATTATTTTTTTTAAAAACTGGGGTGTCTAAGCCAGTGTGTGCACATCTCAATTAATTTTAGAGGCCCATTGAACACTCTACAAGTCTAATATTCCAAGTAAGTCACAAATGTAATAGATGACTATAAGGTGATTTGAACCCAAGAAATTAATGAAGGAGCAAAATTTCTTGATTACGAGGCCAACCCCTTGAGGTTCCATGTAGAAAGAAATTGTTTCATTAAATTGGATTAATTATTTGTTATTATTATTTTTATTTTTCAAATTTTGATTTTAATAACCAAATAATATTTTGGGGTAAATCTAGTTTCATTTTCTTTTCAATTCTCAATTTAAATACCTAAATTGTGTTTTAGAGAGAAAAATGATAAAATGTTATAAAATATGATTTATGTTTCTAAAGGTAACGATTTAATAAAAAAACATTTATGATATTTATAAAGTCTTATAAGAAGTATTTATTGAAGTTTAAGTGAAGTAACGTAAGAGATTGAGTCACTCTTCGTTAATTTTGACATGTTTGGTTGTCTTTTAAATTTAAGAATTAATTAATTAATATGCTAAAAATTTCTTTCTTTTTCCCTTTAATATAAATAATTTGGGTTCCCAACTTAGGAAGAAACAAACATGAAAGACGCCGCCGTTTTATTGCAAGTTCGAAGAGCTATCACGAAAACAATAAAACAGAGAGAGAGAGAGATAGAACGAGACTTTTAGAGATTGAGAGAACAAGAAGACCGACTAAACTTCAGCGATACAGCGGAGGCCAAAAAAGGCGGCAACTTAACATACAAACCAACTACCAAAACGATATCCTCACAAATTATACATTGCTTGTGTATGATAAAGTGTTTCTCGGAGTGGGACTTTTTGCAGGTATTCTTTGCTTCACCAACTTTCTCTCCAGTTCTAGAACCTACTCTATACGTTAGCCTTTCTGGGTTTTCTTTACTCTCTATTCATCTTCATTTTCCAATCCCTGCTTGATGGAGGGTTTCTGGGTATCTTTTTGTTTTACTTCTTGTCTTCTTTTACCTTTGATTTATGCAGATAGTAATTATCTGTTAATATGATTTCTCTGTTTATCCATTTAACTGTTGATGAAACTAGAGCATGCTTAACCTTTCCTTTACTGGTTCATTGGGTGGATTTCTTAATTTAACTTTTTTCAGTTTTCGCAATGTTTCAATTTGAGGGTATAGTGTATAATCTGTTTTAGGGATGTTTTCGGGAGCAAGTCTGGCAAGTTCAAGAAGCATGGATGGGCAATGACTATTCATTTCTGAGTTTTTTCTTGGTATTTCTGTAAATGTTTAGTGACATACATTGATCCAACTATGCTTTATGAGGTCTTTAGTGATCTAAGATGCCTTGATGGTGAATATCCTGTCAAAATGATGTTATATGCTATATTTGAATCAATGCTTATGTCTTCCTCGTTATTATCAAACTTAAAATAACCTGGGAGCTTGGACCATTAAGTCTAGAATAAACCCAACCTAAACACATAATTGAATTGGTTGATATTAGTTATATGTAGATGATACTTTTTATTATTATGAAAAATGTTCTTTATGCATGCAGTTATTATATTAATTTTTTGATTGGCTATGTAATTGCTTAGATAGACCAGTTTTCATTTGAATTAGAAACATGTTTTCGCTGACAGTCTTTGTACTTTCTAATACATCTAAGTGGTTGCGCTCTTTTTGCATAGGCTAGGTCAACATGGTTGTGTCTGCGTGGACTAGTACATGTACCAAGAATGTTGTCCACCTGAGTGGACGAATTCAAGGACAAATGGGTGGGTATATCTGTGGTGTGACATCCCAAGGACCATCTAGTTCTTATTGTTTTCAATTGTGTAGTGGGAATTCTAGGAAAGACTACCCTGGTCTGTCCATCTCTCGGACAATCTCTTGTTCATCTACTGGTGGCTTGCAAAAGTTCCAGGCAAATTGTTTTGTTCCTGCATTCGCTAAACCTAGGTGCAATTTACGGTCATTAACCATTAAGCGTTTCATCAGTGCTAGAGGGTTTCAGAAGAGACACCTTGAAATTTCATTGGTGTGCCAAAGTATTAACATGAGGCTCTTGGTGCCAAAGCAAGGGGTGATTCACAAAATCAAGTGTAATGCTGGACCTATAAATTGGCCGCAAGGATGTGCTTCTGTTGGCTTAATTTTTGGATTATTAGTTTGTTATTCAAGTTCTAAACCTGTACATGCGGAAGCAGCTGATGAGAAAGAAAATAACGAGGACTGCAATTTGTCATATGTTAAATGCTCCCATGGGAAGAAAGTATATACTGACTACTCTGTTATTGGTGAGCAATGAGCGACTTTCTTCCGATTTTTATGCACTAAAATTCTGTCAATGAAAATAATATATCACTTATGTTTCTAAGTTATCAAATCTTTACATGTGATACAATTCTTTTTCATATAAAAGCCGATGTGCCAGTGTTGATGACTACAAAATATGTAGGCATACCTGGAGATGGCAGATGCTTGTTCCGCTCTGTTGCTCATGGAGCTTGTTTAAGAGATGGAAAACCAGCTCCAACTGAGAGCCTTCAGAGAGAACTAGCGGATGAGTTACGAGCCAGAGTATGTTCCTTGCCGTATAATGTGATGATGATAACTCCAATATACAATCGTCTTTTTTCTTCTTTGCCTTTAGTTTAAGGATAGTGTGTCAAGGTTCAGCAGTAGGTGCACTGTCTCAATTACTCATCACAAATCTGTACACTATTTCCAACTTTGTTTATGAGGGTCTTTGTTAGGATCCCACATTGGAAGGGAAAGGGGTGGGCGTGTGGGTTATAAATGGCTTGGGCACCCTCCCTTGGCAAGCCAGTTTTCCAAGGAGAATTCTAACCAAGCCCATAAAATATCCACTGTCCAGCCAATTCATATCAATTTGGGAGTGGGTTCCTATCAGGCTTTTTTTTTTTTTTGCCTTTTCTTTGAGCAAATCAATGTATACCAAGTGATGATGATTTTTGACATGGAACCTAGCTCCTTGATCTTTGTCTACACTAGTAAAGGTTCAGGAGTATTAAATAACTAAAAAACTTCTGCCATTGTGATTGCACGATCTGTTGTGGATTTGAAATCACAATGGTGAGAGTACTGAACATTGCCATTATAATGGCGTAAATAGTTTTTTCCTAATCAGTTATTGAATGTGGACTCATTTTTTCTCATCTGCTATATTTTCAGGTTGCAGATGAGTTTATAAAGAGAAGAGAGGAGACAGAATGGTAATTTTTCTTAGTTGCATTTTGTCACATTATGACATGTTTGCATATTTTTTGCGCTTGCATTTCTAAAATGTCACCAGAAGAACTGTACTCATAAGATGACTAATTTAAGAATGAAACAAAAAGGGGAAAAAGTATTCTTGTAGCAAATCAGGAAAGCTACCTGCCATGAGGAACCTGTGAATAAACCTTTAGCTGTCTTATGCATGACCTTAATTTGTTTAATAATTTCACTAACAGACTCCTTCCAAGAATGCCAATAACTTGTGTATAGGATAAAAGAGTCAAGTTACAAAAGGTATCTGATAATTCCCACTGCCGATAGTTCCAACATGACATGTATCATGCTAAGGAACATCTGGGTTCCATTTTCACATAGATTGAGTTTTTTCCTGAAGAACATGCTTACAATATCACAGGTTTATTGAAGGTGATTTTGACACATATGTTTCCCAAATAAAGAAGCCACACGTTTGGGGAGGTGAGCCTGAATTGTTCATGGCTTCACATGTTCTCCAGTAAGCCTCTCTCTCTCTCTCTCTCTCTCTCTCATGCTTTGTAGGAATTTAACCTTAAAGCTTTCCCACCCCAGTGCACCAAGTGAACCATGGCCAACTGTGCTGTTGGTCTGCTGAATGTAGTATATTTTCAACCAGGGGTATGAAGGTTTTGTGATAGTGTGGTTGCTTGTGTAAAACTAGGGCAAAAATCAAGGCCATGATGGCGTTATCATATTGTACATTTGAATTTTTTCTTTTCTTTTTCCCTGAAATTTTATCATCAACATCATTAAACTAACAGGAGCCAATGATCCTGATAAAATGCAGAATGCCAATCACAGTGTACATGTATGATAACGGATGCTGGTGGTCTGATATCCATTGCTGAGTATGGGCAAGAATACGGGCAGGAAAATCCTATCAGAGTTCTCTATCATGGATCTGGCCACTATGACGCTTTACATATTCCTGGAAAGAAGAGTGGCAGATCAAAACTTTAATTTTGATATTTGATAGGAAGAGTATGATTAAGTGTATACTATTAGAAACTGTTATAAAAGTTAGAGAGTATGAAGTTGAAGTGGACAAAATGTCGACAAGAAGCACAAAAACCATCAGTAGTAAGCTAAATTTCCATGTTTTTGTGAAATGATAAAATGCCCTTGACAACGTTTTCCACAGCAGCTAAGCAAGTCAACTGAGCGGACAGTAGGTTGACGAATTAGTTGATGGTTGATAGTGCTGTTGTGATTAATGGCTAAAAGTTGGGTTAGAACTTTGATTTTAACCTTGGCGATGTAGATAATGATTCGATAGTGTGGCTATTCCAATGTTTTGCATTTAGTAAAAGTAAATCTGACCAAATCAATAAATACTGTAGAAGAAAAAAGAAATCATTTACTGTTAGTTGATAATATTTAGCATATTAATGGCAGTTAAGAGCGGAATTCCAGGTTGTAGGATATGGTGTCCATTCCATCTAATAATTAATTGGGTGGTTAAGTTGTGAAGGAAGAGAAAGCTTAAAGAAGAGGTGGCTTGATGTAGAGAATGTTCAATTAACATGGTGATGGTGGGGTGGCCTGCCCAATTGTGGTGCAATAACTTTCTAAGATAAGGGAAAGAGGGAAAGGTTAAATTTAGTCCCTAAGGTTTGCCTTATAGAGTTTTTCAGTAACGGTTTAGTCCTGCAATTCTCCAAGACTAAAGGTTATTTAAACCAAACCTTAAGGATGGAATTGTTGTTATTCCAAAGATAAGAGATTCAATTTTTACAGTGATATGTTAATTTCATGTATCCCGTTTAAGGATACAAATTCGCGTGGTGTAACACTCGCTTCTACGATCCGTTTTCAAAGTAAATTACAAGGCGGCTGTTTAAATTATTAAATAAGAGTAAGACATTTTCTCACCCAAGGTTTGGCGAATCTCCCCGTCCCACCCCTAGTTTCCTAAATTGTAATTCCCACCCTTAAATTAATAGAAAACTGTTTAATTTAACAATTAAAAGGGTATAATAGTCATTTCAAAGATAAAAATTTCAAAATAACCTATCACTTCTCAAATTCACCCTACCAAAAAATTTTCAAAATAACCCTTCACTTCTTAAACCACCTCATCGGTAATTTTAAGCCATTCCGACATGTTTCTTGCACAGTCAACCGCTCCCGACACCACCATTACAATCCCCTCAACCTCCACATCAAAACCCTTAACCTTCTTGCCTGATTGAACCCTCTAATCGCTGGTCGCCGCTCTTAGTTTCAGTCGGTGTTTTATCCAAATTTTGGCAAGTCTTGGCACCGAAAACCACCCCCAGCACCACCAATAGCATCACCGGCTTCCCCCCACCAAAACCCCCAACATTGCCGATTGTCATTGCTCGTTGATCGCCGTTGCCTCTTCCTTAGGTTTTAGCATTTTGTTGCACATTTTCGGTAGAATTCTGGCACCTCGTTGAGGTGCAATCAAGTGAAAAAGTTAGGGGTTTTGGTAAGGAGGATAAAGGGGTGCTGTTGGAGAGGTCCAATGGTGTCGGATTTTGGCTTGGCCAGGATCTTTAGGGGTTATTTGAGAGAAATTTGAGATGTAGAGGTTATTTTATAGTAAAGTAATGGTGTTAATTTAAGGGTGTAAATCATAATTTATGAAACCAAGGGTGAGAACTAGATTGGCCAAACCTTGGGTGGGAAAATGTAGTTTACTCATTAAATAATGATCTTAACATTGGGATTGCGAGTACAACTGCTTTTTTGTTTTGATTTTAAATCTGAGACGACTTCTTTCGTAATTACCTAAATGACCTTTTATAGTGAAACTGAAAAGTAAAAAGAAACTTGCAGGCATGTGTTCTGGTTTTTTTAAATGATTTCCTGACACGAACAAATGTCTGAATGTGAATCAATAACATAAAGCGACACTTCCGGATGTTAACTATCTTTTTCCCTGTTTTGCCCCACTTACCACATGGGTTTTGAGGTAATCTACTATAACTTAGATTTTTTTGAAAGTAAATAATCGGTCAGAATGGTAACAGGATCTTAGATACCATGTCAAAATTAAGAGAACAAATGAGGTAATTAAAGAGAATATAGATATTTTAAGAAGTTAAGAGAGGGAGTAGAAAAGAGCGCGAACATGTTATAAAAATATCTTTGAGATACAAGAATTATACTCAATTAAATTGAATTATACTCAATTAAATTATCGTAAATTATATTACGTATACATAATTTGTTTATACAAAAATGTGATAGTTATGTATGGATAAAAAATATTACAATAATAATACAATCTTTATAATAAAAAAACTAAAATAATATCTAAATTACAATAAGAATATGAAAAATATCACATATTATTGCCTATATTGGAATGTCAACATAATCCTTTATTAACAAGATGTTTGAAAGTACATTAGAAATAATTGTAAAAAGCTTGAATATGCTTGAAAGGTATCTTTGAGAGAGGCAAGAATATTAAGTATATACAACCTATTTATTTACAAAAATATAATAGTTATTTAAAGATAAAAAATATTATAACAATGATACATAATCTTTATAATAAAAGAAATAGAACAATATTTAAAATACAATAAGAATATAATAATATCATATATTCTTTTTCTATATTTCGCATGTCAATATATTCCTTAATTGATAAGAACTTAGAAATTAATTAAAATAAATACAAATTTACAATTTGAAATCGTAAATTATATTTGACATAAAATATAAGTATTACACTTGTTGCAAGGGAGAACGACATTTTCACCCCCAAGGTTAGGCAAAGCGACCTTTCCTACCCATTAAGTTTCAAAACGACACTTTCCCACCCATTAAGTTTCAAAACGACATTTTCCCACCCTCCGTTAGGTTATATTAGTGTTTTCTGTTAATATTTGACTGAAAAGACAAAAATACCCTTACATATTTGACTTTATTATTTTTTAATATCAACAAATCAATTACCAAAATACCCACTCTTTAAAAATGAAATCACTAGTATACCCTCAACTTTTATGAAAATTAAGTCACCAATTTATCTTTTTTATTAAAAATAATGTTTCAAATGTATGAAGTTACTGTTGGATTTTTAAAATATTAAAACCTGTAAAATTACCATTTTATCCTTATAGTTGTTGCAACCCTACATTGACATTTATATTTAAATTTTGTCAATTTAAACCCAAATAAAACAAAGTACTAGTATTACTAACGAATTTATATAAAAAAAAAAAATTTGTCAATTGAAACCCACTAAGAATAGGGAATTCAATACCAAGAAAGTAGGTTTCCAAAAACTCTATGCAAAGACAAAAAAAATAGTACTGTAGAATTAAAAGAGAAGCAAAGTGTAAAACCAAATACCCACAAATTAAAAAAATTTCATATATTTCCCCTTCTATCTAGTTGCTTCCAAAAGTTGCCCCGAAAATAATTTATGTTGCCAAAACCGTAAATTCCTAGAATACTTCAATCTCCTTGCCTTCATGATATTTCCATCTTTCTAACATTAGCTCTACACTTGAAATCATCACTAGAATGATACCCTACACAAAAAAATATATCATTCTTTAATATTCTGTCAATTGAATAGAGAACATCAAAGTAACCGGCAGTCAAGGCAAAATTTGTGGCTGATACCATCAAAATAACCATCAATTTAACAGAAAACATCAAAATAACCACAAAACAAGGCAAAATTTGCAATTGATCCAATCAAAATAACCATCAATTGAACAGAGAACATCAAAATAACCACCAGATGTCCAAATAACCATCAAACTAACCACCGTTCTTTAATAGTAGGCCAAAAAATGTTGAAAGATAAAATATGACTGATCCTATCACCATCCCAAATTTGTAAATCGTTTAAAACTACAATAGACTAATTTATTGCCCAATAAATAAGGCTCGATAAATATTTCTGGACCATCAAAGATGATTGTAATATTAAATACTCATAAAAACATTATCACAATTTTCTTAAACTATCATGATGTAACAACCATTGAATAAGTAATAGAAAATTTTCTAAAAAATTGTTAATATAACATATTTAGATAGATGATAAACTAACTGACCCTGTACATGTATTTTTGCTGCATGGTTAACTGAAATCTCTTTCAAAAACAAAAGAATAAGCAGGTACTGAAAATAGAAAACTATATTTTTACCTGTGGATTTGAAACAAAACAGTCAATTGCTGCACACGAAATAACCCCTACATTACTGATTTGCTTGACCTGTTATCATGATTAAAAATAATGTTTAGGGAAGCAAATAATGAATAGACATCAACACTAGCCTGACCCTCTCTATCAATGAATACCTGTTGAGCTTGGAAAATGTGATTAATACTACTCTCTCTTTGGTGTTATTAGAATATAATAAGAGTTAACTCTACTAAAGAATTTAATTTACAACAGGGGATTACAAAGAGACCATGTGGGGGCCCCAAAAAACCACATCTTTTAAGTCAAGACAATTCATTAACCAAAACAAGATATACAACAAAAAATAACAAATATTAGATAACACATTGATTAAAAATGCTAAAGGAGTTGAAAGACAAGTAAATTAAACCTCTACAAGCAAAGACGATCTCAGTTTTCAACCAATGGTGCTACAAACTTAAATGTTTCAATTTCATAATAATTAAAATAACACAAGAACATTGTTATCCAAGAAAATAATATATATCAATACCATAGCTTCTTATTGTGGTCTTTACAAACTCCACATTCTTATCATTGTTGAAAACAAATTCTAGGACTCTTTAAGATCAATCAGAAACTGATAAAATATTCCACAAATGCAATGTCTTTGTTCCAATTTGATGCAAGATGTGTCTTTCTCATTATCTATCAATAAATCTTATATGTAATTAATTTGAACACTAGAAGTCCCAACTTCAATATTCCGTATCCGAAAGACTAAATGGTTTAAAATGTTGCAATAAAAATTTCACAGGACCTTCAAGTGAAGATTCTCATCAAGACAAAAGGCACCAATGGCAATGCAAAATCTGAAATTCGTTAAGCAAAATTGGGACAGAAGTTGAACAATTGTCTCACAAACTAATAAACGTTATAAGAATTCATATTTTGCACCAAAAAGGACTTCACTCTAGAAAGTAACATTTTGTTTGTTCCTTCTAAAAAGCTCTATAATTTAACCACTAAGAACCAAACGAAAAACACATAACAATTTTGTTTTAAACTAAGACAAAAACAAAAAAAGAAGAAGATTACCCACAATTTTCGGCTTAGTAGTCGTCATCGTAGCCAATCGTCGCTCGCCCTTTCAAACTTTTTTTTGTCCGTCGTCGTCCTTAGTTGCCAACCTTAAGTCCCCAATCGCTTCAGTTTCAAGAATAGGAAGAACAAAAAATTAGCTTTTTTTTAGTCTATAGAATTGTTGTGCATTCAAACCAGAACCATGATCACTCTATCTCAGTTCAAGAAGACACCAAAATAGAAGGCAACTGAGTTTGGAAAAGGAAGCCAATACGTACCATGAGTAGAAGAAAGGGATATGATAGAAGAGAGGGAGAAGACGCTTTAGTTTTACATAGCAGAGAGAGTTACAATAGAACTTTAGGTCAGTCGTTTCAGTTCCAAAGAGCAGAGAGAGAGAGTTACAATAGAAATCTGGGCGTTTTAGTTTCAAAGAGCAGAGAGAAAGAGACAGTTACAATAGAATACAATCAACTTTTTGGTGTTATTTGTTTTTTTAAAGTCAACCTCTCTGCCATGTGGCAACCATTCAGCAACTAAACCGTATATTTCAAATTTTTAATTTTCATTTTTGTGGCTTGATATAAATTAACCATATTACCCTTCTTTAAAACGGAAAATACTAACAGAACCTGACGGAGGGTGGGGAAATGTCGTTTTGAAACTTAATGGGTGGGGAAATGTCGTTTTGAAACTTAATGGGTGGGAAAGTGTTATTTCGCCTAACCCTTCGGGGTGAAAAATCGTTCCCCCTTGTTGCAACGATCAGGGAGGCATTATGGTGTAAAACAAATAGTAAATGGTAATTAGATTATTATTACCTTTTCATTAAAATAATGTAGATATTTAATAATTTAAACTTGGCGTAGCCACGTAACCACGTTAGTCTGCCACCTCGAGAACACTCAAAACTTTCAAGTTCAAATTTTCTTCTCTTCTTCTTCCTCTTCCTCTCCTTTTTCTCTGCAACTCCTCGTTGCATGAAACTTAAACAATCTTCATTTTGAATCACTAGAGCCTCGCAATTTTAGATTCCAATATTTGAAACACTAGTGACAATGCTTCTTCAACTCTTTCTCACACTTTTGTTCGCTCCTTTCTGTTTCTCTCTCAACCAAGATGGCCTCGCTCTTCTCGCACTCAAAGCCGCCATTTCAACTGACCCAACTCGCTCCCTCGACTCTTGGTCCGACTCAGACTCAACCCCCTGTCATTGGACCGGCATTCACTGCATTAGAAACCGAGTCACCTCTCTCTATCTCCCGAACAAAAGCTTCACTGGCTACATGCCCTCCGAACTCGGCCTCTTGAACTCACTCACTCGACTCAATCTCGCTCACAACAACTTCTCCAAACCAATACCTGCCAATCTCTTCAACGCCACAAACCTCGTTTATCTCGATCTCTCTCACAACTCTTTCTCTGGCACAATTCCTGACCAAATCAAAACTCTTAAAGACTTAACACACTTAGATTTATCTTCAAACCACCTGAACGGGTCCTTGCCGGAATTTCTACTGGACCTAAGAGGCCTAACTGGTACTCTAAACTTGTCTTACAATCAATTTTCAGGTCAGATTCCGGAGATGTACGGACATTTTCCGGTGATGGTGAGTTTGGATCTAAGGTATAATAATCTCAGTGGAGAGATACCTCAAGTGGGCTCACTCTTGAACCAGGGACCCACCGCATTTGCCGGAAACCCGAGGCTTTGTGGGTTTCCATTGCAGAGTCCATGTCCAGAAGCTGAGAATCACGGGGCTTTTTCAAACCCTGAAGAAGAACGGGACCCGCAAGACCCGAAGAGTTCTAGCTCTAGCTATGGTGTTGAAGAGAAAGAGAAAGAGGAGAGAAATACTGGTTCAGTGGCAGTTTCAGTAATTTCTGGCGTTTCGGTGGTGGTTGGTGTTTTTGTCTCGGTGTTGCTGTTTCGGAGAAAACGACGAGCTCGTGAGGGCAAAATGGGGAAGGAAAATAAGTGTGGTGATGTTGCGGTTGACGAAGAGGAGGGGCAAAATGGTAAATTTGTTGTGATGGACGAGGGGTTCAGTTTGGAGTTGGAAGATTTGTTGAGGGCTTCGGCTTACGTGGTGGGAAAAATGTAGAAGTGGGATTGTTTACAAGGTTATTGCTGGGAGAGGATCGGCTGTGATCGCGCCTGCTGTTGTTGCAGTGAGGAGGTTGAGTGAGGGTGATAACAGGTGGCGGTTAAAGGAGTTTGAAGCTGAGGTGGAGGCCATTGGAAGGGTCCAGCATCCGAACATCGTGCGGTTGAAAGCTTATTATTATGCAAATGATGAGAAGTTACTGATTTCTGATTTCGTCCGCAATGGAAGCTTGTACACTGCGTTGCATGGTAAAAAAACTATCTTTTTGAAATTTAGTGATTGTAATTATAAGGTTTAGAGGGTAG
Organism: Pistacia atlantica; assembly: GCA_026229545.1. NCBI lineage: Eukaryota > Viridiplantae > Streptophyta > Magnoliopsida > Sapindales > Anacardiaceae > Pistacia > Pistacia atlantica. The sequence goes on from CM047900.1 coordinate 11,182,610, forward strand.
ATTAGCTTAATTTGGTAAACAAATAATTATAGGGTCACATGAATTGGCTGTTAATCATGTTTAATGTTTGAAATGGGGGGCCTACATGGTTTCCCTCTTCTACACTATTATTGTTTTGGTAAACTTTTATCTAATTATTCTAGAAAACTGGTTTTGTAACTCGAAAATAATTAAATTCATATTATTAGAATTAGAGAATGCATATTTGAAAGCAGGATAACATAAAATGTTTCTCAAAAATAGGGATAATACTTTATATACAAACCTTTTATATAGAATAATGTGAATTAAAAATAAATTAAAGGAAATTACATAGCAAACATGCAGGTTGACACATCAATTCATAGGGGATAGTTTGTCTAGATAATCTGTATATGTAGTTTTACTCAAAAAATATATAAAACGTCTTTTCGGCGTCTCTTTTGTTTACAATTGGTGTATGAAGGATAAGTTTTCCAAATGCTAGGCTGAATGTAGTTCAAAGTATAGTGTTTTTTGAGATGGCTCTGAACTTCTAAGTTAAGACATGCTCATGCAAGTAAAATTTGGTTCACTTGAATCCAAATATTATGAAGCATAAAGACAAATATGATGGGTCCAGACTATGCTTAGTGTCTGACAATAATTAATGTCAGTTTTCTGGCGATTTTTTAAACTTCCCCTGTGATTTTTCCAGTAGCCTTCCTTCTGAATTGAGGTCATTGTAAACATTTTGGGGCCTTCTCTGTTCTCATTGAAACAGTAATTACTCATTTCAGATACACCTGTGGTATCTTTCTCTTTGTTTTTTTTTATGTCCATGTGCACTCTCTCAAGATACCCTTGTGAGGACAATTTTTCATGTTTTTCAGAACTCTTAGACAAAAATATTTATTTTGTGGTCCTCTTCATCTGCTTCTGATTGCTCTTATAAATACTAAGACCAAAATTTATTGAATGATCCCATTATAGTGACAGACAAATGCATAGTTTTCAATGCAATTGATATCTGATAGTGACATGAAATAAGAGGTGGACCACTATCACCATTGTAATCCTGTTCCATACTGCATATTGGTTTATTGCCTTTTGTGGTTACCAACTTGGAAAAATCCTTTCTTCCGTGAATTGATGATGTTTTTCACCCGAGTGGTTAAAATGCTACATGTTAAATGGTGGAAGAGAAATTCCTATTTCGATTTTAAATCATGTTAAATATACATATAACTTGTATTGGATTTATCACCTAAATCAAAGTTTATGCTTGTTATGGCACTCTATAATTAGAAGGAAAAACATCTAACTGTTTCCTTTCAATGTTTTTGATGGCTTTCCTAGTATAGTATCAGTTGGCAATATAATAGGCTAACTAGTTTCTGCAATGTTGTCTAATTGTTGCAGGGGGACCTTCCAATTCTTTGCCACCACTTTCATGGGCTGCAAAGTTAAAAATTGCTCAGGGAACTGCTAGAGGTTTAATGTACATACATGAACACAGCCCTCGAAAATATGTTCATGGCAACATCAAGTCTACAAAAATCCTTCTTGACGGTGAACTCCGGCCTCACATCTCAGGTTTTGGAATCACTCGTCTTGTCCCTGGTACCTCTAAAATGACCAAAAACCAAACCATTGCAATCGGTTCCAGATTTTCGGCTCATGCTACTGTTTACTTGGCGCCTGAAGCTCGAATTTATGGCAGCAAATTCACTCAGAAATGTGATGTCTACTCATTTGGTATTGTTCTCTTGGAATTATTAACTGGGAGACTGCCTGATGCGGGACCTGACAATGATGGTAAGGAGCTGGAGAGTCTTGTAAGGAAGGTGTTTCGAGAAGGAGCGTCCCATGTCTGAGATTATAGACCCAGCACTGCTGACTGAAGTTCATGCCAAGAAACAAGTTATTGCAACATTCCACATTGCTCTTAATTGCACCGAGCTGGATCCAGAAGTTCGTCCTAGGATGAGAACAGTGTCTGAGAATCTTGATCGCATCAAATCACAGTGAAAATTTTTCTGGAAGTGCCTTGTAAAGTTTTGTTCATTGCTGCTAACTTCCGGGTTTTGATGCTTTTAACTTTTCAGTAGTTATCGATTTTGAATTTTGATGTCCTAGTTATGCAGGGTTATTGGGCTGTATCTCAACATGAAACTATTATCGTATGCAACTGCATTCTCCTTGAATGTATTTATAATCCGTCTTTCTCGACCTCTTGAAGTTCATTGGCTTAAGCTTAGCCATACAAACTAATTTAACCCAATAACTCAGAGTTCACATCCAAGATTTAGAGGAAGAGGAGATATGAATCATAAAAAATATGTTGGAAGGCAACTTAATAAGATCTAATATATCATTCTTCAATGCCCAGTAATATGAAGTAAACTTAGCGCTCTAAAGACGTTTAGACTTCAGATGTTCATTGGCTTCGAATCCTTCCTGATTCTTTCTTTTGTTTCCTTCAGTAATCTTGACTGTTGACTGCAAGCTTAGCTAGGTAATTTTCAGGCTTAGGGCAAGAAATTGTAAAATTCATTTTGGTGTTGAAATTGTCTGACCTTAAACCCAACCACATACCTCTTCATCTACAAATTTTAATTAAATTTACCCCTTTCCAAATTGGGTATGACTATGACTATGAGAGTATCTGGGTCATGATTTGATAAGTGGGTTTAGGGTTTTGGACTTCCATCTCCATGTCAAACACATCAAACTCACCCATAATTTTACTAATCCAAAGCTTTAACATTTTAGAGACAAAAGAAATTAAATCTAAAAAGTTACTTTTCAGTTCTCTTTGACTTGATTATCTTTTCAAAATCCATATGCACAATGCAACTTTATTCTCCACCCAATAACTTTGGATCTTAATGACCAAATTTCATGAGCCTCTCTTGAAAAGGCATATATATATATATATAACTTGGAATTACTTGAAAGTATACTCATATGAAGATCAAATTTCCCCAAAATTGCTGAATGAATTTGTAGGTTTGAAAAGTAGGCTTCAGAAAAATTGGATACGACACAAATCAATCCATTAACCTATTTTATAGCTCATCGTATTCGGTTTAGTCTTGAAAAACGTTTCACTTGTCTTAGCACTTTGACCTTTTAATTAATTAAAAATTTAAAAAGTAAAATGTAATGTTTTGATAATTTATTTCCCATCCTAAACTTTTAACCTAATTGTTCAAGTATTTTTCTTAATTTCTATTATTATTAAACGTAAAAAAAAAATGTCTCATTATTTGTCTCTTAGTCATTATATTCAAATTTAGTATGGATTATATTGCTTTTTAATTTATACTTATTAAATTTAACAGTGAGATATAATAATATCATGTTTTATTAATAGTTGTGTATAATTTAAATGATGAAATTTGTATGTAACAACCAATTATAATTTATACACTACGTTGAAGTTTGAGAATGAAACTTTAATATTGAATTTTTAGTGTGTGCAATTATATAATTATGAAGTTTTTTTTTGTCATTTCAATATTTATGTGTTTATGTATATAATTTAATATTCTAATATAAAATTATTTATAATAATTCAATCATATCACATTCATTGTTTGATTAGAAAAATTTTGAAAAACAAAATTGGGGGAAACTTTTAACGAGTTTGAGTAATATGATAAAATAATGTTTGAGTTTAGGTTTTCATATGTAAATAATGGTATGAATTTAGTTTACGACAATTAAACATAACATAAATAAGCTACAATACAAAATTGTTTCAACACGAGCCATCGAAAAAGATGTATTAAAGTTTAAAGAAATATTATTTTAGATAGAAATAAATAAATAAATAAAAGAAGAGAAAGTGTAGAAATAGATGCTTAAAAAGGGGTTAGTGATTGATTTTGGGCATATCTGAAAAGCAATAAAAGAGGGTTTGCTTAAAATAAGAAGGGCTTTTACCCTTTATGGAGATGTAAAGCCCAAACATAAATTTTATATAAAATAATAAATTAAAGGGACAAACACATTGAAGCAAATGCGGAGTCACGTGTCCATGTTTCCCTCCACATAAACACCCCCTTACTTTATTTGGAATAGGAGGCCTTCAACGTGAAAACATGGTCCTTTTCTTTTTTATTTTATTAAAAATACGGTTTACCTTTTTTACTTTTACCACCGTCTCCACGAGAGTGAAGACTGAAGAGGGACCGTCACGAGAAGCTTTTGAAGTATATATTCTTTTCAATTTTTATTTTATAATTCCCAAGTTATTATACATTTTGTTCAATAATATTTGTTAAAGGATAAGGTATTGCTATAATTTATTATTACTTAATGTCAATTTATTTACAAAATTAATAACTTAAGTTATTTAAAGGGAGTGGCAAAATTGGTAAAAAAGAAAGAAAAAAGGGGTTGAGATGGAGGTTTCAAAAAATGGAAAGACGGCGGGTATGATTTAATGAGAAGAAAAGGTGAAAAGGAGAGGGGAATCAGATGCGGCATGAATCAGCTGCTCACGGGCACTGATACAGTGACGTCAAGGCCTTTGATATTATCAAATCACATCACATCATATCGTATCATATCATCGCCCAATACTATTAAGTCCCATATCTCGTGCGGTTATGCCTTATCCGTGACATCAACTCACACTATTCCCAACGCTCAACGCCGTCAACTCTTTTTTTTTTTTTTTCTATTCCCGTACTCTTAATTTATATTCTCATACATACTCTTTAATTCTTAGAGTTGTATTAAATATCAAATTTAGATTTTTATCTTTTTCATTAAATTAAATTTTAAACTATTCAAAAATATTTTCATTTTTTTTAAGTATATAACAAATAATTTTATTTTTCTATTAATTGGGAAGAAAATTATTAAATAAATTGGTAAAGCAAGTTTAGGTGGGGAGGTAAGATTCATATTTATGGATATAATGGTATATGCTTGATTCTTCTTTTGATTAAACAAATAAAAGTGATAGTGATTTTATTCATAAAAAGTCTCTAGTAAATTTTATACTTTATTCTTTTTTTGAGCTATTTTTATTATGTAATTCAAATAATATGAAAGAGAAGGGCATTTTGGTGAAATAAAGGAACACAGGTGGAGAGGTTGTCCGAAACAATGAGAAGAAGAAGAAGCAGAAGATAAATATCACCTCCGTTTCCTTCCATCAACACCATTTCTTTTCTTTTTAACTTTCTCTCAAGATCTTCCTTGCTTTCGGTGCTTTCATTTCCAAATCTCACGTTCTTTTCATCTCTCCTCTCTCAACCTTCCTTTTATTTACCCTTTCTTTATTTTATTTTATTTTATTTTTACATTGTTAGCTTCTACTCCTTTCATTTATATCCTTTCAACCATTTTCTCTACCTCTTTTCTTTAGTTGCTTCCTCTTCAAGATCTTATCTTTCTCTGCTTACAATTCAAGCTGAATTTTCTTCTCCAGAAAGTGATGCATCATATTTCCTAGAATTATTAAGCTATCTGGAATGCTTCCCCGCCATCGAATCTATAACTCAACCAAACAGTTCTCGTTTCTCAATAATCTGTAAGAGCGGAAACACACAGTTTTCTGTTGTCATGGATTCTAGCATTCATAATTTTCAGAACCAATCCGATTCTGCCTTGTTGAGGTTTCACTCTGCTCCAAGCTCTCTTCTTGTTAATTTCACTGATACTATTGATAAGAGTAATTTTGAATCGGAGAGGTTAATCTCAAGATTCATTAACTCTGGTGGTGATACTGGTAATAACTCTAACTTTCAAGAATTTGAAGATAAATCGTCCGTTCATTATGGGAATAATTCTCAACAAAACTGTCATGGGTTGCCTCCTCATTATCCAAGGCAGAGTTCTGCTATGGACACCTCATTTGAGTTCTTAATGGATCATAACACACCAGTAAAAACTGTTAACTCCAATCTCGTTAGGCAGAGTAGCTCCCCTGCTGGACTATTCGCCAAACTCTCTGCTCAAAATGGTATCGTTGTTCTCATTTCTCAGCTCAACTCTGTTTTATTTTATTGCAATTTTTTCTATATTTTTTCCCATATACTTGTTTTGTGTTTGAAGTTACTATACTTAGTTATGGTATTTTTAGATTTGTCTGTCCATTTTAGCCTAAGGTGGCTGTTTAGATTTTTTAGACTAAATTCTGGTTATTCAAAAAGTTGTTTTGATATTGAATCGGCTATGGCCTTTAAAGTTATGTTGATAATGCTACTTACTCTTATATTAGAGCATTGGTATAAATTTCTTTTCTCACATGAGATGGATGAAAAGAACTGAAAGTGAAATTCCAAGTTATGTATGTTATATTGTTATGTGATATATTTCTCTTAGAGATAATATAGAGCTCTTCTAGCAATGGTGACTGTTTTTTTCTTAACTAGAGTTGGGCTCAGTTTTGTTCATACAAAGAAAAATATAGGGACGAGGTTTGAGAGTAGGTTTTTCTTTGAGACAATTAGTGGTCTTGTGTTAAATTTAATTGATGTAGTGCTGCTGCTTTAAGACAATTATACTTAGTGAGGTGATTTCTTCTAAGAAGTTGGGATGTGACAAGAACAGTTTTGGCATGATTAGAAGCTTAGATGAATTACTTAAAATTTCTCAGTGAATTGCAGGCTACTCCACCGCAAAAGAAGTGGGAAACTATAGTGGGTTGAATGGATCGAATGGAAAAGTTTGTCCAGCTGCAAACAGACTGAAAACTCAGCTTAGCTTCTCATCAAGAATACCTTCTTCCTTGGGCATGTTGTCGCAGATCTCCGAAATTGAGAGTGATAGCGTCGCAGGTAGCCCTACTGATGGAAAAGTTGGAAATGGTGATGGTGATGCTCGGTTTTATAGTGCTGGATTCCCTTATGGTTCTTGGAACGATTCATCCCATTTCGTGGAGAATTTTACTGGCATGAAAAGAGACCAGGAAAATGACCGGAAGTTATTTTCTGGTACTCAGGTATCAATTTGTATATCAAGCTTAATTTTTATCCATATCTTACTGCTTGGTCGATTTTAATCTAATTGGTTTTCTATCTTTAGAATGGAGAGCTCGGAAATTGCGTTCACATATTATCCCACCAGTTGAGTTTGCCTAAGACTTCAGCAGAGATAACAGCTATGGAAAAGTTCTTCCAATTTCAGGATTCTGTCCCCTGTAAGATTAGAGCAAAACGTGGTTGTGCCACTCATCCTCGAAGCATTGCCGAAAGGGTAAATATGTCTATATCATAAACCAATTGATATTCTAAGCACTTGAGAGTATGATAGGAGTGACCATGAAATATATATATTGTTTAAGAACTTAAGGTGGCATTATATTTTCAGGTGAGAAGAACCCGGATCAGTGAACGGATGAGGAAACTACAAGAGCTTGTTCCAAATATGGACAAGGTATAATTTCTCCACACTTCAAACCTCAAAATCATTGTATTTGCAATCCTAAAATATTTACTTTTGTTTCCTCTTGGCAGCAAACAAACACGGCAGATATGTTAGATTTGGCTGTTGAGTATATTAAAGACCTCCAAAAGCAATTTAAGGTAAGAGAGAAGAAGCTGAACTTCAATTTTAACATTCTTGCCAAACAATTCTTCACCTAACACTTTGATAATACTCTGCTTTGTAGACTCTTAGCGACAGCCGGGCCAACTGCAAGTGTTCGAATATTCAGAAGCCAGTCCCTAATCAAATTGTTTGACTTGCTTCTGTACAGAAGATAAGGAAAGTGATGAATAGGGGATTAGAATTTTCATTTTCTTTTTAATGAACTGAGCAAGTATAAGGAAGCTCCAAGTTTCTATCACTTCATGAGCCATGACATAGAAAGGCAGATAGAATTTACACCACAAGATTCAAAGCCTGTAAGCTAACGAAGTATGGTTACAATATATATGGAATAAAGTGATAATTGTACAGGACATGCTTCTCTAATGCATTTCTTGTTACGTGCAAGCCACCAATTTATTTCACTGTTTCTTAAAGTGAGACTGAAACAAAGTGTTATTGTTTCCATTTTTTGCTATGCTAATTATGTTTTAGACAAGCGTTTGACTCACAATAGAATCGTTTATCGGACCAGAAGCTGCATTAATGTAAACTTGTGCATATGAAATTTGAACTATAATTGCCATATCTTTGTACCAAATCCACTTTCAAAGCAAGTCTAAAATATAGATTCTTGAGGGCCGGGATAAAATATCGAGGGAAGTTTAGATGAATGCTATAATGGAAGCTGAAATGTACCTGAGGTCATCATTTATGGTCTGAACAATACCTGGGCAAGGGACTGGTCCCAAATGGGACCAGTCTCTCAGGTCCCAGGCCCATGAGAAAAATCAGGAAGGCCTGGTCCGGGCTGGTCCCATGGGCCCAGGACCGGTCCTAGGACTGGTCCCATGGGGTTTGGAAAATTTAATTTTCCCCCTCAAATTTTTTTATATTTTGGGGGTAAAAAGAAATTTTATAGGGGGTTTTTAGTATTTTTTAGGGGTTGATTAGTAAGTTTCTAAAAATTTAATTAATTTTAAAAAAATAAAAAAAATAAATTAATAGTTAATTTTAATTTTTAACATAAATATAATATTCACATTTCACACATTCACGCTTCACAAATAAACAATTAAATAATTTTTTATTAAATTATTCATCTTCATTTTCATCTCAACACTAGTTACATTATTCAAATCTGATTCCTAAAAGAGTTCGAGTAGTTCGGGATCTTCTGTGTCTTGTTGTAGTCTTCTTTCTCCATGAGTCCAATCCCGTAAACACGTTATCACTTCAATCATCTCATCGGTTAAAGAACATCTTCTGTCTTCAACAATCCGACCACTCGTTGAAAATGTTGACTCGGATGCAATTGTAAAATAAACCGCACAGATAAAATGTCACGTGCCATTTGGGATATAATGGGGAATTGACTTTCTTGTTGGTTCCACCATTGAAGAATATCCATGTCAAGTTGCTCCTTCATCGTCATAAAGGTCAAGTCCACCTGTAGGTAGCGAGTCATCTCATTTGGTCTATGTATGTACGAGCTGGAACTAGAGTTGGAGCTTCTGCTACGTCCCACATACGCCCACTTGCTCGACCATTGAGGGGGGGTTACATCAAGGTCCTGATCGCCTCTCCTAGATGTTCCACTTCCACTTCCACTTCTACTTGCATTGTATCTGTTCTCATATAAAGAAAAAAGCCTATCCAATTTGTTTTTAAAGTCAGTCAAATAAGACATATAATCATATTCTAAATAATGGCCTAGCTTAGTAATTACACCGTTAACTACGGATAATTTAAACCTAGGATCTAGAAAAAGGCCTAATCCATATAAGAATGGAATATCTAACCAATATCTCTTATATTTTTCTTCCATACTTGAAACAATTTCACTAAAAATGTTATCATGTCTATATTGATAAAAAGTTTTAGCAATTTGAACTAAAATATGTAACACTAAATTAGTAGTTGGATAATAAATACCACTTAATGTATTAGTAGCATCATAAAAAAATTTAAGAAATGAATAAAAAAGTTCACAAACCCCCCAATCATCATAATCGACAACTTCCTCTGGATAGGTCTTCCGGTTGATGAAATCTAATTTGTTTCGCGGTTGGCAAAGCTTTTTCCAACATCAAGTAGGTAGAGTTCCAACGGATAGGCATGTCGTACATAACTTCAAAGGTTCGAACCGGTGGGTCCTTTTGCTTACAATATTTGACGTACTCGCCATCTTTTATTGCTACCGACGATAAATCCGATAGCTCTACGCACCCTCTCAATCCTTGAATGTATAGTATCTAAACCTCGCTTTAACTATCAAATTGATGATGTGACAAGCACATCTCTGGTGATAAAATTTGCCTTCACCAAGCGGATCCAATTTCTTTTCAAATAAAGATATTGCCGCGGTGTTAGCAAATGCATTATCAAGCGTTAGCGCTACAACTCTATCGCTTAATAAATATTCTTGCAAAACTTCAAGAATCGTAAAATAAATAGTTTCAGACTATGTTTTTTCATATAATGGTTTAAAACCTATCAATTTTTGTTGTAAACTCCAATTATGATCTAAGAAATGTACTCGTAATGGTTAAAAAATCGGTTTTTGATCTACAAGCCCATATGTCTGATGTAAGTGCAATAGATATATTCCTAAAATTTTGAAATTCGTTTTTAAGTTTATTATTTATTTTGTTATAAAGTTTTAGTATATCTCTTCTACTTGTAGTTCTACTAACAGGGGTATATGCGGGACAAAATGCGCTTTTAACCATATTAACAAAAAAAGGATTTTCGATAAACAAATGGGAGAGTCTCGTAGCAACTATATATCTTGCTATTTCCTCTCGTGCAACATGTGTATTGTATTGCCATGTTGAGAGAGTTGAGGATTGTGGATTAAAATTAAGTTGAGTTTGAATTTGTCTACCTGATCCGCTTGAAGATGCACTTATTTGGGGATGCTTCTTCTCTACGTGTCGTCGCATTGTCGAAGTCCCCTTCTCAGCCCCAATAATGGTTCCGCATAAATTACATATCCCACACGATTCTTCCCCCTCCCCATTTGTCTTTGGCCGTTTTGATTTGGTGAAGTATCGCGGACATCGGACACGACCCTCTTTGACGGTCGGGGGGGTTGGGCTATGTCCGTGCCCATTGACTCGCAACTCACATGTGTTTGGCTACATCTCGTCCCGACCGAATGTGGTTGTGGAATTACAGCTGCATCCTCTGGAGGAAATGGTGAAAATGGATTGAAGGCTTCAATTTCATCGGTGGATGGAACGTAAAACTCATTTGGGGAAGACATTATAAATTTATGATAAAATAATAAATAATTAAAATGAAAAGAAATTAAATAATAATATGAAATTATGATGATATTGAAAAATAGAAAAAAATTTGAATAATATAAAAAATAATATAAAAAATTATAAATATAAATTGAATGAGAAATTGATTGGAGATTTGGAGTAGAGATTGAGAGAATGAAAGAATGAGAGAATTGAGAGATTGAGAGATTGGTGTGAAAAAAATTAAAGGTTTTAGGGTTATTTATAGTGTAGTTGTTGGGGGAAATGAAAAAAAACTTATATTATATAAATAATAAATGTAACCGTTGGCACTTAGGCGATTACGTTGGCTATGCAAGGTTATTTTTTTTTAATAAATTTTATAAAATATCATTTTAGTCCTTTGAATTTATACTGATTTTAGGGGGTTTAATGTAATTTTACAAAGGATTAAATTGATAAAAGACAAATAAACTTTTGGGCCCGGGCCTTGGAGGAGGGCCCGGTGGAGGGCTTGGGCCCTCCTCCTTAGGCCTGGTCCCATTTTGGGACCGGGCCTCCTAGGACCGATCCTAGGCCCGGTTTTTGGAGCTGAGGGCTTTTGGGCCTGGTCCCAAATGCCCAGCTCTATCTAAACTACTTAAATAAGCAATGTGCCAGAGTTTCTCTCAATGTTTAATGAACCTTGTCCATTTTCTGTTTTATTCAAAGGGCAACATTGAGTGCAGACACCAAAATTTTCTTGTTTTCACAATTTTACAGGAAGGGAACAGGTTTTTCTATCCTTTTGTCTGTGTTTATATGGAGCCAAGTCACCAACCACAAACCTGGCCAGTAATTGTAAAGACAAAAAGAAATCAAGTAAGATCAATGGGAGGAAAGATGGCAATTTCAAGTGAAGCAATAAGCATTGAAGGCTTGTATGCCTTAGCTTTAAATTGGACTAAAATGTTAAGTTGAAGACTTGAAACGGTGCAGTATTCTCTTAAGTGGTGCAACGTTGTGTTGTATTGTTGCTGGAAGTTAAATCTTGACCTTTGATTCAAAGTTGATCCAACGACCATCATCAACTCTTCAGCACAACAGTGAAGTCACATTAAAGGTATCCTAATTCAATCGGGTTTTCACTACAGTACTGATTTTCCTTAAGCTTTCTGTTAGGCTAATTTGTTGCGATCAAATCTGTGTAACCTGGTGTGAGTGAGTGATTAGAGAGTTAGTCGTTCAGGTGAGAGGGGTTTTGCTCTCAAGATCTTAGAGATTCAAGGGATAGTTCTCTAGGTTGGGTTTCGAGAGAGATTTGGTTGTTGTGAGTGTTAAATCTTTTGATCTTTGTTGTAAACTCTTGATTCTAATTGATTAGTGCAGTGAGCTCCTTCGATTCCGGAGCTCAACGTGGACATAGCCTATCCAATCTTGGATAGGTGAACCAAGGTAAATCTGTGTGTATTGTTGTGGTTTTGTTCTTGTGTGTTTTTTTGTCTTGATTGTGTGTTAAAGATTAGGAAGATTTCATAATAGTAGTATCAGAGCATTAGAGATAGGATCTTGTTTTATTTCTGAGTGACAAATTTGTTCAATTGAAAGTTTCGGGAAACCTAGGGTTTATGAACAATTTGGGGCTTTTTTGTCTAGGCGTCTCTTTAGCACTCAGGTTCCCAAATCGTAAAATCAAAGGTGAAATTTTTTGATTTGATATGTTCTTGAAGTCTAGGGTTTCATTGGGGTCATTGAGTCAGAAATCAGAATTGAACTTTTAGGGTTCAATCAGGGTGAATCTTGAAGTTTCTTTAATACACACACGATGTCTACAACTACTAGAATGGAGATTACCCAATACGATGGGAAAATCGACTTCAGTAGTTGGAAGAAAAAGATGAAGACACTGCTTTCCCATAATAAGGTGGCTCTGGCTCTGGAGAAGAACGCCGAGAAGTGGCCTGAAAATAAGCTGAAGAAAAAGGTAGAGATCGATGAAGAAGCGTACAACCTAATCATCATGAACCTGTCGGACAATGTCCTGTGGAAGGTAGATGGCCTAGAGACTCCTCTGGCCTTGTGAGGTAAACTCAAATCACTTTATGCTTTGCAATTTGCACCTAATCTTGCATTTTTAAAGGGTGCATTATTTTCATATATGATGGATAGTTCTAAGTCTATAGAAGACAAACTAGATGAGTTATTAAAAATGACCTTAATACTTAAAGGTCTGCTTGAGAGTTTTTTTTTTCACTGGTTTTGAGGGTTTTTTAATTAGACTAGTTTTGAGGTGTTTAAAAATCATTACTTGCCAGATTTTTTGTAGACTGGTTTTGACTGGTTTAAAAACCCCCTAAAAACAGTATAGTGTATTTTTGAGGGGTTTATAAAACACCTCAAATTGGGGTGTCTTGGCTGGTTTAAAAATTTTATCCCAAAAAACCCCTTTCCACTATTAATAATCCCTTTGCTACTAAAAAAAAAGTCACCGAATAGAGCAGCAAGTCAGCCTCTTTGTTTGATTCTTCCTTCTCCAGCTTCTTCAATTCTCTCAACAAAGTTTGTTTCTCTCTTTCTCTCAATTTTTGTTTGGATTTACCATGCCATGCTTTAATGAGGGAAGGATCCTTTGTTCTTCATAATTGATTTGCAATAGGTTATTCTATTAATCACATTTGAGATAAATTGTCGCTTGTTTGAAAGGTTATACTTCTTTTTAACTCGTATTACTTAATTCAATCTTCAACTTTTAGATGACTGTTACAATGCTTTTGAATATTTTATTTATAGAATAATATGTTAGAGTCAAATCATAAATCAGGTTTTTTTTTTCTTTTTTTTTTCAATTTGTTTTTTGCGAGCATGTGTGAGACTAAAACCATTTTATTATTTGAGTTCTCTTTTTTGCATGCTTGTGCTGGCTCTGGCTGATATAAGTTGCCAATTAATCACATTTTTATTTAAAAATACTACACCAGATGCTAATCCAAGTTGATGATGATGAAACGTTTATGGAGAGAAACCCCCAAGCCTTCTACCATTTTCTATAATGCAATATGCTTCCAGTTAAGATAAGAACAAAAAGCCAAAGCACCATTTAGGGCTATGCAAAGCCGGGTACCCGTACCCACAAATCGAACCGGTTTTCAGAATACCTGGTTTTGCGAGTACCCGAATACCCGATTTGTGACCCGAATTTGATTAAAATTACACAGTGCAACAGAATTTTACCAACTTTGAAATTCATGTGAATTATGATTAAATTTGAAGACTTTTACCATATAAATACATTTCTTTTTGTTTTTTCTATGATATGTGGCTATTGTCTGTCAGTTCAAAATTATTCTCTGCTTACCACTTATGGTTTCTTGTGATGAATGTGTTGCTTAAATTGACTAATTGACTAAATTTGTTTCCCAAATAAAATAAAAGCACCAAGTCTAACTCATTGATTCATTGGTGTCGTCTCTCTTGTTCTTGTAGTTAAAACTCTCATAGGCCATCTGTGTTGAGTCCCATGCGTGTAGTATCATTAGTTGCCCACAACATCAACTTTTAATTGAATGACTTAAATACTTAAGATTTAATATACACCAAACATCAAATGTAATACTACATCAAACATACTTAAGATTTAATACAATTAAGAAATGAAAAATGTCTTTTACATTTAATCCACCAAACATAATACTGCAGCAACAAACACTTGTAGAAAATGGCAAAATGCCCCAGAATTACACCAGCAAAGAGCAAACTTCCAGCATCACTACCACCCATAAACTAGCATCATGACCATCAAAATTAACACTGCAATTCAAAGTTTACTCATCATTATAAGCACAACCCAACAAACTTTACTATCAATATAGGCAATTCAATTAAAGTAAAGGGTTAATTCATCATTTGAAAAAGGATTTGCATATTCTACCTTTTAGGGGCTGCACCAATACAAAATTCATAGAGATGGTCTGAATCGTCAATCATGTAGATGACCATGACTACAAGTACTCTCCAATGCCGTAGACGAAAATTCTACATAAAGATTGTAAATAACATAATATAAGTAATGGTACAAAATGGAGTCAATAAGTAAGATATAAGATATAAGTTATAATTAAATATTAAATATATGAAACTAAAGCAAAAGTTTTACCTGACTCAATTTCCAATAATTCCTCCAAGCTTTCCTTAATAAGAAATGGTACACGCGTAGCCCGAATCCAATCCTGTGCACCAATAAGAGCCTTCACCGTCTTAGGAGTAAGAGAGCTACGAAATGGATCTAAGACACGATCCCTTGTACTAAGAGATGACTTAGATGCAACAATGGAAACAAGCATAGCCAAAACATCGCGTGCCATCAAAGAGAGAATCTGATATCTTGTTGAATTTATCTTCCACCAACTCAAGATATCAAAGTTTTCATTCTCATCTTCAAGGCTTTCCCATAAATATTTATCCAACTCAGATTTGGGCTCCAAAGCACGTCGTCCAACCCTTTGTTGATTAAACAAAACCTTCATAAAGACTTGAGGATCAACATTTGCATCAGTAACATCAATCCCTGCTGCAACTTGAGATTGCTCACTTGATTGCGCACTAGGACAAGGCCTTACGCAAATTTTATTCCTCAAATAAAGAGAACAAAGTGTCATTCACTTTTTTTTCAACCTCTCAGCATCAACATCATCATACGCATTATCAATAGACCAATATGTGTATTCTAACTTATGCCTAGGATCCAATACCACTGCAATGAATATCATTAAGTTGATATTATCAAGATTTGCCCAATATTTATCATGTTTTGCTTTCATCTTAGCTGCCATTAAACGTAAGCCAGATCATTACTATTACACCATGTATTAATCTTCAATGCAATGCTATATATCGCTTCCATGTATCCGTTAGAGGAAACATAAAGAGAGCTAGACACACGTAGAGTAGTATCATAAAAAACCTTCAGAAAAGGCAACAAATATCGAGCATAATCCCAATTAGTAATTGTAGGCAAACCCCTTGACCTTTCCCCGACAGTAAGCCCATCTTTATACTTAGGGTCTTGGATTTCCAATAACTCAAATGCTCTCTGAAATTTTAAAGCCACTTCCAACATCAAATAAGTGGAGTTCCATCTTGTTTCTACATTAAGAACTAGAAGACTTTTAGTTTCCAATTTTTCTTGCTCCACACACTCCTTAAACCTTTGTAATCTTGATGGAGAAGATCTCACATACCTCACTGTAGAACGAATCCTAAATCCCTATTGAGTCATCCAACTCTTTTAACCTCTCTTTAACAGTTAGACTCAATAAATGTGCAGAACATCTCATATGAAGAAAGTTACCCTTCAAGGCACTTCCATTCCAACGTTCTAACCGATGCTTAAGATAAGTTATTCCAACATCGTTAGAACTTGCATTGTCAACAGTCACGGTGAACACCTTTGAGATTCCCCATTTAATCAAACATTTCTCAATTGACTTGCCAATAGTTAAACCTTTATGACTGGTAATTGGACAAAAGTTTAAAATCCTTTTGTTTAGTTTCCAATCATCATCAATAAAGTGAGTAGTGAGACACATGTAATTGAGGTTTTGGCAAGAAGTTCATGTGTCAGTGGCGAGACAAACACTATGAGAATATTTACTAAAATAATTCTTCAACTCTTGTTTCTCATCATAATAAATTTTCAAACAATCCCTAGTTATAGTAGTACGACTAGGTATTTGAAACCTAGGTTATGCAACTCTCATCAATCGATGAAACCCCTCATACTCCACTATCCTAAAAGGCAACTCATCAGTAATTATCATTTTAGCTACAACATCCCTAATCAAATCTTGATCAAATTTTCAAGTTGAAAGTGAAGTGGAGGCAATAGTAGCTGCAACACCACTTGAGGGCTCAACCGAGTGCTGTTGAAAGACTAAGGTTCTTTGTTTCTTGTCCACTACATTGAAAGGGCATTTTTTTACACCTATTTAAGTAGTTACGTAGAGAAGTAGTACCACTTTTGGTTGGACAAGCAAGAGTAGACTCACAATAATTACATGTAGCTATCTGATTATCCTTATCCTCACAAGAGTTTTTAGTAAAATGGTCCCACATTTCTGAAGCATTTTTCCTAATAGTGGAACTCGCCCGTTTGGGAGCTGTAGTTGGTCGTGGAGGCATATAAGTCATATGAGAAGGATTAAGACTCTGGCCTTTCGTCATCGGGATCAACATATTAGTGCCGCTACCTATCGGCCCAACCTCACAAGTAGTACTAGTATTTTCACCTAGTGGAGGACATCTGCAATACATACAAAGGTGTCAAAAATACTATTAGTATAGTGTTATTTAATATTTAATCAGTTTGTAAGATGTCAAACTATAGTTTAACCTGTAGGGTATTGCGCATCTTAGAGAATAGATTAATGACATTTTTATTAAGACCAATAAAATCACATTCCTCTGATTTTACTATTGTATTTTGTCCTGTAAAGTAGTGTAAACAAAATTTTCATATTACTTATTTTTTAAATATTAAAATGACTAATCTATAAAAACACTCTATTAAACACATGTCGTTTGCTCTTAAAAATCATAAAACAAAAGAAGCACTACATTAGAATCATTGCTGCAAAAGTGCAAAGTTTTCTGAATCAGCTTCATGGAGGAGTTGTCAAACCACAAATCCAGCAAAGAGATCACATCCATCCCGGATAATCTCACCCAGCACCAGTAATCTACACAAAAAAATCACCCACACAACCCAAATCCCAACAATATCACAAAATTCATAGCCACCACAACCAACTTCACTCACAAAATTTATCAACATAGCCACACTAACTCTACCACTTCAGCTTATAAGGGCCCAATTTATTAATTTAACCCCTAGTTCACTAACAGACCTATTGTCTCCAAGTGAAGATGACATAAAATAACTGAAAATATTTACCTCGGAGATGGAGACTGAAAATCAAGCCAACGGCGCCGGCGACAACGACGGCAGTGCAGAAAGGTGATGGAGCTGGAGCAAAGTGAAGCCCAATGTTGAGATCAATTTAGAAGCATGAGAAGAGAATTTCAGTGGATTAGTGGAGAATTTTTAGACTTTAGTGGAGAGTGAAGACTGCAGATGCAGACTGGCGAATTTGAGAGTGAGAGAGATGAGTGCGACTGTGCAAGACCTGACGCAGTGACGGGTTAAAATTTTAGGGCATAAGGTATTTGGGGCTTTTGCCCTTTGAAAATTGAAAGTAAACAAAAAATTAAAAAACTGCGTTTTTTTTATTTTTTAATAAAACCGGTTACGGGGTACCCGATTATCTTAAAGTAAATAACCAATACCCGAACCGAAAATTCAGGTATCGCGTTATAATTACCTGAAACTGACTTGAATTTTCAAGTACTCGGTTTTTCGTGTTCGGTTCGGTTCGGTTAACGGTTTTTTTTGCACAGCCCTAGCACCATTTACATTGAAACGATGATGTCCCTTTTAATAGACCCACAATTTCCAAAACCAACATTTTTTAAAGGTTGTATTTCATTAGTTTCACAATTAATTATTGATATTTTGCATCTTTTGTTAGGCTTTTGTTATGGGCATATATGTAAATTTATCATTTTAAAAAATTGTCAGAACCGTGAAAAATAAACTCCCAAGCACAGGTTGGGTGTTTTAAAAACCGCTACTAAAAACCTCTCAAAACTGCTACGGTGGTTTACTCTCAAAACCGCTACGATGGTTTACCCTTATAACCACTACCATAAAACTTCCCAAGCAGACCCTAAGGGGATTGATCAGGAACTAGGAGATATTAGCCTTGCTATGATTTTACTGAATTCTTTAACTGATGATTATTTGGTTGTAAAGAATGTACTGCAATACTCAAGGACTATGTGGAGTTCAAATTTAATTGTGGCTAGGCATAAAAGCTAAGGAACTTGAACTAAAAAGCCCAAAAAAGGAATGGAAGCAATCTATTTGTAAAGAGCAAGGGTGAAACTAGTCAATCAAGTAAAGGAAACCAATATAATAATGGTCCTAGAAACAAGAAAAAGGGGAAAGGAAATAATAGGCCTAAAAGAGAAACCAGAAAATGCTTTTATTGTAATAAAACAGGTCACCTAAAGAAAAATGTTTTGAATGGATTAAAAAGCAGAAACAAGGAAATACTGAGAATAATTTAGCTCCAACTTAAACCCATATAGAAGAGCCTGAAGTCCTTACTGTGTCAAAAACTGATTGTGTGCATGAATGAGTGTTGGACTCTGGTTGTTCCTTCCACATGAGCCCTAATAGAAACTGGTTCCAAGATTTTGAACCATATGAGCATGAAACTGTTTTTATGGATAATAATAATGCATGTGGGGTTAAGGGAATATGGAGTATCACACTAAGGCTAACTGGTGGGAAATTGGTTAAATTGACTAAAGTCAGATTTATCCCTGAATTAAAAAGAAACTTAATATCTTTAGGGACTCTAGATGAACCTGGTTGTAGTTATAGAGCTGAAAATGGATGCTTATTTGTGTACAAAAATGAGAACCTTGTCCTTAAAGGAGGGAAAAAAAAAATGGCTTGTACATTTTCTGTGGTAGTTATAACTTTGAATTGCATAATTCTGCTCTTGTCTCTACTAATGTTTCTGTAACAGAAAAATGGCACCTAAGATTGGGCCAACATGAGCCAAAGGGGGATGAACATCCTTAATAGCCAAGGGATGTTTGGTATGGACACCACTTCTACTTTAGATTTCTATGAAAATTGTGTGTTGGGAAAACAACACAAGTTGAGTTTCAAAAAGGGAACTCACCTTGCTACTAAGTGTTTAGAGTATCTTCATTCAAACTTATGGGGACCTGAAAAAGTCAGATCCCATGGAAGAAATAGTTATTTCCTTTCCATTGTTGATGACTATAGTAGAAAAGTTTGGGTTTTTCTCCTTAAGTCTAAAGACCAGGCATTAGTTAAGTTCAAAGAATGGAAACTCTTAGTAGAGAATCAGGTTGATCATAGAGTTAAAGCACTAAGGACAGACAATGGTTTAGAATTCTGCAATATTGAATTTGATAATTTTTGTATTGAGAATGGTATCGTAAGGCATAGGACTATTTGGAAAACCGCTCAGCAAAATGGAGTTGCTAAGAGGATGAACATGATTTTATTGCAGAAGGTCAGGTGTCTTCTCTTTACCTCTAGTCTGCCTAATACTTTTTAAGGGGGAGCTTTAACCACAATAGCCTATTTAGTGAATAGGAGCCCTTCCACAGCTATAGATTTGTATTGTCTAGAAGAAAAATGGTCTGGTAGGAGGCCTAAATCGAGTCATTTGAGGATTTTTAGATGTGCAACCTATGCACACACTGCAGGAGGAAAATTAGAACCTAGATCTAACAAGTGTGTGTTCCTAGGGTACCAAGAGGGAAGAAAGGGCTATAGATTGCGGGATAGAGAATCCCCAGGGGTCAAAATCATGGTGAGAAGGGATGTTGTGTTCAATGAAGGTGTATTCCCATGTAAGAGCACCAACCATGGTGGAGCAGCCCCAAACACCTCTGATACTCCCACAACCTCAACTGAAATTACCCAAATTGAGGTGGAGCCAACTGTCCAGCCACCTAACTCACCCCAACTAGAAACCGAAGATGAAACAAGACCAAATGATCCTATCCAGGAAGAAGAAGCTGAACCAGAAGAGACCTTAGAGCCGTTGCAAGACTTGCAACAATAACAACTTGCAAGGGACAGAGCCAGGAGAGAGGCAAGACCCCCAACAAGGTATTCTTATGTTGATTTAATATACATTGCCTTACTTGTAGGTACTGAAGTGCAAATGACAGAACCTAAATCCTTTGAAGAAGCAGCTAATTCGAAGGACAAAGGCAAATAGTGGGCAGCATTGAATGAGGAAATGCATTCATTGGAGGTAAATGGGACTTGGTCCCTTGGTCTTTCTAAACCCTAACTAATATCGAAAATGGTCTTTTAAGCTAAATTACGGTTTTTTTGTTAGCATTATTTTCCCCTAATTTCAAACTTAATTATGTTTTTGGTTTACACTCAGTCTCCCTAATTTAAAACTTAATTATGTGTTTTTACACCCATTTTTTCTAATTTAAAAGTTAATTATGTTTTTTGCTTTTATCTTTTCTCAAGTTCAAATTTGAATTTTTCTTCTTTATATTCATATTTATTGTATGAATACTTTCTTCAAAGTTTTAATAATATATTCTCATCAAACAAACATATATTTCAAAAAAAATTTCTATGATTATGAAAAATTAAAGTTGGTGTTTATGTAAAACTTGAAGGTTAAAAATTAAAACAAATATAAAAAAGGAAAATAATATAGTCACTGACGGTAGTACATCGAATTTGTGCACTGAATGACGTGACAAAATCCTGACCGTTGATTAATTTTAACTTAATATTAATCAACAGTCATGATTTTTTTACGTTATTCGATGCATAAATTTAGTATACTACCGTTGGTGACTGTAGCATTACTCTATAAAAAAAGTACGACTGTATTTAGAATTGATAATGTCATTTTTAATAACATTTGACTGGAATTCCAGAAAGAAATCAGTGCTCCCTAAAGTGTCCACCTGGTGACAGTGTAAACAAAGCCCAATAATATTTTCATGGGCCTTGATCAAGCCGAATAACAGTAGTCATTTTCTGTAATATCTAATTGGCTTTATACAAACAAAAACTATCATATTCTCAAATATGTTTAAATCACTGCATTATTAATATTTTCTAGCATATAATAATGTTTATAGAACAAAGATAACAATGATTTCTTTCTTTAACTAAGACTGCAAGATGTGCAATTTTTGTATTATAGATCATTCCATAAGTTGCAAGAGCACCAAACTAAGCTGTTCCTGAATACACCAAAACATTAGCAATGCTAAGCAAAGTAGCAAACCGTTAATGGGCCCCGCATTGACCGTTGGTCTCATAATTCCCTCTTCACAGAAAACAATTTCCAATCTCATTTGATCGTTATTTGAGCTTCAGATCTTGTTCAACGATGTATGTCTACACATGATTGATCTTACGAAATTGTGTTGTTTTTCAGGTCCATATTTGTGGGTTTGGGAGGAGATTTGATATTGTTTGTGGTAATTGACAATGTCAAATTTGTATGGAGATTACAATCAAAAGATTGATTATGTGTTCAAAGTGGTATTGATTGGTGACTCCGCCGTGGGAAAATCTCAGCTCCTCGCACGTTTCGCTAGAAATGAATTTAGCGTCGATTCTAAAGCAACAATTGGTGTCGAATTTCAGACCAAAACGCTTGCTATTGATCACAAAACGGTTAAAGCACAGATTTGGGACACTGCTGGCCAGGAAAGGTATTCATTCTTATCTTCCAATTTTAATTTCTTGTTTTCGGATTCAAATGGGGTCACATTTAAAATTGGATTTTACAAGTTATGCCTTTAATATCTTTTGGCTAAATGATGTCCTTTAAATTGCAATTTAGGTTTATGCTTTAGGAATTCGAAAAAAATGATCAGTTGGTTCTCAGGTGAACCCGAATGAAGAGGTGCTAAGTGGGTAGCATAGGAATGGCTTTGTGTTAAAGGGTGCCAAAAGCAGTCCTTGTATACGGTAAAGTGTGGCATTGCTAAGCAAATGGTTGGTTAAGGTTATAATTTGGGTGGCTCAAGAGGAGTCTGATATGAGGAGTTAGTTAAAGCTGTCAGGTGCTTTTCTTCTCTAAGGTTTTCTGGAATGGTGCCGTTATTGTAGACTAAACAAAGTTTTTGTTCATGTTAATTCCCTCAACCTGCTTGAGAGTTACAGAAGAACTATTTCTCATTTCTTGCTTGAAGCTCAAGCCATGAATATGTGCATTGATTATGGATCTAGTTCTGACAAGTGGCAGTATAAAGAGAAGATAAGACATGTTGGGAAATGCACAAATATCTTGATTTCCCAAATAGTCTCAAAAAGCTTGTTGATATGGTTCAGCTTGCATAGCTTTTGATGTCTAAAAGGGCTTTGTTGCAGCTGCAATGTTATAAATGTCTTCAGCCTTTTAAGTGAAATCCACAATTAGAATGTGCAATGCAGATTGATCCTTGATTGGGGACAGCATATTTGTGCGATTTGGGCACCATTAGAGAGGCTTCTTGTTGCTTACGTAGATATTAATTTCTCAATTAAGATTGACTTGTTGTGCAATGCTGCCTAAAATTTATGCTTGATCTGGTCATGTTAATCCCAACTGGCATAACAAAAGCAGTACTATTTAGGCTTCTAGCTCTTATTGATTTTGCTGTATATCAGCAGCGTGATTATCATATGTATTTTGGTTCTGTGTGGAAGTTTGCTACCTGATAATCATACCTCATACCTGCTTCTCTCTGTTTGCATGTTGAACAATTTATCTTGCCTTTCTTGATAAAACTTTGTTACCGGCAAGGAACCCTGGCTTACTCCAAACTTTATCGTCCAAACTTGTTCTTTCCTTCTGTCTTCTGCATTTTTCAAGTCTCGTTCCACATTTGAGATGCTATCCTTGTTCTGTTGTCCTTTTGTCTCCATCACAAAGCAGTATATTGATAATCCTTGTCCTTATATTTGAAGGCTAAATTTTTTCTTGTATCATTAGGGCTAATCTGTTCTTTTCTCGATAAGTTAATCTAATCAAAATTCTCCAATAGCTTTTTGTTAGCATTGGAGGCATATCTATTTAACTGGTTTTTAATAGATTTGAAGCAAGATTAATGTGTAAGGTTTTGAACCGTATGAGAGGTAAATATTTTCAGTCTCGAAAACCCAAATTCATTCCCAACATTCCACCGAACCATCTCTTCATTGGTCCCTTCGTTTCAGCAACCATCAAATGCATGTTCTCCGACAAAAGCCAAAGAAGTAATTTCAAGAGTAGGCTGTCAACCTCAGAAACCTGACAAGTGACAATCTTCTCAAGCTCCCAATTCTTTCAACTATAACAAAACCTGCCCATCCAGGTTAGAGTCACATGAACAATGTTTTTTTTGGCATCTTGATATTCAAAAGAAAGGAAAACAATTCCTCTACTTAGATAGATACTTAATAGTTTCCATATACAAATTGGCTAAATAGTTCTTCAAAACTGTGCAACTTATGACTGAACCGACTTTTACTTTCATGTCACTGCTTTGGTTTACCTGATTCTTCACTTCTATGTTATTATTTTCAGGAAATGAGTTATTTGAAAATATTAATGAGAATGGAACGAGACAGTTAATCTGCTTTATTACCTATTAGGCATAACAATCGGCTTGCTTTAAGAAGTTTTTACTGATTCGGCATAACAATCGGCTTGCTTTAAGTAGTTTTTACCTATTATGCATAACAATCGGCTTGCTTTAAGAGTTTGGTGACATCCCACTTTTGCTCCAGTTAGCTCAGTTTTTCTTACTGAAATTGCTGAGAAAAGTTTTATGATCATGTTCCATTTGAATCCATATAATAACTGATCCTATCTGCTAGAGGGTATCTCGGTTCCCGAGCAGAATTGCAAGCTTTTTATGGGTTGTTTGTTATATCAAGATGACATGAAGCTTGAATCTAGTTTAGTTTGTGGTTCTTGAAGTCATCCTCAATTGTGTCTCCGCAGGTACAGGGCAGTGACAAGTGCATATTACCGAGGAGCAGTTGGGGCAATGTTAGTTTATGACGTGACCAAGCGTCAGTCATTTGACCACATGGCAAGGTGGCTGGAAGAACTGAGGGGGCATGCTGATAAGAATATCGCGATTATGCTCATCGGCAACAAGTGTGACTTGGGAAGTCTTCGAGCAGTGCCAATAGAGGATGCGCAAGAATTCGCTCAAAGAGAAAACCTTTTCTTTATGGAGACCTCAGCTCTGGAAGCAACAAACGTTGAAACAGCATTTTTAACAGTGCTAACAGAAATATACAGGATAATTAGCAAGAAGTCCCTAACGGCAAATGAAGATGAATCTGGAGGAAACTTGGGGACTTCTGAAGGGAACTAGGATTATTGTTCCTAGCCAGGAGCAGAATTCTGCAGGGAAGAGTGGGTGTTGCTTGTCCTTATAATTTTGAACATGCATTTTTTTGTTGTTGTTTTATTTAATTTTTGGAAAGATGATGTTAATTTAGGGTTTGATTGTTTTCAACAGAAACAGAATCTTATATCATGTAGAAAAGAAGTGTATGATTGAGAGGTTGAGACATGGTGTCCATTTTTATGTTTATTGAAACGAGTTTCTTGATGATGAATAGAATTACAGCAGCATTCATTTATCAACCCACTTTTCAAATTAATATTTGTTCTTGTCATTTTTTAAATTAATTCATGTCATGTAACCCACTTTTCAACCTAATTGTTAAATTCAAGTATGAAAATCTGAATCAATTAAATTTAAAACCCCCCACTTCTTCTTCTTAAACTAACAGATAAATGTATAAGAAAATATAATTGTATTAGAATTTTAAACTAACAGATAAATGTATAATACAAATTAACAAATAAACCTAAAATTTCTAAGCGCCATAAGGGGTAAAGAAGTCATTACGCTGCCCTTCTAAAACGCCCGCTCTTAGACAAATTTTGAAATTTGAAAGATCCGTTGATTCATTTTTTTTTTTTTAATTAAAACCGCTCATGTTTTCATTTGATGCACAGCACTCACTCACCCAAACCCTAGTCTCCTTTTTTTCTCTGTTCTATCTCTTTCATTTGTCCCCTGCAAGGTAAAAAATGTCGGAGTCACGTGATAGACTTGTGACGGCAGTTGATTTTGCGACCCTCTTCGCTCAGAGAAGGTCTGGAACTCTGGGAATCGTCAGAGACGATATTGCGACTTTCTTCGCTCAGAGAAGGCCAGAACAGATGGAATCTCCGGTCACTCAAGTGGCTAACACGACGGTGGCGCATGGACAAAGAAAATCGATAGGTGGAGGAAGAGGTGGTGGGTTGGGGACCCCAAGAAGCGCGCTCGGCCATGGAAGAAGAAATGTGTCGGCGACACGTGGACGTTCTGTGTTGCCTTCTTGGTACCCCAGGAGGCCTCTAGGAGATATTACTGCTATAATGAGAGTAAGTTTCTTATAATCTTTATTCTCTTGTTAGTTGGTATGTTTGTCAATCTTGGTTATGTTGCTGTGATTTGAACTGAATCTTGACTTTTAGTGTTTAAGTTTTTGGACATTTGATAATTTTTGTTATGACTTATTTTGGTAATATTCCTTAAAGCTTCGTGAATTAGGGTTTTTCTTTTTCCATTTGCTCTTGTTTGCATCTGATTCGATTTGTGCGTTTTGGTTATTAAAGGGATATGTTAATTTTTTCTTTTTTATTTAATAATTATTTGGGTTTATGATGCTGGTAAATCTGGGGGAAGATTTCTGTCGTGTATCGACCCTTGATTTGTCGCAGAGTTGCTGATTAAATAATTGCTATTTAGACAGTTTTGTATTATTTTGAGCTTGTATTTTCTTTGTGTTATCCTTGTTTCAACGAGATTCATTCTCTTAATCATGTGTTTTTGGTAGTGAATTAAATGACATGCTGAGTTCTTGCGTCATAAATTCCATAGATATTAAAGTTCATTTGACAACGCTGATGGATTTTCGGTTCATTTCTTGCCACAGTGAAGTTGACTGCTTGTGCTTATTCATTATTATCACCAAAAGTACAAGAATGCGAACTTTGTTCTGATATTTAATTTTCTATATTTGAGTTGCATGGATGTTGCTCGGTTAATTCTATTTGGATGGTGTCAGAGCGTTTTTATGTTGTTCTGTATTGTTTTTTGGCCATTAGAATCTTCACGGTGTCCTGTGCATTCAAGTGAAATGCATTCCTGTTGGTGTTCTGCATTGATTAATTTAAGCATTCAGCAAATGACACCCTGCTGACAATCTGTTTGAAGTGCCATAGAGCCATTGTGTTTATTCATAAATGCTGGAGTCAGAGATATCATTGGCCTTAATTTGAGTCAAAAGAAAATTCCTTTTGCATTTCATTGTTATAATTCCCCTTTCTTTTTGGGGCTTTCTAAGTCCAGATATAGAGATTTCTAACTCTTGCTTTCATCAGGCGATTGAAAGGAAAAGAGCTCGCTTACGAGAAGCTGAAGCCCTACAGATGGAAAGTCCAATGCCTCAGGATCAAAGAGTAGTTGATTCCCCTGAGCCACTGTCAGGTGCTCAGCTAGAGCACCATAATTCATTGATGTCCCCAAATCCAACTTTCCATAAGAAGCATTGTCCACCCTCTATTAATCAGGCTGGTGAAGAGTTAGAGTTTCCTACACCTCAGAAGAAACTTTTGAACTCAATTGACAAAGTTGGTGAAGTCGTAATGGAGGAATTGAATAAACTGAAGAGGACCCCAAGTGCCAGGAACGCTGAAAGGGAGAAAAGAGTTCGCACATTAATGTCAATGCGGTGATTACTCTTTATCTTCTCATCAAATATATTTCGGAGACAGCACTAGCCAGAAACCGGACAAACTAGATTTGGGCCCTGCAGTGAAAATGATCATCTTCTGGTGATCATTATTATCTCTGTAGACATTGGTCATCCTCTGATGACATCTTGTAAAAACAAAAATTGATGGATGTATAAAGCTTGATTAAAATTGTAAAGAGATGAAATTTTGTGTTTTTGTCTTCTAAAATCGATAATGTGAAGCTTAGATCACCATCAAGGACATAGATTAGGAGCTCTTTGAGGAAAAAAACATTTTCTTTCTTGAGTGATGATGTTGTTTGAATCCATTCAAATTCTTTTCAAGCCGCAAGTTAATTAAAAATTATTTATATAATCATATTCCAAAATGAACATTATCTTCTTCCTCCCTTGTTAACCTTCACAAAAATCTTTGAAATACTAAATAAAATCCAAATCAAAATACAGAATTGTCAACCTATAAAACATCAAAATAATTTGTCCCACGCTTAACTTTGTTGATTTAATTTTACTTTTAGTTTTGATAACTGTAATTATAGCTTTGAAGTTTGAAGTATAGAAGAAGGATACTTTCACTTGGGTTAAAATCACTTCCCTATTTTAATTGCTTTTGGGCTCTGGGTGTCATGCCCATATATGGGATGGACAACCCAACGAAATATACATTAGAATTAAGAACAGAAAGGAAATCTTGTTTGAGAGGTCAGTTTAATTGGATCAAGATTCGAAATTTACCAACTTCTTTCCGTAGTGAGTTGGCCCCAAATCACGTACACACATCTTATAATTATTTTGGAAATTTTGAATTCAATAAGGTAATCGGGATTTTTAACATCGTATTGTATACTTTATTAGCCATTAACCTAATTCCAAAATAAATCAAAAGATCCCAACAGCTCAACGTGGAGTTAACACCAATTTCATCCTTGAGATTTAACAAATGTATTAATTAGGAATAATAAAATCAGGAAAAGTGACTTCATAGTTCATTCCATCAAATAATATAAGGGTATTTTTGTCTTTGTATATAAATAACTTATGAAATTTTTAACTATAATTCTTAAGATTCAATAATCAAGTTATTTTGTTTATCATTTAATGGAATATAATATAATAGCCTTGGTCTGACAATGACAGGGATTAAAGTGACTTTTTGTTTTTATTTTACTGGACCTAATTGATGCTTTTGCCAAACCTCAGGGATGGAAAATGTCATTCTCAATGTGTCAACATCAGGACCACGCCTACGCCCAATCCCGTGTTCTAAGTTCTAACAAACTTAATTAACAAAACGCAACCTTTTATTTGTCCTCATTATACAGATCGGATTCGGAATCCATAGGGCGGATTATTGGTGATAATTGAAAAATAAAAAGCTATTTGATGATTATTACAATTGAATACTTTCATTTGTTTGACATTGACCCTTTTCTATCTATTTACTTTAATATATATGATTTTAGAACACAACATCGACACCGAATTGGTATCGACGATCGTCGCATCTTTTGTTTTGCCAGAGGAAGCACAATACACTGATGTCGCAGATGTCTGTAACTTAACTGTACGCCGTCGGGAGTGGGACAAGTTTCTGGTGGTGATATGATTTTTACTTTAAATTCAATTCAGTAGAACAACTCTTGTGCTTTCAGTATCTATGGTGGTTGCAATCAGTCTCAAATGCAATCTAATTAGGACATAACTTTATATTTTTCATCCGATGGGTAACCCAATAATTTGGCTGGACCACCCGAAGCTCACTCTCAATTACGTGCTTCAGACCCAAGATTTTGAAACTTTTCAATCAATCGACAATAGCATTTCTTAATTAATATACGAAAATAACCCCACTAAAAGTTCCGGAGGAATATCTGAGAGATTTGATTCTCATTGGATAGAGTTGGTATATATTCTAGTTCTACATCAATATCAATGAATAAAATTATATATCTAATTGTTAGTTGGACTAGTTAAAAACAAATATTGTTGACATATGCGACAATCAATGACATATTGTCTTCCTATTTTCTTTTATTTGTCAGATCTCTAATTAGATTACGATTGACATGTTCTACCACCCAAACAAATTACTTTACCATAAACCATAAAATAATTTATGAATAATTTACGTAAGCATTAATGTAATCTTAAATGTCAAAATTCTATATAAGCATGCTTCTCACAATTCACTAACCAAAATTGCAATGGCGATCACATATGCTACTGATTTGCTTTACTACTTATTAATGTTCTTAATTTGGTTCATCACTGCCCTTCTAATTCACTATTTCATCAAGAAATTCTCAAAACCTGAAAATCCAATCTTGCCTCCGCCCAGCCCACCGGCACTGCCCTTCATCGGCCACCTTCACTTAGTCGGAAAAATCCTCCCAAAATCATTCCAAACCCTAGCTCGCCGCTATGGCCCTCTCATGCAAATACGTCTTGGTGCTTCCCAATGTGTTGTTGTATCAAACGCTGCTGTTGCCAAAGAAATCATGAAAACCCAAGAACTCAACTTCTCCTCTAGGCCTGAGTTTGGTGCGTCAGAGTACTTCATATATAGAGGATCAAGATTTATCCTCGCGCAGTACGGTGATTACTGGCGGTTCATGAAGAAACTGAGCATGACGAGGCTGTTATCCGTCCCTCAGCTCGATAAGTTCATTTCTGTACGCGACGAAGAGAAGATCAAGCTTGTGGAGTCGGTGATGAAGTGTTACAGAGAAGGGAAACCGTGTGATTTGAGTAGTGAATTAACAAGTTTGACAAATAACACCATTTGTCGGATGGCTATGAGCACAAGTTGCTCTGGGAATGAAAACGATGCGGAGGAAATTAAGGGGTTGATAAAGACTTGTTTGGTCCTTGCAGGAAAGGTACATATAGGGGATGTTTTGGGTCCTTTGAAAGTTCTTGATTTCTCGGGGAATGGGAAGAAGCTTATGTCTGCACTGCTTAAGTATGACCGCATTGTGGAGAGGATCATGAAGGAACATGAAGAGAAAGCCGAGAAGGGTTTCGCTCCGGATCAAAGGATGGATGTGATGGATATTTTGCTGGGGATATATAGAGACCCAAATGCTGAAATGAAATTAACTCGAAAGGATATCAAATCTTTTTTGCTTGTAAGTTTTTCAAACTTCCCTACTATAATATTATTAAGTACCTTTAATTGTGATTTTAAAATTGTAAAAATTACACAGTAGGTTTTCTCCCCTTTGTTTTCATAAAAATGAAAACACCTTCAGTTATCTTCTCTAAATTTGTAAAGTACATAGGAATGGAGGTTAAGAGAGAGATTGTTGGACTCATTTATAAATAAAAATTCATATATTTATTTTCTTTATATTTTCTCATTCTTTTTCTTATAATAAAATCTTTTATTTTAAATCAATATTTTAAGCATGAAATTGCAAATGAAAACCAATAATTGACATATTTAAGATAACCTTTTTAAAGTTAACAAAATAAATGGTAATTTGAAGTAGTTTTATCGATTGTAAAGTTGGTAAATTTCATATTTATCATTTTTTTTAATTTCAGATAAATATATTGAGTATGTTTTCATTTTTTATATGTTTTCAATATTCTCGAAAATTAGACAGAATAAAAAAAAGAAAAAAAAGAAAAAAAAGAAAAAAAAGAAAAAAGGCACATCATATGAGACATCTTTTTTCTAGAGGAATCTTTAGCAACATCATAAAGAAGCATATCATAAACTATGTTTTATATTTTATGTTATTCAATGATTGCAACAAGCTTGTTGAACCAGGACATATTCATGGCGGGGACAGACACGTCATCAGCGGCCATGCAATGGGCCATGGGAGAACTCATTAACAATCCAAAAGCCTTCAAGAAACTGAGAGACGAGATCAATTCAGTCGTTGGACCAAACAGGCTAGTAAAAGAATCAGACATCCCAAATCTCCCATACCTTCGAGCGGTCATAAGGGAAACACTCAGACTTCACCCTTCAGCGCCATTGATAATCAGAGAATGCGCTGAAGATTGCAAGGTCAATGGTTACACTGTAAAGTCCAAGACGCGAGTTGTGATTAATGTATACGCCATCATGAGGGACCCTGATTCGTGGGCTAATCCTGATGAATTTCTACCGGAGAGGTTTTTGGAGAGCTCTGATGAGAAAATTGGTGAGCATCAAATGGAATTTAAGGGTCAAAATTTCCGTTACCTTCCATTTGGTAGTGGGCGAAGAGGGTGCGCAGGTGCATCACTTGCCATGTTGGTGATGCATGCAGCCGTTGGATCGTTGGTCCAATGTTTTGATTGGAAAATTCAGAATGGGGAGAAGGTTGATTTGAGCCAAGGGCCAGGATTTTCAACAGAAATGGCCAAACCACTCGTGTGTTATCCTATTAAACATGCAAACTTTTTGGAGTCATTAGTATGAACGTTTAAATAAGAGGATATATATGTTTTTTTTTTTTTTTTTAATTTTATTTGGGGTTTATTGATCACTGTCTTGAAGTAGCTCCTTTGTCTTTGGGAAATAACGTAAATTAATTGTTTGTTTTGGTTTCGGGTGTAATTTTATATATGAACTACTGTGTTTAATTACGGACTGTGAAGTTTAGATCACATTTGCTATAATATTTGGTTCTCTTCTCCTTTTCCTTGTTTAGAATTGAATTTTGAACTTCTAAATTATTAACAAGTTCAGTAAATTTAATTTATTTCACGTGGGGTGGGGAGTTGATTTTGGGAAGTTGGATTTTCCTTTGGTTGAGGAGATTGTGAAGGACTGGGTTGTGAAGAGATGGTAACTGTTTGATTGGGAGATGAGGTTCTTGAGTTTTTCTTCATCCATGGGGAAGTGAGAAGGATATAAAAACAAAAAAACTCATTGGAGTTATGAATGCTCTGATACTATAATAAAGAAAATATAATGAGAGAAATTGCTTGAATAGCAATTGTGTATGTTATGCCTAAAAATATAAGGCTGACGTAAGACTCAGTCACCATAAAAAGTCAGAGCTTAGCTAGGCCCGTAGCCAGTTAGAAGCAACCATGTCGCGTGGTGACAGGGGTAACACACTCCTGTCAATAAAGTGGGTGCGCGCTGCACTGCCGTAAGGCAGTAGTGACTCCACGTGTCCAATCCCTGCACTAAATCGTGTAAATCACTCTAGAAGGTAGGCAATGTGACATAAAGAAGGATTTAGTAATGATAACCTTAATCAATCCCACTATAAATTGAGAGCTCTTTTCTCATTTATGGGATTAACTACTCTCTCTCAAAAATATATAGCATTCTCTCTCTTGTACAATCATTTGTAAGTCAGTCCGCTAACGCGACCTGACCTCTATCATTAATACAAGAATCAGTGGACGTAGGATTCGCTTCCTTAGCATCTGAACCACTTTAAACGCTGTTTTTCATTTCATTTACTCTCATTTTTACATTCACGTGTGTCTTCTGGGCCTGCTCAGCATTTCACACGTGCGTTTGGTTGGTGTCAAAATCACGTATCAACGGTTTGGCGCTAGAAGGAGGGCTTGATTCAGTATTCGTCCTTCATCAGGAGAATCTCTTACTTACTGGTCCTACAATAGCAAATGGCCTGCCAACTTGAATCAGAGCGAACCAACTAGGGTGCTGGGGAGATCCCCCAAGTCTAGGACACCTCTTCCGAGGTACCTTCGGTTCCGCAAAATATTGCAGGGGATATTCTGTCAAGTTCACAACTTGACCTTGCCATTAGAAGCTACCTGGAGAGTTTTGACAATATCCTCCAGACGGTCAACCGAAGGTTGGACTAGGGCGTGCCACCCGAATCAGCTGGGGCGGTGCAACCACCAAAAATGCCTGCAGGTCAGTCGAAAGCGCAGCAAAGGGCGATAGCCCGTGTCGCGAGTACTGCAACGTGTCGAAGAAAGGGCAAGCAAGTGGCGAAAAATGGGCCTAAGGGCTCCAAAGGGCCGGCAAACACCGACCACGTCTCGAGTAGAATACCCGTGGCGTTAAGACTCGATGAAAAGTCACAAGCAGAGCCGTCCCATGCCACGTCGCATGCACACCCCCATAAAAGTGCTAGGCAAGACGATTCTTATCACCGCCAGAAAAATGATCCTGATCGTCATCGTGCGGGAGCTTCCCACACTTCGCAGGGCGGTTCGTACCACCGTGGAGGTCGTGACAATTCCCCGTACCATCCATCGCCGTCGCACGGCTCTAGCGAGCGTGTGTCGAGCGGTCGGAACTACTGGCCAAGGCGATGCGGAATCCGACCTCGGGACTTTTCTCAACCGCAACCGCGAGGGTCAGACTCGCATAGGAGAAATCAATCCTCAGATAGCTCCGCTTCCTTAGATTGAGGAGTTGCAGCGAGCTCTAGACTAGCTAAGAGCTCAGCAAAATGAGTAGGGGTAGGTCACGGTTGCGTCCCCTTTTTCTTCGGCAATGTTGGTCGCCCCACTCCCATCAAGATTTAGAATGCCCGACATGCGGGCGTTCAATGGAAATTATGATCCACATGATCATTTATATGAATTCAACGACCTGATGGAGCTTCACCAGGTCTCAGATCTAGCAAAGTGCCATTGTTTGGCAGTAACTCTAACCTCTCATGCCAAACGATGGTTCAGGTCACTCCCAGCGGGATCAATTAGCTCATGGCCTCAAATGAGCACGACATTCCTGAGGCATTTCCAAGCAAATCGAAAGTTCTCGATGCCTTTGAGCTACCTCAGCAACATAAGACAAGAGAGGGATGAATCCCTCTAATTGTACATCGATCGATTCCACAGAGAGCTTAACAAGGTAGCTCACACTCCCGAGGAGTTTGTTCGGACTCTCATCATAGCGGGAGTTTGCCTATAGACCAACCTTTGGAAAGAGTTACATGCTAAGGATGATGTTTCCCTCACCCGTTTCTATAACCTTGCGGAGAAATACCTCCGTATTGAAAGCTTCGTGGCAGCGCTTCGCTGCTGCAACCACGACACTTTGGGTAGTGCGTTTGGTCGGGAGGACATGAGTGTTGATCACAGATGGGCTACTAACGATCAACGAAAAGGAAAGAAATCGCTATGAGCCCAAAAAGTCTTATGCTCCCGTTCCTCGTCGCGATCGCGACATAAATCAATATACACCTTTGAATGCATCTGTATCGGCTATTCTTGACAAATCAGAAGAAGCCAACCTGCTCGAAAAGCTTGAGCCCATGAAAAATCCCCCGTTAGCTAGAAATAGTAAAAAGTACTGTCATTTTCATCAGGATAATGGGCATCGCACCGATGAGTGCCGAGCTCTCAAACAAGTAATCGAAGACCTCATCAAGCAGGGGCATTTCAAGGAATATATTGATGATTCCACTCTCGCACAAGAGAAAAATCAAGGGGAACCAGGAAAGAAGCGTCGTGATCGCAAAGGCATAGGCAGCATCAACCTGATCTTTGGAGGGCCGTACCTCGCAGGAAACTCGTGAGGTGCCCAGGAAAGATATGCTCGCGCGACCCATCATGACCTTATCAGTGTGATGAGCACGACCACAAAAAGTTCACAGGGAGGAGGCAATTACCTTCTCCGAAAAGGATGCGGCTCATTTGTATCATTCCCATGATGACACTCTTGTAATCACGCCCCTCATAAGACACCATAACGTCCACATAATGTTGGTGGATAATGGAAGTGCTGTGAACATTTTGTTCCAGACAGCTTTTGAAAGAATGAATTCGGACGAGGCCGATTTGAAGCCTACCTCGATCCCTTTGTATGGTTTTACCGGGGACCACCTGATCCCCAAAGGAATGATCCTACGTTCACTCACGCTGGGTGACTATTACAAAGTGACCAAGGTAACTGAATTCTTGGTAGTAGATTGCCCATCTGCTTTTAATGGTATCCTAGGGCGACTTTTGCTGAGAAACTTCAGAGCAATCACTTCGATATATCATCAAAAGATGAAGTTTCCCACCCCGACAGGGATAGGGGAAGTTAGCGAATCTCAGCGCGCAACTTGCGACTGTTACATAAAAGCAGTACAAATGGCGTGCAAAGGGAAAGGCATCTCGTGCGGCATTCCCCGATATGCTATGGCGATCAACTGGATCGAGCTATAGCCTGGCCCAGCCGAGGATAATATGGATCCTCGTATTCAGAAATGCCCTTCTAGTGGGCTAGTTGAGGATCTGATTGAAGTTTCGGTTGACCTGAGTGAGCCGAGCAGAGTGTTAAGGATTAGGAGCAATCTCAATCCCTAGGTCGCTACCAAGCTGACCAGCTTCCTGAGAGAAAATATCGATGTGTTCGCCTGGTCGCATGCAAACATGGTCGGGATCAGCCTAAATATTATTTGCCATGGATTAAACATCGACAGTGAAGCCAAGCCGGTTCGCCAAAAAAGAAGAGTGATGGATCCGGAGCGATATGCCACCTTAAAATTAGAGGTGGATAACCTCATTTGAAACGGATCCATCCGAGAAGTACTTTATCCGACTTGGGTTGCCAACCCGGTTCTGGTAAAGAAACCAAATGGCAAATGGTGAACTTGCGTCCACTTCACCGATCTCAACAAAGCATGCTCGAAAGATAGCTTTCCCCTGCCCAGAATCGACCAACTCGTGGAAGCCACCTCGGGGCACAAGTTACTGAATTTCATGGACGCGTACTCAGGATATAATCAAATTCTGATGTACGCACCAAACGAAGAACATACATTCTTTGTTATAGATCGGAGATTGTACTACTATAGAGTTATGCCCTTGGACCTCAAGAATGCTAGCACAACCTACCAGCGGTTGGTTAACTGGATGTTTTTCGAACAGATCGAAAAGTTCAATGGAGGTCTACGTAGATGACATGTTGGTCAAATTCCATGTCGCCTCGGATCACATAGCGCATCTCGCTGAGATGTTTGATATCCTCTGACTATATAGAATGAAGCTAAAACCCCCTTAAGTGCTTGTTCGGAGTATCCTCGGGAAAATTCCTAAGATACATTGGTTAACCAACGGGGAATAGAGATCAACCCCGAGAAAATCCAAGCTCTCCTTGACATGAAAAGCCCGACCAGCAAAAAGCAGGTCATGAGCCTTAATGGGCAAATAGCGGCGCTAAGTCGCTTCATATCAAAGTTAACAGATCGCTGCTTATCGTTCTTCAATGTTCTAAAGGCTAATAAAAAGTTTGAGTGGACTCCCGAGTGCGAACATGCATTCCAAAGTATTAAAGAACACCTCGGGAAGCCACCTCTCCTATCTAAGCCTCTCCCGCAAGAGATCCTCCTCTTGTATCTGTCCCTCTCTCAGTTCGCGGTCAGTGTAGCCTTAGTTCGGGAAGAGGACAAGGTCCAATGGCCAGTGTATTACGCGAGCAAGCATCTGTTGGATGCCGAGATGCGGTAACCAAAAAATGGAACAATTAGCCTATGTCCCTCGATGACGTCCTTGCAAAGTTCATGAACCTTACTTCCATGCCCATACGATCCATGTAATGACTAGTTACCCACTCAGGCTAGGTCTTCTAGAAGCCAGAGGCGTCGGGTAAACTACTTAAATGAGCCATGGAATTAAGTTAGTTTGATTTGAAGTACAGACCAAGTCAACTATCAAAGGGTAGCTTGCTTGTTGACTTCATGTCTCAAAATTCTCATTTCTTCGCATTTCGAGTGAGGCTTAAGCCGAACAACCCAGTGAAGTCATTCAGGGAATTGCACAAAATCTATCGACCTGAGCCTTTATGTCGATAAATCATCGAACAGAAAGAGGGCTGGTGCAAGTCTCCTCCTTTTGAGTACCGAAGGTGCTCGCATTAATGGCATTCTTCTTGGCCTTCGGATTTTAAGGCAACCAATAATGAGGTTCAGTATGAAGCTCTGCTCGCTAGATTACGGTTGGCCAGAGAAATGGGCGCAACCGCGATCGCTATCCACGGTACTCCTGTCGGGTCGCTTAACTGTGATTTTGGCCGGGAGTACCAAGCCAAGGAAGAAAATATGGCCTACCACCGGGGAAGGCTAAGATGGCGCTGCCGCTTCAAGCACTTCACGATCACCAAATACCCGAGAGATAGTAACTCAGGCGCATGCCTTGTGGTAAGGATAGCCTGCATTGGACTCAGATGCACCTAGATAGCATTCCTATTCGATTCATCGATTAAAACCCCCTCCCCCATGACACTCGTATCGAACGATGGTAGCATGAATGTAATGTAATCGTGAGTCCTCCCGGATGACCACCATCATTCAGTACATCAAGGATGGGGCCTTGTCTGGTCACAAGGCTGCGAGGCAAGAATTTTACGAACAAGATCTGCTCGTTACACTCTCATCGGAGACCAACTATACAAGCGAGGGTTTAGCGCCCCCCTCATTCGATGTGTAACTAGCGAGGAAGCAGATTACATCATGAGGGAAATACATGAAAGGAATATGTGGTAATCACACCACCGCACGATCTCTCGCTAACAAAGTTGTTCGTTAAGGGTACTACTGGCCCTTAATCTAAGAAGACACCTACAACTTTGTCAAAAGGTGTGATAATGCTAGCGGTTCGCGAATATACCGCGAACTTCTTCCCACCAACTGATAATCCATGACCAGCCCCTGGCCATTCTCCATGTGGGGAATTGATCTCATCGATCCCATGCCAGTTGGTAAAGGGGGAGTAAAGTATGCCATAGTCGCGGTTGATTACTTCACCAAATGGGTAGAAGCCAGCCGCTAGCCGCGATCATGACCAAAAAGCTCAAGGACTTTCATTTTTAAGAACATTGTGTGCCGCTACGGGATTCCTCATACCCTTATTTTAGATAATGGTAAACAGTTTGATAACGATGAGTTCAAGCAGTTTTGCGACGAGTTGGGTATTCATAAAAAATTCACCTCAATCGCGAGACCGCAAGCAAATGGTTAAGTTGAAGCTGTCAACAAAACCATCAAGCACATTCTGAAGGCTAAGTTTGGTGCAGCTAAAGGGAATTGGGCTAATGACCTTCCCGAAGTCCTATGGGCATATATGACAACTCCAAAACCTCTACCTCAGAAACCCTTTTTTCGCTAGCATACGGTTGCGAAACGATGATCCCTGTGGAGGTAGGAATCGGTTCACTACGGAGGGACTTGTACAATGATGTCGACAATGAAGCGCTTATGAGAGCAAGTCTGGATCTTATTGAAGAACATCGCGGCAAGGCTCTGTTAAGAATAGCAGCCTATTAGCAACGCGCGAAAAGGTTCTTCAATTCTAAGGTCAGACGAAGAGATTTCCAGTCGACGACCTTGTATTGAAAGAAGTTCTTTTTGGTACTCAAGAACCAAGTGCGAGTTTTAGGACCGAACTAGGAGGGCCCATACAGCATTGCCAAGGTGATAAGACCGGGGACTTACCACGTAAAAAGGCTAAATGGTTCCATAGTACCACGAGTTTGAAATGCTGAACACCTTTGACCTTATTATCAGTAATTCCGAACTCATTTTTCCTTGTAAAGCTTTTATTTTATAACCTTTGTAAATAACGGATGTAATCCAATTCTCTTGTAATCACTTTACATGTACAATTCTGTTTGCATAAAATGTATAATTATGTTCGCATAGACTTATTCTAGTGTAATTATAAAGCTACTATGCGATCTCATATGTAATGGAGGGTACCAAAAATTATAAGTACTCATGAAAAAAATTATCAAAAGTGATCTTTATTCATTTGTGATAAAAGAGTACATAATCAAGTGGGCAGGGAAGGCTACAAAGGCGGATCACTGATCCTCGTCCCCAGGCGCGACCTCTACATCCCCAAGCTGGTCGCCAACTTCCTTTCCTTGTGTACAACCGCCTCTAACGGTTCACTCTTTGGATGCCCCTTTTCCTTTTCCTAGATTGTGGTCCCTAAGCCATTTCCTCACCGG
Organism: Pistacia atlantica; assembly: GCA_026229545.1. Taxonomy (NCBI): domain Eukaryota; kingdom Viridiplantae; phylum Streptophyta; class Magnoliopsida; order Sapindales; family Anacardiaceae; genus Pistacia; species Pistacia atlantica. Next base: position 11,221,668 of record CM047900.1, read on the forward strand.
TCTACGCTGTAGTACTAGCATTTGTCCCTAATACTTTCTGCAGGGAGATCGAACAGATCCATCTCAGGGTTCTTCGCCTAAAGAGCAAAGATGGACCTGATCATCCAGTTCGCAACTCTGTTCTCTATCTTCGCTTCCTGCTGTTGCATTTTCGCAGAGAGGCAATCCGACCTCGCGTGGCAGCACAGCCTCGAGCTTTGTTCGCTACTTTTCAATAGCCTCCCACATGTTGCCTCTTTCCTGCTCAGCTTCGCACGGCTTGTTTGGAGGTATTCATCGCAGCTGCATGCTGTTCTCGCCGCCTCCTTTGGAAAGTCCTTCCACACTGCCTCCGCTGGTTCAGCCTCCTCCTCGCCAGCGTTTGTCCAACTAGATCTTCCGAAAGTCCACTGTGCGGCGAACAACATCTGAAAGTCCACTGCGAGACGAACATCATCCCTTTTAGACATGTACTAGTCTGCCTGAGCGATGGACGGGTCTCTGTCTACTTGTGTAGCCTCCAGCTCTTGCATAAGCCACATATTCTCCTCCCGCAGCTCAACCAATTTCTTGGCAGACCCCCAGCTTGGGCCTTCTACTGAGACATGTGCAGGGAAAGCAAAGCCTGCATGACAAGGGTAAAGAGTTAGTCTACTTCCCTCAAAAAAGCGAACAAATGTCCTTGTTTAGGACAACTCGTTTACTTGGCTAAAAAGTTGGAACGATATGGACAGTAGTTCGGCAAGACTGGAGGCTAGGAATTGCTCGAATGACTCCGCGAGTCTACATTCCAACAATGTTAGGACCACCGATTACAAATGGTTCGGGAGTTAGGGCCATCGAGTTTAGCACAGGTGTTTCGACGCCCTCGGTGTGTGAAGCCTCGTCTCCCGTGAGCTTTGCCCTCCCGGCCTCCTCCCTGTGGACAGCAGCAGTGTGTCGCGCCTGGCGGCTGGTGGAAATGCTGGGCCACGCCTCTAAGCGGCCCTCCCTAGCTGAATGCTCTTGTTATGGCTGCGACCTCTCTGGCTGAATGCCCTTAAGCCTTCCTCTTCTAACTCCGTTTCCTTGGTCCGAATTTGTCACCTCTTCTTAGGCCTCGAAGCCGTAGTCTTCTGCTTCTAGCGAGCGGCCAAGGATGGAAGAGCTCTCCAGGTTGAATCGGAGCACCCACCTGTGCCCCTTCAGCAGGGGGACCGTTGGGAGTAGCTCCAGTTGGCTTGCCAACGGTATGCCTCTGGGGGAAAGAGAATTGTCTTGATCGTGGCGACTTGGACACCCGAAGGAGGCATGGTCGCTGCATGCGAACATCGTTAGTAAAAATAGTTCACTGTAGGAAAAATTATAAAGAATACAGCTGCTTAGCTCAGGTAGGGGCTCTAAGGCTACGTACTCGTTGAAGAAGCCGTACCTTTGTAAATTCTCGGTTGTCACAAGCAACCTTGCGTCTTGACTTTCCTGGGTAGAAAACCGAATGAAACAATTCTATTCGGGTCCGCGAGCAAGTTCAAACTGGTCATTCTATTAATTGTCAAGGAAAACAAACAACTCGTTAGCGAAGAACGAAAAGCCAAGCGAGTTCAAAAGAAAGAGAACCTACTCGGATCCCGAAAGCGGCTGATGCTGTCATAACTAAAAAAGAAAAATTTTGTGTCGTATGCTCTCGCATTGCTTGGATAGCTATGTATTCCCGCTTGTATTGAATTTCGCCTGGATAAGTACCAAGAATCCTTGTCCTTGCTCTTTTTTAAGATGTACGAGCAACCAAGCTCAATCGCGATTAGCTCGCCTAATCGTTCTCCCGACACGCGATGTACATGGCAATGGCGATCAAGTACGCGTTCGGGGTGAGCTGCATTGGTGCGATCCCAAAGTGATCAAGGACCGACCTAATGAAAGGGTAGAAAGGGATCAACCCCCCACCCTTGAAGATATCTTCTAGGATCACGGACCATCCCACGTGGAGGATCCCGGGCAGTATGCACCCTGTCACGGAAAACATCTACACTAACAGCGAATTGATTAACCACCCTTTGCAGCTCGTCGGCGGTAAGCGTCGAGTAAATCTCTTGAGTGGGGCCCGTAAGGGAATCCTCTACGCGAGCTGACTCCTTCATCGGCCTTGTTCATTAGGGGGTCCATTTTGCAATCTGCAAAGGTGACAAAAGGGTACCATTCAGTATTCGTACATTTTTGTACGATGACGTGGAAGAAAGTTTTTCCTCCTTAAACCTAGAAAAACCCTAATAAAATACTTAAAAGAGCCACCACCAATGGCTCCAACCCTAACGGAGAATATTTCGTCCCCGATAGGCTACCGACGGAAAGTTATTCTCATGGTAACTATCAAAAGCAAAAAACATTGAAGATAAAAGAAGAGAATCATCTTTACCTCTAGGAATGAGAAAGATTGACTCTTTTGTTCCAAATATCAAGCGAACGCCACTCTGAAAGGCAAAGAACCAAAATTGGCAAAAAGTTTCTTGCTCTCTGAGAATGAAAATACTATGGCTTTGCCTGAAGGGAGCTTGGGGTTTTTATAGTGAAGGAAATGGTGATTTGTTTTCCCGAAATCAAACGACGTTTGGGCAGTAAACGTATCTGAACCGTTGATTGCAACCACGTGTCACTAATCAACGAGAAGAGTGACCATCATGCCTCAAGAAACCAGATCGTCACCCCCTTTTCGTTGAAACGCTCAAGCGACGACACATTTTCCCTCCACATTTAATGTGCCCATAGCTGCATTTATTGCTCTGATAAGGAATGTCGTTTCAACATGGCTTGCATTTAATGTACATAGTTGGCATTTATTACACATAAGACACGTCTGTCTGGAGCAAGGAGCATTTCATTTAATGCACCCGCTACAAAAGGTGCAACGGATATCTGAAGAGATCGTTACTAGAAACACTCTTCATCATCAGTTGCGAAGGGACACGACTCTAAACTTTTCTTTCGTCGCCTCGTAGGCGAACGTGACTCTTTCGGACTTCTTATCACCATGAAACGTCAGGCTTGTTCGACCTTCTCTCACATCAATCGCGAAGCGATATTACTGACCACGAAGCAGGATAGCCATATCTTAAAAAGTTGCCAAGTGGGAACAGCTCGTGGAACCTCGAGGACTCGGGATCATCATAGTAGCTGGGTGACCACGGACCAGTCGCTAACCCTCCCGAGGTCGCGGGTGGGTTATCTTAGGTCGCTTATGGAAAGATGTCCTCTCGATCTCCTTTACAATCAGGTCGGATCGACCAACATCTCTTCAAACACATTAGATCGAGGCATTTATAGTTTCCAAGGTTCAATTCTCAAACCTTAAAAACTAGGGGACTTGCTTATGCCATCGAAAATATAGGGTGGCTGACGCAAGCACTACACCATAAAAAGTCAGAGCTTAGGTAGGCTCGTGAGCCGTGAAGTAAGCCAACCACGCACGTGTGACAAGGGCAAGACACTCGCCAGTAAAGCTGGGTGCTGCGCGGACTGCCGTGAAGTCAGAGTGACTCCACTGTCCAATCCTACACACTAAATCACGTAAATCACTTTCGTTGGCCGGTGGGTAATGTGGCATAAAGAAAGATTTGCACGGATAATCCTGCCAACTCGTAGATTTAGTAATGATAACCTTAATCCATCCCACTATAAATTGAAAGCTCTTCTTCATTTATGGAATTAGCTACTCTCTCACAAAAATATGTAGCATTCTCTTTCTTGTATAATCATTTGTAAGTCAGTCCGTTAACGTGACCTGACCTCTATCATTAATACAAGAATCAGTGGACGTAGGATTCACTTCCTTAGCATCCGAACCACTTTAAACGCTGTTTTTCATTACTCTCATTTTCACATTCACTCTTATTTTCACATTCACGTGTGTCTTCTAGGCCTGCTCAGCATTTCACACGTGTGTTTGGTTGGTGTCAAAATCACGCATCAACAGTGTATATTCTATCTTAGTAATGCATGTTTATATACAATTAATTTAATTGGTTCTATAATAAATGGATATATACAACTACAGTATATAGAGGAGCAAATCAAGGACATTAATGAGACTGTGTAAGTTGTATGGGTGAAGACTTTTTTCTAATAGGATCTATTCCATATTTACCCGCAACTCCAGCTCTTAAAGAAATTTATTAACTCAAATGCAATTTGTGCATGTTACTAGAGCATCTCCATCACTCCATGGATCATGTCCTCGGGAAGCTTCCTAGTCAATAGTACTAAGAAATTAACCAATGAATTAGTTATATACATCACAAGTACAGCAACAAATTATGCTAGTTTTTTCTTAGGGTTAGGGTAATACTTAAATTTATCCATTGCCCGTGTGACGTCTTTCTTAAAATATGGGATAATGATGGTCTTTTCATAACTTATGAAATATTCACAAAATTCCTAAAAGATTCTCATTATACATGTTAGTTTGAAATTCTCATTTGCCGCCTCAAGTTTTAACGTCATGTTCTTCAATTGCATTTTGTTCTTGATTTCGATATTTTCATTACTGATCGTGCGTTGGCTCATCAAAACATTCACAAATTCTCAAGCCAAAATCCGTTTTCCACCAAGCCCACCAGCTCTACCAATCATCGGTCACCTTCATCTATTAAGCATCCAATTGCCAAAATGCCTCCAAACACTAGCTGGCCGTTATGGCCCCCTGATGCAAATAGGTATAGGTGCAAGGCCGGCTCAAGGGGTAGGCAGGTGAGGCACCTGCCTAGGGCTCCCAAAAAATAAGCCGAAAAATGGGCCAAATTTTTTATAATTTTTTTAATATATTATAAAAATTAAAAAAGTATACAATTTTTTATCTAGGCCAATCTAAGGGGCCTAAAAAAAACCAAAAAGGCCCAAATTTATTATTAACTTTTTACATAAATTCCTACCCAAAGTTTGACAAAATGACAAGTTTGTACCTCTAGTTTTATATATTTTAATTTACCCCCTAAATTAACACATTAAATTTCTTTTAACAATGAAAGGTTAAAATAGTCATTTACATGTCTCAAATTACTTACCCCCAATTCAATCCCAAAATTTAACATTAACATAAATCATCTCCACCCTTCTTCCGCTGTTGGCCGTTTGGAGTTGATTTCGATCGAATTTTTTCACCAAAATCGATCAGAACCATCACTTTATCATTTTCCAAGTGTTTTTCCAGCCTTGATAGCCCTCGATTTGGTCATTTTTTACGAATCTCGCAACCTAGTTCCATCGCATATGGCAAGCCTTTTTCGGCCTTTTCGGCATGTACTTGACATCGTTGGCCTTCCCCAACACCACCATCTTCCTCCCCTCTAACCTTCTCACCAAAACCCCAGAACCCCTATCATACCTATCCGTTTACTCTGCCAATCGCCAACCACCGATATCCTTTTGGGCCGTGACTTCTCAAATCTTTTCCGGTCAATCCTGACATTGGAAATCACCCATTTCACCAACCCATCGCTTCTCCAGCATCTGCTCTCCAAAACCCCCACCAACCTGACCCTGTTAGCCCATCAGTCGTCGTTCACCTCTCCTAGTGATTTTGCATTTCAAAAGGCAAGAAAAATAAATTTGAAATAATTTTTTTAATATATGCTTATATTAGTAAAAGGCCCCCAAAATAACTTTTGTATAGGGTCAAAAATGTTCTTAAGATGACCTTGATAGGTGCAATCACATATGTCGTCGTTTCCAACGCCGATGTTGCCGACAAAATCTTGAAAACCCATGACATTAACTTTTCCTCTAAGTATGAGTCTGGTCCTTGCCAATACAACATATACAAAGGCTGTGGTTTTATCACTACCCCTTATTGGAATAAGTATAAGAAGCAGGGTTGTTTCTGCAAAGATTAGAAGTTGAGTAGGGTTGTTTTTGTAAAGAAACAAAAGTTGTAACAGACTATATAAAGTCGTCTGAATCGATCTCACTTTACCAATTTTCAATAAGAACACTTTAAACAGATTTTTTCCCTTTTTCTTTTCTCTCTTGATTCGCGTTCATTCATTTTCTTTTCATTTTCAATTTTCAATTCGCCTATTAACCTTTATGGTATCGTAGTCAGATAAGTGTCAATGGCTTGAATCCTGAGTTCTTCAATGTTTCGTCAAAATCTGAAGTTGAATCAACTGAAAATGCAAACGCAAATAACTCGGCTGTTCACTCCACGCTTCCAACCATATCAGTAAAACTTGTGGAGAAGAACTATAGTCACTGGCGATCACAAGTTTTTCCAACCCTAGCCTCTCACGGTCTTGAAAGCTTTATCACCGGTGAGAACATCTATCCTTCTATGTTTCTTTTTGAAAAACTTGTTACAACTGATGAATTAGTGAAGAAACAAAACCCTAAGTATCTTAATTGGAAAAAGAACAGATCATTTTTTTAGTCGGGTTATTGGTCGTTTTCTTCAATTTGAATCTATGTTCAGACATGTAGCCAAATGTGTTAGTGCGTTTGAAATATGGAACACACTAGAATTGCATTTTCAATCAATTTGAAAGCTAGAACACTTCACTTAAGGAATATGTTACAGACCACAAAGAAGGACTCTTTAAGTATTAATGAGTATGTCCTGAAAATGAAGGAATTAGGGGATGAGTTAGTAGCAAGTGGTGTTAATATTGGAGAAGAAGAGTTGCTTTTGTATATACTGGATGGTTTAGGACCAGAGTATGATGCGGTTGTGGTGAATTTAACATATCACAGTAGTAATGCAACCATTCAACAAGCTCAATTCATGCTTCACAAACATGAAATGAGACTGGAGAGACAACACTCAGCTCTGTCAAACTTTCATGAGCATTTAAATTCCGCTCTGTTTGCCTCCAAGCAAGAAAATATCACCAACTGCTCTAGTCCTCTGACTAATTGATCTGGTCAAAGAATGGTTGTACCATTTCATCCTCAGGCTGTTGGTCATGAGTATTCACACAGCCCCAATGTTAACATTCCAACCTCTGGTCTAACCCTCCCAGTTCATATCCTACAAACAAGTAATTTTGACTTTGGGACAGAATGCTTATCAAGGAACAAATTATGGAAGAACTGGTTACTCACCCAACACATATCACTCATGGACACTTTGTTATTCAGATATTATTATGTATGCCCTAGAAACCATTCAGTAAGTCGGCTTTCAGAGTATTTTGTCTTGTATCTATATATATATCATAAATAATAGAAGAAAGAGTTCTTCAATTCATATATGTAAATTGCTTCCTTTATTCAGTCATGCATTTAAAATAAAGTATGTATATGAATTGTCCAGATGATTCATTTAATAGGTAAATGAATTATCGAAAAAGGTTTCCTCACGTAATAATATAAATTTGGGCAACTATATTGACACGGAGGCATACCTGATGCTTCCCAAAGATATCATGAGTTGATATAAGTACGGATGACGATGATAGTCATGTCACTAGGGCATTGGTATGGATTAACGGTTGGTGAACTGTTTTTCGAACGTGACCGAATAACGACAAATCACTTGGAAAAGCATGTAGTCAATGATTTATCGTTTGGTTATATCGTGCCACGATGTAGTCCTTTGACTCGAGACATTGTAGTCGGATCCGATATGGATGCGTATGGTTCATACGGTGTATAAGTACGAGACTAATCATGTTTCGTACAATAAAGCCTATTTGGTCATGCGTTGTTCATATGCGGAAACGAACGATGGTCAAGAGGGGATCCATTGACTCGGAAATATAGGATGGGAGTACCGACTCCATCCGGATTCGAGTTCCTAGACGAACATCGATAAATGTCGAAAATGAATCTCTGGCCGAGTCTATTATTAGTCATACAAAAGTAAGTTTGTGATGACAAGTTCGGACATATTGATCGACAATTCGGTAGAAGATCGAGTTTAGGATTTTGACGTTCCATGAATCCATACTCGATTAGGATATCTCAATGGAGGGACTTTACCCGCATGGTACGTATGATCTGAAATGGGTTCGATGAAGTATTTCTTCATCGTGGTTTAGGACTATGGCACATTGCTAGATGTTTACCATAGTCTGGGCCTCCGGACGGGTTTCCATATTCATCAGAACCAGCTCACGGCTAATCCACGGTGGACCTACATGGTCACACCAATAGCCTTGAGAAGTTAGAGAATGATGAGAGAGAAATGATTATCCGAAGAGGGCTAGCACCTTCCGAGGGTAATAACGGGATTTCTATAGTAATAGTTACATAGAAAACAATTTGTGACATTTTAAGGGTTAAAATGGTCAAGCAATAATTAATTATATTTAATTATTATATCTTAAAGTGTTAAGATTAATGAGATGAACAAAAATAACCTTTTAATAGTTAAAGGGTAAAAAGGGTAAATTTATGGGTTGTTAATGTAAACTAGTTTAGTTTACATGGGCCCTGAATAATATTGATTATTCAAAGGGTAGCATATTAAATTCGTGGGGTCCCTTTATAAAATAAGATTTTATTGGGCTTGGAAGTGAAAAATAAATAATTGCAAAATAGCCCAAGTATATATAAGTGCAAAAGGTTGCATTTTTGTTCATTATTCACTTGTTCACTCAAACACAAACTAAAAGCTCTCTCCCTAGCCAAGGCCACTCTCTAATCCTCTCAAGGGGTGTTAAAGTGTGGAGGTTTCATCCTTTTGAAGCTAATCTTCATCAATCCAAAGCAAAGGAGTAGGTATAATCTCATATCCAAGCTTTGCATGTAAACCGTTTTTTTAATCCATGCTTTCATGCTTTCATTCTCCATCTCCACCACTCTTCATGCATGCTGAATCTTTCAAATGGTATCAGAGCTAAAAGCTCCTTGCATGTCGAATTTATAAGCTAAAATGGCATTTTCCTTGTGTTCATATGTTCATCAAACTTGGTTGAGTTTGCATGTTAGTGATATGGTTCAAAAATGTTTTTTTCATAGTAGATCTTTACATGCATGTCTCGGCCATACATAGATCAGAGGTATATGTTCATTCTTCTTCTCATTCTTATATGTTTGAATGATGATAATGGTTATAATGAGCATGCCTTAGTATTGGATGAGTTGTTTGATGTAATAAGCATGTTTGATGCATGTGTATGTCTCGGCCATCTCTTGATCTTTGGAAAACATGTTTTTCTTCTTGCTCTAATATGTTTGGGTATGTTAGAATATGATTTAAAGCATGTTTGGATGATGATTATTGCATGAAATGTGTTGAAAACTACATGCATGCATATATGTCATTTTCGGCCATGACTAGTCTTGCCATAAAAATGTCATTTCATTCATGTATTGATGAATGATGTTTTAGGAAATGTTGCATGATGATTCATTTAGAAAAAATGTTCATGCATGTTCATTTCCATTACTTTGATTAAATGGTTTATGCTTTGACATGCTAAATGTGTTATCTTTAATTTGATTAAAGTATATTTTTTGCATGAAGTGTATGCAAATGTTGCAAGTGTTTAGTGGTGGAATTTGATGTTAGCATAAAGTTATGGATTATTCATTCATATGATGAATTATGATATTATATATGATTGTGGTAAATTTAATGTAGAATGTTTAATTTGATTAAATTATCTTATAATGCATCATTGCATGGCATAAATTATTATATTTTTGAAATGTAATAATTTGGTTGTTTGAATGGTTTCAAAAAATGATGATGCAAGATGGCATGATTGTCTTTGAAAAGATAAATATGTCATAAAAAATATTACTTTAGTTAAAAGTAACTTGTGTCATAGAATGATTACTCTTGGAGTAATAAAACCCACTTATCTATGCCATGCATGATCTTTGTGATAAATAATCGAAAAATGGCCAACAATGTTCTCCTAAGGATAATGGACAATAACATGTTAACCGGACCCAACCTAAAAGATTGGCTAAGAAATCTTAGAATTGTTCTAGATTTTGAAAGAATTGCTTATGTCCTAGAAGCACCTCTTCCACTTGATATTGGACCGGATGCTCCACAAGCGAGCTTGATGCTCTTGAAAAGTGGAGAGAGGATAGTAGGAGGGCTAAAAATTACATGTTAGCCTCCATGAATAGAGAACTTCAAACTAAGCATGAAGAGGTTTCAAATGCTTATGATATCCTCATAGCTCTACAAGAGTTGTATAGCGAAAATCCAAGAGTGGTTGAGTATGAATTGTGTGCATCCCTCTTTAGCATGAAGTTGAGGGAAGGGGAACCTCCAGCTGATCATACTCTTAAAATGATCAATGGATTAGATCGACCTGGATGGATATGGGGTGGTCATGCCAGACCGCCTCAAAGTGAATTTGATTCTACAATCCCTTCCTCCAAGTTATAAACCGTTTATAACTAACTACAATCTCAATAGGATTGAGAGAAACCTCTCTGAACTGCTAAATGAGCTTAAAGAATTTCACGAGCAGAATGTGAAAGGGAAGGGACATGAGGATGTTTTTGCCGCCTCCACTAGCGGGGGCCAATAAAAAGCCCAAAGTGCTACCAAAGAGAGGTCCAAAAGTTGGACCCAAGAATAAGAGCTTCAAGCCGAAGGCAAGGTAGAAGGCCGATGCAAAAGGAAAATGTTTCCATTGTGGAAAAGATGGACACCTGGAAGGCCAGTCCTCAATACCTGAACAGTCTGAAGAAAGGCAAAGGAAAAGCAGGTATGAACCAATGTCTTATGATTGAATATGAATTAAGTGTTAATTCAGATAGTCATTCCTGGATATTAGATTCAGCAGCAACATCTCATGTTTGTATGTCTTTGCGGGTACTTGAGAATAGTTCTGAGGTGACAAAGGGCGAGATCATTTTGAGGATGGCAAATGGGGCACGAGTTGCAGCCGAGGCCATGGGGACTTGCTCACTAAGACTACCTTCAGGACATGTTTTGAATTTGTTTAAAGTATTGTACTTTGAAAAGGCCACAAGAAACATCATTTCTATTTCTGCTTTGTGTAAGGCAGGTTATTATGTACTGTTTAATGGAAATGAATGTTCAATACATTTTGGAAATGTTTTAGTTGGTAAAGCTGTGAATACAAATGGTTTGTATGTCTTAGAATTGAATGACTATGCTTCAATCAATACCATTTCTAATAAAAGAACTCGATCTAAATCAAATCCTAAAATTCTATGGCATCATAGATTGGGTCATATAGGAGAAAGAAGATTGATACAGCTTGGAGAAAGTGGGATCCTAAACTCATTGGGTTCTGAACCCTATCCAACCTGTGAATCATGTCTCCAAGGAAAGATGACCAAGTCTCCCTTTAAGAGTAAAGGAGCGAGCTAAAGAACTTTTAGAACTCATACATACGATGTGTGTGGACCATTTAGTACTTTAGCTAGGGGAGGATTTGAATATTTCATTACCTTTACAGATGATATGTCACGATATGGGTATTTGTATTTAATGAAATGCAAATCTGAATCCTTTGAAAAATTCAGAGAATTCAAGAATGAAGTAGAAAATCAAACTGGAAAGAGTATTAAAATACTACGATCAGATCGTGGGGGTGAATACTTGAGTATAGAGTTTCAAGAGTTCTTAAAAGAAAATGGGATCATCTCACAATTGACTCCTCCTTATACACCCCGGCTTAATGGAGTGTCGAAAGGAGAAATCGTACCTTATTGGATATGGTACGATCGATGGTGAGTTTTACGACTTACCAATGTCTCGTGGGGAGGGGGTACGCTCTCGGACTGTGCACATCCTTAATAGGGTCCCGTCTAAAAGCGTCCGAAAACACCGTATGAGATATGGTATGGAAAACGTCCCAAGTCTAAATTGTATGAAGATTTGGGGCTGCCCAACTTATGTTAAATTGGTTAAATCTGATAAGTGGATGTTAAATCCGAGAAGGGTTTCGGTTCATTGGATATCCTAAAGATAGTTTAGGATATTGCTTTTACTTCCCAAGTGATCAAAGAGTTTGGATCGGTAGAAATGCGCTTCCTCGAGAACGAGTTCTTGGAGGAAGGCGGCGTTGGAAGAAATATTGAACTCAAGGAAGAGTTCGAAGAGCCAAGAACCGAGATTGTGAAGATGGAACGTCCACTCGCGAACCTCGTATCGATACTATGGTTCCGATGCGAAAGTCTTCTAGAATGTCGAAACCTCCCGAGAGATATGGGTTCCTACATGAGCAAGATTTTGAATCTTACTTAGTGGGAGTAGATGATCATGGTGATGATCCTAGAAGCTACGAAGCAATATTGGATAGAGATTCAGGAAAATGGCTAGAAGCGATGGATTCTGAGATAGAATCAATGCATGCCAATCAAGTATGGTCGCTTGTAGATCCACCTGAGGGAATAGTTCCTATAGGTTGTAAATGGGTCTACAAGAGAAAAGTTGGCAAGGATGGGGAGGTAGAGACCTTCAAAGCTCATGGTGGCGAAAGGTTATACTCGAAACAAGGATTGGATTATGAGGAAACCTTCTCTTTGTAGCTATGATTAAATCCATCCGTATAATGCTAGCCATCGCAGCATACCATGATTATGAAATTTGGCAGATGGATGTCAAAACAGCTTTCCTCAATGGGTTTATTGAGGAAAACATCTATATGGAACAACCGATAGGTTTTGTATCCTCTACTGAAAGACATAAGGTATGCAAATTGCATCGATCCATTTATGGATTGAAGCAAGCTTCAAGAAGCTGGAACATTCGATTTGACGACATAATCAAATCGTTTGGTTTTGTCAAGAATCCGGATGAGCCATGTATACAAATGGGTTAAAGATCATGCCATCACGTTTCTCATATTATATGTAGATGACATACTTTTGATGGGAAATGATATAGGCATGATGACAGAGGTTAAGGTTTGGTTGTCCAAAACCTTCTCGATGAAAGACTTAGGAGAAGCGACATATGTCCTTGGCATTCGTGTCTATAGAGATAGAACGAAAAGGGTAATTGGATTATCCCAAAAATTGTACATAGAGAAAATGCTAAAAAGATTTAGCATGGAGAACTCTAAGAGAGGTCTTTTGCCTTTCACTCATGGTCTTCATCTTTCTAAGGAGATGGGTCCGAAGACCGATGAAGAGCGACAGCGGATGCGTAATGTGCCTTATGCGTCTGCCGTAGGTAGCTTAATGTACGCAATGCTATGTACAAGACCTGATATAGCTTATGCTGTAAGTGTTACGAGCAGATATCACAAACCCGGGTGGGGAGGGGAGAAACATTGGTCGGTTGTAAAATCGATCCTTAAGTACTTGAGAAGAACTAAGGATCTAGTTCTGAGTTATGGATGTTCCGAGTTAAACATTCAAGGATACTCAGATTCTGATTTCCAATCAGATATTGATGATAGAAAGTCTACGTCGGGGTACATTTTTATATGTAATGGAGGTCTCTGTTAGTTGGAAAAGTTCCAAACAAACAACCACAAAGGTGACTCCCACTGCAAGTGAATACATTGCCCGCTTTGGAAGCAGTGAAGGAGAGGTCTGTTTGGATGCGAAAGTTCGTAATTGAACTTGGTGTGGTTCCGAACATGGCTTACCCGATAAGCATGTTCTGGTGACAATCTGGAGCTATTGCACAGGCAAAGGAACCAAGGGCACACCAAAAATCCAAACACATTCAGCGTAAGTATCACATTTTGAGAGAATTCGTTGGAGCTGGAGAGATTTTGATTCTGAAGACTCCTTCAGCAGAAAATGTAGCGATCCACCGACTAAGGCAATGACACTGAAGCAATTGGACCATCATCTTGAGAAGATGGGTATGAGATACAACATCGAATGGCTTTAGTGCAAGTGGGAGTTTGTTAGTGTATATTAGTGTATGCCCTAGAAACCATTCGTGTTGTCGGTTTGAGTATTTTTGTCTTGTATCTATATATATATCATAAATAATAGAAGAAAGAGTTCTTCAATTCATATATGTAAATTGCTTCCTTTATTCAGTCATACATTTAAAATAAAGTATGTATATGAATTGTCCAGATGATTCATTTAATAGGTAAATGAATTATCGAAAAAGGTTCCCTACGGAAGCAATATAAATTTGGGCAACTATATTGTACAGTAGGCATACCAGATGCTTCCCAAAGATATCATGAGTTGATATAAGTACGGATGCGATGATAGTCATGTCACTAGGGCATTGGTATGGATTAACGGTTGGTGAACTGTTTTTCGAACGTGACCGAATAACGACAAATCACTTGGAAAAGCATGTAGTCAATGATTTATCGTTTGGTTATATCAGTGCACGATGTAGTCCTTTGACCCGAGACATTGTAGTCGGATCCGATATGGATGCGTATGGTTCATACGGTGTATAAGTACGAGACTAATCATGTTTCGTACAATAAAGCCTATTTGGTCATGCGTTGTTCATATGCGGAAACGAACGATGGTCAAGAGGGGATCCATTGACTCGGAAATATAGGATCGGGAGTACCGCTGACTCCATCCGGATTCGAGTTCCTAGGACGAACATCGATAAATGTCGGAAAACTTGAATCTCGGCCGAGTCTATTATTAGTCATACAAAAGTAAGTTTGTGATGACAAGTTCGGACATATTGATCGACAATTCGGTAGAAGATCGAGTTTAGGATTTTGACGTTCCATGAATCCATACTCGATTAGGATATCTCAATGGAGGGACTTTACCCGCATGGTACGTATGATCTGAAATGGGTTCGATGAAGTATTTCTTCATCGTGGTTTAGGACTATGGCACATTGCTAGATGTTTACCATAGTCGTTGGGCCTCCGGACGGGTTTTGGATTCATCGAGAACCGGCTCACGGCTAATTCACGGTGGACCTACATGGTCACACCAATAGCCTTGAGAAGTTAGAGAATGATGAGAGAGAAATGATTATCCGAGGGCTAGCACCTTCCGAGGGTAATAACGGGATTTCTATAGTAATAGTTACATAGAAAACAATTTGTGACATTTTAAGGGTTAAAATGGTCAAGCAATAATTAATTATATTTAATTATTATATCTTAAAGTGTTAAGATTAATGAGATGAACAAAAATAACATTTTAATAGTTAAAGGGTAAAAAGGGTAAATTTATGGGTTGTTAATGTAAACTAGTTTAGTTTACATGGGCCCTTGAATAATATTGATTATTCAAAGGGTAACATATTAAATTCGTGGGGTCCCTTTATAAAATAAGATTTTATTGGGCTTGGAAGTGAAAAATAAATAATTGCAAAATAGCCCAAGTATATATAAGTGCAAAAGGTTGCATTTTTGTTCATTATTCACTTGTTCACTCAAACACAAACTAAAAGCTCTCTCTCCCTAGCCAAGGCCACTCTCTAATCCTCTCAAGGTGGTGTTAAAGTGTGGAGGTTTCATCCTTTTGAAGCTAATCTTCATCAATCCAAAGCAAAGGAGTAGGTATAATCTCATATCCAAGCTTTGCATGTAAACCGTTTTTTTTAATCCATGCTTTCATGCTTTCATTCTCCATCTCCACCACTCTTCATGCATGCTGAATCTTTCACACTTTCAGTTTCAAAACAACATCATGAGAGGCAGGGGCAGAGGCAGAGGCCGAAGCTACTTTAATCCAAGATTAGTATGCCAAGTATGTGGCAAAACAGGCCATTCTACCATCCAGTGTTACCACCGATTTGATCAGGAGTATCAAGGCTCTACTGCCAATTCTTACAACTCCCAGATACAGCCTACTCTGTACAATTCAACATGTCCCTCTCCAACTGTTGTTACTGAGCATTCTACTGAACCTGCACAAGCCTTAATTGCAGCAAACTACACACAACATTCAAACTACACACAACCCCCAACCCCCAAACTACACACAACATTCTATTAATAATTTTGCAGATTTTCATGATTACTCAACTCTCCTATGCCTAAATCAAATGCACCAACTCCTGCTCATTTCTCTTCAATACCACATCAACAATACTATCCTGATACTTCAACCAATATCAATATTCTGGCATCGCTTTACACCAAAAACATACCAATGAAGTATCTCAATCTTCAGCAACCTCTTATCAAGCAGTCGCCTCTCCACAAATTCTACAAGACCAGTCCTGGTATATGGACTCTGGAGCCTCAAATCACATGACTGCAGATGGTTCCAACTTGGCATTCAAAACTGCTCACTCAGGAGGCTTAAAAGTACAAGTTGGGAATGGGGAATCCATCCCTATTACTCATTCAGGTATGATGTTAGTACCCTCTTATGATACAACTAGACTGATTCATCTTAAGAATATACTATGTGTTCCCAATATTGCCAAGAACTTACTAAGTATTTCTCAAATCACTAAAGATAACAATGTCATTGTGGAGTTTCATTCTGACCATTGTTTGGTAAAGGATAAATGTAGTAGAGTTGTGCTTCTTCAAGGTGCAGTCAAGGATGGATTGTATCAGCTTGAGTTGTCACAGTTTGTTAGACCACTGGTTCATCAGGTCATTCATTTCGGCCCATATCTCTCTGTTGCTTGTCGCGAATCCTCGATGCTCCTATCAGCCTATGGTTAATAAATGTTCCACTGATAATGTTCAATCTGTTACTGCAAATTCAGATTTGTGTATGTCATGGCATGCAAGGTTAAGACATCCCAATGTTAGAACCCTTCATGTCATTTTGGACAAACTGAATGTAAAGCACTCTTTAAGCAGAAATAAAAGTTTCTTTTGTGAGGCATGTCAGTTTGGTAAGTTACAACAATGTCAATTTCCTATTTCTCACTCTAGAGCCAAGGATCCTTTAGAGTTAGTTTATTCTGATCTTTGGGGACCAGCTCCAATTAACTCCAGGGAAGGATTCAAGTATTATATCATATTTGTTGATGATTTTAGCCGTTTTACTTGGATTTACCCTCTGAAACTCAAATCGGAAGCTTATGGAGCATTTGTACAATTTCATTGCTTTGTGGAAAAACAGTTAGGTTATAAACTAAAGAGCCTACAAACTGATTGGGGAGGTGAATATAGATCATTTAGTGGTTATTTACAGCAGAATGGTATTTTATTTAGGCATCCATGTCCACATTTACACCAACAAAATGGGAGAGTGGAGAGGAAACACAGAACTATTACAGAATTTGGGTTATCCCTTCTAGCTCATCTTTGGTATGCCACTAAAGTACGGTGGGAAGCCTTTAGCAGACCACATACTTGATAAACATTACCCACCTCGGTCATTTCTGAATCGCCTCACCATATTCTCTTTGTTTGTTTAGCAGCTCCCAACTACACTGAATTGAAGATATTTGGCTGTAGTTGTTATCTTTACTTAAGACCATATCACAGACACAAACTCTCTTATCACACTGAGAAGTGTGCTTTTCTTGGATACAGCCTTGCCCATAAAGGATACTTGTGTTTGGCCTCCACCCGGCGATTGTATATTGCCAAGCAAGTCAAGTTTAATGTGACAGATTTTCCCTTCAAAGGTGATTTTGGTTCCCTCACAATACATAGGTGTATCTCTCCAGTTGATCTTAGTATGAACACCTCTAGTAGCTCATGGATTCTACCTCAATGTGTTCCTGAACCAGAATCTGTTCAACCTGCTACCATATCCAATCCTGGTCCAATATCGCCATTACAACCTAATTCAGAATCTGTTCAACCTGCTACCACATCCAATCCTGCTCCAATATCACCATTACAACCTAACTCAGGATCTATTCAACCTGCTGCTACATCCAATTTTTCTCCCATATCAGTAGTTCAACCAGATAAGTCTAATACATCAGTTATAAATGCAGATTTCTCCTTCCTTGAATCAGACTTAACACATACTGGCATCAACTTAGAAGTAGTTCTTCCATTGCCCTCTATCTCATCTTTAAACACACATCCCATGATAACCAGATCAAAGTCAGCCACTTATCCTGGTTCCACTGCCTATCAAGCTGAAGTTACTCATATTCTTATTCTTCCAGAACCTAAAACAGTTACTGAAGCATTATTAAGTCCTGAATGGAAACAGGCCATGGACTCTGAATATCAAGCTTTGATGAGCAATAACACATGGGAGATTGTTCCTTATGAAGAGGGAATGAATATTGTAGGATGCAAATGGGTGTTTAGAACAAAATTAAACTCTGATGGGACACTTCAAAAGTATAAGGCCGAGTTGGTGGCTAAAGGCTTTCAACAAACACCCTTGCCTAGATTATTTCGACACATTTTCTCCGGTTGTTAAAGCATACCACAATCAGTCATGTTATCCTATGCAGCACCAAAATTGGGAAATCCAGCAGTTGGATGTTAATAATGCGTTCTCGAATGGGGAACTAACTGAAATCGTTTTATGCTTCCTCCCGAAGGATATTGCTGGTCCTCGCAGTGTGGCCGGGTCATCCCCTGCAGGTTTGCAAACTTCGTAAAGCCTTGTATGGTCTAAAGCAAGCTCCTAGAGCTTGGTTTGATAAACTCAAATCTGCCTTGATCGGTTGGGGTTTTGAAAATTGCTTTTGAGATGTGAGTTTGTTTTTTTACAAAAAGGATTTCAAATTAATGTATTTGTTAGTGTATGTAGATGATATCCTTGTAATGTGGAATGATTCGAGCTCATATCAAGCTTAGTTGCTTTGACTTGAATAGCAAATTTGCCCTAAAAACTCTTGGTACAGTGTAGTACTTCCTGGGGTTTGAGGTAAAGAGAAATGATTTTGGTTTACTGCTGTCCCAGACCAAATATGCACATGATCTTCTCATTAAGGCAGGAATGGCAGATTCGAAGCCTTGTTCCACTCCCATGGCTACTGGTCTTCGACTTGGCAAGGAGGATAGTAAGGTGTTTGAACAACCTACACTGTATAGAAGTGTCATTGGTGGACTTCAATATCTAACACTATCTCGGCCAGACTTAGCTTTTGTTCTAATAAGCTCAACCACCTTCAGCAGTTACTGCTCACTGGATAGCATGTAAACGAATCCTTAGATATGTCAAGGGAACATTGCAGCATGGTATTCTTTTTACCAAGAAACAGCCCTTTACTTTAGAAGCATTTTCAGATGCTGATTGGGGAATGAGATGAAATTGATAGGAGATCCACCAGTGGGTACAATGTATTTCTTGGAGGTAACTTGGTCCAATGGTCATCTAGAAAACAGAAGATAGTGTCCTTATCTTCTACAGAAGCTGAATATCGAGCTCTTAGTCAAACAGCCACTGAACTTGTTTGGATTTAGAACTTATTCAAGGAACTTGGCATTCATATAAACAACACTCCCATCATATGGTGTGATAACATGAGTGCTGGGACATTACCCTCAAATCCGGTGTTTCATGCCCGAACAAAGCACATCGAAATTGATGTACATTTTGTTAGGGAATTAGTTACAAAAAGGTTGTTAAATGTGCAGTATGTTTCATCTGAATATCAGATAGCTGATATCCTAACTAAAGCCCTTCCTTGTTCACGGTTTGCTATGCTACGGGAGAAGCTAATTGTCACATCTGAGCTTGCAACCAGTATTCACAGTAGTTAGGAGATATAGTTTGTAATGACGTAGGAGTTTGTGCAGAAATTTTTTTGTTTGTGATGCAGTAAGAATTTGCAGCAGTAAATATGGTGTGAAGTCTGCACAGAAATGCTTTTGTGTTGCAAGTGGAATGTTGTAGTTTGGTTGTTATTTGTGAGGCAGTGGAATTTTTCAGATTGGTTGTTGTTTGTGTTGCAATGGAATGTTGCAGTGAAATATTGCAGCTTGGTGGTTGTTTGTGTTGTAGTGAAATGTTGCAGTTGGTTGTTGTTTGTGATGCAGTGGAATGTTGCAGTTTGGTTGGTGTTTGTGATGCAGTGGAATTTTTCAGATTGTTTGTTGTTTGTGATGCAGTGGAATGTTGCAGTTTGATTGTTGTTTGTGATGCAGTGGAATTTTTCAGATTGTTTGTTGTTTGTGATGCAGTGGATTTTTTTTAGTTTGCAGAAACTTGGTTGTTGTTTGTGAAGCTGTAAGATTTTGCAGGAAGCAGATATGGTTTGGAGTCTCTGCAACATGAAATGCTTTTGTGATGCAGTGAAATGCAGTAGAATGAAAGCTGTTTTGTGATGCAGCAGATATGGTTTGAAGTTTCTGCAACATGAAATCTGTTTTGTGATACAGTGAAATGCAGTGGAATGAAAGCTGTTTTGTGATGCAGGGGAATGAAATCTGTTTTGTGATATAGTGGAATTTTTGAAAGAGCTGAGTTGTTGTTTGTGATGAATGATATTGATTAAGAAGGATTAACTAAATCAGTTCAGGGGCTTTGGTTTCCGGGAAGATATTGATCAAGAAAGATTAACTAAATCAGTTCAGGGGCTTTGGTTTACGGGAAGATATTGGAATAAGTATAAGAAGCAGGGTTGTTTCTGCAAAGATTAGAAGTTGAGTAGGGTTGTTTTTGTAAAGAAACAAAAGTTGTAACAGTCTAAAAAGTCGTCTGTAACTGATCTGCTTTACCAATTTTCAATAACAGAACACTTTGAACAGATTTTTTCCCTTTTTCTTTTCTCTCTTGATTCGTTCACTGCTTCAGTTTTCTTTTCAATTCAGCTATTAATCCTTCACCCCTTATGGCCCTTATTGGCGATTTATGAAAAAACCGTGCGCGACGAAACTTTTTGCAGGAGCCCAGCTTGATAGATTCAATCATATGCGAGAGCAAGAATTGGAAAAGTTGATAAAATCATTGATGAAGTGTTGTGACCAAGGACAGTCCTGCAATTTGGGGGTTGAGGTAGCCGACCTGATGAACAATTTGACATTCAGAATGACTATGAGCAAGAAATTTTCGGGCAATGGTGGTGAAGCTAAGAGGATGAGGATGTTGATTCTGGAGATTATGGAGCTTGCTGCCAAGTTTGGTGCGAATGAAGTGTTTGGTTTTCTCAAAAATATCGATCTCTTTGGAAATGGGAAAAAGATTAGAGAAGCAATTTCTCGTTGTGATGTATTTTTGGAGGAGATAATGAAGGACTATGAAGACAATCTAAAGAACGGTGAAGAAACTAATGAAGATAGAGATCTGATGGATATAGTGTGTTTGCTTTAAAATCAAGCTAGCAAGCGACCTTGCTTTCGTCATCTTGGATCTTTATCTATGGTATTTGAGTGGATCCCGGCTGGGACTAATCAAGATTTCGTTCTTACGGTTATTCGATTTGCTTTTCTCACGAGTCCATTCTTCCTTCTTTGTCTTTGCAGAAGTCAGTTCCTCTCGATGGGGATAGATCTAGTCCCGATCAACCTCTTCCGAAAGAGACACAAATGCTGAAGTGAAGTTAACGAAAAATAATATCAAGTATTTCTTCATGGTGATTTCTTAATTGCTGCAGGTCATTTTAATTTAGTTTCTATATCTTTACCCAATGAATTAAATGAAAATTTAACTATATGCTTAAGACTATTTATCTTTATTTTCTAATGCTAACTCGCTTGCACAATTAATAAGAAAGTTTGATATCTATTTTAATTGAATTAATTACCATTAATTGGTTACACTGCATTAAATTGAAGTAACTGATGAAGCTATAAAATGTGGCGTCGGTGTAAGATATGTATTACAATTCCAATGCCAAACTGGTGTTGGTGGAGACTGGAGACCTACTATGTAGGCTTAGATAAAATGAAATAATGAAACAACGTCGGATATGTTGATGAGATGATTACGATTATTGATTGAGTCGGAAGACACTCCGTATCTAATGAAAAGTCCAATATTTTAGTAAATCTAGTCGAAAAACAACATTTTTCTTGTAGTACTGTTAATTCACTTCTTATAAGCAATATTTCTAAATTTCTTTTAATTGACATGCATGATAGGAACTATTTATGGCAAGCGTCGATACTACGACAGCTGCCATACAATAGATCATGGCAGAGCTCATCAACCGTCCTGAAGTATTCAAGAAGCTAAGAGATGAAATTGAATTGGTCGTGGGGTTTAGCAGGCTAGTCAAAGAATCGGACGTTCAAAAACTTCCTTATTTGCAAGCAATCGTTAAAGAATCCTTGAGACTTCACCCTCCGGCACCCATAGTGTTCAGAGAATGCATCACAGATTGCAAGATTAAAGGTTTCGACGTTAAGGCTAAGACTAAAACCCTAGTAAGTTTATATGACATCATGCGGGACCCGAATTCGTGGAATGATCCAGACGAATATTTACCAGAGAGATTTTTTTGAGTGAGAACAAAATTGATGAACATAATGAGATGGAAATGAAGGGTCAAGATTTTCGTTACCTTCCATATGTTGGTGGAAGAAGAGGATGTTCAGGTGCTGCACACGCACATTCAGTGATGCATGCAACGATTGCAGCATTAGTCCAGTGCTTTGACTGGAAAGTGAAGGGCGGTGAAAAGATTGATATAATTGTTGGGTCTGGATTTTCGGGAGCAATGGCAGTTCCTCTTATTTGTTACCCTATTACACGTTTTAATCCCTTTAAATAATCATGCCCATGAAAATAGCAAGAATTATTGGAGCTTTCTAGTTAAAAGTATTTACGAAGCTTAAATTATCAGATGAGACAAGACCATATCTAGAGGAATCTTTAGCAATATCATAAAGAAGCATATTATAAACTACTTATTAATTATACTGTATTTTGTTCACTGATTAACAAGCTGCTTGTTAAACCATATTCATGGCGGGGACAGACACGTCATCAGCGGCCAAGCGATGGGCCATGGGAGAACTCATTACCATCCAAAAGCCTTGAAGAAACTGAGAAACGAGATCAATTCAGTAGTGGGAAACTGGGAACAAACAGGCTGGTAAAAGAATCAGATATCCCAAATCTCCCATACCTCCGAGCGGTCATTAGGGAAGCACTCAGACTTCACCCTTCAACGCCATTGATAATCAGAGAATGCGCTGGAGATTGCAAGGTCAATGGCTACACTGTGAAGTCCAAGGATCGAGTTGTGATTAATGTATATATCATCATGAGGGACCCTGATTCGTGGGCTAATCCTGATGATTTTATGCCCGAGAGGTTTTTGGAGAGCTCTGAGAAAATTGGTGAGCACTAAATGGAATTTAAGGTCAAAATTTTCGTTACTTTCCATTTGGGAGTGGGCGAAGAGGGTGGGCAGGTGCATCACTTGCCATGTTGGTGATACGTGCAGCCGTTGGATCGTTGGTCCAGTGTTTTGATTGGAAACTTCATGATGGGGAGGAGGTTGATTTGATCCAAGGGCCAGGATTTTCAACAGAAATGGCCAAACCGCTTATGTGTATCCGATTAAAAAAATCAACCTTTTGGAGTCATTAGTATAAATGTTTAGATAAGTGGATTATTTATTTATTTATTTTTTTCTATTTGGGGTTTGTTACTTATTTAAAGTGTGTTGATGCAATGAGTGGATTATTTACTAAATGACACGTGTACAACGTTGATTGGTCAAGAAGCACACGTGATTATGGATAGAGAATACGAAATAAATGCAATGAGAGCTTTTAAAGTGGTTCGGATGCTAAGGTCGCAAGTCCTACGTCCATTGATTTGTATTAATATGGTGGGTCAGGTCGCAAAAGCGGACTGACTTACAAATGATTGAGAAAGTAAATATGCAGTTTACAAGAGAGAGAGTTCAAGTGTAAAAATGGCCGAATCCCCTTAATGAAGGGGTCTTCCTCTTTTTATATCAAGCTGAAGGCGTGTAATCATTATTAAATCATTGGGTTGGTGTGAATGTCAGGATATAATCCGGCTTTACGTCTCATTGCCCATTTTCCAAGCTGATTTCACGCGATTTGGAGCAGGTAAACGGACACGTGGGAGCCCCACGGCGCTTGGCACGCGCGACGTGCGCTTTCCATTCGGACGGAAGCAAGTCACGCTTCATCACGTGACTCCACGTCAGCCCTTGATTTCCCAGGCATAACAAAGTGTGTTTAAGCAAAGTTCTTTTTGTGTTTATTGGTCCTCTGTTTGCTCCTTTATATTTGGGAAATAATAATGCAAATTGTTTGTTTTGCTTTCGGGCTAGGAACTACTGTGTTTAATTACTTACTGTGAAGTTTAGATCACATTTGCATATACTGTAATATCTTTTTCTCTTTTCCTCTTGCTTTTTTAGTATTGAAATTTTAATGGCTAAGTTATTAACAAATTTAGTAATGTAATTATCCCACCTTGTCAGCCACTGATTACTCTTTACTTTATTTGGGAGGCAGTCCAATGGTTATAACCATTCTCCGTTTATGAAAATCTATTGTTAATTATTTGATTTAAAGTAAATTTTAGATTTAATTGTTAGCTTGAAAATACCACAGACCCGCTGACAGGCCTTCATGTCGTCACCCTTAGTGGTGTTAAAAAAAAAATGTAAAAACGAATCTAACTGAAAAATCAGTTAACTAGAAAAACGGTTCGATTACAGTTTAAAGAATTCAAAAAATTGGATTTTAGGTTTAGTTTTCGGTTTGGGTAAAATGAAAACCAGTTAACCGAAACCGATTTTTTAGACCAGTTTATATATATATATATTAAATAAAAAAAATAATCTTAATTTCTAAATTTGCATAATTTCTTTTGTTGGTTTTCCATTAGAACTTATTTAGTTATTTTATTATGAACGTTTCATTATGGACTTTTATTTTTGTTTAATTTCAGACTTTTATTTGTATCAATTTTTAATGCATTGTTAGTTGTGGTCAATGGATATGTATGAATGTTTAATTTTTATTTGGATATGTATTGTTGATGTTTACAATTTAATTTAGAAAAAAATTTTAAAAAAAAGTTTTATTCAATAAAAAGGGGAAAACCGGTTCAAAATCGGTTAACCGGTTTTCAGTTAATCAAAAAATCGATTTTCCCTCCCAAATCGGTTCGGTTTCAATTCAGAAAAAAAACCGGTTTGGTTAACTACTTTTGAACACCCCTAATCACCCTAAGTGCATAATTATTGAATTATCACGAGGATTGTGATTATTAATAAATATATATACAATATTTTTTTATTCACCAACCCTAAACCTATTCTATAGGATAATTTATCTTATCTAAGACGAATCGTACTCTATCTTTTATATGTATTTTTACAAGTATGTTACCCACTCTATAGAATCCAATCTTCGGACTATATAATTTATATTTCGAACTATATATTCCTACACATAATTACACTGAAATTTATACTGATTGCTCACTGGCTCGTGCTCCATGCTTGCATAAGTTAATAATATTATTGTATGGTGAGGATGAAGAAAAGGGAGTCTTCAGACTCTTCTCGTGAGCTAAAAAAGCCCTCCAATTTCCAGCTGTTGAAGAGATCTTTGTGTTGAATAAATCTTTTTTGTTACTGTATTGTTTACTAGTCTGTGTAGTAACTTAGTCTATAGGAATGGGTTGATTAGTTTACTTACCTAGTCTTTAGCTTTGATTATATGGGTTCTAATTTTTTGGAATTAGCCGTTGTTTTTAGTTAGGATTCTTAAGTGAGTGGGCTCAAAACATCAAAGTTAATAAATTTATAATAAAATATATATTAAAGTAATAAATATAAAAAAACACTTTTAAAAGTTATACATACCAAATTATCAAAAATATAATTTATTTGCAATTACAATTAAAAAAAACAACTTAAATTTCAAGAAGTAATCATGGGCTAACCGTAAAACCTTCCAATTCCTCAATGTAAACAACAATTACAACTTAATTGATCAAAATTCAACTCATAAGTTAGGTTTTTCAAACAATTTCTATTAATCCAATAAAATTCAACTCATAAACCCATGAAAACTCATTAAATCCAACTCTAAATATCATGCAATTAACTAATTTATCAAAATTAAACCAAATCCCTAAATCTCTACAACTTAGGGTTTCATCAATTCTTTAAACCATTCAAAATTAACTCAATAACTAAGTAAAATTTATCAAACCCAACTTAAAACAATAACTAATTAACCAATACCTCAACATAAACAAGATTAAATCAAAACCCACATCAAAATCTAGGAATTTAATCTTCCAATTTCAAAATCATTTATTAAATTTAACAAAAATCCCATAGCTCATGATCTTTCATCAATTAAGAAAGCTAAAAGAAAAGAATTCTAAATAAAAAATAAAAATAAAAATAAAATGAGCATCATCTTACCTTGTAATCCAAAGAAGTAGGCTTTCTTGAATATCCACCAAAAGAAAAAAATAATATGAGAGAAAATGAAAGGAAATGAAGAAAAGAGAAAAATTAAAAAAGTATTAATTAATGATTCATTCTTGGGGTCAACATAAAGTTAAGTGAGGTTAAAATTGTAAAATTTATAAAACATTAATACTTTTTTTAATTTTTAAAAAAGCCGAGTGGGTTCAATTGAACCCACAACTCTATTTGTGGCTACGTCCCTTCTTTTAGCTCTATATAAATAGTGAAATAGAAAACATACCACTTCTATATCACTCTATCTCACGAACTCTGATTTTTATTGGCACTCTCAAGTCTCAACTTTACTTTTTTTTTACACACTCTCCCTTCACCTTGCTCTGATTCCAATGTTACAGATGATATAATATTTAAATATAGAGAAATGAATAACACAAAAAGGAAGAAGAACTAGAGCTTTTCTTGCTTTGCTTGCCAACCGTAAAAGAGAACAATGGCATCTGAAACTTTTATGCAACCAATCATTTGTTTCGATGGCCACTATAACCATTAAAGCATGCTGTTGGAAAACTTCTTGAGGTCCAAAGAGTATTGGCAGGTTGTTGATTCTGGAGTAGCAAACCAATAGACAGTATGATGTTGACGGAGATGATAGAGTTAGAAGCATTTAAGCTGAAGGATTTGAAGGCAAAGAATTTTCTTTTCCAAGCTATTGATCACTCAATCTTGGAAACAATTCTTTGCAAGGACACCTCCAAGCAGATTTGGGATTCTATGAAAAAGAAGTACCAAGGATCAGCAAGGGCGAAGAGGCAGCAACTTGAAGCACTTTGTTCAGGGTTTGAAATGCTTCAAATGAAATCTGGAGATTTTGTGACAAATCACTTTTCAAGGATGATGGCAATCGTTAATAAGATGTGAATCCATGGCAACAACACGGAAGATGTCACCGTTGTTGAGAAGATTATCTGATCCATGACAACAAAATTCAATTTTGTTGTTTGTGCTACGGAAGAATCCAAAGATATTGAAAAGCTTTTAATTTTTGAATTACAATGTTCATCGCAAGTTCATGAGCAAAAAATTAACCGATAGGAGAAAGAACAGCAAGCGTTGAAGGTCTCAACTGATAACCATTCTCCAACACAAATAGAGGAAAAGGTAAGGGTAGAGGAAATAAAGATCATGCAAATTTTCAACCACACCAACAAGAAGATAATAGATTTCATGATTCTCAAGGAAGAGGAAGAGGCAAAGGACGAGGAGGCCACCATCAACCACTTATAGACCGAAGCCAGTAGACAAATCCAATGTTGAGTGTTATAGATGCCACAATTATGGCCATTATAAGTTGGAATGTTGAACTAATTTGTCTAAAAGGCATAAAGAGAAGTCTAGTTTTGCAGAAACAGAAGAAGATATCTTTGTTGATGGTTCCCATGCAAAGAAGGAGACAAACAAGAACTTGTGGTATTTAGACACGGGCCTTAAAACAACTATATGTGTGGAGACAAATCTATATTCTCCACTTTAGATGAATCTTTCTGAGATGATGTGAAATGGAAGACAATTCTAAAGTTTCTGTAATAGGAAAAGGAAAGGTAACAATCTAAACCAAGGGGAGTGTTATTCAACCCATCTCTAATGTCTTGTTTGTTCTAGATTTGAAAACAAACTTGCTGAGCATTGGCCAGCTTCAAGAGAAGGGATACGAGATTTCTATCAAAGATGGAGTATGCCAAATTCAAGATGCAAAATTGGGCTTAATTGCTCAAGTTAATATGACGGCATATTGCATGTTTTCGCTTTATCTCCAAAATACCACTCATTCATGCTTCTTAGCAAAATTGAAGGATGTGGCATGGTTATGGCACTTTCATTATGATCACCTAAACTTTGATGGATTGAAGACTATATAGTAGAAAAAATATGGTGACTAGTCTTCCTCAAATCATAACTCCCTTTGAAGTTTGTGAAGAATGTGTTGTTAGCAAACAACATCGAAATTAATTTCCGCAAGGAAAATCATAGAGAGCAAAAAAGGCATTGGAGCTTGTTCATTCTGCCATTTGTGGGCCAATAACTCCATCTTCTAATAGAGGTAAAAGATACATAATCATCTTCATTGATGATTATAGTTGGAAAATTTGGGTTTATTTTTTGCAGGAAAGATCTGAAGCATTTGTAGTCTTTAAAAGCTATAAAGCTTTTGTTGAGAAAGAGGTTAGCAACCTAATAAAAGTTATTTGTATAGATCGTGGTGGAGAATATCACTCATATGATTTTGCAAATTTTTGTGAGACACATGGTATCAAGAGGCAAATTACAATAGCTTATGCCTCAATAAAATGGTGTTTGCGAGAGGAAGAATCACACTATTTTGAATATGGTGCGAAGCATATTGACAAGAAGTAAGATTCCAAAGAATTTCCAGCCTAAAGCAATCAATTAGAACACTCATATTTTGAATAGAAGTCTCACTCTTGCTTTTCAAAATATAACACCAGAGGAAGCATGGAGCGGGTGAAGACCGATGGTAGATCATTTCAAAATTTTTGTGTGTGTTGGCCATGCCCATATTTTAGACCAAAAGAGGAAAAAGCTCGATGACAAGGGAGAGAAATGCATTTTCTTGGTGTTAGTGATCAATCAAAAGCTTATAAGCTTCACAATCCTCACACTAAGAAAATTGTAATAAGTCGTGATGTTGTTTTTTTATTAAGATCAAACTGTTAGAATAGGTGCCATAAAACCAATCAACTTATTGTAATATCATGTTTATAATCAATAAAATACATTTTTCTACATCGTGTAATTCATATTCATTATATGTTGTGATGTATGTCCTTAGGGTGGTAGAATCATGACGAAGGTGTCAAATGTTTCTACTAGGATGGTTGGTAACATGGATTACTGGAAGTAGTGACAAGTAGTAGTAGAGGTTTTGTTTAAGAAAGGATGTTAGGATGTTAAGAATAGTTGATTGAGTTGACTTAGTTGTTAAAGTAGTTAAGCTTTGGGAAGTTACTTTTTTACTCCTCCTTTGTATTATAAATGTGTAAAAGCCACGGTTATTCAGTTAATAAAAATTCAGTCTTTTTCCCAAACTCACCTCTGTTCTTCAGCTCACTTTTTGTGATTCTCTACTAACTTAGTATCAGAGCCTTTGACCAACGTTGAAAATGGCAATTCCTCACCAATTTGTTCCTTATTTGACAAAACAAACAAAGATTCAAGTCTCAAACATACTTTTGATTATGTCAATTTCACCAATTCTTCTTCTCTTGCTTTTTCAACACTTCCTGTAATCTTACCAATTGACAAGAGATAACCATCGCTTCTAGAATTCACAGATTCTTTTTGTTGTCAGAGCTCATGGACTTGAAGAACACCTCACTAGACTCATACTTTGTCCAGCTCCCTTTTGTTCAAGTTCAATTGGATAGCTTGAGCTTAAAGGTACAAAAATACCTAATTCAGAGTATATACTTTGGAAGAGAACTAATAAATTGTTGGTGAGTTGGTTATTATCTTCAATATTAGAGTCTATGTTTCTTGTGATCTCTAAGTGTCAATTTGCAATCGATGTATGGTTAACATTGGAAAAGGAATTTCTTACTGAATCGAAAGCTAAAACAGTGCGTGTTAGGAGTTTACTGCAAAATACAAAAAAGGATAGCTTAAGCATGCATGATTACTTCCTAAAGATGAAGAGTTATGCTGAGATTTTGTTTGCTAGTGGTGTTATTATCACCAATGAAGAATTATTGAACTATATATTGGATGGGTTAGACTCTGAATATGATGCGGTAGTTGTTAACATAACCACTAGGCTTGAATCTAAGGTTGATCCTATAATGGTGCAAGAAACTTAAATTGTTTTATAGAAGCTTGAACTTAGGCTGGAAAAAGCTAATAATACAATGAATTCCATGGTTCACACTGAGTTTCATAGTAGCCCAACTAATGTTGCCAGCCTCTCTGTGAATAATGAACAAAAGAAGTTGCAATCTGTACAAATACCATAGTTCCTTGCTAATTTAACTCCTACCTCACAACCCTCCAATTTCAATTAAACTTTTAACCAATCCTATTCTGCACCTAATCAGAATTTACCAATGGTTGCACCCTCTCAGAATCAATTCATACCATCTTGAAATCAATTCTTTACACTACAATTCTCTAGAGGCTATTCTAGTGGCAGAGGGAAAGGTTGTATAGGAGGTAGGAACAAGTTTATTTGTCATGTGTGTTGTAAAACATGTCATCTGGCCTTGAATTGCTAGCACCGCTTTGATGTTAACTTCTCAGGAAATCCTTCATTGATAAGGAACAATTTTAATCCAATTGGATTTGCAAGAGCCCCTGAACCTTATCATGGAGGTTTCTATTCTTCTATCCCTCCTCAGCATTACTCACAAAGTGCTAATACATGCCAATTATTGCCATTTCACAGTGCTTATCAATCTTAACAGCCTCAATTTCCAAAAACTTCTAGATCTTCCTCTAATAACACTGGTGTGCAGCCTAATGTTGGTTCTTCAAATGTGTCTAATAAGGTGTTTATGGCTCAATCTCAGGCATATAATTAGACTCTTGCAGCAATTAATTACATAGCTACACCA
This sequence comes from Pistacia atlantica, assembly GCA_026229545.1. Lineage (NCBI taxonomy): Eukaryota > Viridiplantae > Streptophyta > Magnoliopsida > Sapindales > Anacardiaceae > Pistacia > Pistacia atlantica. The sequence continues at coordinate 11,252,343 of CM047900.1, forward strand.
TCAATTGTAAAAGATGATGCATGGTTACATGCATTTTGGAGTAATAGACCATGTTACCTCTAATTTTTCCCAAATGACAATAAACTCCAACTACGTAAAGGGGAGCAGCTATAGGTTGGCAATGGTGAGTTGCTAACTATCTCACATACTGGTTCTACACTGTTAGCCTATTCACGTAGGGTTTTATATCTTAGAAATGTTTTATTTGTTCCTAACATTACAAAAAATTTACTTAGTGTTTCCAAATTAACTAGAGATAGTAATGTCTTGGTTGAATTTTTCAATGATAATTGTGTTGTCAAGGACAAATCATCCAAAGCAACCCTTCTTCAAGGAGTATTTAAGGTTGGCTTGTATCAACTTCAAGTTCCAGCCTACTCTATTTCTACTTCCATCGCAGCTTTATCTCTTTCATTGTCTTCTTCACACAATTTCCAACATCACAACACAAGCCCTGACTCATTTCCTTGTTATTCGAATAAGGATTCTCTTGCATTGTCTCATAATCACATGTGTTTCCTTCAACTTTCAATAAATGTACTACATATTTTACTTTCAATAAGGATGAAAATTGTAGTGAATACACTGTTCTTTCTATACCAAGCAATGTATCCTCTATTGATGTAGCACCTATTATCAATAAAGTACTATTTTACAATCCTCTATTCTTGATAAATTCTTTAGAACTAAGACAGATGGTTTTCAATCTTTTCCTGTTTAGAAAACTGATATTATGATATGGCACAAATGACTAGGTTATCCTAATTTCTTAGTTCTTACTAATATTCTTAAAGCTTTGGAGATTCCTTTTTATACAAAAATTGGCCTCACATTCTATACAGCTTGCCAATTTGGCAAGTTGCATCAATCTACCTATCCAAAGTCTACCTTTCAAGCCTCTAAACCTCTTGAACTCATATACTCAGACCTTTGGGAACCTTCACCTGTCCACTTACCTAAAGGTTTTAAACATTACATCCAATTTTTGGATGATCACACAAGATTCACTTGGATTTTTCCTTTAAAAACCAAGTCTAAAACTTACATTATCTTCACTCAATTTCCTAAGCTTGTTGAGAAACAATTTGACACCTCCTTAAAATATGTTCAAATTGAATATAGCAGTCTAGTTCCTTATTTCAAAAGACCATGATATTCTTTTTAGATACCCCTGTCCACACACTCATCAACAAAATGGGAGGGTGGAGAGAAAACATAGACACTAGTTCAACAAGGATTAACTCTCATTGCCCAAACTAGTATGCCATTAAAGTTTTGGTGGCATGCATTCCAAACATCTGCCTTTCTCAGAAATAGATTTCCCACACATGTTTTGGACAATTTATCACATTTTCAAAAATTATTCCATACTATCCCTAACTATTCTGCCATAAGAGTGTTTGGTTTTGCTGTTTACCCCTTTATTAGACCCTATAACACTCACAAATTTAACTTCTATACTATTAAGTGTACTTTTATTGGTTATAGTCTACATCATAAAGGATATAAGTGCTTAGCTCCTTCTGGCATAATTTATATTTGCCAAAGTGTCAAGTTTGATGAATCAGAGTTTTCATTTCAAAATTGTGCTACTTCAACCCCAGTTTCATCTATTTCACCATCCAATTCTGAGTCATATTTACCTTACCCTATTGTTTCAACCTAGGGTGTACCTACTACTGTGCTTGATTCCTCTCCCATATTATTTACAAACTCTCACTATCCTCCTGCACATGATCATTTGAACACATCAACCAGGACACATTCTACTCCAATTCTATCTCAATCAAATCCAATTCAATCTTCTATAACTTGTCAGTCTAATGGTTCTCAAGTCCTTAAAAATGTTGAACTCTCACTTGTGTCCACAACCTCTAAAACTGAAGAGTCCTTAATGTCACCTGTAACCATATCTTCTAATAACTCCTTTGACACTATACCACTTATAGTGAACTACCGTTAGCAACACCTTTACCTTTTGAAACAATTACCCATCCTTTGATAACTAGGGCAAAAGCCAAAGCCCATAATACTGCCTTACTAAACATTATCTTCCCTAGATTCTAAAGAACCAATCACTGTATTAGAAGCACTCTCCCATCCGTCCTGGAAAGCTGCTATGCAGTCAAGTATGATGCCTTACTGTCCAACCAAACCTGAGGGAGCTTATTCCAGCCACCTTTGAGATGCATCTGGTAGGTTGCAAATGGGTTTTTAAGATTAAAACTAATCCTGATGGTTTTATAAGGAGATTTAAAGCCAGGTTAGTTGTCAAAGGGTTTCAGTGCAGACCCCTAACATAGACTACATTGAGACATTCAGTCTAGTGGTTAAATCTCCAACTATTAGAGTTATTTTGAGTTTGGCAATAAGCTATGGATAAGATATACAACAAGTAGACATCAATAATACCTTCTTAAATGGAGATCCTTCAAGAAAAGGTTTATATGGTACAACCTGAATGATTTGTCAACACACAGTATCCTCATCATGTTTGTAAATTGACCAAAGCTTTTTATGGTCTTAAACAAGCCCCTAAGGCCTAATTTGATAAGCTTAAGAAAAGTATTCCTTGGTTGGGGCTTTATTCATTCTCTCGCAGATCCTAGTTTCTTTGTGTATAAAAAAGAAGGCATATTGATGTATGTTTTAGTGTATGTGGATGATATCGTGCTCATAGGAAGTGACTCTATCCTAGGTTCAGAAAACTATTTCTGATCTTAACACACAATTTGCATTGAAGACTTTAGGATCCCTTAAGTATTTTCTTGGATTTGAGGTGACAAGAAATAAGGTAGGAATTCATATGAATCAGGAGAAATATGCAAAAAACCTACTGGTTAAAACAAATATGGTGGAATTGTAAGCCTTTATTCTACTCCAATGGCTATTGGGGCTAAACTTGCTCTTGAGGATAATGATCTTTTTGACAATCCAGCACTTTATAGAAGTACAATGGGTGCATTGCAATATTTAACATTGTCTAAGGCCTAATACCTTCTTATTAGTAAACAAGCTCAATCAGTACTTAAAAGCCCTTACACAACTACACTAGCAGGCATTTAAAAGGCTATTGTGATATCTTGAAGGTGCCTTAAATTTTGGCCTTCAATTTTGTCCCAATCATAGACTTAATCTGAGTGTTATATGAATGTTGATTGGACTTGTAATCCACTAGACAGAAGGTCTACCAATGGCTGCTGTGTATTTCTTGGTTCTAACCTAATATAGTGGAATTCAAGGAAGCAAAAAGTTGTGGCTCTCTCTTCCACCGAGGTAGAATACAAAGCTCTTGCACAAGACTCAACTGAAATAGCTTGGTTCTACAGTCTCTTTTCTGAAATTGGTCTGAAATTGAATGAAATACCTGTCATCTGGTGTGACAACCAAAATGCAGGTTCTCTTGCTTCCAATCCTGTCTTTTATGATAGGATTAAGCATATTGAACTAGATGCTCACTACATATGGGAACAAGTTACAAAAGGTTCAATATGTTCCAACCGAGTATTAAAAGGTTGATATATTCACCAAATCACTTTCAGCTACTAGGTTTGAAACACTTTAAGAGAAACTTACTATAAAGGCACTTGCTAATGTATAATTAATGTAGTGACAAACTTTGAGTTCAAGAGCTATTTAGTCATGTCTACAACTGTGAAGTATGGTGCTTTTTTTGTTTTGTTTTTTTGAGTTTGTCTGCTGAAGAATATATGGTAGAGCTTTTCTTTAAGTTCTGGGGAATACTTACTTGAAACTTGCTGAGTGATACAGTTTTGTTATGGAAGTTAGCTGATGGACATCAGTGAAGTTTGATTATAGTTTTGATGCGGTCTTATTAAAGTAGGGTTGAAGGTCTGATGAGCTCTGGTGCAGTCTTATCTGGTGCAATCTTATTTGCATTTCTTATGTACAATTTTACTGAAGTTTGGATGAGCTCTGATTCAGTCTTACTTGCACTTCTTATATGCAGGTTTACTAAAGTTTGGTTACAATTCTGGTGCAAGTCTTATCTGCAATTCCTATGAGCAGTTTTGCTAAAGTTTGGTTGCAACTCTGGTGCAAGACTTATTTGCACTTCCTATGTGGAGTTTTCCTGAAGTTTGGCTTATGTGCAAATTCACTGAAGTTTTGATGAAGTTTTAGAGCAGTCTTATTTGCATCTCTTGTGTGCACTTTTATTGAATCTTGGTTGTAGCACTAGTGAAATCTTATTTGTACTTTTGTTTGCAGTCTTATTAAAGTTTTGGTTGCTTTCCTATTTGAACTCTTAATTGCCAAGCAACTGATGAAGCTCACCAAAATTGGTGATTAGTCCAAAAAGCAATTGGATGAATAATATAGGAAAGAATTGATGTTTTGTTCAAGGGTGGTTATTAGGATAGTTGGTAACATAGATTATTGGGAGTAGGGACAAGTAGTAGTAGAGGTTTTGTTTAAGGGAGGATGTTAGGATGTTAAGAATAGTTGACTCAGTTGACTTAGTTGTTAAAGTAGTTAAGGCTTTGGAAGTTACTATTTTACCCTTCCTTTGTATTATAAATGTGTAAAATCCACGGTTATTCAATTAATAAAAATTTAGTCTTCTTCTCAAACTCACCTCTGTTTTTCAGCTTACTTTTTGTGATTCTCGACTAACTAATTGTTTCAAATCTCGATAGTAAGAACCCTACGAGTACATATCATGGCCATTCTATAATTTTCTATAGCCTTAATATTATTTTACCAAGCACACATATAATACAGTAAGGCTATCATTGTGTTGAACGACCTTATCGAGAGGCAGTGATAGATCTCACTTGTCAAGGTTGTATGGAGACAACCTCATGCAACACATGGGTGCTTGCTATGTGACCAAATTCACTAGACAGACTCCATTAGAGGATTCCACATAGATGGTAACCCTAGTGTCTATGAAATAAATCCTCTAATGGATTGTGGTGTATGTGATTCCTTATACTTGAGATCACTGGAATGCCTTGTACACCAATTGGTGTAATTAGACACTAGCCTAACATAGTCCTATTCAGAGCTATCAAAACGGTAGTGATTGGTTACATTAGGAAGTGTATTGAGGCAATGGTGGATGATCAATATAGGATTTATCACTCTCGGGTATGGGAAGAAGTTATCTCACTATGTAATTCGGTTATATTGGTAACGACAATAAATTTGTGGCCACAGTGGAATTGAGTTGTCACTCTATCTAATTTATTATCCGGTTGTTGGTCTAGTAACCGAATACCATGATATCAAGATATCTGAGGTTGACACTATTTATGTACCTCAACTTTAATGAGATAACAGTTGATGAAAGGATTCGGTTGCACGGTAACCATACCGTTGATAGATATCAATACTTCGCTGGTCCATATGTGTTGGGTGACCATGATGCTTGGCTAGAGGCCAATCTATGTGTAGTGAGGCGATTAATTGGTGGTTAATCACAATACTACTCACTATCAGCATATTAGGGAGGCTATGAGTCGCACACATATGAGGTTGTTTGAGGATTTTGGTTTAAAGGGCATTTTCGTCTTTCTAGATGTGAGGGCAGTTTGGTAATTTTGCTATGCAATTAAATTTGCTGAAGGTTATTATCTATGTCCAATTTTATATTGGAATTTAATTAGCAAAATTATGTATTTTAATTTAAGGTTATTTTGGTAATTTGTTGTGCAATTAAATTTGATGAGGTTGTTGCTTGTGTCCAATTTTGTATTGGAATTCAATTTAGCAAATTGCATATTATAATTATGTATATATATTAATATTAATATTTTTATTTAAATAAAATACCTTTTAATGCTATTCCACTTAGGAATAGGTTTAACCCTATTCCAATGTGGAATGGAATAGGGTTAGGGTTTTGCTATAAAAGCAAAACTTTAGCAAAATAAAAAAAAAAAAAAATTAAAAGAGAGTAGCTACTCCTTTAGCCCTAGCCGCCCTTCCTATTTTGTGAGAATTGTTTTTCAATTCTTTAGTAAAAATCCAAAGGGCAATTGAATTGATCTAGTCAATTAATTCAATTGTGAGTGTTCTTACCTTTGTGTGGATATCATAAGTGCAACCCTTTTCTTGGATTGACTTGCAAAGAGATTAGAGACATTGAAGGAGCCTCCACTGCCAGTATGATCTATAATCATTGTATGGATTATTTATTTTGTATGTAAAACATATATATATCTTACCCTAATCATGGGATTTGAGTGATCGATGAACAAGAAAATTTGTTTTATTCTACTGCCAAGGTTCACCAGTTACTTACACAGACATGGTCATGGAGCAAGAATAGTAATAGACAACATACTCCAACAGACTTTGATGGTGATGAGAAAATGCAGCAGCCTATAGAGAATGTGCAACAACTAGTAGCCACTCAACAAGTGCAATAAACAATGGTCAATTGGGAGAACAATCAAATACACCAAGCAACACACGTGCTCAACATAATAGGAAAAGGCCAACATAGATGATGGATTATGAGGTGATTGGAATTGACCAATCCGAGGATTAACTTACATATTTTGCTCTATTTTTCAGATTGTGATCCTACCACTTACAAAGTAGCTGTCAAAGAATCAAAATGGCAGAAGGCTATGAATGATGAAATTTTAGCCATTGAAAGAAATAACACTTGGGAGTTGACTGATCTTCCAAAAGGGCACAAGACAATTTGTGTCAAGTGGGTTTACAAAACAAAATGGAAAATAATATAGTTACTGAAGAATGCATATCGAATTCATGCACCGAATGACATGGTGCCATCCTGACCGTTGATTAATTAAGAATTTCTTTTTTTAAGAAAACAGGAGGACGCCACGTCATTTGGTGCATGAATTCGATGCGCATTCTTTGGTAACTATAGCATTACTCAAACAAAATTGAAGGAGAATGGCGAAATTGACAAATATAAGGCACAATTACTAGCTAAAGGCTACAAACAAGAGTTTGACATTTACTATAAAGAAGTATTTGCTCCGGTTTCAAGACACGACACAATCAGGTTGGTGATCACTTTGACAACAAATAACTCATGGCCTATCTTCCTAGTTGGACGTGAAATTTGCATTCTTGCATGGTGATTTGGAAGAACAGGTATTTATCGATCAGCCTCCTAGTTATGTTAAGATTGGAGAAGAGAATAAGGAGTATAAATTAAAAAGGCACTATATGGACTAAAACAAGCTCCGAGAGCTTTGTATAGTCGTATAAATGCTTATTTTTCTAACGAGAGATTTAAATAATGTTCATATGAGCATACACTTTTTACAAAAATTGGTGATGGAGGAAAGATGCTAATTGTGTGCCTATGTGTGGATGTTCCTTATTTACATTGGAAATGATAGAGCCATGATTGAAAATTTTAAACAGTCCATGATGGTTGAATTTGAAATGACTGATCTCAGATTAATGCATTATTTATTGAGTAAGTAAAACAATTTGCTACTGGAATTTTTATTTCTCAAAAGAAGTATGTGCGAGAAATTTTAAACATGTTTCAAATGAAGAACTACAATTTTATTAGCACACCAACTGAAGTGGGTTTGAAGCTCATCAGAGATTCTAAAGGGATGAGGGTTGACAACACCCTTTACAAGCAAATTGTAGGAAGCTTGATGTATTTGACTGCCACAAGGCCTGATATAATGTATGCGTAAGTCTCATCAATAGGTACTGCTAATTTGATGGGCTTTACTGATATTGATTATGCTAAAGATCAAGATGATAGGAAAAACACTTCAAGGTATGCTTTTATGCTGGGTTCAATAGTTGTCTCACATTCTTCAAAGAAACAACCAATTGTCACTTTATCAACAATTGAAGTTGAGTTTGTAGCTACAACTTCCTGTGCTTGTTAAGTTATCTGGTTAAGGAAAATTCTTGAAGAGCTACATTTCAAGCAAGAGAAGGCCACCACAATTTATTGTGACAATAGTTAAGCAATAAAACTCTCCAAAAATCCTATTCTACATGGTCGAAGCAAACATATTGATGTGAAGTATCATTTCTTGAGGGATCTTGAAAATAATGGAGTCATTAATCTAATATACTATAGAAGTGAGGATCAGATTGTTGATATTCTAACTAAGCCCCTCAAATTTCCTATGTTACAAAAGTTAAGAAAGCTCTTGGTGTCTGCACTTCATATGATTCTTATTAATCTGATGTTTCAGACAAAACATTTAGTTTAAGGGAGGGATTGTTGAATTAGTCTTTTCTGTTACTGTACATGGCTGGTTGTTTCCTAGTCAATAGGAATTGATTGATTAGTTTATTGTTTACTTAGTCTTTAGTAACCTAGTTTATAGGAATGGGTTGATTAGTTTGCTTACCTAATCTTTACCTTTTACTAAGTGGTTACTAATTTTTTGGAATTAGCCATTGCTTTTAGCTCTATACAAAGAGCATTAGTATAGTCTTTTATAAGCAAGCAAAGCAGTAAAAGTTTTAATTCTTCTTCCTTTTTGTCTTATTCATTTCTCTATATTTAAATATTCTATTATTTGTAACACTTTGCAGGTCTATGAAATTTATATTTTTCTTATACTATGGTAACAACATTTGCTTTTTATTTTTTTCTTTTTTATTTAACTAATTTTTTTACAATAATCAGCTGGAATCAAAAGCTCATTTATTTTACAAAATAGTAAAATCACTTTTTCTGGATCCTATAACTTTCTGAAGAAGTCTAAGTCAATCAATGGTGCATAGTCAAATATAAGTTACAATGTTTATTGATGAAGACTTTTATTAGTAACTTAGTTTGCTAAAATTCAACAGTAATTTACACGCAACTCCAGTTCCCAGACATGCTAATTAGTGAAGGAAACTATTCACCCAATTATCAACAATTACTTGAATCTATCCTAGATTTACCCGCAACTCAAGCTCTCAACATTTATTAACTCAAAACTATTGTACTTAATCCAATAATCATCTCCAGGAATCATGTCCTCGGGAACCTTCCCAGTCAATAGTACTAACAAACCAATGCATTATATATATCACAAATATAGCAGCAAATTAAGCCACTTTTCTCTTAGGTTATACTTAAATCAATTTATCCATTGGCCATGTGACATCTTTCTTACAATATGAGATAGCTATGGTCAATTCATAAAAATTCGTAGCTTTATGAAATATTCACAAAATTCCTTTAAGATTCACATTATAAATGTTAGTTTGAAATTCTCATTTGCCAAATGGCCTCGAGTTTTAACGTCATGTTCTTCAATTGCATTCTGTTCTTGATTTCGGTTTTGATAATTTCATTACTCATTGTGCTTTGGCTCATCAAAACATTCACAAATTCCCAAGCCAAAATCCGTTTTCCACCAAGCCCACCAGCTCTACCAATCATTGGTCACCTTCATCTATTAAGCACCCAACTGCCAAAGTGTCTCCAAACACTATCTCGCCGTTATGGCCCCCTCATGCAAATACGTATAGGTGCAACCACATACGTCGTCGTTTCCAATGCCAGTGTTGCTAAAGAAATCTTGAAAACCAAAGATATTAATTTTTCCTCTAGGTATGAGTCTGGTCCTTGCCAGTACAACATATACAAAGGCTGTGGTTTTATCACTGCTCCTTATGGCCCATATTGGCGGTTTATGAAAAAATTGTGCGCCACAAAGCTTTTTGCCGGAGCCCAGCTTGACAGATTCAATCACATGCGAGAGCAAGAATTCGAAAAGTTGATGAAATCATTAATGAAGTGTTGTGACGAAGGAGAGGCTTGCAATTTGGGAATTGAGGTATCCGACCTGATGAATAATTTGACATTCAGAATGACTATGAGCAAGAAATTCTCGGAAAATGGTGGTGAAGCTAAAAGGATGAGGATGTTGATTCTGGAGATTATGGAGCTTGCTGCCAAGTTTGGTGCCAATGAAGTGCTTGGTTTTCTCACGAATATCGATCTCTTCGGAAATGGAAAAAAGATTAGAGAAGCAATTTGCCGATATGATGTATTTTTGGAGGAGATAATGAAGGACTATGAAGGACAATCTAAGTAACGGTGAAGAAAATAATGAAGATAGAGATCTGATGGACATTGTGTTGGAGACCTTATAGAGACACAAATGCTGAAATGAAGTTAACGAGAAATAATATCAAGTATTTCTTCATGGTGAGTTCTTAATTGCTGCAGGTCTTTTTAATTTAGAAGTTTATTATCTTTACTCAACGAATTAAATGAAAATTTAACTATATGTTAAGACTATTAGTATTAAATTTATAATGCTAAAACGTTGCATAATAAATAAGAAAGTATGATATCTATGTTAATTGAATTAATTAACATTAATCTAAAACGTTGCATAATAAATAAGAAAGTATGATATCTATGTTAATTGAATTAATTAACATTAATTGGTTACAGTATAAGAAATTGAAGTAAACTGATGAAGCAAAATTCAGCGTTGGAGTGAAGCTCGTTGGAAAACAACAGTTTTGTTATAGTGATAATTCACTTCTTGTAAGCAATATTTCTAAATTAATCGCTTTTAATTGACATGCATAGGAACTATTTATGGCGAGCGTCGATACTACATCAGCTGCCATACAATGGACCATGGCAGAGCTCATCAACCGTCCCGAAGTATTCAAGAAGCTAAGAGATGAAATTGAATCAGTGGTGGGGTTGAGCAGACTGGTCAAAGAATCAGACGTTCCAAAACTCCCTTATTTGCAAGCAATCGTTAAAGAATCCTTGAGACTCCACCCTCCAGGACCCATAATGTTCAGAGAATGCATCGCAGATTGCAAGATCAAAGGTTTCGATGTAAAGGCTAAGACTAAAACCCTAGTAAGTTTATATGCCATCATGCGGGACCCAGATTCGTGGAATGATCCAGACGAATACTTACCAGAGAGATTTTTGAGTGAGAACAATATTGATGAACATAATGAGATGGAAATGAAGGGTCAGGATTTTCGTTACCTTCCATATGGTGGTGGAAGAAGAGGATGTTCAGGTGCTGCACATGCTCATTCAGTGATGCATGCAACGATCGGAGCGTTAGTCCAGTGTTTTGATTGGAAAGTGAAGGGCGTTGAACAGATTGATATAATTGTTGGGTCTGGATTTGCAGGAGCAATGGCAGTTCCTCTTACTTGTTACCCTATTACACGTTTTAATCCCTTCAAATAATCATACCATGAAATGACAAAAATTATTGGAGCTTTTTAGTTAAAAGTGTTTCAAGCATGGTTACTCTTGACATAATAGTAAGAAATAAGGTTTCCAAGCTTTGAAGAATGAGATTGAATTAGGGATTTGAATTATTATCGCTGTTTTTGAATTAGTACTTGTCATGAAATTGCGTGTTGTTGGATTAACAAGCTTTAGGCTTCTTTGACTGATAAGGAGCTGACGAGGCCTTTCCAGCTGTGTTTGGCCGTTTATTCAATCTAAAGAAACTTTTTTCATTCAATATAATTACCATTGCTTTCTAATCATCTAGGGTACCTGTACTCCGCCACTACGAGTACAGGTACTCCAAGCGGTGAGGGAACTGGTGAACCTACGGGAGAAGGGAACTCAGTGGTAGATTTTTTGCTTGGTCAAATAATATTTATATATAAGAGTAAACTGACATGTTCCCGTCCCAAGGTTTGGCGAAATGGAAAGTGTTTACCTGGTTTCATAAATTCAAAATTCTCATTCCTTAAATTAACATAAAATCATTTAATGTAACAATTAAAGGTGTAAATTAGTTATTTACACTGCATTAAATTTGAAATGAAAGTGAAAATTTCAAAATAACCCTCTACATCTCAGATTTTTCTCTCAAACTACTTATTCTCGTCCACCGCTTCTATTTACTCACTCAGCCACAACCTCCCATTTCTCTCCCTAACCAGCAGCCACAATCATCTCTCCTTCCCTAACCCATAGTTGCCGCTATCGCTGGTCATTTTTGACATTTTTCGGTGCCCATTACAGCCCTCACCCCTCCTTTCACCCTCCTTAGTCATCTAGCCCTCCGATTCAGCTACATCGACGCGGTTTCACCTAGTTCCAGCCGCTGCCATCTTCACTCAGAGCTTGGCATCCCTCGTATAGCTCGTCGCGTCTGCTGATACTGAAGTCCAAGTCCGATGCGACCTGCCATGTACCTCTTCTCCAGATCCGCACTCCCAGCTTCACGTCCGCAAGCAACCCTAGCGTGATTTGCATCACCGCTGCCTTGGAGTCACGCCTTTGCTGTGTGTGGTGCATTCGTGCGATTGAGTGGTTGTTGTGTTGTGGATTTGATTGTTGGTGATAAAGTTTGTTTAGATTGAAAGGAAATTTAGAGGGTTAGGTGGGTTTGGATTGAAGAGGGTATTGGTGAATGAATTTGAGATGTATAGGATTTTCTTGAAATATTATTAATTGGGCTGGATGGTGATAGTGGCTGGGTGGCGTTGGTGGTTGTGGTGGCCCTAGTTAGTAAATACGGGTATGGCAAAAAAAGGGTATGAGAATTTTATGAGTATGATACGACAAAACGTGAAAAATATGTTTGTAAAAATTCGGCAATAAAAATCGGATACGGAAAAAATATGGTACAAGTATATACAGGTTTAATACGGCGCATTATCAATAATACGTTTTGAAAAATACAACAATATCAATCCTGGTTTTAACACTTTTCATGGAGCACCTGGTTAAAATCAATATAGCATTTCAAATACAAAATATTCAATTAACTAATAACAATTAGACCTAATAATATAACATAAATACACAATATATAACTGAGATTCAAATTATAGTCTCCAGACTTAAACACAATAAATAGCCAAGATTCAATTATAGTGTCAAACCAAACACATAACAAAACCAAAATTCAAAGTCGAATTAGAGCTCCAAACAAATAAAATACACAAATAATACAACCAAGATTCAAATTATAGTTTATAATAAAAACTCACAAAGTACATAAACAACAATAACAACTCAAAAAAAAAACATCATCCAACCAAGAAATGTCATCATTATCTATCAAGTCATCCATGTAACCCTCAACCGTCGATGTAGAATTAGCATCTTCGTCCATATGAATTTCTTCATATTCATAGTCTGGAAGCTCCCCCAATTTCTCAAGATCTATAGGTTCTAAGTCGCGACTTATCGTGGAAGTGAACTTATCCATCATCATCATGTTCATCCTCACATACACAAGCGTGTCTTGCATTTCATGTGACAATCTATTCCTTTTTTTTGTTTTAGCAACTTCAAAAGCACTCCAATTTCTCTCACATGATGAAGTGCTATAAAGTTAACTCAAAATTCGAATGGCATACTTCTTAAGGCATAGGAAGATCATCCCCATTGTAATCCCACCATATTCCTACAAATGACATAAAAAGCTTTCTTAAATACAAAGAGAGAAGCAATGTATAAAAAAAAATATACAAATTTTTTAAAAAACTTACGAGGATGATTTGTTTGTAACATCGTTTTTGCCGTTGCAGTAAATAAAGTAGTTGGCCTACTATGATACAACTGAACCTCTCATAAATGGATGCTTTTCTTCTATTAGAAGCAAGTTTTCATGAATGAAATTGATGTCATCTTTCATTTCCCTATCCTCTCTAAAATTTTGTGAGAAAAAGTAAGATGGATTGAGAAAGGCAGCTGTAGCATGTATCAGATAAATGATGTTGTTGACCCGACGGTTCTCAAACAATTCCTAAATTCTCTCATACTTGCTTGCCTTCACTATTACATCTTTCCTTAATTGCAACTTTTGCTCTCATCTTGCTTCATATAAGTAACCAGCAGTAGATCCATCACCATCAACCAAACAAAGAACTCGAACCAATGGCTCAATAGTTTTTATAACCTCTCTTCCTCTAGCCCAAAAATCACTCTGAATAATTTCAGTGGCCCTTTTACCTGATTCGGTCTTACAATAATCAAAACCCCTCCATTCAGATGAAGCAACAAAGAGTTGAAGTTCATTCTCTAAATCCAACACAGATTGAAGCATTAAAAAATTTGAAGTGAATCTTGTGGCACAAGGTTGTCTCAATTGTCTATCTTTGGTGTACTCTTTCATTACTACATGAAGAACCGTGTACCGTGTCATGAACATAACTATTATTCTTGCTTCATCTGTGGCAACTTTTACCTAATTAAATTCTTCATATATGTCTTTCAAAAGGAAGCTGAATTCCATGAGCAGCACACCTCATCTTATACATTCGAGGATACAATCCAATGAGCATGTCACCAATAGATGTGAAATTGCTACCATTATCAGTTATGAATTGCACAACATGTTCTTATCCAATAGATTCAATCACAGAAACAACAATTTCTTTCAAATAAATCCTAGTTTTTCTTTCCCGGGAACCATCCAATGATTTTAAAAAAACTGCACCGCCAGGTGAATATGCCACAAGATTAATGAAAGATTGGTGCCTAATATCAGTCTATATATCAGACATTATAGTGCAACCAGATCCAGATTTATCCTAAGAATGCTTCACCAATAGAAACATACTCATCAACACCTTTTCTAGATTCTGGAATTAACTTAGCTCGAAGAGGTTAAGTAAGATGGAAGCTTGTATGCTACACCATATTCAGCCACTGCCTTAACAAATTCTCCAAACGCACCCGTTTGAACAACATTAAAAGCAATATTGTTCACCACAAAACACTTAGCAAACATTTTATCAACAAACTCCTTGGTTTTTTTATTCATTTCTAGTAAAGATGCTTGACTTTGACGTCTTTGGCTACCTTTAGAAAGTGGTGAAAATAGTGAATCTGTTTCCTTCCTCATGATCATTAGAGTTTAAAGAAGTAGAAGAACCGACATAAATTTTTAATTTTTTGTTACTTTCACTTCCAGACATAGCCAAGAATGCACTTGCTTGTGTCTCATGATTGACTTTATTATAAATCTCAACATCATGACAAGTAATTCTCGACAAGTGTGCTTTAATTTTGTAAGCCCTACCACTAAATAATTTTTGACAGAATTTACATTTCCATTTATTCCCTTGGAGCTCCTCAACATGCTCCCAAATTTGATCTTTTTTTCGTACCATATTGATTTGAGTATGCATTTACAAGAATATAAAAGAGAACCACAAGTAAATAAAAGGGTAGTGATATGAATCAATTTGTTTAAAATAAGAGTAGCATTTGCATTAATCAATTTGTTTAAATTTAATGTAAGTAGTATATATTTAGCTAATAAGTTAAAATGAAGTTATTGTAAATTAAGGTGGTTTTAAATTTTAATTAAGATCTCTTACAACATATATAACCGACACTGTTGCATAGAAGCTAGAAAGCAAGAGATCAAGTCATGGCTGCTTTAGGAATCACCAGTGGTTCTTATCAAGATTTGACCTTAACCGCATTTTGACATTCAATCATTCACGTTTTTGTTGTAAATCTTCAGATAATTGTAAGTCACTTTCTGCAACTACCGATATTAAACCATCAAGATTGTTATTACTGAATGAGAAATCAATGAAATGGAAGCAAACCCCAAAATTTTCCTTAAAAAATTCAGTTCAGTGCCGAGCACTTGAAATTGAGAATAAACCATTTACCATAGGAAAGAAGTTTCAACGGGGTGATGTGATTGAGGCTCAATAGTTTGATAGGGTTACTCTTAGTGCTACATTTGACATTGCACGTGAAATGGAGAAGATTGAGAAGAATTCACCTGGAAGCCAAATACTTAAGGGTTACTTAATGGCTACTCTGTTTTATGAGCCCTCTACTAGAACTAGGCTTTCATTTGAGTCTGCTATGAAACGGTTAGATGAAAAACTCAAGATATTGAACAAGCCCTATGTTAAAAGTATCAAGGTATTTAGTCACTTCTACTATAGCTAGATATTAACATAATTCCAATTCCTAAAGTTGAATTCCTTATTACGAGATTTAAGTTTTATAAAATTAATTTGATCTAAGATTCAGACTAATTTTTATCATTTACTAGACTGAAGAAGGTGATATTATCGACTGCGTCAACATCAATAAACAACCAGCTTTTGATCATCCTTTGCTAAAAAAATCATAAAATCCAAGGTTAGAGCATTTCATGTTAATTACTTAATTTGGAATCTCTCTTCTTCTTCTTTTTCAATTTCAATTTCACTCTTTGCAATGTGTTGTAGTAATTTCACTCTCACAAGCATTTCATCAAATAGGTTTCAAACAAATCCATCAGCCCCCTTACTACTTACTACTCACACACCAACACAAATACAAGCAATGAACCAACATAAGAGATTCAAAGAAAAGAGAAGAAGTGTGTACCTTGAAGTCTTACTCTTGGGCTTGAAACTTGGAAAAGAGAGTTAAACAGAAAGACTAAAGAGAAGAGAAGAAGAGATCAAGATTTAAGAGATGAAGAAAGCTAGAAAAGAAGATTTGAGGAAGAGTCGAATTGCCAAAGACTTCAAAGAGAAGAGAACTGCCAAAGATGTCAAAGAGCCAAGGATGAAGATGAGAAAAGAGAGTTTGAGTAATTTGAGTCAAACCCACCCCAAAACAATGTCATTTTGGGGATGTTCAATTATTTTTTTTTTCAAAAATTCGCGAATTATACGACTGGTCCAATTATACGTGAATAATTCGACGACCCTTTATAAAATATGTTTATACACATACTTACTAACTAATGCTATGGCTAGGTGGTGGTGGCAGCAGTGACAGTGGCTTAGGTGGTTGGAGATGGGGATGATGTAAAGGTTGGAGAAGAAAGGGTGTTATTGAAATAAATTTGAAAGTAAGATGGGGTTATTTTTCATTTCTATTAATTGGGGGGTTAAAAATAGTTTATTAATTTTCTTTGTCAAGGGCAATATGATAATAACACTCTCTATACATGTGTCAGAATCTAAAAATCACTAACATATTGGTTAAGGGTAAGGAATCTAGAACTCATGAAACTAGGGTTGGAAGCTTTCCATTTACCCAAACCTTGGGTGGGAACATGTCGTTTACTCTTATATGTATAAGCGTGTTTGTAAGCTCTTGGTCTTGGACAATTTTAATGTATTTAATCGTACTTTGATTTATTGTATCATCGTACTAGTTTGTAATTTTGCTACTTGATTTAAGTTACTTCGTAATTGTATATTTTTTCAAAATTTTAAGCATATTTCCCCTTTCTACATAGTCTTTTACTTTTCTTTATTATTCTATCTAATTTTGATTAAAAATCTAAAAGATACAATAACTGGCAATTTAATTAATGTTATATATTAAGAAGAGATGATCTACATTAACCACAATGACGTTGATATGTGCTTAATGGTTCTATGTTATTCCATCGTAATACATATATAGGAATTAGAAAACCATAAATCTAATGAAAATGTAACTATAATTGTATTATAACATATGAAACATAGCGTTTAGATGAATTAAATGCTACTACACTCAATTAATTTTTCTCAATTGTTATTGTTTTTACATTTCTTAGATTCCTAATATTATCTATAAGCTCCAAGCTGCGACTGTTTAACGAACTGAGCCTCTCGCGAGCAGGCTTGACTTGGCTTGGCTTGAGTCCAACTATAACAGCTCGACTTAGCTAAAATCGAGTTGACTTGGTTCAATTCATGAGAATGAACGAGCCGAGTTTGAGCCTGACTCGGCTCGGCTCATTAGGTTGCGAGCTAAGCCTAGCTTGAATAAGTAGGGGCTTTTTAGGGGTTTTCTAAAGCATGGGGGATTAAACTAAAATTTTCAAAACAAAAAGTTTACAAAAATGACAAAGACCCCCTGATTTTAAAAGCCCTAAAAATGTCGACTCCAACACTTTGTTGTAAAACCAAACCAAACCCAACAATTTCAGCCAAGTTTTTAGCCACCTCCGATGTGTTTCTTCGTCGCTGTCAAACCCATTTGCTTCACCGAAGTGTTGTCGCAAACTCGCCACCGTCAAAGCCATCTACCCCTTCAAATCTCGCCGACGCTTGGCTGCAACTTGTTTTCCTTTTGTCTCGTTGCTGTGAAACCCATCTGCTTCACCGTCAACCATCTTTGATATATAAATTACAAGAGGTGGGTTTCGTGACGTTTTAGTTGTTGGGGCTGATTCTCTTTCTCGATTTACGGATTGGATAGATAACGGAACATGCATTCTTTTTGGATTCGATGCTGGTGTTGTATTGTTACAAATAATAATTTTTCCTTTCCTCTATACAAGGTGACACAGATAGTCCTTTGGTTGTTTGATTGTGATGCTATTTGAAAACTAAATATGATTTGATAAAGAAATTTTAAATGTTCAATTTTTTCTTTTTTTGGGTGTCAAAAAAGATTAGGAGTAATTGCATTTTGCTATATTATATGAAAACCAGTCATTTCGATTTAGTCATGTCTTGTATCAGTTGGATTATTCAGTTTTTGTATATAGTTTTATTGTTACTGCTGTTGTTAAAGTAGCTAAAGTGTAATTAATTAGTTTTTTAGAGTAGTTAGTTAGTTGACTGAATTAGTTAGTTTTTTAGAGTAATTAGTTAGTTGACTGAACTATAGTTAACTAATTAACTATAGTTAACTGAATGTAATAAATTGGTGTATAGTACTCGATTTTTCACTTGAGCTAAATAAGAAACTTTACTCTTTTTTTTTGAAACCTCCTCTCTAATCAAAATAGAACATGGTATCAGAGTTGTTCATCAAGCTATGAAATTACCATCTCTTTTCAAGAATTTAGCTAATGTTGAAAGGAGAGATCGTATAGTTGAGGATTGGTTTTTAATTCAACAATTGCTCAAGTTAGGTTACTCTTCTACAAATCAATCGAAGATTCGACGATTGTTTAATAAAAGTAAGTTCTCTGTAAATTGTTTAAAGAAGTGATTTAGAGCAAGCAAAATGGTGACAGATTCAAGCTCGCCTCTTTACATCCTTAACAACTCATTGGAATGGAGAACTACAGAATATGGAGTAGAGCTATGATTGTGTCTTTAAGAGCGAAGAATAAGCTAGGATTTGTGGATGGTTCTTGTGAGAAATCAAGCGTTACATGCACAATAGGAGCAATGTAACTCCTTAGTGTTAGCATGGATTTTTAACACGGTCTTGAAGGATATATTCAATAGTATTGTGTATTAGAGTAGTGCGCATCAAGTGTGGTAGGATCTAAAGGAACAGTATAACAAAGTTAATGGTACATGAGTTTTTGGAATTCACAGAGAAATTATGAATTTGGTGCAAGGAACCAACTCGGTTGCATACAACAAACTCAAAACCTTATGGGATGAATTAAGCTCGTTAGTTAGTATACCAACACCAAACAGTGAATCAGCTAAAGCTTATTTAGCACATTTGAATCAGCAGAAGCTACTGCAGTTCTTGGATTAGGGCTAAATGACTCATACAGTTTAGTAAGAAGTCAAATTTTGTTGATGGCTCCTCTACCCTCGGTGAAATAGGCATACTTGATAGTTAGTCAAGATGAGAGTCAAAAGATCCTCACTAGTTTCAATTGTAGCATAGAAGTCACTACTGCGTTATACTCGCAGGAAAACCAAAAGAATCAAACTTAGAACACAAAATATAAGGGGAAAAAAACCTTATATTGAGTGTGATTTTTGTCATGCTCCAGGACACAAGAAGGAAAATTTTTATAAGCTACACGGATATCTAGTGGATTTTCAATTCACCAAAGGAAAATCGAGGGACAAATTCTAAGGCTAATCAAGCCCAATCTAACCAGGAATCTGTTCCACAAACTCAAACCGTGAATCCAGAATCTGGAGCTAATCTTGGAAATGTGTTGACACTAGAACAATATGCACAGTTGTTACAATTGTTGGGCAAAGAGAACATCTTGACACCATCTACAAACTTAGCAGGTAAAACCATCTATTTATACTCCATTTTTAATAATGAGGATTGAATATTAGATTCAGGGGCCATAGATCACATGATCCCATAATTTTCAAAGTCTTGAATTCACTATTGCTAGCCAATCACCCATAGTAAACTATGTAAGACTTCCTAATGGCACAAAGACCCCTATTAAACATGTTGGTTTAGTGAAATTGCAAGAAAACTTGTGTCTTGATAAAGTTTTTTCTTACCAAATTTTAAATACAATCTACTGTCAGTGTCTAAATTGACTTCATCAGGTAGATGTTTTGTTACATTTTATCCTGATTTTTAGGGTTATTCAAGATCTATGGAGTGGCAACCTGAAGAGGATTGGTAAGCAATGCCAAGGGTTATACCATTTTGTTCCTAGTTCACAAATAAAATTGTATAGTTCTATTTTAGGAATAAAGGAAGTTGCTTGTAAGCATTCTTCTGATTTAGGACTTGAAACATTTGTTAGTAAACAATCAAATGTACCTAATGCTTCTTTAATAAAGAACCCCTATTTGTCATCAGCTTTATCTACTGCCTTGCATATTAAAGATATTGTCCTTTGGCACAAAAGATTAGGACATGCACCACTTTCAGTTCTCAAAATGATATATAATACTTTACCCAAACAACATGATTTCCACTGTGATGTTTGCCCCTTAGCTAAACAAACTAGGCTGCCCTTTGCATCAAGAAATACAAGTTCCCTACATGTTTTTGAGTTACTACATTTAGATTTTTGGGGGTCCTATAGGATACATACACAAGGAAATGCCAGGTTTTTCCTTACTGTAGTGGATGATTTCTCTAGGATTACCTGGTTATTTTTGATGCAGCATAAGTTAGATGTTTTCCAAACATTAAAAGACTTTATTCACATGATCCAAACTCAATTCAACCAAACCACCTAAATTGTATAAGGTCTAACAATGGGTCAAAATTCTTTAATCATCAATGTCAAGAGTTGTTGGCTAGTTTAGGAATCATACACCAAAGTACTTGTGTATACACTCCACAATAGAATGGAGTGGTAGAGAGAAAGCATAGACAAATACTAAACATAGCTAGAGCTTTTAAATTTCAGTCTAGTATCCCAAATTATTTGTGAGGTTATGCTGTCAAGGCTTCCATGTACATCATTAATAGGTTACCTACAAAAGTCTTAGATGGTCTATCACCATATGAAAAATTCCATGGAACTACACCTAAATTGAATCATTTAAGGGTCTTTGGCTGCTTGGCATATGCTACCAATTTGACT
The DNA here is from genome assembly GCA_026229545.1 of Pistacia atlantica. Taxonomy (NCBI): domain Eukaryota; kingdom Viridiplantae; phylum Streptophyta; class Magnoliopsida; order Sapindales; family Anacardiaceae; genus Pistacia; species Pistacia atlantica. Next base: position 11,273,456 of record CM047900.1, read on the forward strand.
CTTCATGATAAGTTTGCTCCAAGATCCACACCTTGTGTTTTCCTTGGTTATTCTCCCATAAAAAAAGGGTTATATTTCTTATACGATTTACACACTAAATCCATCTGCATTAATAGAGATGTAGTCTTCCATGAGCACATCTTTCCTTTCACTAGGCATCCTTCTAACAAACCTATTTTCTTGGATTCCTTTATGGCACAAGATTTTGATAATTCTGATCCTATTTTAAATACCTATCCTAACAATGCAATTATCCTACAAGACACATAACCAACAGATTTTTTGCCATCATCCCATCCTGATGTATTACCTTCACATAATGATTATGTCACTTATTCATTTGTTCAACTTAGAAGATCCAGTAGGACAACTAGACCACCTATTTGGACCACAGATTTTGTTTGTCCAACTTTACCTTAGTCCAATTTGACAGCCGCCACTCCATATCCTATACACAACTATATATCCTATAAACACTTGTCCCCCACTTACCAAAAATGTCTATCTAGTATTTCAGCTCTTACAGAACCTATTTCCTTCACCCATGCATCCAAAGATCCCCAATGGATTGTTGCAATGCAATAAGAAATTCAGGCCTTGGAAAGAAATGGAACTTGGTCCTTAGTTCCCCTGCCTCTTGGAAAAGTACCAATCGGTTGTAAATGGGTATATAAATTGAAGTATAAGGTAGATGACACTTTAGAAAGGTATAAGGTAAGACTAGTTGCTAAGGGCTTTACACAACAAATTGGGATTGACTATGAGGAGACTTTTTCTCCTGTGGTTAAGATTGGTTCTGTTAGGCTTGTGTTGGCTATTGCTTCCCATGACAAATTGGCCACTTTATCACATGGATGTTAACAATGCATTTCTTCAAGGAGATCTACAAGAGGAAATATACATGCACCTACCTCAAGGATTTCCTAAACAACATGATACCTCTTTGGTTTGTAGGCTACACAAGTCTTTGTATGGCTTGAAGCAAGCCTCTAGAGCTTGGAATACCAAGCTCACTACTGCTTTAATGAAAGGAGGATTTCAATAATCACCATCAGATTATTCCTTCTTCTTTAAGAAGATTACTGGTCTTATTGTCATTTTACTCATTTATGTTGATGATTTAGTCCTTACTGGTAGTGATTCTTCACTTATCCAAGCTACTAAAGATCTATTGCATTCCCATTTTAAGTTGAAATGTTTGGGTGCTCTTAGATATTTTTTAGGATTTGAGGTTGCAAGATCTTCCAAGGGGATTAGCTTATGTCAAAGGAAATATGCTTTGGAGTTAATTGCTGAGTCAGGACTGGCTACTGCCAAACCTTCTTTGGTTCCACTTGATCCAAATCTCAAATTCACTACTATAGCATATGATGATCAATTTCCTGGTCTATAGGATTCTGTCTTGCCAGATCCATCAATATACCAAAAGCTCATTGGTAAGTTGCTTTATTTATGTTTGACCATACCTGACCTTCGTTTTGTAGTGAATCTTCTCAATCAGTTTATGATCAGCCTAAGGAGTCTCATCTTCAGTCTGCTCTAAAGGTTGTAAGGTATGTCAAACACTCTCCCGGTTTAGGGTTTATTCTAGGGGTGTTCAAAAGAACCGGTTGGAACCGGAACCGACGGGTACCCTGGGTTTGGTTCTGGTTCTGGTTCCTACCCAGAACCAATCGTCAATGGGTAGGTTCTGGTTCCAAATTTTTAGAACCGAAACCAGGAACCAGGAACCAAGACTAATATAAAATAAAATTAAAGATTTGGGGGGTTAATAAAAGCTTTTGTAGAAAACATAATGTGATTACATTTATATTTATATTTCATAACATTTAAAGTAAGTTAGTTTGACTTTTGAGAATCTACCTTTACAAAGTAATGGAGTTTGTAATTTGTAATTTATAATTTGTAATTTTATTTTTGTTAACAAGTGCCAGGTGGGGGGTATTTATAAGTTTTAAAGGTTTTTTTGCCATTTTAAAAACTTTTGGGGGGTCATTGTAATTTTATAGGGTACCTGGCTGGAACCAGGAACCGTTGTTAGAGTTCTGGTTAGGTACTAGGAACCGAAGGCTTGCCGGTTCGGTTTGTTCCAAATTTCAAGGAACCGTTGGTTCCGGTTTCGGTTCCAATTCCGGTTCCTTCAAAAAGTGCAGGGTACCCGGAACCGAACACCCCTAGTTTATTCTTTCCTGCTCATGGTTCACTTCAGCTACAGGCCTTTTGTGATTCGGATTGGGTTTCCTGCCTTATGACTCGTAAATCTATTACTAGATTCTGGGCTTCTTGCCTTATGACTCGTAAATCTATTACTGGATTCTCATGGATATCAAAAAGGTAGGCCATTGTTTCTCGATCCTATTCTAAAGCAGAATATCGCGATGGCTACCACTGTTTGTGAAATTATTTGGTTGACACAGCTTTTGAATGACCTAGCTCTTCCACTTCAACTGCCAATTCCACTCTGTTGTGATAAAAAATCTACCATTCATATTGCTTCCAATCCGATATTTCATAAGCGTACAAAGCATATTGATATTGACTGCCACATTGTGCATACCAAGATCAAAGAAAGGGTTGATTGTTCCTACTCATGTTTCTACTATGGATTTGTTTACTAAGGCTCTTTCTGGCCCTATTCATTCGACATTTACTATCCAAGTTGGGAGTGATTGACATTCATCACCCACCAACTTGAGGGGGGTGGGGGTAGGATTATTTAGTTTTTGCATATAGTTGTATTGTTACTGCTGCTATTAAAGTTGTTAAAGTGTAATTCGTTAGTTTGTTAGAGTAGGTAGTTAGTTGACTAAATTAGTTAGTTTGTAGGAGTAATTAGTTAGTTGACTGAACTATAGTTAACCAATTAACTATAGTTAACTAAGTGTAATAAATTGGTTTATAGTACTTGATTTTTCACTTGAGTTGAATAAGAAACTTTAATCTTCTTCTTTGAAACCTCCTCTCTTATCAAAATAGAACAGTATCCAGAAATTTGGGATTCAATGAATGTAATTCCTGGAGGCTTATAGCAACACTCATTACCAAAGTCATAAAACTTGGGATAATATTACCTGCGGCAAACAAAAAGGACAGTCAGCTCCATGACTAAATCTGCTTAGACATTTTCATTCTTCTACATTTAGTGGTTTGAACCAAATTCTGATGGAAGAAAAGCAGGAAGTTTGTTATATCATTTTCAACGCTTTTGTTTTTTAATTTCTTAAGCTATCAGTAAAATTAATAAAGCTATTAAGTGTTGTCTTGTTTGTGTTACCTTATATGAGTATTGGCTAAGAATTTATTAATTGGAAACTATTTTTTTTTTCTTAATAAAACTTCATTCTATTTGCAATTCAATTAAAAAAAAAAAAGCTGCATTTTTTTCTGGCTCACAGCCAGGTTGAACGCGGCTCATTAAGCTGGCTTGTGAGCCAAGCTCGAATTACCCCTCTCCCTTCAACAAGCCAAGCCAGGAAATCAATGGCTCAGCTTGGACTCATTTCCCCTCCCTTTTCACGAGCGAAGCTTGTTAAGCCAAAAACTCAGCTCGAAAACAAGCCTACTCCTAGCAATTGTTGTCACTATTGCCATGTTCTGCACTCTTATATCTATGCTAAATAGTCAGATTTCTGCTTCTATATACTATTAAAAGAAATGAAAAAGTTACTTAAAATATATTTTATATTAAATTTTCCTTTATTTATAAAAAGAGTTAATGAGTTAATCTCCTTGATTTATGATATAATAACAAAAATTCTCTTAAGGTTTTAAAAATAACAAAAATTTCCATGTAGCTAAGTTTTAGGTGTTAAAATAATGGTAGGAGGAAAATTAGGTAATATTTACTAACTTATAACAGTGTAAATTTTAACGATTCACTAACAGTCCATTAACAGTAGGGGGATTTATGGGTACATTTGTTTTAGTATTTGGGATAGTATTTTTAATATTTTTAGAGTTGGGTGGGAATAATGAGATAGGAATTTAAAAATTAATAAAAACACCCCCTAGGTTTGGTAATTTACTAAACACCCCTGTAATAAAAACATTAAAAATTACAAAACACCCTCACCCACCCATTAGATACCGGTAGCCGGTCACCATCATCGGAGGGTGGCAAAAGTCATTGCATCGGTGCACAACCAGCTAGATCTGGCCGGTTGTGCGCTAAGATAACCTTTTCTAGCCAAATCTACGGCCAGATCTGGCCGTTGACTGCCAAATCTGGCCATGTTTGGTCATCAACGACAACCAAAGATATAGCCATCGTTGATGGTCAACGACGACCAAAGATATGGCTATCATTGATGGTCAACGACGCCATATCTTGGCCGTCATTGAAGACCAGCTACGGCCAAAGATCTAGCCATTTTCTAGCCATATCAACAATGGAATCTAGTCGCTAAATGATAGATCGGCGCATTACTGCTAGATCCAACTGGTAGTGCGCCATTATACCAGATTTCGGCCACCTTTCGACTGTGATAGCCAGAATCTGGCAAATGTGGGTGGGTGAGGGTGTTTTTGTAAATTTCTAAACTTTTTTCAAGGGGATTTTTAGTTAAATTAATAAAATTAAGGGATTTTTAGTTGAATAAAATATAATAGTATTTTTAGAATAGCGAAACAAACGTGTATTTTGGAAATAGCATCAATAGATATGTTATTTCTAAAATCTCAAGGAGTTTTTTGTTATTATATCATACCACAGGGTTGTGTTATTCTTTATAAAATAATATAGTAATTTCGCATGTTAATGACATAGTTGTTGATTTACATGCCAACCACAGTAATGGTAGAATGAAGTGTTATGCACATAGTTATACAAAATTAGAACGTATTTTGTGAAGGGAATTGCTAAAAGAAAAATAACATTCAGGGCGAGTCAATCCCTAGGCAACTCCCTAGTGTCACGGGCTGGGAGTTTCACACCCAAAAGGCTAACCTATAAGGTGGAGGGAATCCCCAAGGACGTCCCCAATACACTTCTAATATGGTATTCATTACATTCTCCCCCACCCAATCCTGTGACACCCTCGTCACATGTGGGGCCCCCTGCCTCCACCTCACTCTCGTGTGGACCCACAATCACACGTGGATGTCCCTGCGTGGGCTCTTGGCGGGACATCGAAAGACAAATCGGGTCTTCTCTGATACCACTTGTCACGAACTGTGAGTTTCATACCCAAAAGGATAACCTATTAGGTGGAGGGACTCCCCCAAGACCTCCCCAATATGCTTCCGATATGGTATTCGTTACACTAGGGCCCAATAATAGTGATAGAGGTAGGCAAGGCCCGAGGGCCCTCAAGGTCCAGTCCCAAATTGGGACCGATCCTTAAGGGATCAAGACCCAAATCCTCAAGGACTACTCCTAGGCCCATGAGTTTTCTTAGGGCTTAGACTAGTCTTAAGGACCGATCCTATGGCCTAGAATTTTTTTTTTAATTGTTTTTTGTAAAATTACATTTTAACCTCTAAATTTATTATATATTTTATATATTATAAGGGGGTTTTGAATATTTGTTAGGGGTTTATGTAATTGGGTGGGGGGTTTTAAAAATTAACGGGGCTTCTAGGCCTGGGCCTTGGAGGAGGGACTGGCTTGGCATGGTCCCTCCCTTGGGTTTGGTCTTGTCCCAAGACCGGTCTTAGGACCGGGTTTTGGGCCCGGGCCCTTTGGGCCTAGGCTTTTTTCCCACCTCTAAGTAGTGAAGGCCCCAATATTAAGATTTATCCATAAATTTGTCTTTATTAATAAAAAAGTTAAGTCATTGTATTCCTTGACAAATTTAATGTATTAGAGAAATATTTAGCCCAAGTCGGAGGTGTGAATATTAACAACTAGTCCCAAAGTGAAAAGTATTCACAAATTAGCCTAAACCAATTTTCCAATTTTTCAAAGACAAAATTGCCCCCCCATACAAAGGCTTCATTCAACCAAGTCACCTTCCTAACCCTTCCTAACGCTAATACTCTCTGCCTCATCTCTAAAATCATTTGACTTGCTTACAACTTCACTAGATTTTAATTGGAATTCATCAAATAAGGGATGTTGGCCTTCTAGTCAAGTGACGGACATCAAGGCATTGGTTGATTTGAGCAAGTGTCGATTGATTTACGATGATTTATGATACCCATCAAGACATATAGTAGAAATGATCGACAATGACTAACCAGAACCGATAGTGACCAGCAAGAACCGATAGTGACCAACGGTGATTGATAGTGACTAATACCCTTGTCGGTTAAATATCATTTTTAACCTTAGGACCCATTTTTCATTGATCTGACCCAAATGACCAAACACTCACCTAAATTTCATGAAAAAACACTCAAATTCATTCATTTTCATCACGCTCAGTCAGACATAAATTAAAACAACATACAAAAATAATCAACTAACCAAAAATACTTTTTTTTTTTTACATCTTTCCCAGACATAAATTTGACATGTTAAAAGAATGAAATGTTTTCAAGTTTCAAACATAACATATTTTCTCTCTTGTAGAGCTTTTAATAACACAATATGCAAACAAAACCGTTTAATAACACCTCATTCAAATCATTAAACGAAGATTTGGTAGAGTTTGAAGATTTGAAGAATGACTTTTGATTTAGGGTTTAAAGGAATTGTGAATGGGGGCAATTTCATCCTTGAAATTTTGGAAAATGGGTTAGGCTAATTGGTGAGACACTTTCCACTTTGGGGCTAGTTTCAATTAACCCACCCCCCACCCCCCTCCCCCAATTTGAGCTAAATAATATAATTTCTCTATTAATTGTTTTGCTATATATAACCACTTTTTTGGAGAAATTGACAATCATTAAACATTTTATCAACTTTCATAATATGTAAAACAATTCTTTCTATTAATATTTTTGAAAATCATGATTAATTCTCATTAAATTCTTAAACGCTTGCACGAATGAGATTTTATTAAATTAATATAATAACTGTATTATTCAAAAGTCAAATATTATACCATTTATTAGATTAAAAAATTTTAAGTTACATTTTCTTTTATAACTTTATATATTATATCACTCAAATTTTAAGTTATATTTTCACTTCATATTTGAATTCTCTTAAATTTTACAGAGTACAAATGATTGTATATCGTTTTTAATAGAATTTGAATTCGCTTTCTATTACTTTATTTTTCTTTTATAAAATATTTTGAATTATTATTGTTGATACAAGATTTTGCACCAAGCACGGAATCCCCAAATAGCTCTTTTGATGGTTGAGTTTTAGGTAGATTGGTGTGGTTTAGAGGTGGGCAAGGGACCGGTCCCTTGCGGGCCTAGGCACAGGGCTGTTGGGGCCCAGGGTCCCAAATGGGACCCGATCCACTCATGGGCCACAGGGACCAGCCCCGAGCCCATGAGAAAAACCAAGACCCGGACCGAGGCTCTAGGCACAGGTGGGGAGCTGGTCCAGTGGGCGGGGTGGAGGTCCCATGGGCTTGGATAATTTCATTTTCCTCCCTCAATTTTTTTATATTTTTGGGGCAAAACAAAATTTTATAGGGGGTTTTTAGTATTTTTTTAGGGGTAAAATTTATAAATTTTTTAGACCTGGAAGATTTTTTTTTATATAAATTTTGTAAAATTTTATTTTAACCCTCGTAATTTATATTTATTTTAAAATTAATAGGGGGTTTTATGTAATTTGGCAGGGGACTATATTGAAAAATACAAAAAAATTTGGGCCCGGGCTGGGACCTTGGAGGAGGACCGAGTGGAGGGCCCGACCTGGTCCCGTTTTGGGACCAGGCCTCCTAGGACCGATCCTCTTAAGGGCTAGGTCCTAGGACGCCTTTTGGAGCTGGGCTTTTGGGCCCGGTCCCAAATGCCCAACTCTAGTGGTTGATTGACTTTGGGAATTGTTTGTGGAGTTGGCATGATCCTATGATAGAGAAAACAGAGGTCAACGGTGTGATAGAGAAAACAGAGGTCAAGGGTGCACCGATAGGTGGCGTTGACACTCTAACATTCAAGTCAATAAGATATTTGAGACGAAAATAAGTAGTAATAAAGTGTTTAGTCCAATTGAGAAGGTTTCAAGATGAATAAACCTGATGTATGTCTTCCTTTATTTTAGGATATAATCCAAGATATATTTAATCACTACCTTTCCCTTGATCTTAATCCCTTTGATATGATACATATATCCCAGTTATAATAATATATTATATTGTTAAGCAAATATATATTAAATTAGGGATATGCTTAGAGTATTCCCTAAGTATGTGACCGATTTGCCCCTGCTAAATCCTAGCACTACCATTATAATCACGATTTTCTTGTTTGATGATCATATATTTGTTTGTAATTGTCTTTTAATTTTAAGATCTCTAATAGCTATAGGAACATAGATTGAAAAACTTAAGAAAATACTAAGACTAAAGAACTACTTTGATTCCAAAATGAAATTCTTGCTAAAATTTTCAGAAATAATTATCAAAGTAAATTTTTAACTAATTTTGTTCTTGTTGCAAACAATTAATTAATGGTTTTAAACTATATTAAATATAAGAGACCTTATTTTTTATTTTTGGCTTAGGACCCCAAATTTGCTTGAGACAGCACTAATAACAATGGTCATGGTTTTTTTTTTTTTTTTTTTTTAGCAAGAGTGTCTGAACCAACTTACGCGTACCTTAGCTATTCTTCTATAATCCTCAAACTATCGGTCGGATACGAACTCTAGTGGTCACTTCCTATTAAAGGTCGTCGAGACTTAAACTCCGAAGACCATGTAAACTTAAATCCTTTTTTGTTTTTTTACCATTAGGCTATCCAATGGTAGTTTAAGTGTTTTAACGGTGGTCATCTTGATTAGCTAGTTTATTTCTTTCACTCGAAGAAACAATGAAAATAAATAAACGGAATTAACAATTTTGTTTTCTATGTGAATAGGTGCTTTATATTATACATGCTGACAAGTAGGATGTATTAATAGATAGGGTTGGGCTTGGCTTCTTTGTCTTTTAACGTGTGTATCCACTTGATTTGCATTTTACCTCAATAGAAAGTGTTCCCCCGTTTATAAATCATTTTAACATTTTGTTTCCCTTCCATTACAGGATTGTGTTTATTTTGTGTTGTGATGTGGCATTCTGATGACACACCTGGAAGTCAACTTGGAGTTTGGCTGGTCAAATGTAAATTGTTAAGACTTGAGGGATAGTTCAGTCTTTTTCCTATCTTCTAAAACCTAAATCTGTTTTAGGTTTTATGCGCATCCCACTTCTCTCATTTTCTCTTTGGTTAACAGAGAGAGAAACGGTTAGAGGTGCTATGCTGGAAATCCGAGGTTCGTCCATGGAATCAATGGTGATGGTAGGTGTGAGCTGTCCTTTTTGTGTAGTCTCTTTTTACTGTATAAATATGTACTGATTTCTGCCTATTTGATGGGGTATGAGTGGTGAGAGCATCTAGGGTATACGGGTGTAAAATTAGAGGGCTTTGTATCGGGGTGATGCCTTGTGTAAAGGGGTGAGCCAATTCTTCTGTAAGGTTTTTCAAACTCATAATGAAATTCGTTTTCTGGTTGCTCTGAAGAGTGAATGTAGGTAATCTTTAAGATTACCGAACCACTATAAATCTAGTGTTATTTTCTTTTCTTTTACTTTGCTGCTTAATTGTTTCTCTTGTACTTGTTTGGTTGGATGAATGTTTCTGGGTTATTACATGATTATTCTGTTTTTGGATCACATTTTATAACATTTTGAAATAAAGTTTCCCAGCTGCAATTAAATATCTACGACTCCATGAGTTGGATTATAGGTGCATATGATAGGAGGTCACCATGACCTGCATAGATTAGACATCGCACATTCAATGTATAGCTTTAGATATTTGAGAAGCCAGTTTTTTTAACTAAAAAATTAATCACTATCCTACTAAAAATAAGTTTAACATAAAAAAGAACCCTTTTTTTAATTATTTATTTTTTGTTTGAGATTGTGGCTCTCATAGTAGGGGTGAGCACGGGTAGCGGATAGAACCGAGTGGAGCAGAGCAGTGCAGTAGGTTCCGGTTCCATTTTATTGAACCGATACTGTGCGGTTGCGGTTCTTATATGTCGTGAAACCGGAATAGAAACCTAGAAAAAGAACCTGAAATTGGGTACCCGGTTTGAAACGTGCTTGGAACCTATAGCGAGTACCTGGTTTAGAACCTGTTTGGAACCTATTTTTGGAATCTATTTTGGAACCTGGGCTACAATGAAATATTTGTGAATAATGGGGGTTTCATTATTTTACATATAAAAAAATTTAAAATAGAAAAAGTTAAATTTTTAGAATAACCTAATCAAATAAATATACAATTATACTTATTACATATGAACTACACCATATTAAAAACTATAATATACTAATATTAAAGTTTTGATTAATTAAGTGTCTAATTGGAATTAGGATCCAATTAAAAGTGTTTTAATGTTATTAAAATAATTATTTTTGAATAAAATAGTATATTTGATTGAATAATATTATATTTAGTTATTTACTTCAATTATCAAGTTCTAAGTATATCTATAATAAATTAACAATTAATTAATTATCCTATGATAAATTGATAAATATTAATAAATTTAATTACTAGTTAAATATCATACTTAATCAATTATAATAGTACATTATAGTTAAATGATTACTTAATTAATTATAATTTTATAACATTACTTAATTGATTTATAGTATTAATTAATTATAGCATTACATTAATTGATTACTACTTAATTAATTGACTTATAACATTTAGTATATTACTTAATTAAATAATTAGAAATTTAATTAATTATAGCATTACATTATAGATTTATAGTATAATTACTTAAATCAATTATAACATTTCATTATAAATATTAGTATAATACTTAATTAAATTATTAAAAATTTAATTAATTATAATATTACATTAAAGATTTATAGCATGATTATTTAATTCACTATAACATTATATTATATCACATAATTAATTATAACATTACACAATTAAATTGATTATGACATTATATTATAAACATTAGTAATTATTAATTTACTACATAAACATTAGTACAATTCTTAATTAAATGATTATAAATTTAATTAATTATAACATTACATTATAAATTTATAATAAGATTACTTAATTAATTGTAATATTACATTATAATTAAATGATTACTTAATTAATTATAATATGATTACTTAATTCATTATAGTATGATTATATAATTAATTATAACATTACATAATTAGATGATTATTTAATTGATTATGACATTATATTATAAACATTAATTATAACATTACATTATAAACAAATGATTACTTAATTAAATGATTAGAAATTTAATTAATTACAATATTAAATTATAGATTTACAGTATGATTACTTAATTTATTATAACATTGCATTATAGTATGATCACATAATTAATTATAACATTACATAATTAAATGATTACATAATTGATTATGACATTATATTATAAACATTAGTAATTTACTACATAAACGTTAGCACAATACTTAATTAAATGATTATAAATTTAATTAATTACAACATATTAACATTACATTATAAATTTATAGTACGATTACTTAATTAATTGTAGCATTACATTATAAACAAATGATTACTTAATTAAATTATTACGTAATTAATTATAACATTGTTACATTATATTATATTATGATCACGTAATTAATTATAGCATTAGAGCATCTCCAAATGATTCTTTATATGACCCAAACTCTTTATTATAAAGAGTCTATCAATAAAAACAAGAGTCTAATAGGCTCTTTATCTTTAAAATATAAATTAGAGAATGAGTTTAACTCTCCACATTTAGAGAGTCAAATTTCATTCTCTATCCTAATTTTAATTAATAAACTACAAGTTCCTATATATTTTATTTATTAATTCTCTCTCCCATTAAGTCTTTTTCTTAAAAATAAAGAGTATCTTCATTAAATTTAAAGAGTCTATTGGATTTGAATAAAAATTGTATTCTTTATATTTAAAAATTAATGAAGATGCTCTTTATTAATATGAAAGATGTTCTTCAAAATAAAGAACATCATTAGAGATGCTCTTAGAGTATCTCTAAATGACTCTTTATATGACTCAAACTCTTTATTATAAAGAGTTTATTCCATAAAAACAAGAGTCCAACAAACTTTTTATTTTTAAAATATAAATTAGAGAGTGAGTTTAGCTCTCCATATTTAGAGAGTCAAATTTCATTCTTACCCTAATTTTAATTAATAAACTACAAGTTCCTATGCATTTTATTTATTAATTATCTCTCTCATTAAGTCTCTTTCTTAAAAATAAAGAGCATCTTCATTAAATTTAAAGAGTCTATTAGATTTGAATAAAAATTGTGTTCTTTATATTTTAAAATTAATGAAGATGCTCTTTATTTATATGAAAGATACTCTTTAAAATAAAGAGCACCATTGAAGATGCTCTTATATAGTTAAATGATTACTTAATTAGTTATAAATTTATAATATTACATTATAAACATTAGCATTTTACTACATTATTACATTACTTAATTAAATGATTAAACATTTAATTAATTATAACATTACATTATAGATTTATAGTATAATTACTTAATCAATTATAACATTCCAATATAAACATTACTATATTAATTAAATGATTAGAAATTTAATTAATTACAATATTAAATTATAGATTTATAGTATGATTACTTAATCAATTATTACTTTCCAATATAAACATTAGTACATTAATATGATTAAAAATTTAATTAATTACAATATTAAATTATAGATTTATAGAATGATTACTTAATTCATTATAACATTACTTTTTAGTATGATTACATAATTAATTATAACATTACATAATTAAATGATTACTTAATTGATTATGACATTATATTATAAATATTAGTAATTTACACAACACTTAATTTAATGATTAGAATTTTAATTAATTATAACATTATATTATAAATTTATATTATGATTACTTAATTAATTATAACATTCTATTATAAATATTAGTACAATACTTAATTAAATGATTAAAAATTTAATTAATTATAATATTACATTATAGTTAAATAACATATTCTTAATTAATTATAATATTACATAATTAATTAATTAATTAATTAATTATGACATTATATTATAAACATTATACATTAGCAAGTAATTAAATGATTAGAAATTTAATTGATTATAAAATTACATTATTGTTAAATAATTATTTAATTAATTATAACATTACATAATAGTATGATGTATACATTACTAGAGCGTAATGCAGTAAGAGCCTAGCTTTGGGCTTATCGAGCCCGACTTGTTTACAACAGTGTCGAGCTCAAGTTCGAGCTTGAGCCTGTTGAGCCTCGGAATTGAGACTCGAACTCGAGCTCGGTTGAGTTCGAGTCGAGCTCAAGTTCGATAAGGCTCACGAGCTCGATTTTGAGCTTGATAAGGCTTCTTGCCATTTTTCTATGAGAAAGATCAAACCAGTAGAAAAACCAAAGCACTAAAACTTTATATTCGATAAAAAGAAATGCAAAACTTAAATAATGAACAATCCCATTATTGTATTATTGGATCATACGCATAGGTTGAAGTCGGGATCTTAAAATAATAGAAATCTGTTTCTGTGCATTATGCATGCAGATTCTTGTATTTAGAAAGAAACATGTTACCAAAATACGGATAAGGTTGATTTAATGTGCGCCTGAGATTTCTTATATTTAAAAAATAAGTTAATTCGATCATGTTAACAATATAATTGATTTGATAATGTCATACTGGTTATTATTCTGGTAAATTTTGTTTAAAACTGCAGCAGGTTTATGAGAAATTCAGGTTAACTTTAAAGGAATTATGGTAACTCAGTCTGTGGATTAGCATAGCCCACTTGCCAAACGGAGCATCATGAAGCAACAGAGATACAAAGCTTTTACTCTTACTCAAACAACTGCCATCACTATCTGACTTTTCCTTTCTTTCTTTATTAATCAATCAATCAATTTATTTATTATTTACATTCAAACAAAACAAGAAACAAGAGGAAGCAACAAAGAAAGGGAAGATGAGATTGAGAAAGAGAAAGAGAAAGCCGTAACTGCTGCTCCTCGTATGGCAAAAATAGCAAAACAAAACCCAAATCAAACAATCTACTCATCACCCAACTCCAACTCCAACAATTAGAAGATCCACTCACAAACAAACAACTAACTATCTGATTCAGCAATAGGCACATCAAACTAACCTAGAAGTTTCAGAGTGTCTGCACCGTGATTTCGGGCCTCCTTTTCCAGTTGCCAAGATCGGAGATGGCGACGGAGATTACCGATTTCAGAGTGTCTGGTTCGCGATTTGGGATTTAGAGGTCTTTGTTTGCGATTTAGGATTTAGGGGTTAGGGCAAGTGGGATTGGGTGAAATTGATTTGGTATCGTGTTATAAGAATTTGCACTTTGGGGGGGAAACTATAATTTTTTAAACTTTTTCACTGAAAAATATCAGTTTAATACCTAATAGTTTAAAAAATACCAAAGCACCCTGCGTAAGTGCACAGTGTTACTCAGGCTGACCAGGCTTGCGAGCCCACAAGCCAAGCTTCACTGCTCGAACTCGACTCGATTAACGAACCGAGTTCGAGTCAAGTCGAACCAAGCCTTATCGAGCCGCGAGCTGGCTCGGCTCGTTTACAGTCCTAAACATTACACAGGTAAATGATTACTTAGTTAATTATAAATTTATAACATTATATTATAAACATTATTAATTTACTACATTAGTCATTAGTACATTACTTAATTAAATTGGTTAAAAAATCTAATTAATTGTAACATCATATTATAAATTTATAGTATGATTACTTACTTAATTATAACATTACATTATAAACATTAGTACAATATTTAATTAAATAATTATAAATTTAATTAATTATAACATTATATTATAAATGTATAGTATGATTATTTAATTAATTATAACATTACATTATAATTAAATAATTACTTAATTAATTACAACATTATTATATTACATTATAAACATTAATAATTTATAACATTAAATTTACTACATTAGTATTCAGTAGTGGGAGAATCAAAAAAGTTGGTAACAGTTTCTAATTTTCTATATTATTGTTTGTTTGAATGATTTTGGTGAAGTTATTTAATGTGAATTGTGATGAATAATTGTTTGTGTTTTGGTTTTGATTGAGGAATTTTATGTGAATTATGATGAATTGATTGAATTCAAGTGTTGCCTAGAGATTAGAGGTTTTATGAGTTACATTTGGACACAAATGAATGAGTAATCAGAATTTGTTAGGGGTGTATTTTCAAACTTTTAAGGTATTTTTGTCATTTTTTAAACTAATAGGGGGTAATTGATTTTTTATAGTGTACCCGGAAAGGAACCAGAACCTGCATTTTAGGTTCCGGTTCCTTGAATTTAAGAACCGCACTATGTGGTTCAAGTTTTGGTTCCCTTGAAAAATACAGGTACCCAGGAACCACTCACCCCTATTTGATAGCATAAAGAATAACATAGGATTTTGAAATATCAAAAGCTTACTCATTCGATTATTTTGATATCAAAGTTTATAAGTGTGTTCATTTCAAATACGAAAAAATATGTATCATATAGAATTAAGCTTTACAAAGATGAGAAGATTCTATCCAAAAATTAATCTTTGACTTTCTTGTAATTAATCCTAAGGGGTTGGTCTGATGGTTAAGGACGTTTGCTCCCTTCATTGAGTCCTTGGTTTCGAACCTTGAGACCACCTACCATTTTGTGACTTCTTTGGTTCTTTGGAACTTGTAGGATATTCAATGGATCTCAAAAATTAGTTGAGGTGTACATAAGTTGGCTCAAACACCCTGGCTACCAAAAAAAAAAAAAAAAGACTTTGTTGTAATTGATTTGAAGATTACACAATTTCCTTTATACAAAGCACTAATCTAAATAGTAGATAGCAAAATGTTGAGTTGTTTCGCTAATATGAGAACATAAATTCAGGGTAATTTTTGTGGTAGCAATTTACTTTTAGTCTAAACTCTAATTGATTTCGTATAATTAACACTATGATGATTAGGGGTTGGACAAAAATACCCACAAACCGAACCAAACCGAATTTTTTGGGTACCCAAAAAACCGGGTTGAATTAGGTAGCATTTAAGTAGGTACTCGATTTTTCGGTTCGGGTACGGGTTATATTTAAAATATAAATCGGGTACTCGAAACCTAGTTTAAAAAAAAAAAAAAAAGAGTAAAACATAAAAATGTAAAATCCCAAATCAATTTGCCCTAAACCCAAATAACCTTCTTCTTCGTTTTTCCATTTCTCCAGTTGCAACTTCCACTAATTTCTCTTCATTTATCATTTTCTCTCCACTAATCTCTCCATTTCTCTATTCTCTCCAGTCTCCACTAGTCCCCCGATTTCTCGCATCTTCTTCTTCATTTCTCCATTTAGCTTGCATAAGTTCTATTCTCTCCAGTCTCCACTGCTTGCATCAGTTCTTTATTTCTCCATTTCTCTCTACCGATTGCTTCACTTCTTTTGTTCACAAAAGGTATTTGATAATTGTCTGTGTTGGGCTCTTTTTATTGTGAAGAATTATCTTTATATTTTTTTGCTCAATTGGTTTACTAACTTTTAAATGTTTATGTTGTTTTTTTATGTTTTTGATGGTTTTGACAAAGAAATATTGCAATTTTTGTTTGGAAACAATATTGCAAAAATTTAGGTTTTACATTCGGGTACCCACATATATGGTGTTAGAGTAGGTGTCCTAGAGCCAATCAATTATTGTAAGATTGAACTATGTAGTAAATATTTATTTATCAATAAAAACATATTCTTCTATATTGTGTATATAATGATATATGTCCTTAGGATGGAAGAACTATGCGAGGCTATCAAGTGTTTCAAATCTTGATAGTGAGAACCCTATGATCACATATGGTGGTCATTCTAGAAACGTTCATAGCCCCAGTATTATTTTGACCAAGGACACATATAATATGGTAAGGCTATCATAATGTTGAACGACCCTATCGAAAGGCAGTGACTAATCTCACTTGTCAAGGTTGTTTGCCGACAATTGATATTTGTTTGATAACATGTTATTGCATGATTTGAAGTTTTTTTTTTTTTTTTTTTAATTTGGAAAAATTATATATGTTGAATGTCTTAATTAATCAATTGATTAAATAATGTGTTGATTGAATGTGTATTGGTTGGTTGGTGTCCTTGGTCGAATGTTTAAGCATTCAATTTGATTTGGATCCGTGTCATTATGTGAAAAATTGCAAAAGACGCTACTGTGCTTGATTCACTATTTTGTAACGTTAGCCGCAGCAAATAACACTTCACCATGGCGAGATGCAAAAAGTGAATCTAGCCGTAGTGAAATAAACCTTCGCCGCGACGAAATTCATGAAAAGTAGATCTAGCCGCAGTGAAATAAAACTTCGCCTAGGCATAAAACTCTTTGGAACAATTTGTGTTTTCTGGAAGTTCACGGTTGCCATCACAAAATAAAACTTCACCGCAGCAACTATGTGTGCATAAACTTCGCCGTGACAAGAAACCTACTGTTCCGTTTTTGCTTTCCATTTTTCGCATAAGGGCTAAATTGCAATTTTTTTGAACATTTCCAAGTCAATATTCATTCTGCATGTTTAAGGTGGTAACTTTATAATTCAACCCACTGAATTCAAAAATTGATTGTTTTTTAATGTATGCAATGTTCTTGTTTGATAATTGCATGGTGTCCTATTGTTTATTGTTTATTGGGTTTATTTTTATAAATTTTTAGGAAACTCGCATGTCCTGCCTCTCTCTCTTAAATCTCCATGTATTTCTTCTCCTCATCTCACTCCCCTCGTATGTAACACGAGGTTTCTATTTTATTGATGTAAATTAGAATAGGTTTTTTTATTATAAAATTATTTGTAATGATTGTGAAGAAGAAACGAATGAGCTATGAAGAGGAATAACTTGAAGATCCAAGATTTATTTTTAAACCCTAGGTTGACCCACAGATTCCTCTAGGCTCGAGGAAATTGGTTTTAGTGGGCCATGTACTAGCACATTAATTTTTTGTTTATAATGCATGCTAAGGTTGAATGTTCAATAACATGCCAAACAATGTCATTCTAACAAAGATAATAATCTGATGAGACATTAAATAAAAACCCTCAAATAAGATATATTAAGTCACATCACCATGGTTTTAGTCAAACCACCGTTCGTCGGAACCTTGTTCGCCACAGTGAAGGGTACACTTCTACCAGTGGGAGGTTAAAATTCATTGGAGTTTTCCTTAATGATGATGGGTTGACTCAAAATGACAGTTTTGCTTGTTCGCCACAACAAGGTTGATAAACACGTCATAGGCATAGTAGAGAAGCACACATGTTAAGTGTACGTGGCAACATGTAGTGTCCACTATTGATATTGGGAATCACACTTGAGGATGATGGATAGGTCGTTAGATTGTGTGATTGGCTTGTTGGTTTACTTCACATTTGAGGTTGATAGTGGGAGCTATCAATTGGCGTGGATTAAGTTTGTAGGCCTATCTAATCAACCCATTTTGGCTTGTTCACCAAAGCGAAGGTTTGAAATGGGCCAGATGGGATCTCAATCCACTAGGAAAGCCAACGGGCTTTCCTGAGTTAATAGTGAGGGCTTTTGGCTTAAGGAAAATAATGGGAGTGTTTTTTAACAAAAGACCATATTAAGAAATAATAAACATTATATTGACTTTACTTTTCTAAATTGTAGATTTACTTAAAAAATAGCATTATGAACCTGTGATCGATAATCAAGAAAGAAAACAGATTGGATGGATCCAATTTCTCGGATTGGTATAGTAATCTTCGGATTATACTTAAGTCCGAAAAAAATTGTACATCCTTGATAAGCCATACATGGTTGAGCCTGATCTTGATGCCACTTAGGAAATAAAGGATATTTATCAAAAGTTCCTTGATGATGCTAATGGCGTTCAATGCTGCAAAAGCAACATGAGAATATGGACGATGCTGCCATTATTCTACACCTCAAGGAGCTTTACGAAGGGAATGCTCGACATGAGAGGTACAAGGTGTTTCAAAAGCACTGTTTGGAAATCGCCTGATTGAGGGAGGCCTAAGTTGGCCCTCATGTCCTCAAAATGATCGAGCACATGGAGAGGCTTGAGACTTTGGGGTTTGAGTTGGATGCAAAATTACAAGTGGATTTAATTCTGCAATCCTTGCCTGACTCTATGCACCATTCATAATGAACTTTAATATGAACGCTATGGTGAAAACCCTGTCGGAGCTTTTAAACATGCTAAGGACTACAGAGCAGGACTTGAAGAAGTCCAAGCCTGTTTTACAGTAATTGCCAGTAAAGGAAAGAGTAAGGGCAAGGGAAAAGCCAAGGCCAATCCCAAGCCCTAAGCCTAAAGGACAGGATGCTCTCAAGCCTGCGGGTGGCGTTGGGAAAGGTGGAAAGGTAGTCTGCTTCTATTGTGGCAAGTCTAGCCACTGAAGAAAGCATTGCAAGGCTTTCCTTGCAAACAAGAAGAAGTCAGATGCTTCGACTTCAGGTATGTTTATGATTGAGATTAACTTTTCTCCTTCAATATTTTGGGTCATTGACACAGGATGTGGTTACTCACATTTATACTGATGTGCAGGGACTAAGGCAGAGTAGATTGCTCGCCAAGGGAGAAGTGGACCTATAAGTTGGAAATGGAAGCACATGTGGCTACATTAGCTGTAGGGACTTATTGTTTGTCTTTGCCTTCTAGCTTATTATTAGAACTCAAAGACTGTTATTTTGTACCTGCGATTTCTAGAAACATTAGTTTAGTATCCGCTTTGGATAATATTGGATATCATTTTGAGATTTCTAATGGATTGTTGTCCTTTAGTTTGAATGGCATTATATTTGGAATTGTAAGGTTATATAACGGATTATACGTTCTTGATTTGAACAATAAGGATATTCTCAACATTGAAACTAAGAAAGCTAAACATAGCGAACAAAACCATACATACCTTTGGCATTATAGATTGGGTCATGTTAATCAGACCCGCATTGCAAAACTTCAAAAGGATGGAGTTTTGGACCCTTTTGACTTCTAGTCATTTAAGGTATGCGAGTCATGCCTTTTAGGCAAGATGACCAAGTCACCTTTCACAAGACAAAGTGAAATGGCTACTGAATTGTTAGGCATCATCTATAGTAATGTATGTGGTCCACTAACAGTTGAAGCCAGAGGTGGATATTCCTACTTCATCACATTTACTGATGATTTCAGTAGATATGGTTATGTCTACCTCATGAGACATAAATTTGAAGTCTTTGATAAGTTCAAAGAATTCAGAAATGAAGTATAGAATATGTTGGACAAAAGTATTAAAGCTCTTCGGTCGGATCGGGGAGGTGAATACTTAAGCTCAGTGTTTTTTGAATACCTGAAGGAATGTGGGATAGTATCACAACTCACCCCTCTGTATACACCCCAACACAATGGAGTGTCTAAAAGGAGGAATAGGACCTTACTTGACATGGTTAGGTCCATGATGAGTTTTAGTTATTTACCTGCATCATTCTAGGGTTATGCCCTAAAGATTGCAACTCATATTTTGAACCATGTGCTGTCAAAGTCTGTAGACAAGACCCCATTTGAACTATGGAATGGGCGAAAACCCAATTTGTCTTATCTAAGGATTTGGCATTATGAAGCTTATGTCAAGAAATTGACTTCGAACAAGCTGGGCTCAAAATCCTACAAATTTATATTTGTGGGGTATCCTAAAGAGACCAAAGGATATTATTTTTACCATCTAAAGGAGTGCAAAATTTTTGTTGCTCGTACTAGTGTCTTCCTAGAAAAGGAATTTTTTCTAAGAAGTATTAGGGGGAGAAAAGTAAAACTTGATGAAGTTCTATAGCCACAAAATATACTTGATGAATCTTCCTAGAAAATGAATTTTTTCTAAGAAGTACTAGGGGGAGAAAAGTAGAACTTGATGAAGTTCTATAGCCATAAAATATACTCGATGAAGGACGGGAAGATGTGCCACGAGCAGTGGTTGAACAACAGGAGAAGGTTACTCCACAACTTGTGGGTCAAAGTGAACCACCTCAAGTAGCACAAGAGCTAAGTAGATCTGGGAGAGTATGTCATGAGCCTGAGAGATACGGTTATCTCGTGACTCAACATGGTAACGTACTTGTCTACCAAAACAATAAACCCATAAATCTACGAAGATGCTATATCGGATCCAGATTCTTTTAAATGGCTTGAAGCCATAAAATCTGAGATGGACTCCATGTACCAGAACCAAGTATGGTCTCTGGTGGAACCACCTGAAGGGGTAAAACCCATAGGGTATAAATGGGTCTTCAAGAAGAAGACTGATATGGATTGCAAGGTGCACACTTATAAAGCACGACTGGTTGCCAAATGTTTTCAAACAAATTCATTGTATTGACTATAAGGAAACCATTTTCGCCGGTTGCCATCATTAAATCCATTCGGATTATGCTTGGGATTGTTGCATATCATGATTATGAGATTTGGCAAACGGATATCAAAATGGCTTTCTTGAACGGAAACCTTGAAGAGGATGTGTATATGACACAACCAGATGGTTTCGTTCTTATAGGCAAGCTGAGAAGGTATGCAAGTTGCAGAGATCCATTTATGGACTCAAGCAAGCTTCAAGGAGTTGGAACATTCATTTTGATGAAGCCGTAAAAGAATTCGGTTTTATCAAGAACGAAGATGAGCCCTATGTTTACAAGAAAATGAGTAGGAGCATAGTGGCATTCCTAGTGTTGTATGTCAATGACATACTTCTGATCGAGAATGATATACCAAACTTGCAGTCGGTAACGACTTGGTTATCCAAGTGCTTCTTCATGAAAGACTTAGAAGAAGCAGCCTACATCCTCGAAATAATGATCTACCGAGATAGATCACGTAGGTTGCTTGGCCTAAGTCAGAGTACATACATTGACAAGGTATTAAGAGATTCAGTATGGAAGAATCCAAGAAAGGGATTTCTTCCGATGTCACATTGTGTCTATCTCTCTAAGGATATGTGTCCTAAAACACACGATGAGAGAGATAAAATGAAGAGGATCCCATATGCGTCAGCAATTGGATCCATCATGTATGCCATGTTATGTACTCGGATTGATGTCTCATGTGCGTTAAGCACTTGTAGTAGATATCAATCGGATCCAAGTGAGGGTCACTGGATAGCTATCAAGAACATCCTTAAGTACCTAAAGAAAACTAAGGACATGTTCTTGGTTTAGTGAGGGGAAGATGAGCTCACTGTAAGAGGACATAGTGATGTT
This sequence comes from Pistacia atlantica, assembly GCA_026229545.1. Classification (NCBI taxonomy): domain Eukaryota; kingdom Viridiplantae; phylum Streptophyta; class Magnoliopsida; order Sapindales; family Anacardiaceae; genus Pistacia; species Pistacia atlantica. The sequence continues at coordinate 11,295,859 of CM047900.1, forward strand.
AGTTTCCAAACGGATAAAGATGATTATCGATCACAATTAGGGTTTGTATTTTGTCTTGATGGGGGTGTATGAGCTAGAAGAGCTCCAAGCAAAGCACTATAGCGAACTCTATAATGGAGGCTAAGTATATTGCATTATTCCGATGCGCCAAGGAGGCAGTATGGATTAAGAAGTTTGTCACCGAACTTGGTATGGTTTCCATGATTGTTGATTCGATAGATGTCAATGGAGCAATTGCTCAAGCAAATGAACCACAGTCTCACCAGAAGTCTAGACACATACTCAAACGTTTTCATCTCATCAGAGAAATGGTTGAGAGGAAAGATGTACAGAACAATAAAGTGCATACTGATGACAATCTCGCCGATCCACTGACAAAGCCTCTGTCATAGCAAAAGCATGAAAAACAGTTAAGGTCATTCGATATTAAATACATAAATGATTGGCTATAGTGCAAGTGGGAGATTGTTAGAGTAGGTGCCCTAGAGCCAATCAATTATTGTAAGATTGACTTTGTAATAAATGTTTATTTATCAATAAAAGACATATTCTTCTATATCGTGTATGTAATGATATATGTCCTTGGGATGGTAGAATCGTGACGAGGGTATCAAGTGTTTTAAATCTTGATAGTGAGAACTCTATGATCACATATGGTGGCCATTCTAGAAACGTCCGTAGCCGCAGTATTGTTTTGACCAAGGACACAGATAATACGATAAGGCTATCGTAGTGTTGAACGACCCTGTCAAAGGCAGTGAATAATCTCACTTGTCAAGGTTGTTTGCCGATAACCTGGTGCAACATATGGGTGCTTGCTAGAGGCAAGTTCACTGGACAGACCCTCTAGAGGATTCCATATGGATGGTAACCCCAGTGTCTATGGAATAAATCCTCTAACGGATGATGGTGCATGTGATCCTTAAACTTGAGATCATCGGAGCGCCTTGTGCACCAATTGGTGTAGTTTGACACTAGCCCAACGTAGTTCTATTCACAGCTATCAATACAGTAGTGATTGACTACATGGAGAAGTGTATCAAGACTATGGTGGATCGACAAGGGATTCATCACTCCTGGGTACAGGAAAAGTTATCTCACTGGGTAATTCAGTAAATGGCAATGACACTAAATCTGTGGCCACGATGGGATTGAGTTGATGATCAATCCAATTTAATATTCTTGTCATTGGTCTAGTAACTGAATACAAACATGTTGAGGATATTTGAGGTTGACACTATTTCTGTACCTCAGTCTCGAATGAGATAACAGTGGATGAAATGATTTGATTGTACGGTAACCATATCGTTGACAGGCTATGGTTTCGCTGAATCTGAATCTATCGGGTGGCCATGATGCCTTACTAGGGGCCAATCTTGGTCTGTGTGTAATGAGATGATTAATTGGTGTTATTCGTGATACTACACACTGCCGATATGATGAGGAGCTTACGGGTCACACACTTAGAAGATAATTTAAGAATCCATTTGTGAGAAAGGGTATTTTCGTCTTTTAGGATGAAAGGGTATTTTGGTAATTTCACAGTACAATTAAATTTGTTGAGGTTGTTTCATGTATTTAATTTTAATATTAAAATTAAATTAGTGAGATTATATTTAAATATATCTTTGTATATATTTAAATGAATTATTATTATTAATTAAATATTAATTGATTTTAATTATAATAATAATAATTAATTAATTAAAATACCATAAAGGGTGTGTTTAGTTGCAAGGGTAAACCTAGGGTTGGAGCCCATGGCTATTCCTATGTGGAATAGGGTTTTCATTGTTACACTATAAAAATGCAACTTAAAATTAAAACATAAGAGAATTATTCATTCAATTAAAACCCTAGCCACCCTACTCTCTCTCTTAAGAAGAAAACTTTTTCTTGTTCTTCTTTTTTTATTCTTGAAGCCCTTGATTGTTCCTAGCAAAATAATCAAGGGTTCTACGGATTATCTTCGTGTGGACTTCCGTGAGTGCGGTCCTACTTTGGATCGATTGGCAAAAAATCACGTGAAGCGAATGTCGTGAAGCAGTGCCCCGTGAACAATATTCCTGTCTGAAATCAGAGATATTCGAAGGAGCCTCCAAACGTACGTAAGTATTCTAATCCTTGAATGGATTTAATTTATACAGATTTTTGTTTATAAACATATAAATGGTATAATCTATACTCGGATCTAGGCAAAGAAAGGTAATTGATTTACCAATTGAATTTTTGTTTTCCGCTACGTATGATAGATTAATTATTTATATATGAGTATTGCATAAACCAATTCGGTTACCAGATACCATTTTTACACTACCCGAATATTCGGCTCAGGTAGTAAACGGGCACGTTCGGGTCGAGTACCTGGTTTTGTCCTCCCCTAAATTGATGATCCAGGTTGTGTGGTGTTAGTTTCTTCTTTTATCAAGAAGTGCTTCATGACTTACTTATCATTTTTTAAGTCATCAGCGATGGTTTCATACGCTAAAAGTATATAACAAGTAAAAAATATAACATAAATAATTCTAATGGTTTTTATAAACTGTATCGGGATTTATATTGAAATAACAGAATCGGCTTTTCTAATTAGCCCTTATATTATGATTTACACCTTTTTATAGCTATTGTCATGAAATTCAATCGACTATATCGTACTGCAAATTGAAGTGAAAATGGACTGTGTATCCAAAACAAATATCTTATATCAAAAGAGAGCAAGTGGTATTAAAACTCAAAACAGTTTAAAAGAGGAATGAAAAGATATTTATTTGAATTTTGAAAGTGTCTCCAACTACATGACAAAGCTTCTCTTACTGTTATCGTATAAAAAATCAGCATAACAAATGCAACTTGTCCACTTGTTTTCATTGATTGACAATTCGTGATGATTATAAGAGTGTAATATTGCTTTTCCTTCTTTTTTGTCTGTGATAAAGAAGCGCTTTATTCCAGGAAATTGAGTTTGCCATATAAAAATTCAGATATTTTATTTGGTTAAAATGAATTATTTAGATATTATTGAATATTGAGTGCAAATACTCAAAATTATTCTTGAACAAATAGAACCGGACTCCATGCTTAAAGGGGCCCAACATTGACAAAGGAAGCAAGATTTGCCCAATGGGCGCATGTGAAGATCGAGATTTGCTCAAACACAGTACCCCCACACGCTTGGCCTCCTATAAACTAACTCAAGTTTTGTTAGAAAATATAGAGTTAGCCCCAGCTGAAGAGGGCCCGAACCAAAGAAGTTGGATATGTGGTGCCATAAGATAGTGCGTGCACGTGAGTTTCTGAGCATTGAACTAAACAATGTGCCCTTGATTCCTGGCATACTTCAAGCTTGGGTCAAGTTGAAACCAAGCGTAGCCATTCTTTGTCCATTCCAGTTCAATTCCACCATGGATACAACTTTTAGGTCTTACTGTTTCATACCAAATCGACAAAGTTACCAACTTGAACGTATTAAACTAATATTATTTTATGCTCCATCCGATCCTCTAATTTTCAAATGGTTGGCTTGGTATTATAATAAAACCCAATGTCTGGTGGTAGGAAAATAGTAAAATACGCTTGTCAGAACTCTAAGAGATTGGCCTGATGATTAAAAAAGTTTATTCATTTTATTGACTTCTTGGGTTCAAACTTATTACATTTGTTGGCTAATCTGAACATTAGGCTTGTAGAGTGTTCAATAAGTCTTGTGGATTAGTTGAGTGTATCGTAGCCCTTGATCTTGAACATCGATTATTTAAAAAAAAACACACTTCAAGAGCAAAGGCGGACCCAACCCCTTTAAGGGTAGGCATGGTTTTTAAAAAAAATAAAAATAAAAAAAATTGCTAACATATAGGCCCACAAAAAATTGCTATTAATATATATATCAAGTCTACCCTCATATTTTTTTTTTTAAAATAAGAACTATTATACATATATCCAAGCTCACAAAAAACTTGCTATATATATAACTCTCTTCCATTCTTTTTCGCAACTTCACTTGCTTTTTATTATTGTTCCCCAAAATTTTTTACTTTCTCATTCTATTCGCTCTTAAAACTTTTAAAAACTGAAATTTTTGAAGGTTTCCCTACTCAAGGTGTCACAATTAACTTTGTTTTCTATTTTATCAGTTTTAGATATGTATATTGCTCATTTCAATTTAGTTTATTTTAGGGTTGAATCATGTTTGTTTTTTGGAAGTTTTTTATTCTAATTTGATGAAAAATGCATGGATATTGTGAGTTTGTTTTGTGTTTTGTGTCTAAGAACATTCCTACTTTCTCAAATTAAACCTTAACTATATTTTACTAGACTTCATTCTCCACCCTTCACCCATCACTTTCTTACATTTCAAACGTCATTATTTAGTTACTCAAAATTATTAAAGAAATTTGAGTTACTATCTATATTTATACCAAGAAGATTCTTCATTTTTTATTAATTCATATTAAAAGTCAATGCAACGTTGACTTGATTTAAGTTTTGGTTGACTTTACTTAAGCTAGGTCTCATCAAAGTCATAAAAATTTATATTATAATCTTTGGAATTCAAATTTTTTTTTTTTTTTTAAAAAAAAAAAAAAATAGGAGAAATAAGAAATTTGTGTGGAATATTTTTGATGGATTATGGTTGCTATAAACTCTTTTGATTATATTAGATTTAAGTAGATCATTAGATTCCTATGGTTTTTTGCTCTCTTCACATAAAAAATTTTCTTGTGTTTCCTTATAAATTTGATGTTATTTTTAACACATTTGTTCAAAGGTTTTGCTTCTCATAGATTTATTTAAGTAAGAAAGTATTGTGTTATTACATTATTTCATTTTACGTTGTTGATATTATATTATTTTATTTGCTTAAGGTTTGATAATTTTTTTAAAGTTTTCACTAATTGTTTGACAAACAATAATGGAGACGTGACAAAAATCTTGGGTCTACCACTATTCAAGAGGAAACCCTCTTCCGAATTTCCATTTTCAATCAACAAGTCAATTTTCATATGGGAAATACACTTGTGCAATGAGTTACATTTTCTTTTCAAATGGGTGATTCATTAGAGCAACTAGTTCGGAAATGGATGAGCATTGAGCACTAGCAAATGTGGCAGGACACGTACGTTTTGGAATAGAGATAAAATTTGACGTCAATGTTCTTAATTAGTAAGATTGTTTACGACATCAAATCAATAATATTATGTCAATCCAGCACAATATCAATAACATTATATCACTCTCAATTCTCAAAGGTGGAGCTTATAATGCCTATGTTAATAGGACCACCAATATACCGTATGAGTGCACATTTTATTGTGTGGAAGCAAAAGAAGGTGAAATTGTGGTCCTTAAATGTACAATAAAGATCCTCAGGTATTTCATAAATGCCAACAGTTAAATCTAGTACTTGTGCTCTAAAATTCCCACTAAAAAGGGAAAGAAGATCACGATGAAAAACGAAATCCACGTGTCAAGATCAGGTCAAGCTCATGAATAGATTAGGTTAGATCCATTAAATACAAGAATTTGGAAGTCAAAGTTGTTATATAGCACGAGAGCACAAGCAAAAAGAGCCTTTTTGCAACAACCAACCAAAATTAAACAATAATGCAAGTAGAAAGAAAGATCATGAAGAGGGAGGTACATGAATATGCAAGATCAAGTTGCCACATGTCCACGATAGGATGGCCAGTTAAAGTTGTGCTACCACTAATACTTGCTGGTCCTCGTTGAACTATCCTATCCATTTGTTAGCTTTACCTATCTTACTGGGTGCTAACCTTAGTCCTTGCCTTCCAAGTACTGTAGTAAAACCCCCATTTGCTTCCTCCAAAATAATCTTCGTATAATAATAATAATAATAATAAATCCTTAACTTTAATATGCCTATATTTACATGGCAACAGCTTATCGTTGGTATATGCACATAAAGAACGCCGGAATTAGTTTATACATATGCCCACTAAGGGTGAAAATCGAGTTGAACTACTCCCGAGCTACTCGAACTTGACTTGATGTTAGCTTGAACTAGATGCGAATCGAGTTTGAGTTCAAGTTCGAGTAATTAATCGAGTCAAGTTCGATTACAATAAAACTCGACTCGATATGTTCGTGAGTATTTTTCAAGTTCGATGGTTAAGTTGATAGTTTTCAAAGTAATAGGGGTTCTTGTAATTTAAAAGATATAAAATTTGCAAATCCACCCCATTAAATAGCTCGAACTCGAAAAAAAACTCGATTATACAAACTAAAATTCGAACTCGATTTCCAATTTCAAATACCTAGTTCAAGTTCGAACTTGATTTCTCATACTTGAGCTCGATACTGTAGCGATCGAGTCGAATTCGATTTACCAGATACTCAACTCGATTTTTAGTATTTTATTGATGCAATCTTTTAGTGTAGAAAAAAATACTCACACCCAACAAGAGCAACATCGAGATATTGCAATTATTATGCTGATGCGTGCCTTACGTTAACATAATATTAGAAGTATTTGTCTCAATCGTCATTGTATGTATCAATTCCGATAGTTAAAAGAATTAGATAGAATTTTAATTGAAGCATAAGAATCCTTGATGAGGTAGAATAATGGATGTGTACAAGTTGATGTTTATTATGGCAATATGAAACCTAAGAAAACTTGAACACAAAATCTTTGTACAATGGAGTGTTTTCATGAAAAGATAATGACATCCATTATGAGTTAAAAGGATTGAACGAATGTTAAATTAAGTGTGAGGCGGTGGTGCGTATCAGGCGAGGTAATGCTTTAGCTCTAGTGGATAAATTTCTGAAGCCCCGACATGTCCACCATTGAAAAGTAAATGTCATCACGAGTCATCCATATCACTTTCATGAAACCAAAAAACCACTATAAATCTCCACTTTCATGCACAATACTCTTTCAAGTCTTAAGTGCAAACCGTCATAACCTCACAACAAGCCCACTAAAAAAATCTCAACTTCCCATCAAAACATGCGAACCAACATTGTCAAATTCATCATCCTCCTCCTCTTCTTCATCCTTCAAACTTCTTTAGCACATCCTCCTGAAACCTCCATGGGGACTAATGCCCCGACCGGCTCTTCTTCTGGTGCAACTGGTTCGGGCCATGGGCCAAACTGGGATTACAGTTGGGGTTGGGGGTCCAGCCCAGGAAGTGGGTGGGGTTATGGGTCTGGCTCGGGAAGGTCACCCACCGGATTTGGAAGAGGGTTCAGGCTTTGGGTTTGGTTCCGGGTCTGGATCGGGGTCGGGCTACGGTTATGGGTCTGGGAGTGGTGGTGCTCATGGTGGTGGGTATGGGTTCTGGAAGTGGGTCTGGAAACTCTGCTGGTGGCGGCAGTGGTGGAGGAAGTGGCGGCTCGGGTAGTGCCTACACTGACCGTGCATCATTCACCGGAAGGGGCAGGAACCATCATGTGTGATGAATTAATTTTCAACGTGTTTGCGTGTTGTTTACGAGTATATGATAAGGTATAAAGTCGGTGGTGTGTAACCTTTATATAGTTTGTGTATGCTATTTTATGATGAGCTTTTGTACTAATTTGCTATTATATTATATAGTTTATGATATGCTGCGATATGAATACTGTCAGGCAACTTAATTATATGGGTACTTGTTCATGCTGATTGACTAGTTTTAAGACTGACTGTATTTTCTGATCACAAAGAAAAGGCATAAACAGATGCAAATTCAGGTACTAAATTGTTGGCGTTATTGTTGCTCAGAATAGGGAGTTGTCTAGAATTATGTGGGCATAGAAAACAATCATAGGTGCAACTTTATAATAGTTGTGAGCATTTAGTATAAGTTAACGTCTTAGAGATTTAAGGCAGCAACAGTTCTTCAGTAAAGAAATTTACATGTAGAAGCAGAACCTGAGCAAAGAAGAGGTAAGTAATCACCTTAAGCATGGGTAGTCCTACATACTAATGAGTAGGCGTTGGTTTTCACACTAAACAAAAACTTTTATTAATTTGCTTTCGTTTTTGGTTTTGAGTTTGACCACTCTTTATTTATATTAATATATTTATATCTGCTTATTTTTCTCTTAATTTACTTTATATAATTTTTAATTTGCCCCTAATCTAAACTTAAGCCCCCATTTGAAAATTTTAGGTCCCATTCGATTACCTTTTCTACCTACTCTTTTAATTTTTCTTACATCAGGAGTGGTGAGATATGCGTTGGTTTAGGCATTTTTCATGGATTTGTATCTACGAAAGGAGAAAAAAAACGTGAACCCACCCAAACTACATTGAAGAATCAAAACTTAATAAATCAAATAATTCAAAATCACTTAATGAACTGAATACTTGAAATTCAATAAACTTTTAATTTTTTCATGAAAAATAATTTAACGTAAAATAAAAAAAGATGAATGTTTCAGAAAAGCCCAAATCAATGGTTATTTTTATTCCTTTTTTTTTTTTTTTTAATGAAGCTTTAGATTAACTACTCTAGAGAAAAATCAATAATCAGTTGATTTAGATTTAACTTTGTGTAATAGTAAGAAAGTAATTTACACCCTTAAAAAATAATTTATTTAAAAAAACGAAAATCTAAAAGTAAAAATAAAATAAATTATTAAAAGAACAAAATAGATTAGCATAATTTCCCATACGACCAGGCACCCAACCAGCCTCGCCCCATTCTAGGTGGGATTAGGAGCAAATAGTTCAGGATAGGTCAAGGATGGGCCTTTGACTCCATCCCCAAATTAATATCAAGCCTGATATAAGGACCGTTCCCAATCATATTACTTTTATCCCAATAGGTTTCCTAACAAGGATGTTAACAGTGCACGCATCCAACACCACTTTACAATTCATAACTTAATATATTGTGTTTCTTTAATAAGGTTTTTGTCCCGGGTTTTCCATAATAAGGTTAAATGCAATTATCAATTAGTGGTATAAATACAAAGGTGTGTTGTAATTATGTTTTTCTACTACTTACCTGTTGGATTAACTTGCAAAGCATCAGATGTCAAAATTAAGCCCTATCAATTATGGGAGAAGGAGAGTCCCTCTCTTGACTTAAAAAAAAAAATCATTTATTTTATTTCTTTCTTAAAACTAAAACTTTCATTTCAAATCAAGATTTACAAAATCAAAAACAAAGCTAACAATTGACCTATTTAAGACAAGTTGTTCGATACAAACAAAATGAGTGATAATTTGAAGGGGTTGTATCAATTGTGGTAGTGATAAATTTTGTAATTTATCTTTATTTTCTTTGTTTTTCAAACAAACACTTTGAACAATTTTTCATTTTTCACATTTTCATATATTGTTTTTTAAGATAAACATGTCAAATGTGCTTTTATTCTTATCTTTTTCAATTATTTTCAATATTTTCAAAAAAAGAAAAAAAAGAATATACAAAATTCATAAAAAGAACACATCCCTAGAGTTTAAGGCTTTTTATTTATTTATTACTTCTTACATTTATTATACAACAATATTTTTTTCTTTTTCCATATTTTTGAATTTTTTATTTGGAAAATTATAGTATTTGACCCTATTTTAGGGTGAGAATTGAGAACTAGCCATTTTGGATAAGTATCTTACAAAATAACAATTTCTCATTTAACAAGGATTTTAAAGGATGAAAATGCCTCCATTTACAGTTCATTAAACCTTTAATTAAAAGTAATTCTTCAACTCTTAAAACTCATCTAACCCATTCTATTTAACTATAATCCCTACCAAATCAAAGGATATTTATGTAGATGGGTAATTAAAGTTAGTTGCTTGTGTTAATTTTTAGATGGGGATGTTGGAATCGAAAGATTTTGATGTTCTTCATGTAACTTGGGACTAGAGGTGGGCAAGGGACCGGTCCCATTTGGGACCAGTCACTCATGGGCCTGAGACCGGTCCCAGACCCATGAGAAAAATCAGGACCCCGACCAGGCCTTAGGCCTAGTCGGGACTGGTCCCATGGGGCTTGGATAATTTTATTTTACCCCTCAATTTTTTTTTATATTTTGGAGGCAAAACGAAATTTTATAGGGGGTTTTTAGTATTTTTTAGGGGTTGATTAATAAATTTCTAAAAATTTAATTAATTTTAAAAAATAATAAATTAATAGTTAATTTTAATTTTTAACATAAATGTAATATTCACATTTCACACATTCACGCTTCACAAATAAACAATTAAATAATTTTTTTTATTAAATTATTCATCTTCAATTTCATCGTCAACACTAGTTACATTATTCAAATCAGTATTCCTAAAGAGTTCGAGTAGTTCGGGATCTTCAAGGTGCAGTTGTAGTGTTCTTTCTGCATGAGTCCAATCCCGTAAACACGTTATCACTTCAATCATCTCATCGGTTAAAGAACATATTCTGTCTTCAACAATCCGACCACTCGTTGAAAATGTTGACTCGGATACAATTGTAGAAACTGGCACAAATAAAATGTCACGTGCCATTTGGGATATAATGGAGAATCGACTTTCATGTTGGTTCCACCATTGAAGAATATCCATGTCAAGTTGCTCCTTCATCGTCATAAAGGTCAGGTCCACCTGTAGGTAGCGAGTCATCTCATTTGGTCTATGTATGTACGAGCTGGAGCTGGAGCTGAAGCTTCCGCCATGTTCCACATACGCCCACTTGCTCGATCCTTGAGGGGGGCTGCATCAAGGTCCTGATCGCCTCTCCTAGACGTTCCACTTCCACTTCCATTGTATCTGTTCTCATATAAAGAAAAAAACCTATCCAATTTGTATTTAAAGTTAGTCAAATAAGACGTATAATCATGTCCTAAATAATGGTCTAACTCAGTAATTACACCGTTAACTACGGATAATTTAAACCTAGGATCTAGAAAAAGGCCTAATCCATATAAGAATGGAATATCTAACCAATATCTCTTATATTTTTCTTCCATACTTGAAACAATTTCACTTAAAATGTTATCATATCTATATTGAGCAAAAGTTTTAGTAATTTGAACGAAAATATCTAACACTAAATTAGTAGTTGGATAATAAATACCACTTAATGTATTAGTAGCATCATAAAAAATTTTAAGAAATGAATAAAAAAGTTCACAAACCGCGCAATCATCATAGTTGACAACTTCCTCTGGATAGTTCTTCCAGTTGACGAAATCTGTAATTTGTTTGTGGTTGGCAAAGCTTTTTCCAACATCAAGTAGGTAGAGTTCCAATGGATAGGCATGTCTGTACATAATTTCAAAGGTCGAACCGGTGGCTCCTCTTGCTTATAATATTTGACGTACTCCTACCATCTTTTATTGCTACCGCCGACGATAAATCCGATAGCTCTACGCACCCTCTCCATCTTTGAATGTATAGCATCTAAACCTGCTTTAACTATCAAATTGATGATGTGACAAGCACATCTCTGGTGATAAAATTTGCCTTCACCAAGTGGATCCAATTTCTTTTCAAATAAAAAGATTGTTGCGGTGTTAGCAGCTGCATTATCAAGCGTTAGCGCTACAACTCTATCAGTTAATAAATATTCTTGCAAAACTTCAAGAATTGTAAAATAAATAGTTTTAGCACTATGTTTTTCGTATAATGGTTTAAAACCTATCAATTTTTGTTGTAAACCTCAATTATGATCTAAGAAATGTACTATGATAGTTAAAAAATCGGTTTTTGATCTACAAGCCCATATGTCTGATGTAAGTGCAATATATATATTCCTAAAATTTTGAAATTCGTTTTTAAGTTTATTATTTATTTTGTTATAAAGTTTTAGTATATCTCTTCTACTTGTACTTCTACTAACAGGGGTATATGCTGGACAAAATGCAGTTTTAACCATATTAACAAAAAAATGATTTTCAGATAAACAAATGGGAGAGTCCGTAGCAACTATATATCTTGCTATTGCCTCTCATGCAACATGTGTATTGTATTGTCATGTTGAGAGAGTTGAGGATTGTAGATTAAAATTAAATTGAGTTTGAATTTGTCTACCTGATCCGCTTGAAGATGCATTTATTTGGGGATGTTTCTTCTCTACGTGTCGTCGCATCGTCGAAGTCCCATTTTCAGCCCCAATAATGGTTCCACATAAATTACATATCCCACACGATTCTTCTCTCTCCTCATTTGTCTTTGGCCGTTTTGAATTGATGAAGTATCACCAGACATCGGACACGACCCTCTTTGTCGGTCGGGGGGGTTGGGCTATGTCCGTGCCCGTTGACTCGCAGCTCGCATGTGTTTGGCTACACCTCGTCCCGTCAGAATGTGGTTGTGGAATTACAGTTGCTTCTTCTAGAAGAAATGGTGAAAATGGATTGAAGGCTTCAATTTCTTCGGTGGATGGAACGTAAAACTCATTTGGGGAAGACATTATAAATTTATGATAAAATAATAAATAATTAAAATGAAAAGAAATTAAATAATAATGTGAAATTATGATGATATTGAAAAATAGAAAAAAATTTGAATAATATAAATAAATAATATGAATAAATTAGAAATATAAATTGAATTAGAAATTGATTGGAGATTTGGAGTAGAGAGATTGAGAGAATGAAAGAATGAGAGATTGATTGGTGTGAAAAAAATTAAAGATTTTAGGGTTATTTATAGTATAATTGTGGGGGGGAAAATGAAAAAAAAAACTTATAATTATAAGTTTATAACCGTTGGTCGCTCTTGTGATCGTTGGCATCAGCCAACGGTTATAAAAAGTTAAATTTTTTTTTTTAAAAAATAAATTTTATAAAATTTTATTTTTATAAAATTTATTTTAGTCCTTATAATTTATACTTATTTTAGGGGGTTTAAGTAATTTTACAAAAGACTAAAATGATAAAATGCAAAAAAAATTTGGGCCCAGACCCGAGCCTTGGAGGAGGGCCCTCATGGAGGACTCCCGGTCCCGCTTTTGGGATCAGGTCTCCTAGGACCGGGTTTTGATGCTGGGCTTTTGGGCCCGGTCCCAAATGCCCAGCTCTACTTGGGACTTCCTATCGAAGGGTATTAATGATATCAATTACTTTTCGCAGCCCAATGTTGAAAACAATGAAAAGTGATTGGTACCCCCTATCAAAGGATATCAGGCACTGATAAGACTTATAGGGGACAAAATTTTCACATAAGGGTGTTTTATACTATATCAGACATCGATATGACCTATAGAGGTTATTTGTAATTTTCACCTTACAAATACCCCTTTGTGAAAATTGAGGGTCAGTTGGTTTGTTATTATAGATAGGATTTTGAGGATAATATTGGGTAGTTAAATAGGGTGAGTATTACGAGGTAAAATTTAAAAATTAACAAAAAACTCCCCATAGGTTTGTTAATTTAACTAAACACCCTAATATATAAAAATTTTGTAAAATGACAAAAACACCCCCACCCACCCACAGTGCCAAATTCTAACTACCACTATTAGAATCTGGCTAAAAAATGGCGTTACGACGCAGATCGGTCAGATCTATCTGGTTGTGCATCTTTATGGCCTTTTCCTGCCAGATCTACCACAGATCGGGCCTGAAATGGTCAAATCTCATCGACGATCTAGCCAGCGCCAGATCTACGCGATCCGTCTACAACCGCAAAAGGCCGAGGACCGGCTTAGCGATGACCAAAGATATGGCCGTCGTTGTCAATCAACGCGTCCAGATCTGACATTTTCTAGATCCATTGTGGAATCGATCGGAAAAGGCCAAATCGGTGAATTACTGACCAATTTCGATCGTTTCTACGTCATTGTGACAGATTCCAGCAACCACCGATAGTGGTGGCTGGAATCTGACAACTATGGGTGGGTGGGGATATTTTTGTTAATTTTTAAACTTTTTTCTATGAGTGTTTAATTAAATTAATAAACTTAAAGAGTTTAAAAGTAATTAAAAAATATATAATAATATTTCTCCAATAATTAAATATTTTAAGAATATAATAGAGAATAAAGTATAAAATAATAAAACAAATGGACTTGAAATACCCTCTATGGGTCATATTCAACCCTTGGGCTGCGCCAAGTGATTGACATTACCGTACCGATACCCTCTGATATATAGTCATGTTTAGTTAAAAACATCACAATTCTTCCATTTACAACATCCTTACTTCAAAATTAACCCCAACAATCCAACATCAACCACCCATTCACGCAAAAAAAATAAAAAAAATAAAAAAATTCATAAATAACATGTTCCTTACACACATATTTGATTCCAACACAAACGCAACAATTTTTTTTTACTTAAGATATCTTCTTCAGAAAATTGAAACATGTAGTAATTTGGTAAAGATTGTAGCCCTTGTTTGTTACACTATTTTAAATCATTATTCTATTATCTTATTTGGATTAAAAAATAGGATATGTGTTTGTTTACTTATTGGGTTCAATCCAATCTAAAAATTAATCTAACTCAAATAAGATTTTTTGTCTAAAAATGAAAAAGAGGGTGGGACTTGTTCAGATTATCCAATTCTTTATCTCATTCCAATCTGAAAATTTATCCACCCAAGACCGCCATCATCTACTCGCAATCACCGTTGACCGTCGTCAGCCACCACCAATCGATGTGATCGAACGCTGTGCGCTGAATCTAGCCAAATCCACACTGCATCTCTTTGGCCGTTACGATGGCTAGAAATCTCTTGCCATTAACAATAGCTAGAATATGGTTGTCAACGGCCAAATTTTGGCCGTAAATCTAGTCGTTTTTTATCAAATTGATAAGGTGGATCGGCCGTAGCCAAATCGATGACGACCATCCACCTGCAATGGCGTAGCCGTCGATGACTACTAGTTGCCATCCAACATGGCAACCAACGACCAATTGTCCTCTTGGTAGTTGGGCTGCTTTAGTTGCTTTTTAAACTTTTATTATAGAGGTGTTTAATTAAATTAACACATATAGGGGGTTAAAAAATAATCTAAATATTTTTAGAAAATTGTACCAAAAAACTATTTCTATCTTAAAAATCTTTTTCAAAAAATGTTTCAACATTTTATCTAACTCTGATATAATTTTCAAATGTTTTAGCAAACACATTTTCACATTTAAATCTAATTCGATTTGATTTAACTCAACTTAACTTAAAACACTTTTTTAGAAGAACATTTTTCAAAAAGTAACAAACAGGCCCAGTAACAGTTTTACAGAATGGGTTAGATCAAAATATGAGATATTATTAAGAGGGAAAAAAAAAAAAAAACAGTTACATCCAAAAAAAAAAAAAAAAAAATGCTTAAACATAAAATCAAATCAACTAAGACAACCGATGAGTGAAATATCATTAATCATCTAACACACTCCAAACTTTTATTTTGAAACCCCAAAATGAGAGATTATTAAGGAAAAGAAAAAGAAAGTTAAAATTCTCAAATTACACACTTCTCCCAAAAGGTACATTTAGGTTGCCCTTCTATTCTTTTTAACCAAAACATGAAAACTAATTTACCGAATTTTCCTCTTTCTTGCCAAAATCGATCTACAAGGTACAAGCCATCATAAAAATAAACTTTGTTGGAAATCCTCCTACCACTCATCCCTATGTAAGTCGATGGCCTAGATAATTTTAAGCTACGAACTACTCTAACCGGAGTTTTTTCTTCCATGCTATTTTTTAATGCGAGGTTTCCTCGTTCAAGCTTTTGATCTTCAAGTTGTTGCCTTGCGTTTAAGAGCAGGATTTTCACCATGACCTGAATAAACTAAGACATCAGAATAATTTACATTATTGGAATAACGACCAGAAGCAACAACACTTATTGCTATTACTTTCCCATCAATTTTCAAGTAATCTATACCACTCAAAAACTGGCTATGAAGACCAATAACATTCATCTCAGTCACCCATTGAAACATGTCACCCACTTCTACTCCTGGGATAGGTCCTATTCTTTTACTTGTGTAAATCCATTTTGATTGTTCTCTTAGAACCACTGCTGCCTTCATTAGAATATTCGGTCCCGCACTTGTTGCACCCTCTTGCATGAGATTATTGACTATATCTTGGAATGAGTGCAAAGCCTTCTTCATCTTGTCGCGAATATTTAAGTCAATTTCATCACTCACTTCTTTAGGTTTAATCTCTACCATAGACCTTTCATTTGTTAAAGGGAATTTCCGACTAACACAATCCACTCTAGCATTTTCCTTCAAAGGATTGGCAGAAATCACATCAAGCTCACTTTCTCTTGATTTGACTTCATGGTTAATAGCTTGCAATGGTTCAACTTCCACTAACATTTCTCTTGATTTAATTTCATGATCGATAGCTTGCAATGGTTCAATCTCTTCCATCAACATTTCTCTTGATTTGATTTCATGATCAATAGCGTCCAATGGTTCAATCTCTTCCATCAACATTCCATTTGGTAAATCAACAAATTTTTGGCTTTCAAAACCAATAGGAAAATCTCGTCGAAGGGAAAACCCTTCCAAGATTCTTGGAGGAGGGTATTTCCGAGGTGCAAAATCCTTTTGAGCATTTTCCTTCAGAGGATTAATACCAATTATTTTACTTTCACTTTCTTCTGATTTCACTTCATCATGAGCTACCACCAGATTCCCGTTTGAAAGGTTGGCAACACCAATATTACTTTCACTTTCTCCTAATTTCACTTCATGAGCCTACCACCAAATTCCCATTTGAGACGGTTGGAGACACCAATCAGATTACATTCACTGTCTCCTGATTCCATTTGATTATAATCCACCATCAACTTTCCACAATGACTGAATTTCTCATTACAACCAATAGGAAAATCCCGTTTCAGAGAAAATCCTTTCAAGATTCTTGGAGGAGGGTATTTCCGAGGGACAAAATCCACAATAGCATTTTCCTTCAAAGGATTCACACCAATCACATTACTATCACTTTCTCCTGATTTCATTTGATCCATGAGCTACCATAAACTTTCCCTTTGCTTGGTTGGAGGCACCAATCCCATTACATTCATTTTCTCTTGACTTCATTTGATCATCAGCTACCATCAACTTCCCGGAACAATTGAATTTCTGGTCTTTATAACCATCACGATAATCTCGAAGAGGAAAACCCTTTCAAGCTTCTTGGAGTAGAGTACCTCCGATGTGCAAAATCCACCTTATCATTTTCCTTTGAGGGATTGACACCAATCATCATATTACATTCACTTTCTTGACCATGAGACACCATCAACTTTCCATTTGCTAGGTTGGAGCTATGACCAAAATTTTGGTTTTCACACCCAACAGAAAAATCTCGCTTGACAGATAACTTTTTCAAGTTTCTTGGTAAAATGTATTTGAAAGAGTTTCTTAGTGGAGAGTATTTTCTACTTCTTGGTGGAGGGTCGTTAAAAAAGTTTCTTCGTGAGAGTATTTCCTACTACTTGGTGGAGGGTATTTGAAAGAGTTTCTTCGTGGAGAGTATTTTCTTCTTGGTGGAGGGTATTTCGAACGAGCAAAGTTCATTATAGCTATTTCCTACTACTGAAATAAAAGAAAAAATAAGGGAAAAAAAATACATAAGGGAGTAAGAGACATTCTTCAATAAGTATAAATTTTCTCTTAAAAAAAAAAAAAAACTCATGATCATAATATAAAGTTAAAATATTTATATTATAATAAATTTTATTAACCTTTCTCGGAAGCAAAAAGAAAATTTCTGGCTACTTGAAAGCATTTATTTAAAGAGAGCTTTAAAATATTAAGGTATGTTAATAGTCAATACAATGTCCTAACTCTTAATAGGATAATAATACAATGGAACTCATGCTTGATACTTGATAGAAATATGAGATCGAATAGAAGTCAATAAAGAGGTGGATTCAATAACGATTCACAGATGGAAAAATGACAAAAAAGAAGGCATTAATTCGCTTTAAATATTTCTCATCTATAGTTTTTTTAGTATTCTTGATCTGGTAGGTTTCTCTCATTTAACAAAAGTCTAGAATCTTTGAATAATATTCAAGAAAAGAGTAATTCTAGAAAAATTTATAGAATTAGAAGAATTATTCCTCTTGGACAAAATAATAAAGTAATTCTTGGAAAGAATATTTAAGAAAAGAGTATTCTAGAATTAGAGGAACTAGTCCTCTTAGGCCAAAATGATAATATACGTACAAAGAAGCTAATCTAATTAGAACAAAATATTTCATAAAAGAATACAGGCTTTTTTTTTTAAATAAAAAAATAAAGATCTTATATATAGAAGTACATTTGGTAGAAGAGAGTTAAAATGTTGTCTAAATGTTTCCAAAAACAGTTTACGAATACAACCGTAAACACTAGCGTAAATTTGAAAAAAAATAGTTTTCATAGTTTTCTAAAATTTTTAATCTAAAAAAATTTTTTTAAATATGGTATCAAATACATTTTCAAATATTAAAATACAACTAAAAAATTTGAAAAATTTCTGAAGTATTGTAGGAGCATAGTGATCAATGCAAATATAAAACTAAAAAGAACGGAAAATCAAGAATAAGCATAACCTATAAATACTAACAAAAATAAAACATCAAGTAGTAATAACAAAAAAAGAAAAAAGGTAACTTGTTGGGTTTATTAATGACATGTGAAGGTGGTTACTTTTATGATATATTCCCTTGTATAACCACCTTTAATAATCATAATTCTCAAAATATCAAGGTCTTGTATAAAAATGTAAATATCAAAAACAAGAATAGTTAGAATACGCAAGACTTAGTAGTTTAGCACTATCTAATATGGTTTAACATGCTTTAATTAGACTATTAAATCATATAGTTAAATACTAGACTCGATATAGATTATCGAGACTAACATAGTCTAGCGTTAATATATTAATAATATATCATTTGTTGTTTCAAAGGGTATAATTGGTACTAAATTTTACAACTAGGTTTATCCTCTAAATAAATCCTGTACATTTTGGGAAAGTGTGATTATTGAGTTGGTTATATATTTCCAAACCTTTATTTTTATTAAAAGGAGTGGTAACCATTAGTGGCTCATCCCCAAGGTTTGGTCGGACTTAAATGTTACTAAAAACAATTTACAAAAGTAAATTATTTTCCTGGTTTTAACATGTTGACACTAGGAGAAAACCAGGGTAACATTATGGGCTTTCTCTTCTAATAGAGCAAACTAATGGTCAGGTGACATTCTGAGCTTTCCAGACTTTCTCTTCTAAAAGCAGCGTTAGGTGAACTAAGGTTTTCTAAACTTTTAGATTTTACATTGGCTTTCTAGACTTTCTCTTCTAAGAGTCGGTCAGGTGACACTATGGGCTTTCTAGATTTTCTCTTCTAAGAGCAAGTCCGGAGACAGTTTGGGTTTTCTAGACTCTCTGCTAAGAGAGACAAAGAACTGGTTCGGGAAACTATGGGCTTTCTAGACTTTCTTCTCTAAGGGAAGCAAACTCTTGGTCGCGATGGGCTTTCTAGACTCTCTTCGAAGAGAGACAAACTAATGGTTCGGGAAACTATGGGCTTTTTTAAACTTTCTCCTCCTAAGAGAAGAAACTAATGGTAGGGCGGGACACTTTGGGCTTTCCTAGACTTTCTCTTCTAAGATTTAGATTACGGGCTTTCTAGACTTTTGGACGTGACACTGGATTTCTCGCCTCTCTTCTAAGAGAGAGAAACTAATGGTAGGGTGACACTTTGGGCTTCCTAGACTCTCTTCTAAGAAGCAAACTAACGATTATATGACACCACAGGCTTTCTAGACTTTTAAACGCTCTCTTCTACAAGTAGTTTGCTAATGGTCAGGTGACACTAGGCTTTCTAGACTTTTAGACTCTCTTCTACGAGTAGTATGCTAATGGTCCCGTGACCCTATAGGCTTTCTAAACTTTCAGACGTATAAAGAGATGATCGGGTGGCATTATGGACTTGCTAGAGATGTTTAGCCTACTAGTTTTCGCTACTTCCTTCGTGCCATTGAAACGATGGCATGGTTACTTTTACACTCTCACGATGGCTTGGCTTTCCAAAAGGTTGTAGTCAACCAATGGCTTTAGCCACACACCACACTAGACGTAATAGTGCCTTTTCAATTTTATTTGAAGTAAACGACTTTTTCACATTGATAATGATTTAATGACATTTTTTCACATAAAAGTTTTCAAAATATAGACTTTATTATCTACAGTATAAATCTATCAGTAAATTTCACTGTAAAGAAAGACAAGATGGTAAAAAATCTGTTATAATTAAAGACAGGATCGTCGATTAACATTTTGCATCAAAATTTAAAATTCCACTTTCTGAGAAAACGGCATAGGAGGACGGAGATTCACAGCGGCCAAGGTTTGAGGGGTTTTGAAAAAGGGAGGTCGAAGGTTGAAAGTGTGGTAGAAGATTGGATTTTGGCCGCTGAAATCAGGTAGAATCAATGCAAAAACAGCAAAACCCTAACTTGCGACAGCCGACAAACAGTGGAGTAAAAGATGCAAGGATCAAGGGGGTTTTCGTTAAGAGAGGACAAGGATCTGGTAGTGATGATGAGGAAGGCCAACGACGTCGAATTCCCGCCAAATCGACCGAAGACAACAACGCGGATGCTGGTTAATGTATAAAGTTTGAATCTTTGGACTCTGAATTTGGTCTTCCTTGAGAAAGTTTATGTATTTGATTGCCGTGATTGTGTGTGTTTGTTTTTGACTGTTGATTGAAAGGTGTGTTGATTGATTAAAAGAAACAGAAGTGGTGGAGCAGCAGGAGAAGGAGGTGGAGTTGGTGGTGGGCCACCATGGAGGCTAAAAAGAGAGGAAGAAGAGAGAGTATTTTCATCTTTACTGTATTTTAACGGAACATAAAGTTTAGATAATAAAATATTTTGAAACTTTTTTTTAGTACCATTAAACTATTATTTGGGTGAGAAGTCGTTTACTCTCTATTTGAGAGTGTGTGGCCGAGCGTCGAAGAAATTGACCGTGCTAAAACATAACTAGTGTACGTCATAGTGGATTTTCAACTTTCCACCAAGGGTGATCATGACGATTGATGAGATGCGTGTTTGAGTTCTTTGGTGGATTTACAATCAAACAATATCAATCTATGCTGATAATGATGACGTTCGTGGTATTCAAATATTTGATTGAAGGAGAATGCTAACTTGTGAGAATCTACGATGGATGAACTTTTCGAAATCGGAAAATCTAATGAACTTCTAACTACTCAAATCAACGATACAGTATAAAATTATCAAGAAAACAAGATCTTGAACAAATCAATAATAACATCATAAGCAAATAACAGTAACAAGAAGAAAAAGAAAATGAGAATTACCTCTTCACTAAGACAGAATTTTCCGAAAGAAAGCTGAATCCCAGAGGGCAGAGGCGATAAAAGCCAAAGACTCTATGCCTTCTTTATAGGGTTTTAAATTTCAAATTCCTAAACAAACACCATCTCCTCCAAATTCTTGCCGTGTCAGGACTTAGCGTAAACTTTTATTAACTGCGTTACGGTGTACGGGAGTTTAAGGTGTTTGGTTTCGGAAGCCAATTAACCTCATAACAAGTGTACAAGGATGATTTTGATCCTTTTGATTGACGGTGGGATACTCACCATGTGAAGAGACTTTTGTAGTCCATATCGTGTCTTAATTAAGCTTCATCAAAGACTATCACTTTTGACACAAATTGTATGTGTGGAGTTGGATAACCGATATTTATAGGTTTTGTAAGAAGGGTATTTTGATGATTGAATAATATTATGTGCACTAATTATTTGTACTAATACAAGTATTAATATTAAAAATTTGAAATTTTTTCTCAAAAAAATTTAAAATAAAACCTTAAGTTAAAAAAAAGATGTGAGACTTATGAATATAGACGGTGTTTCTTAAATTATGATTTTATTTTATTTCCTTTTGCTTATTTGATTTTTTTTTTTTTTTTTAACAGTTTCATTTAGGAATTTAAGGGTTTTTTTTTTATTTTAATTAGGAGTCTTCTTATTTATTTATGGTTTGATTCAAGAATTTAATTTTTTATTTTAATTTAAATTAGGAGTCTAAAAATTTTAGGAAGGTATATTTTAATTAAAATTTTGTAGTATTACGATTTTTTTTTTTTTTCATTCTGATTCTTGTTAGGATTATACTACTAAAGATACACCGGGTATGTATCTAAGTTATTCAAACTTTGAATAATAAAATTTGTTAAATTTTCCTTTGAAAAGCTTTCATTATTGTTGCGTGTGATTTTTCCATCAAGCTCGGAGAATTGCGAGGTTATAGCTTGATGCAAAATCAGTTCAACTCAATCGATTGTTCGACTCAACATAAGCTTGTCGAGTTGTAGCTCGACCTAGCACAAGCTAGTCGCGACTAATCCTTACAATTGTTCAACCAACTCACAGATAACTTGAGATCGTGGATATCTTGGAAGAGATCAGATCGATAGCAATTCTAGAGTAATCTTAGCGCTCAATCGCGAGAATATCGAAGTTGTAGTTCAATCTTAATTGTAATCCCTTTATTTTCGCTCTTTCTTTTGTACTGAATCTATATATAAACCCCCTCCAACGATGAGAAAGGGGGTTAGCAAATTGTTCTAGGACTATTATTGTAAGCTCTCACAGCAAATACAAAAATAGTGGACGTAGGCTCAAGAGTATAACTCGTCGAACCACTTTAAAAACTCAGTGTGCCATTTACTTTATCGCATTTTCCGTTTGTACATTGCTGGTTATCCGTAATCACGCATACATCAGTTTCGATTCCGTCAAGGTCAATCAGATCACTCTAGTTGGTTTATTTTTGCATCAACATTTTGGCACTAAAAGAAGGGCCTTAGCCAAATTTTGAAATTTTTGGCAAACAAACCCCTAGTAACCTGATCACTTAAGGCCTACGATGGTTCGAACCAGATCAAAGACCACTACTGAAAACTACAGCAATGTGGAGACCACCCACCAGGAGGTGCACCAAGTTGTCGCCGGGCGTCGACCACCAGTATCTCCGGTGCTGCAGGGTTGCGAACTAGTTGGGAGCAGGAACGTCAAATCCTGAGAATGGTCAATTGGTGGAGATGATCAGAATGATGGCCACATAGGATGTGCAACAAAATGCAACTCATAAAGCTCGACCAAATCTGTATTCAGCGTACAACCGATGAAATATGAGCTTGATATCAAATCGAGTATTAGTCTTCCAAGCTCAAAACGAACACCGAACACTAGGGCGCAAATGTTGTGTGTGATTTTTTCATCAAGCTCGGAGAATTACAAGGTTATAGCTCGATCTAGAATCAGTTCGACTCAATCAATTGTCCAACCTAACATAAGCTCGTCAAGTTGTAGCTCGACCTTTGCACAAGCTAGTCGTTTCCAATCCTTATAGTTGTCCAACCAAATCATAGATAACTTCAGATCCCAAATATCTCGAAAGGGATCAGATCAACAGCAATCTTGGTGCAATCTCAACACTTAATTGCGAGAATATCAGAGTTGCATTTCAATCTTAATTGTAATCCTTTTATTTTCGCTCTTTTCTTTGTACATAATATGTATATAAACTCCCTCTAACGACGAGAAAGGGGTTAGAAAATTGTTCTAGGACTATTATTGTAAGCTCTCACAACAAATACAAAAATAGTGAATGTAGGCTTAAGAGTATGACTCACCGAACCATTTTAAAAACTCAGTGTGTCATTTACTTTATCGCATTTTCCATTTGTACATTGCTAGTTACTTGTAATCACGCACATATTAATTCCAATTCTGCCTGGGGTAAATCGGATCGCTCTAATTGGTGAATTTTTGCATCAACAATCATGGATATGATGTATTTTCCTGTGGATTCAAGAAGTCTCTTGTGGATTCTAGAGTTTTATCTGTGGATTCAAGTTTATTTATGGATGCTAGTTTGTGCATGGATGTTACACTTGAGCATATTTAGTCTTATCTAAATTTTGTTATGTCAACCTCTCTTGTTGTCAAAAGATTTGAACTAAGTTTTAAGGGTGAGGAAGTTTTGGTTTGATCCGAACTAATTAGACTCAACATAAAATCGGGTCTAACATATTAGAACTGAACTGACCTTGTAGCTCAGGTCTAATCGAGTTGATCGTTGCTTGCGGTTTGTGTCCTTACTGTTAAAATAGTTAAATGGCCCAAATTTAATCAAAAGTGTTGGGCTCTTAAGTGTCGGACCTGAAATGAGAAGTTAACAACCCAAAGTTCATTTAAAGGAAATCACTTTTAGGCCCCACCATTTTCTTCCTTAACCCCCATCTTTTATTTTAAGTGAGGATATAATTGCCATTAAAAAATATTCTTTTTCCTCCATACTTTTCATTTCAAAGTTTTATATTTGCAGTTATAGAAAAATTAAAAGAAATTTAGGTCAATCATAATTCATGTTTCACAAGTAAATTAAATCTCATAATAATTATCAAAATTAAGGGTCCGTTTGTTTCAATATTCTTCCCCTATCTTATTCCTATCATTTCCAAAATGCGCATTTGTTTCTTTATTCTGAATTATATTTTATTCTATTATTTTTAAATCCCCTAAGTTTGTTAATTTAACTAAATACCCCCTAAAAAAGTTTAGAAATTGATAGAAACTCCACCTACCCACATTTGCCAGATTCCAACCACCACCGCTGGAAGGTGGCGAATCTGTCACAATGGTGCACTATGAGGAGGGCTGGTTGGTAATGTCTTGACTTGGCGGTCAGATCTAACTGTGATCGACATTTTTATGTCGCAGTAGTAACAGGATTTGGACTGTCGATGTCTGCAGCGGATACCGGCTAGTCGTGCGTCGTAACACCTAATTTCGACGGTGGTGGCTAGAATCTGGCAATTGTGGGTAGGTGGGGGTGTTTTTATTATTTTACAAAAAATTTATATAGTGGGGTGTTTAGTTAAATTAGCAAAATTAGGGGTTTTTTTTGTTAATTTTTAAATTCTACCTCGTAATAATCACCAAACTCTACCTATCAATAATATTTCAAAAATACTACTCAAACTCAAAATTCTAAACCAAAAACACCCTTAATGTTTATCTTTTATAACATGAATTTAGATCTCATATAGTTACCTCAACTATTAGCATCTTTATCTTTTTTTTTCCCTTTTCTAAGTTTTATAGTTTGGAAATCTATTACAAATTACGTTTGAATAAAAAAACCTGATCGATATAACGAAACTTAAATCAAATAAAGTGTTTATTTTAGCTTTCTTAGTGTTTTTAGAGTTGATACCTTCATAGTTTCAAAAGACATTACACGTTTGAATCTGCGAGGTTTGTGGTATGGTGTTATGAGGAAGAAGGTTAATCACTTCATAAATGTTTTTTAAAAAACTGTCACAGGTCAAGGCCGGGTTTTCTGCCCAACCCGACACTCGACCGATCAAATCGGGTTGGCATTTAAACAACCTTATGCCAACCTGATTTGTGTAAAGACCCGACTCAATCTAATGATAATTATAGGCAGGCAGGAGAGATCTTGTTTTAAAATCAAAGAATACGTCTTGCAATTAAGTCAACACCAAGAAGGTCAATGAAGTTTATCCCCCCTTTCTTTAAAAAGAACATTCCTGGAATAATTTGGTTAGAAATGAGGTGTTGAATCACTAAGCTCATTGATTCCAATCAAAATTAGAAATAGTCAAACCATTTTCCTCGAGTCCAATGTATCATCACAATAAGAGGATCTTTTTCCATCTACTAAAGCCAACGTGAGAGTCTCAACATTACTTGCAAAACTTGTATCTCTAGCTGTCTTTTTTGGTCATGTACTGACTGTAGAGCCCAAAGCAGGCTTTCTAGTTTCCACTGATTATGCCTCCTCAATTTATAAACATTTAACTTGCCCATTTTGCATGGTTGGCGCCAGCAAATACACTTTGGAGACTCTAAATTAATTTAAGCTTCACCACGTTCGCCAGACTGTAAAGACAAAATGCCCATCTGTACAGTACATCCCACTACTTATTTCAACAGATAAATTCAATTCAAAAGTCTAGAATTGCCAATTAATGGTACTATTAAGCGGATTAATTTCAAAACAATTATATTTACAAAATCGATGAGCGGTTCGTATTGCATTCATAGAGATGGTAAATCCTTTTCAAACCAGGTTCACATTGAGTTCACGATCAAACTATTCCTATAAGCTTATAATATTTCAGTACTCCACAAAATCACTTGTAGAAATTCTAACAAAAGCAATTAAACGGCGAGTTGTTTTTGATGAGCTGATTCGTCTTCAGTGAAGCAACAATGGTGCTTTAGTGGCCTGGCCATGTTTAGAGGAGGTTCTGGTAAATGCAGAGGAGATTGCAAAAACATTTCTTTCTGAAGAAAAGAACAATAGGTTTGGAATGTGGTGGGTGTCACGTTTAATTGGAACCCTAAACCAAACAAGAAGTCCACCTCAAGCAAGTTCATTTCCGCTGTGCTTATTCCCCCAACTTTAGCATAAAACGCATTGTTGTAATAGCTGCAAAATGATAACACAAATCAAATGACTGAACATACCAAAGTCAAAAGCCAAAGAAATCTTAAATGGAAATTACCCAAATAAAGAAGAAATTCATCCAAATGTAATCAACCCACCAACAGTAATAATAAGTGAGTTCAAGAGGCAAAAATGAAAAGTGACTGTTGGGCCAATGAGTAAATAACACAGGGGACAAGTGGAAATGAACACGGATGGGTTTTGATTGAGCTGTCATTAAGGTTTCAATAATGAGTTAACAATGTCATGTTGATGGTTGCAGATTTCATGGGAATTACAGGCATTCATTGACAGATGGATTTAGATCCAGAACTGAACATTATGTATGAACTTGTCTGCTAAAACACTCAGCTTTTCATATTCCTATAATTACTTTCTACTCTCCGCCTATTTGTAATTGTTGCCGACAAACTGCACAGTATTAATTAAGTCTAAGTCCTTAATTAATCACACTTTTAATTCATCAATCTAAACGCAAGGGAGTTCAAATCTTTTCTCTGAAAAAAAAAAAAAAAAAAGAAACAAAAGAAAAGGGTTCTTGAAGTGTTCCACTAAGAGAAAAGTGAAAATTTCAATCAAGAAACTTAAATTCTTTAGGAAGGAGATCAAGAAAAGAAAAGAAAACTATGAAAAAGATCAAGAATTGAATGAAAGAATTAGAATTTAAAACAAAGAAAATGTCACAAGAAACTTACATATCATCCATGAACTTGGCAGAGACCAAAACGCTGGTTATAAGCAAGCGGTGCACATTGAAGGAATTGATGGGCAAAGAGGGCTGTTTCTGAGCAAAACGATCAAGATAAACATAGGAAACAACGAAGCAAGAGGGGCTACAGTTTGCGTACTTAAAGATCCTCTCAAGATAGCTTTGAAGGGAAATGGTAGGGCGAGTGAGGCCATGAAAAACAGAGATCTTCTGGGGTTGAAGACGACGGCTAAAATCATTAGAATCAGCAACACGTTGAAGAAGAGAAGAGAGAATAGCTATTACTTTAGGCATGACAGAATCGGCTTGATCTTCAAGGTTGGCTTGAAGAGTGGTCATCGTTAGTTGGTTTGGTTGAGTTGGATGTGTCTTGTAAGACACAGCAAGCTATTGTTATTTGAGTTTGCTTGTGCATAAATTGGTTAACAGTTGTGGCTCATTTATTATATAGAGGGGAACTTGAGGACTGGTACTTTGAAGAGAGCTGTTCGTTAATTTGTGGGGTTCAATTGACAGCAATTGCTATTCATTTTTAATTTTTTTTTTAAATTAATGACATATTTATCCTTTTGAGTTTCATAAATGGTAGAATTTTGCAATGTCATCATTTTTATTTATTTAATTAATTTAATCAAATCAATTAGAAAGCCAAGATAAAAATATATATTTGATGAATATATTATAATTTGGGTTGGTGGGTGTGGAGGTTGCTGAGCAATTATGAAAGATTTCATCCTAACATTTAAATTAATTGAGGTAATCATGGACCAAAAGTTTACTTGTGAGGTTAGTGAAAGGGTAATGACTTTATCTTCTAAAATAAGAAAATATACGGACATATAACCTGATTAAAAGTATGTTTTTTTAATAAACTCTACTTAAAAAAGTTGTACCAAACAGGAATTGAGTGAGTGAAGATAAGAGCATTAATAATTAGAATATGCATATACATAGTCTTTGGAATTTGTAGGGATGTTCAATATATTTCTATCAGAAATTAGTTAAAGTGTACGAACCTGGTCCAAACACCTTAATTACCAAAATTTTGGTCTCAAGGTTTGAACCTAAGAATTCAAGAAAGTGAGCAAACATTTTTTACCGTTAAACCCACCCCTTTAAGGGTTTAATCAAACACTATTACAAAAACATATTTACCAAAAACCGTTTTTTGAAAACACTCTCAAACACACCCACATTAACCTTTAATTGTTTGTCCTTATACATGAATGTGTGATCAAAAAGCAAAATCATATAAACAGTGAAGATCTGAATTGGAAACAATGGTCCCAAAAGCCCCAGATCTGATCTACGTCCACTCATTTTTTTATATCAACTCACTTATGAATTTCATATGGTAACTTTTAAGCGAATGAATTGTTATTGAATTTGATTAATTGCATCTAATATTTGAGTATTTGAGTATAGACAGCTTTCATTAATATTAATAAAATGTGACTTTGACTGTGACCTTATAACCATTAGCTAGCATTCGTGTGCTTATAATTTCTTTGGTGTGCCTTGCGACTTTAGATACCTTTCACTTTCACTATATTTGAGCTTCGATTTTCTATGTGACACCTTGCTGTTGCCATGATTGATGTCTAATTAAGAAAATTTACTTACCAAATTTTAGGACTGGTTTTCAAATTGTTGTAGCTACCAATTCTCAACTTTGACAGTCAAACCTTTAATTTTGATAGTTATTTAAAAAAAAAAAAAAAAGATCTTACCAATTTATTGAAGTTATGAGTATTTTTTATTGGTGATCGGTGTATCTGGGTCAGTTTGCATATAACTCAATTAATCTCTGAAGTTCATTGAACACCCTACAAACTCAAAAGATCAAATAAATTATAATATTATTATGATAAATAGTCTTAAAGGTTTGAATCTAAGAACTCAAATAAGGAAGCAAAAATAGGGAACCTTTTTTTCTTGGTTAAATCTTAGAATATGGCATCAATAATTAAATAATGAGTTAAAAGGAACGGATTATATAGATGTGCTTCAATTGGAGCGTCATAAATAAAAGTAAACTAAAAGTGGACATGTTAAGGATAGGAAATTACTCGCCGTTTTAGCTCTAATCATTGCGAAGGATAAGGTGGACTGAAGTGCCAAATTCCCAAAACTCAATTTAGCTACATTAATTTTTGTTTATATTCAAAATAGAATTTATTCAACAAAGATTATGGCCAATCTCGATCAATCAATAATGAAGCACAATTTATTCAAGTTCTTAAAAAGCATGATTATGGTGGGTGGATTAATTCTTAATAATATAAACTTTAAATTAGAGTTTGTTTAATTAAGCATTAAATTGGTTAACCCAGCGGATTATTTTGAAGCATTAGGTTTCTTGTACAATTATCCAACTAAATCAAAAAACTTCTCGCATGTTTCAAGAGGAGTAATAAAAAAAAGATAACATGAGAAGCATTTATACCAAAAAGGATAATTAATTAATCAGCTCACCAAAATGTCAAATCTTCTGAAATTCCTTACCACTGTTTGATATCAATCTTACTTAGAGAGCGTTCTTTTAATTTTAATAATTTAAAATCACGTATTTTCCACTTAATTTAATAATTTGAAATCACGTATTTTCCACTTAATTTAATGCAGAGGGAGTGGTCCGTCCATGTCCATGACTCGCTGCCTTTCAATCTACTAAAATAAGTGCACCATACGCATTAAACAAGGACAACAATATTCAATGCATCAAATTTAGCCAATGACAGTGACCCGCGTAGTTAGTTCAATTCTCATGGACTCACAGGCTCCTGCCACACACGTCGTTTTAGTTTATGTTTTGTTGGTGTCAAAAGTGCATCCGTGCCGTGCCCCCTTTTGATCATCTTAATTTCAACAATTTGGATCTCTCTTTGTTGAATAATTTACTTTATATTGAGATATTCCTCAGTTAGCGCCTTTATTAAGCAACCACTTGAACCAATTTCAGGATTTTATTGGTAAATTCTCCACGACAACAAGAACAAGAACAATGAATGATCTGAAACTCTCAGGCAAAAAGACATTGACAATAATCATGTATATCCTAAAATTGATTCAGGTTCTTGTAAAATTAATCACTGCAGATTTAAGCGTCGCCCTTTTGCTTCTGTCTCTTTGTGGAAGCTGAGCAAGTAGTTTGGGTTATTGGCGACAAGCCACTTGTAAATAATATCGACCCTCTTATTGCCATTTGCTAACAACTTATATCAACTCTCAACACCTGTGCTCAACTTTGGCTTTACTCTCTCTTTCAGACCTACAGTAAATGAGAACAAAAAAGGGGTGGATCGGTGCATGTAGAGTTTTTTCAATCTAGAAGAACTGGAGAAATGGCACTAAACAAGGTCAAAGAGATTGTCACCTCCTTTCCCGTTGTTATGTTTAGGTACTAAATTTTACCAATATATTTCTTCATGTCTCCAGTGTCTCAAGACATTAACTTAAAATGAATGTGTTTTCTGAATATGTTTATTGTGTATATGTATTTGCAGCAAAACCTACTGCGGTTATTGCAGACGGGCCAAGGAATTGCTTACACAGCTGGGACCAAGCTTGATGAGGAAAGTAAGCCCTCTAAGTTTTATATCAAATTCCTTATAGCTTATCAGTAAATTTCTAAGATTGTTTGATGAAAATTGGTCTTATTGAAGGCGATGGAGAAGAAATTCAATCGGCTTTGGCGCAGCGGGTCGGGCAGAGGACTGTACCTAATGTGTTTATTGGTGGGAAACATTTTGGTGGATGTGACGGTAAGTCCATTAGTTGAATTGCTTTCTTTGTGTTGAAGCTCAAGCCAGTGTAAAATTTCTTATTGGCTGGTTCTGTTATTGCAGCTCTGATTCAGAAACACCAAGAAGGTACGGTTGTGGCCCTTCTTACCGAGGCCGGTGCCATTGCTAAAACTTCTGTTCAGCTGTGAATACTCTTCGTACCCGAAGTTAATGTACATGAGATGAAGCGGATAAATTCCCAAGTGCGGATCTAAATAAGACTAATAATATATGGTAGTTAGTTAAGTTCATCATGGTGTAATAAAAAGATTAGTTTGAAATACATATGGGTTAGTGCGACCCTCTTAGTCCTTCAAGTCCGAGAAAATTGTACTTTAATCTCATACCATTCAATCATAAAAATCCCCATATAGCTCATTCAAATATAAATAAATTCAATTGAATCTCAGCTAATCCAACAAATATAAATGAATTGGACCAACTTCAAATGAAAAGGCAAACTCAGATTCAAGTACTTTATCAAAATAATTATTGGTAGTTTATCATTTTGATTAGTGTTTCTGGCTCAGTTATAACCATCACAATTATAAATTTATAATTTCACACAGCAGTAATGTCTGAAACAGGAAAAAACTAGTCAGCTAGCAAAATATTGAAAACATACATGGGGAAACTGAGATGGATATGCGCACAGTATCTCATAGAAATAAAATTCTAGCAAAATAGGAGAAGTTGAGGCCAGTACAATGCATCGACAATGCCAGAATCAGATGCTTGATGAGTTCTATGTATACTAACTTTACTAAGCACATACTGATAAAATTGAATCACAACCCTCTGCTCAGACTTATTCCAGACAACATCACAAGGTTGGCATTGCATATCAACAGATAATTATATAATCATCCTATCAATATAATACAAACCTTCGCATTGCATATAATTATCCACACTTAAAACCAAACCAGAGAAAATTCATTATCCTACTAGCTACTGCATAAACCAAATTGATCCAATTGCTGGATATAACTTTTACACAAACAGTTAAACACACAAGTATAGACAATTTCTTAGTAATCGACTACTAATTACAGATTTTTGTTCCGAAACTAAATGCATCAAGCATTGTTACAAAAGCAAATATAAGAGCTCAAGTATGATAATAAATAACAACCATAATCTAGGAACAAGATGTCCAACTAACCCAATGTTTGCCTGTTAAGACACGTGACAACTTAGCCGTAGCATCTGATAGGATCATTGCAGCCTTTTTCAGTAGATTGCTTAAATCCAAAACGCCCTCCCTTCGCAAGGTACTGCTGGTGGTACTCCTCGGCTCGGTAGAATTTCTTGGCAGGCAGAATCTCGGTAACAATTTTCCTGTTCAAAAGCTTCTGCTGTCGTTCCAAAGACTCTTGAGCTGCCTTCTCTTGCTCAGGGGTGTAGAAGTACATTCCAGACCTGTACTGAGTTCCCACATCATTACCCTGCCATAAAGAATTCATGAACTGTTAAAAATGCGAAACTGTTTGCAATATGGTCAATAGGATTGGACGACATATTCCACCCATATTCATCAATCAATCACAGCAAAACTGTTTGCAATATGGTCAATAGGATTGGACAAAATATTCCTCTCATATTCATCAATCAATCGCAACAAAATAACAAAGTGGAAGACAAGCCTCACAGTGTTTACTGTATACCTATCTAAGGTCGAGCCCAAAGAAGACGGTACAGACATTTGCCATTCTTTAATAGGTTCCATACAATCTAGACAAGGATTATAACTTGTGATCAGGTTATGACACAACCATCTATAGTTCGGGCTTCCAACTAAATCCTCTTCAAAAGTCACTTACTTTCGAATTGTGACCCATAAATTTAAATGTTCAGTTCTGAGCTATGCAACCTTATTACAGACTCAGCTATGCAACCACTGGGCTGAACACTTCCAAATCAAAGAATTAACAAACTCATTATTTATTGATCAAGGTAATTTGTAAATAAAACAGAACTGTATTAATTAAAAACTCAACTTCAGGAAAGAAATAGGATAGCATCCTAACGGAGCAAGTCTGCTACAAGATATCCAGAGAACCCATGAGACGCCCATAGACACACATGATTTTATATTCTTCTTAACTTCGATACAAGAAAATATGGCGAAAAGGAACTTCCTTTGCATCTATGGTACAAAACCAAAAATACAAGATGCTTCCTTAAGAAGACGACATGAATAATTCTTACCTTGATAAGTTAGCAATCTTGACCAAATGAAATCAAAGCTTGATAACAAAAACTCCAAATTACTTCAGACTCTCTAACCGAAAATCCATCTACCCTAGTTGAACAATATTGCCAATGATATAATTGTATTGAAAAGTAAAAATCCATCTACCCTAGTTGAACAAAAACAAAATTAACATTAATTCTTCAATATTGCCACCCATTAAGCTAATCCCTAAATTGTACTACTCTACACAATTTTTAATAATGTCAAAAACCCACAAAAATTACCAATAAAAATAAATTGAACCAATCTAATTGTCCAAAACCCACCTCAAAAATTCAAAGCAAAAAGTAATTAAACAAAAACAAACCTGGCGATTAAGCGTGGTGGGATCATGCCTGGCCCAAAAAGCATCAAGCAAAGTCTCAAAGCTACACTCTTTAGGATCATACTGAACCCTCACAACCTCATTATGATTAGTTGTCCCAGTACACACATCTTCATAACTAGGATTATGCAAAAACCCTTGACTATATCCAACCTCAGTTTTGGTAACACCAGGCACTCTCTGAAACGCCAATTCAACACCCCAAAAGCACCCAGCGCCGAACTGAGCGAACAGCTGACCTGGTGCCGGCACATCATCATCAGGGCCCTGAGCGATTGAGGAATTCTCCATGGAGGCGGGGTCAGGGGTGGGCTTGAAACCGAAACCAAGCTTGTTGAGAATGTTCATGGGAGAATTGTAAAGAGAAATGGGTTTTCTAGTTATAGGGAGAGTGATGGGGTTGGGTTTACAGAGAGAAAGAGGGAGTTTAGAAGAGAGAGAAGAGGAGAAGAGGAGGAGGGATGACGTGGAGGAGGAGATGAAGGTGGAGGTGGTGGTTGTTATGGCTAGGCCTACACACTTATTTAGGACCATACTTTTGGGTTCGGGACAACTTCAGTTATGTTGTGTCTCAACTCTCTAGTCAAGATTGGATCATCCGAGTTACTCTACAACATTTATTTATTTATTTTTTCGCCCTTTACTTAAAAATTGGGATATTTAATATATTTACTAAATTTATCACATTAATAAAAATTCAAATTTTTTTGTATGTACAAAAATAAAAACAATATCTTATATTAAATTTCCATTGACATTATGAAAGATTATAACTCTATTTTTTATTAATATGTGAACTTAATTCTGTTATCAATTTACTTAGGATTCACATTTTTAAATATATATAATTAAATTTTCATCACATAAATAAAATTTAAAGGATAATATATATATATATATATATATATATATATATATATATATATATATATATATAATTAAATTTGTTTTTTTATTATGTCAAATGTTCAATACTAAAATGAAATCTAATTGTTTGTATATTAATTTTTCTTGTTTACCAAGTAAGCAAGAAAAATTAGGACCTCATGGTATGCTCTGGATTCTGGAATAGAACAACTGTTAATATAATAATAAGACACGTTGCACTCCCAGTAGCCTTTCATTCCAAAATGCCAATATCAATGCCTCATTGACCGTGAAATGGTTCATATCGCTCAATTTTATTTATTTAATGAAAACTAGGGCATGTTTTGATATGGTACACTAAATTTTGGTGAACTCAATCTAATGCATGGCTCCTATTTTAATGGGCCCATTAAGGGTTTTATTAAGTGATTCGTAATTTTTTTTTTTAATAAAAAAATCTAAATTAATTTCATTTTCTTTTCGGGAATTTAAAATCAACTTATATGTCTACATATTCTAACACATTAAACATATGTTTATTACAGTGTCAAAAATTGACCCCTCTATTTCATTGTAAAACTTTTTTTAATTTTTTTTAATTTTTTATGATTGAGGTATCTGGGTCATTTACACGCACTTTAACTAATTCTCTAAAACCCTAGAATTATTGGTTAGGTAAGAATTTAAGTAGCTATACTTATTAGTAACCCAGAAAATACTCGAACTTAAGATCTCTTAAGTAATACACACAAAAGTTTCTATCGAATTATTCGACCACCTAAAAATAATTTATTTCGTGTTTTTATGTGTTTAAAGTATGGCAAAGTGCAAAGATAAAAGAATAGTTTGAAGTATTTAAGTAATAACAAATATCATATTCCGTATATTTTGGTTGAAAAGCAGTAAAACAAATAATAATAAAAAAATAAAGGAAGAAGAAGAAGATAAAAAATATCTTGTCCAAAGAATGAAGTATAGAAAAGATTGGGGATAAAAAGGGGCGTGCATTTCTGGCAATTTCTCATTGTGTTTACGAAGAAAACTGACCGTGATTTACCAATCTGGTGAAGAGAAATGTTAATTTTACAAACACTTGTACAAAATGATAGATAAAATTTAGTTGCCCGGCCATACCAAATTTTCCATTTAACAAAATGGCTATGAAAATCTTTTTGATTTTTTTTTTGGGTTAAAAAATATGACGTGGCATACTTAAGTGTAATTAAAGCAGCAAAAATGATTAGAGTGAAAAGATTTAAACATTTGTGGGTTAGAGTATAATAAAGAGAAGTTGATTTAAAATTTGAAAGCCAAAACACATTTCTCTCAACTTCTCTTTCTCACAACAGGATTCAAACACCTTTCTCTCTCTCGTTTTTTCTTCCAATTTTCTGCAATTTCCCAATTTCTTTGCTCTTTGTATTTTTGTCATTCCTTGCCATTTCCGATTAAGTTATAATGGCTGAGATCCTTAAAGAAACAGAAAAAAAAACCCATCTACTCCCCAAATTGTAGGCACCACTTGGTCTACCAAAAATGGAGAAGAAGAAGTTGTGGTGGAGTAACTTCCGATGGCTGAAGTTGCTCCACCGGGGAGAGAGCGCGTCGGCGGAGACATTCATTGATTAGGCGGAACAAGGGAAGGCAAGAGTTGAAATTGAAATTGAAATTGAAGAGGAGGATGCCGACGCAAATTCCAAGCGTCGGACATACAAGAGTAAAAGCAAAGGATCACTTAAGTGATCTGGTATATGATAGAAGATCGCTTAAGCGATCTGGTATATGACAGAAGATCGCTTAAGCGATTTTAGATCGCTTAAGCGATCGTACATCTGGGCAAAAGTTGATTCTGCCTCGGACATGATCGCTTAAGCAATTATAAATCGCTTAAAGTGACCAACGTTAAAAGCAAAGGATCGCTTAAGTGATCATGCGTCTGGGCACTTATTTATTGTTTTGTTCATGATCGCTCGCTTAAGCGACCAACAGTAAAAGCGAAGAATCGTAAGCGATCCTGTGTCTGGACACTTATTTATTGTCTTGTTCATGATCGCTTAAGCAATCAATAGTAAAAGCGAAGAATCACTTAAGCGATACACTTAATCGCTTAAGCGATTGTGCATCTAGGCAGAAGTTTATTCTGCCTCGGACATGATTGCTTAAGTGATTTGTAATCGCTTAAGCGACCAAGGTTAAAAGCAAATGATTGCTTAAGCGATAGAATAAATCGCTTAAGCGATGTGTGTGTCTGGGCACTTATTGATTTTGTCTTGTTCGTGATCGTTAAGCGACCAAGTGTAAAAACATAGAATCGCTTAAGCGATAACATAAATACAACCAGATCTCTTAAGCGACTAGGTCTAAATACACAGGATCGCTTAAGCGAGAAATGAAATCTTTAAGCGATCCAGTGTATTTGGATTATTTTTAATGTATTTCACTAGATTGGTTAAGCAATTAACGCTATCTTAGACATATAAGGTGTACGATTCATTCAGTGGACCATGACCATTATTATATTTTAATTAAATTAGTTAATTTATGGCTATATTAAACATATATGGTATAGAATATTTACATCTATATTAAACATATCAGGTGTATGATTCGTTCAGTGGACCATGACCGTTATTATATTTTAATTAAATTAGTTCTTTTACGGCTATATTAAATATATATGGTGTAGAATGTTTATGTCTATATTAAACATATTAGGTGTACGATTCATTCAGTGGACCATGACCGTTATTATATTTTAATTAAATTAGTTCTTTTACAGCTATATTAAACATATATGGTGTAGAATGTTTACTTCTATATTAAACATATCAGGTGTACGATTCGTTCAGTGGACCATGACCGTTATTATATTTTAATTAAATTAGTTCTTTTATGGCTATATTAAACATATATGATATATAATGTTTACATTTATATTAAACATATCAGGTGTATGATTTGTTCAATAGACTATGACCGTTATTATATTTTAATTAAATTAGTTCTTTTACGGCTATATTAAACACATATGGTGTATAATGTTTACGTCTATATTAAACATATCAGGTGTACGATTCGTTCAGTGGACTATGACCGTTATTATATTTTAATTAAATTAGTTCTTTTATGGCTATATTAAACATATATGGTGTAGAATGTTTACGTCTATATTAAACATATCAGGTGTACGATTCATTCAGTGGATCATGATCGATATTATATTTTAATTAAATTAGTTCTTTTACGGCTATATTAAACATATATGGTGTAAAATGTTTATGTCTATATTAGATATATCAGGTGTACGATTCATTCAGTGGACCATGACCGATATTATATTTTAATTAAATTAGTTCTTTTACGGCTATATTAAACATATATGGCGTAGAATGTTTACGTCTATATTAAACATATCAGATGTATGATTCGTTCAGTGGACCATGACCGTTATTATATTTGAATTAAATTAGTTCTTTTACGGCTATATTAAACATATATGTTATAGAATGTTTATACATATCATGTGTCTGATCGTCTACAATTGTATTATTATTATCTACCGTATTACCATTATTATATTTTAATTAAATTACTTCTTTTACGGCTATATTAAACATATATGATGTAGAATGTTTACGTCTATATTAAACATATCAGGTGTACGGTTTGTTCAGTAGACCATGACCGTTATTATATTTTAATTAAATTAGTTCTTTTACGGTTATATTAAACATATATGGTGTAGAATGTTTACATCTATATTAAACATATCAGGTGTATGGTTTGTTTAGTGGACCATAACCGTTATTATATTTTAATTAAATTAGTTCTTTTACGGCTATATTAACAGATATGGTGTAGAATGTTTACGTCTATATTTAACATATCAGGTGTACGATTCATTCAGTGGACCATGACCGTTATTATATTTTAATTAAATTAGTTCTTTTACGTCTATATTAAACATATGTCTATAAACATGGAAAATAAATATTGAAGTAAATTACCCTTAATCGCTTAAGCGATCCCGTCTATTTAGCCTTGGTCTATAGAGTGCAGAGTAGATGGTTGCAGAGTTCAATTTTATATCAATATTATATTTTTTTATATTACTTTCTTGCCAAGAACTAACAAAAATAATAGAATAAGAATAGATTTTTCAGTTTTATGTACGGTGCTGATTGACAAAGACCGAAGTGTTCTTTTCACATTCTATTGAAATGAAAAAAATAATTAATAATTAATAAAAAAGGACTAAATATTAAATAAACATTATGGAATATAATTTCTTACCGAAGTATATCGCTTACTGCATTGCTTAAGCGATCCAGTATATCGCTTAAGCGATCTAAAGCGATCTAGTACAAATAAGTCTGATCGCTCAAGCGATCTCCTGCCATATACCAGACTTATACCAGATCGCTTAATTGATCTTCTATCATATATCAGATCGCTTACCAT
Organism: Pistacia atlantica; assembly: GCA_026229545.1. Classification (NCBI taxonomy): domain Eukaryota; kingdom Viridiplantae; phylum Streptophyta; class Magnoliopsida; order Sapindales; family Anacardiaceae; genus Pistacia; species Pistacia atlantica. The sequence goes on from CM047900.1 coordinate 11,334,681, forward strand.
ATACTAGACTTATATCAGATCGCTTAAGCGATCTTCTGTCATATATTAGATCGCTTAAGCGATCCAATCAGATCCAAAACATATTTTTAGCCATCTCCACCTACAATCGGTGCTATCACCCCTAGCTACTCACAATGCAAGAAAATATTCAACAAATTTCACTCATTTCAACTTGCATTACATCAAACACAACCCAACAACTAAACAACTAAATCAAAATCATAACCCAAACCCCATCCATTATTAAATCTTTGTAAATTTAAATATAAAATGTAAAGAGGAGATATACATACTTAGACGAAATTTCAGGAGGAGGAGGAGGGGGATCTTTGGCGGAGAAGATGTTAATGGTGGAGGAAGAAGAAATTGTTAATGGCAGAGGAAGAAGAAGATATAGAGGAATGAGGAAGAAGAAGATGTAGAGGAAGGAGGAAGAAGAAGACGAAGTTAAGAAGAAACAACAACCAAGGTAGAGATGCGTTAATGGCGGGAGGAAGAAGAAGGTGTTTGGGTTTGTTTGCAAGAATTTCGGGTTTTTGGGAATATAGTATAATTTTTAAAAGATTACATAATACTTCATTAATCCTAATTAAGCACTAATCAAGTTTAATTACCCTTAATCAATAATAAAGCTATTTAGTTAACACTTTAAAACTTCATAGCCTTTTAATTAAATTTAAACTTAAGATGACCTTTTAATAAACTGCCTCCAAAATGACATGCATTTGACGTGACAAATCACATCACCAGTCATATCATCACTTTCCACATCAATATTTTTTTAAATATATAATATATAATTAATTATATTAATTAAAATACTTTAATTAATCCAAATTCAAAAAATAAAAAAATAAATAAAAAATCCCCAATTTCAATTATTCAAACCCTAACCTTGATTTGTTCTTTCTCATCCTTCGTCTTCTTCCTCTCTCCTTCTTCTTTTCTCCTCCTCTTCCTTTCTTATTTGTTTTTTTCTCTCGCCTCTTCCTTCTCTCTTCTCCATGTCCTTATTTCTCATTCTCTTTCTCCATCTTCCTCCAATTGCACTTGGGCAGTGGCTGAATCTTGCCACCACTGCCTCGATCTGGTGTTTGGCTCAATTTTTTTATTTCTTTAGTTTATTATTAATTTTTCTTAAGAAATTGGATTTGGTGAATTTGGAGATTGAAGGCTTGTAATTAATTATGTTTTATAATGTATTTTTGATTGAGAGTAAGAAAAAAAGAAAACAAAAGAAAAAAACTAAAATTTCAGGAAGAGGAAGACAAGGGATTGGTGGTTAGCTGCACCTTGGCCTCGGGTGGCTGGCGAAACCGTGGCCACATGCGGTGTGGCTGGTAGTGCCGCAGGAAGTTGGCAGTGTCGCGGGAGGCAAGGGATTGGTGGTTGGTTGCATATTGGCAGTGCCTTGTGAATAGTGGCGGTGTGGTTGCGAGTGGTGGTGGAAAAGGATTGACGGCGGTGGTGTGATTGAGATTGGGAAAAAACAAATAAAAAAGAAAGAGGAGGAGAAGAGAAGAAGGAAAGAGGAAGAAGATGAAGGATGAGAATGGAGTTTTGATTTAGTATAATCATTTTTTTTCTTCTAAACTTAGGTTGATTGAAATATTTTAATTAATATAATTAATTAATTATTGAATATTTAAGAAAATGTTGATGTGAAAGTGATGATGTGGCTTGCCACATCAGTGTCCACGTCTTACAAAGACTACTGTAGCATTTCTCATCCTAGTGAAAGCAATAACATAAGTTCCGCAAAATTTCAGTTTTTTTCTCTTGAGTAGTAATTGACAAGGCTTTCTTTTCACGGATTCAATGTGATTGGACTCTATATGCATGTATACGTCAGAACCCAAAATGGGCTTTACATAATCCCATCTATCTCAACCCGGCCCAAAGTCATAAGACCCAATTTGAATTATTATAATTAGACTTTCCATTTGACCCAAGACCATGGTTATTTGATTGAGTAAATGAGTTTTTCTTATCCAAATAATGCTTAATGATACTTTCCTACCCATAAACTTTTACAATACCATTTTATTACCCAAATTTATTTTATATTTCCGATTTCGACATCGTTGAGACCCTACACCACCATCATTTTCTTCTCTGATTATTACTCACCAAAACCCCTCAAACCCTACTCCAGTCAACCTCGCCAATCGCTGGTAATTAAGCAATTAGGGTTTGCACAGCCGTCCCTCCTAAGTCAAATTTCGATCAATCCCTATCACCAAAATCTAAACTTCCACCACCAAAAGACTCATCGACCTCCCTCTTCAAAAGTCCTAATAACCTGGAATAAGTTTGCTCTCTATTTGTCACCGGAATATAAATTTTGGTAGTAAAATGATATTTTAAAATTCTGTGGGTAGGAAAGTGTTATTCATCCATTATTTGGGTGGGAAAAAGTCGTTAACTCTATTTGATTATTATTGATGCTTGATTTTGACACCAACAATTCGCACATGTAAAGTGCTAAGCTGACTTAGAAATTACACGTGGATGAACAATGCAATGCAGTAAATTGAAGATGATTTTTAACGTGGTTCGAATGCTTAAAGCGAATCATACGTGCACTGTTCTTTTATATATTTATAAGGTTACAGGAAGTCGCGTATAGCGAACAACAAGTAGAGGTACAAATGATCGATTATTCAAAGAGAATATCGAGTCAGTCTCTTTCTCGCAGGTTATCTATGTTCTGAGAATAAAATGTTACAATTAGAATGCCTGTTTTTTATCAGAATCCCGAAAATGAGAGGGAGAGCCCTCTATTTATAGTAAAAGATTTCAGGGTAATGATTACAAATTTGAAAGTGGGCAGGTGTAGTACAATTCCTATCGCGCTCCCTATTGGCTAATTACATAGGAGATATCCTCAAATCGCGTAGGGCTTGGACAGGTGGGAGACTCTCATCCACTCATAGACAAAACTTGAGTGTGCCAAGTTGATGACAACCATACTCTTTTTGTCTTTGGATGATGTGGCAGCTCCTGGATGGAACAAAGCCTTCTTGAACTCTGATTGGCGTTTGCTAATATAAGCTTGCGTCAACCCTGATTTTTTAGGCATAACAAAAGCTCCCCAGTTCTTAAGGTTCAAAAATTGAATCATGAGAACTTCATGATTATGCCGTGACCTGACTTGTCTCGAAGAGCATCTGCTCAAATTGTCAGTTGAGAACAGCTTGAACGACATGAGGACAATGACTTAACTCGAGCACCGAACTAAATAGATGTCACGACATGGATCTTTGAGAGTTACATAAGAGACCTGAGGTGATCGTCCTAAAAGGTTCAGTGACCTATGTCGGATTTTGCCCAGTGCTATACCAATGTATTTCAAACTCTATCTATCATCCGCAACCTAAAAATATTTAGAGTATTTTACTGTTGAAAGGCTGAAAATCACTTCGCTCTGAGTTTGATATATAGGGAAGAGTGTTTTATTCGAATGACCTCTTTAGATGTTATCCGTTGCACTTGACAGTTGTCCTAGTCAATAAAATAAGCTCCATCTGACAAACGTATCTTTGCGCAATAAGTGTCATCCATAAGCATTAAATGCAAGACACGTTGAAACGACATTCTCTTTTAAAGGATTAAATGCGAATGAGGGTGCATTTAAAATGGAAGAGATAACCACGCCGACGTTTGGCGACTCTAATGGAGGGAAACGTTGATTGATCTCCACTAAGTATAAAGGTTACTCTTCACGAGGATTGAAAACACGTGGTCGCATCCAATGGCTAGAAACGCGTCCCAAACGTGGCTTACAAGGGAAGCCAAACGTCGCTTACAAAGGAAGCCAAACATCGCCTTCTTCCTTATAAAACCCTAAGCCTATTTCACATTTTTCACAAAACTTGCATTTTCATAGAGGAAAATAGTGTTTTCATACTCAAGAAATTAGTTCATCCTCTTCCTGGTTGATGCGCACTCATCGCTACAATAGAATATCTACTCCCAATAATCCAAAGGTAAAGAAAATTTCATCTCTTTTTCTCTTTTTCATTTCTGTTAAAAAACTTAGTTTTTCACAATAACGATGGGAGTATATGTCTTCTAGGATTACACAATGCACATTTGCGGGCAGTGATTGAAATGGAACACTTTTAAGAGTTAAAATCTAGGGCACAGATCTTTAGGAAACCATTTTTAAGAATTTTTAGGGTTTTTAGGGTTATGGGAGAGAAACTAGGGTTTCTTTTATTCTTTTAAGTTGTCGTACGAGACAATGCATATGGAGATCGAGTCATTTTTGCATGTTGCACATTTTTAGACTTTAAGAGCAATGGATGCTCCTGGGATAAGAGCAACCAAAGGGACAAGCTCGCAGCCACTAGGCACCTCGGTTGGTCCCAGACAGCCAGTACTATCAATAGCCACTGTAGACGAAATACAAAAGGCGATATAATAGTTTGTGGTCAATGCAAATGTCTATCAACACAGGTCGCACACTGCTTAGGACCCTTCAGAGGGAATGGTTGCGATCTTAGAAACAATTTTCAAATGTGGGGATGATGATACCCTTTCACCCTTTCATTAGGTCGATCCTTGACCACTTCGAGGTCGCACTATTCCAGTTGACACCTAATGCGTATATGATAGCAGTCGTTATGTATATTGCATGTGGCGAACATAGACTCGGCGAGCTAACAGCTGTGGAGCTGCGCCTACTATTTGAAGAAGAGTAAAGATAAGTATTCATACCACCTCTCAAAACGATCAACAATCAAGGGAGGGATATTTGGTTACCCCAGCAACGTCGGGGCTTACAAAACCAAATATTTCTTCTTCGAGTATGATGGTGTTTGTAAATTTAGAGAGCTGAGTAGGTTTTCCCTTTAATCTCCAAACTGTTTATCCTTTATATTTAACCCTTCCTTAATAAATAAGGCTAACGCACCCTTTGCTTTCTTGTAGAAAAAAACAACCAGGTTGTCGGCTTTGACAAATTTTAGCCTCATCGAGGCATTTGGTGTATTGCTTGACCAAAGTCGTGACGCCAAGCTACTTGTGACCACTGCCAATTTATGAAAGTACGGTTTCTTTAGTCCCGAAGCATCCTTGGAAGCTCTAACTCGTAAGTATCTTTCCTATGCAGGAGAACTCTATGTCTTTATTAACAAAATACTTTCTTTGCTGACACACTTTCATGTCTTGCAGCAACCATGCCACCAAGGGTCTTGAAGACATCGAGGAGAGTTGGGGGATTCACATTCCTCAGAATTGACCCACTGAACCGGTTGGAGCGACCTTCAGCGATGTCCCCACGGGAAGGATACAAATTGTTGCCGAAAGGCAACAACCCATAAAGTGACACAAAGAAGCTCCCCAGCCGGTGGCTACTTGCGCTTCAAAGAAGAAGACCGTAGGCCAGAAGACCAGGAAGAGAAAGCAACTACCCACCGAAGAGGAATCGAAGTCTAAGCTAGAGGGCTTCGGGTGTTGCCAGATTGATCTCAGCCATACCACGTCTTTCGCTAGGGGATGCCCTCGAGGGACGCCCTCGGCACTCTCGGTTGCCCCTGAGAGTTCGCATAGTGGAGAGGGAACGACCATAGCTACTTAGAGGAGAGTGGACAAACAATAGGTCGAAGAAGTGCCTGCCTCCTCGAGGCTAGACCCGTCTGTGTTGGATTCACTAGGGAAACTGTCGAAACACTTACAGTCTATGGTATACACCCTATTAGAATGCCAACTCACCATGACCTTTGACGGATTCATGGCTTCTCGACCAATTGACCTAGTGGACACCGCGCCCAGTTGCAAAGTCGGGTAAAACAGCCTGTTCTCTTCGAGAACTTTTCAATACCGACCGATCTCGTAGTTATTTAAGATCTTAAAAAACTAACTTTTGTCTCTTTTCCCTTACAATCCTTGCTCGCATTGACCGTGGCCCAGTAGAAGAGTGACATGGACTTTGCTGTTAGACTCCACGAGCTGAAGGAGGAGAATGCCAAGCTGAAGTAAGATCTCATAGCCATAGATGTAGAGGCAAAAGTAGCTCGCATTCAAGCAGATTAGTACTTGACTAAAAGAGATTATGCTAAAACAGTGGCAATAAAGGGCTCCAATGAACAGTGGAAATAAAGGGCTCCAATGAACAGTGGCAATAAAGGGCTCTAACGAACAGTGGCAAGGCTCACCAAAGAGTTGAGTGAGAGAGAAAAGAGCTGTAAGTGAGCACTGATTGCGCAAAGGTAGCAGAGGAGAATCAAGCTTGGCTATGGGAAAACACAGAAAAGTAGAAAAGGGCGCTACAGACAGACCTCGAGTTGTTTCAAGGGCGAGCCGCTTCATTGATCGAGTAGATGAAACGGAAAAATCTCGAGCTTGAGAGGAAGGCTGCCCACTGGGAAATTCAAGCTATCTATAGCTTGCGGGCAAGGAATCCGAAATGGACATCTTTGACCTCCTTGACGATTACCAAGCCACTCTTGTTGTCATGCTCAAAGTCGAAGAGGCCAAACAGCAAGAGGAATAGGAACCTCTCCCAAAGGACAATCAACTGGACATCAACATTCCTAGAGATCAGATAGATGATCTAGAGGTTAGTAACCAGCAAGAGGATCATGGGGCCGCGACCAGGGGTCCCAGAAACGAAGACCAGTGATTCCTCTCTTTTTGCTTTAAGTATTTTCTACTTATCATTATTGTAATTCTTGGTCGCTCCTTTGTACACATGTATCAAACATATATAAAAGGAACTTTTTGACTACTTGTGATAGTACTTTTATACTTAAGCACTTCACAAAACAAATATGACATATCTGTTCATCGAACTCATAGAGAGTTATAAATAACAAGATTATTAAAAACTTGAGATTACGACACAAGTGTTTCTTCGAAGAGAACTAGAACAATCTTATTCATGAAATTTACAATAGCGAGAACTTTACAAGTAAAAATGATCAAAACTATAAGTGAGTTTGGAATTACTGATAATAAGGGCGAAGATGCTCAGTATTCCAAGCTCACAACACTTCAGAACCATTAAGCCTTTTGAGGTGATACGTTCCAGATCGTACTATCTTACCTTCCTAGTTAGGTCCCAATACCCTCGCACTTGGTTCTCTTGTGCCAAGAAGGACTTCTTTCAAAACTAGGTTGCCAATCCGAAAATCTCTTCTTTTGACTTTAGAGTTGAAGAATCATTTTGCCCGCTACTGGTAGGAAGCTTGTTGTGGTGTTCTTCAACTAAGTCCAAGCTTGCACGTAAGAGTGCCTCATTATCTGTTTCATTGAAAAAATTCCCTCCAAAGTGAACCAGTTCCTACTTCCACTAGAACCATCGCCTCACAGGCATACACCAGTGAGAAGGGTGTTTCTGAAGTAGAGGTCTTGGAGTTATTCTATATACCCATAGAACTTCTAAGAGATCATCGGCGCAATTGCCCTTGGCTGTGCCAAGCTTGGCCTTCAATGTGTGCTTAATAGTCTTGTTGATAGCTTCAACCTGACCATTGGCTTGCGGTCTTGCTATTGAGGTAAATTTCTTATGAATCCCCAACTCGTCGCAAAACTGCTTGAATTCCTCGTTTTCGAACTGCTTCCCATTATCAGAGATGAGTGTATGAGGATCGCGGCCTAAGACTCTACTTCGACCCACTCAGTGAAATAATCCACTGCATACTTGACGCCCCCTTTACTAGTTGGCTGATAAACCAATATTTGTCCTAGTATTTTGCTATTTTTTTGTTGTTATTTGTGTTTTACCTTAAAGAATATGTTACTTTGAGGTGGTTTTTACTATTTTGAAGGTTACATGAACTTTTGGAATGCATTTGGAAGAAATTGTGCAAAATGGGTTGAGAATCAGAGTTGAAAAGAGGAAGAAAAATGTGAAGCAACTAGATGGTGCCGCGACATAGTTTTTTGCACCACAGCGTGAAAAAAGTTATTCGGGCAAAAAGTTAATGCCGCGGCGTGAAGAATTCAGTGCCACGACATGAAAGAGTTTAAGGTTTGCGGGAAGATTTGGCACCACGGCGCGGATCGCAGAGAAAATAAAATTCTCAACTTTTCCAACTTCGACTTGAATTTGTACTTTCCCCAAAACAACCCTAGTAAAGAAAAACTATAAATAGGACATGTAATTTATTTTAGAAGAATTCTCTTTGACCTAATTTGAGAGTTTTATGCTTTTGAGAGTGTTGCTTTATTGAGAGAAATTGTGAGATCTCAAGAAGGGAGAGAAGGAAGACGATCAATGACTTTAATTCCTAGGTGATTTATTTTAAGTTACATCTTATTTTGCAATATGATTAGTTTTTCATTCATTGAGTTCATTGGTTTGAGTTTGATTATGAACAACTAAATTTATTATGGGAGTTTAGTTTAACTATCATGATTGTATTGGGTATTTGGTGATTTGTTTTATGAAGATTTGAGATTGTTTCTTGTTTAATTGTTCTTCATGATATTAATTATAATTTCTTGACTGGCCAACTACTTTTTATAATTAAACTTGAGAATTAGGGTTCTAGTGATCATCTTGCCTTCATTAAGCTTTATTAAACAAGAGTTCAAATTAAATACATGATCATTGTTTTGATTTGGATGGTTGTGTGATTTCCTAGTGCAGATTACAGTTAATTAGTTAACAACTTGATCATAGAAGTTAATTAGTTAATTATAAATGGAGAATAAACATGATCATTGGAATTCTCTATGGTTTAAAGGAAAAATCAACAATCTGAATTTAGGGTTTAATTGTTTTATTTGCCAAATATCCCAATACACGATTGAGAAGTTAGCTAAATCCCCACTATCACTCTCATTGGTTTAATTAACATTCAACAGATAGAGTTCGTTAGTTTTTATTAATTTACAATTTTATTTTAGATTAATTTCATCCAACTTTTGGTTAGAGTGTTTAGGATTTTATTAAATATTTAGTCTAGTTGTTAAAGAAAATAAATTAAGAATTTCGACCACTGCAATTCCGCGAGAGATCGACCTTGGGAGTAAACTTATCATTAGCTATTAGTGATTCCTACGCTTACAAGTATTAAATTTGCACATCATTGGCATGGGACCGATGACATCAATTCCCCACATAGAGAATGGCCAAGGATTGGTCATTGTCATTAGCTGGTGGGAAAGAGCTCGCGGGATGTTTACAAACCTCTGGCACTTATCACACTTCTTAACAAAGTTGAAGGTATCCTCATGAAGTAAGGGGCAATAATATCCTTGGCGGACAATTTTATTGGCGAGATATCGTGCAGCAATGTGATTACCACAAATCCCTTCATGTACCTCTCTCATGATGTAGTTTGCTTCATCATCGGTTACACATCGGATGAGGGGTGCTAAACCCTCACTTATACAGCTGATCCCCGATAAGTGTGTAATGAGCAGCTCTAGTTTACAAGAGTCTTGCCTTAGTTTTACTACTAGGCAGAGTCCCATCTCGGAGATACTTAATGATCGGAGTCATCCAAAAAGTAGATTTAGTTGTAACTACGGTCTGCTCAGGTGAGCTAATACTGGGAACCTCGATGTACCAAATTGGAATACTATCCAAAGCATTAGAATCCAGCGATGAGGCTATTTTTGCCAAAGCATCCGCAACAGAGTTACTGTCTCTCGGGATTTGCTTGATCGTATAATGCTTGAAAGGCTCGAGTGTGGCCTTGGATTTCTTTAGATAGCTTATCATGTTCTCTTCTTTGACTTGATAGTCTCCCAAAATCTAATTGACAACCAGTTGGGAGTCGCAATTGATGTCGATTGCATCTGACCCCATTTCTCTTGCTAGTCACAGACCAACCAGTAGTGCTTCATATTCAGCCTCATTATTCGTAGTTTTGAACCCAAACCTAAGGAATCCATGAATGCGGGTCCCTTCGAGCCTGAGGAGCAGAAGACCAGCTCCAGCTCTTTTTCTATTTGAAGACCCATCAATATAGAGGCTCTAGGTTGATAAGTTTCGAATAGTTTCTCAGACAACTCCGCTGGCTGCCTGTTCGGGTTCCTGATTTGGCTAGTAAGAGAACTCTGAAATAAAATTAGCAATAGTCTGTATTTTGATTGTTGTCTTTGGTCTGTAATGCAAATCAAACTGACTTAGTTTCATAGCCCATTTGAGAAACTTACCCGAAGCCTCCGGCTTCTAAAAAATTTGTCTGAGTGGATAGTTGGTCAAAACATGGATGGTGTGAGCATGGAAATAAGGTCACAGCTTCCTGGAAGTTATTAACAAGGCATACGCCAATTGTTCCATCTTTGGATATCACGTCTCGGCATCCAGTAGTCGCTTGCTTGTATAATATACTAGCCATTGAACTCTGCCTTCTTCCTGAATGAGAGCTTTGCTGACTGCATACTGAGAGACAGATAGGTAAAGAAATAAAATTTCCTTGGGAAGAGGCTTGGACAGAAGAGGTGACTTTCCGAGATGCTTTTTTATACTCTAGAAAGTTTGCTCACATTCCGAAGTCTATTCAAACTTCTTGTTGACCCTAAGTATATCAAAGAACGATAAGCAACAATCTGTTGCTCTTGATATGAAGCGAGAGCCGCTATTCTCCCATTCAAGTTATGAACTTGCTTTCAATTGGCAGGACTTATCATATCTAGGAGAGCTTGGATTTTTTTGGGATTGATTTCAATTCCTCGATGGTTAACCATATACCCTAGGAATTTCCCTGCGGATACTCCAAATGAACACTTAAGAGGATTAAGCTTCATTTTATATCTTTGGGGTACATCGAACATCTCTGCGAGATTGGCTATGTGATCTAAAGCAACATGTGACTTGACAAGCATGTCATCAACATAGACTTTCATTGATTTTCTGATCTGTTTAGAAAACATACGTTAACGAGAAACTAGTAGGTTGCCCCAACATTTTTCAAACCAAAGGGCATGACCTTATAACAGTACAATCCTCAATCTGTAATGAATGAGGTATGCTTTTCGTCAAGCGTATACATTGGGATCTAATTGTACCCGAGTAGGAATCCATGAAGCTTAATAGCTTGTGTCCAAAGGTGGCGTCGACGAGCTGATCGATTCTGGGTAGAGGGAAACTATCCTTCAGATAGACTTTGTTGAGATAAGAGAAATCAACACAAGTTCGCCACTTGCCATTGGGTTTCTTCACCAAAACAGGATTGACGACCCGACTTGAGTAATGAGTCTCTCGAATGAACCCGTTTGAAAGAGCTTATCCACCTCAACCTTAAGAGTAGCATAACGCTCTAGGTCCATGGCTCTTCTCTTTTGGCACCGGCTTGATCAGACTGTCGATGTTAAGTGTATGACATATTACATTCGGACTAATCTCGACCATGTCGGTATGAGTTCATGCAAAAACATCAATATTCTATTTGAGGAAACTCGTTAGGTTGGCAACGAGCTTGGGGATAAGATTGCTTCCGTTCCTCAACACCCGAGTTGATTCATTCTGGTTGATCATACCTCAAATAGAGTCTCAACAGGTTCACTGTGGGAACATTCATCCTGAACACGAGGATCTATGTTGTCTTCCATTAGACTCAGCTGTAGTTCGATCCTACTGATCGTCATAGTTTGTTCGGGAATGCCTACTGGCCTCCCTTTCCCTTTGCATGCCATTTACACTACTCTTACATAGCAGTCACGGGATTCACTCTGAGATCCTTTAACTTTCCCACACCTCGTCGGTGTGGAAAATTTTATCTTCAGATGATGGATAGAGGTGATGGCTTTGAAATTCCATAGTAGAGGTTGTCCCAAAATGCCATTGAAAGCAGATGGACAGTCTACTACTAAAAACTTTGTCATTTTGGTCACCTCGTGGGTATCATCCAAAGTGATAGGAAGTGCAATCATTCCCTTGGGAATCAGATGACCCCCAATAAAATCATATAGAAGGATAGAGATAGGCTTTAGATCTGCCTCGTCTAGTTGCATTTCCTTAAAAGCTCACTGAAATAGGATATTCACAGCACTACCATTGTCCACTAGTATCCCGTGGACTTCGCATCGACATATTTCAGGCATGAAAACGAATGCATCCTCATGGGGGTGATGCAATCGCACTGTGTCTTTCTCTGAGAAGGTAATCTCTTCTTCTCTGCGGACCTGAGCAGGTCACGATGTCATGCTCATCACACTCACAAGGCCATGACGAGCTTCCAGCATACCTTTCTTGAGCACCTCAAGAATTCTCTACGAGATGTGGTCCTCCAAATATGATCCCAACAAGGTGGAGACCTTTGCGACCATAACGCTTCTTTCCCTCGTCCCCTTGATCCTTCTCCCGAAAGGGAGTTGGAACCATCAACATACTCCTTGAAATCCCATTTTTTAACGAGGTCTTCAATTGCATGCTTGAGAGCCTGTCATTCATTGGTATGGTGCCCATTATCCCAATGATAATGACAATATTTCTTGTTGTTTCCTTGCCACAGGGGGATTATTCATGGGCTCGCTCTCTGAGCAGACTATCCTTCTTCTAATTTGTCCAGAATAGCTGATACCAATGCATTCAATAAAGTATACTGATTCTTGTCACAATCACGATGAGGAACCTGAGCATAAGATTTCTTAGGGCTCAAATTATTGTTTCTTTCATTTTTGCTGATTGTCATTGACCCATCTGCGATCAACTCTCCTACTATTCTTCCTCTGGCCTTTTTTTTCCTGGCTAGGGGCATTGGTCGAAGGATCGGGGTCGTGGCGATTTAGAGCAGCCATGGAATTCTCGATTTAGAGGTACTTCTCAACAAGATTGTAGAAGTGGGTGAGGAAATGTCATCCTCAGATTATAGCTTTTTCCACAGGTCGGTTTGTAGACGAACACCTACAATAATGAGAGTCCGAACTAACTCCTTGGGTGTATTAGCCACCTTATACAACTCCCTATGGAACCTGTCAATATAGGACTGGAGAGACTCATTTTCTTCTCCTGCCGTATGTTGCTCAGATGGCTCAACGACATTGAGAACTTCCTATTAGCCTAGAAGTGTCTTAAGAATAATGAACTCATTTGCTACCATGAGTTGATAGATCCTAGCGGGAGCGATCTAAACTAGTGCTTGGCATGGGCAGTTAGAGTCACCGCCAAACAACGACATTTGACCAAGCTGGAAACTTGGTGAAGCTCCATGAGGTCGTTAAACGTGTAGAGGTGATTCTGCGGATCAAAATTCCTATCGAATGCTCGCATATCGGTCATTCTAAATCTTGAAGGGAGAGGAGCAACTAACACTGCTGGAGAAAAAGGAGACGCTTCAGCGGCTTGCCTGCGCTTATTCTACTGAGCTCTAAGTTGTTCCAGAGCTTGTTGTAGCTCCACAATGTGAGGAAGCGGAGCTACTTGGGGATCGCTTTCTGCAACGTGGGTTTGACCCTCACAATTACGATTGAGGAAAAACCACAGGTTAGACTCTTCCTCACCTCGGCCAAGGCATTTGATGTGCCTTAACACATATTGATTAGAGCCATGTGTAGGCAATGAACAACTAGGGGAGCTACCGACCTCCACGGTGGTCAGAACTGACCCGTGTATGGTGGGCATTTCCCTCACGGTGATGGTCGGGACCATCACGCTGGTGATGAAGGGAATCTCCCTACCTTGCACTCTTACGGGGATGCCCATGCGATCTGTCATGGGACGGCTCATGATGCAATATATTGCCAAGTCGTAAAGCCACGGGTATTCTACCTGTTTCACGACCAGCATTTGCTGCTCCCTTGGAGCCCTTTGGCCCATTATCTGCCACATGTTTTCCCTTGTCTTTACATGTTGTAGTGCGCGCGGTATGGGCTTTTGCCCATTTTGTGCTTTAGCGCGACCTACATGCGTCTTTGGCGGTGGCATCGCCTTATCAAAAACAGTCAATACGACCTGATCCAAACGGTCTAGCCTTCGGCTAACCGTTTAGAGAGTATTGTTAAACCTCTCTAGTAACTCCTGACAGCTGGGTCAAGCTCTCAGCTCGAGGGAAAATCTGTCGCAGTATTTTGTGGAATGGGAGGTACTTCAGAAGAATTATCATTTGTACATGGGGGATCTCCTCAGGGTTGAGGCTAGTTGCTCGGTTTCAAAACCACGAGCCATTCGTTAGCAAGTAGAGCTGATTGATCAGAGATTCTTGATGAAGAGTGGATACTAAATTGCGCCCTTCCTCTAGCGCTAAGTTGTTGATGCTTGATTTTGGCACCAATGATTCGTACGTGTAAAGTGCTAAGCTGACTTATAAATTACACGTGAATGAACAATGCGATGAAGTAAATGGAAGATGATTTTTGAAGTGGTTTGGGTGCTTAAAGCGAATCCTACACCACTATTCTTTTATATATATGAGGTTACAAGAGGTCGCGTATAGCGAATAGCGAGCAGAGGTATAAATGACTTATTATTCAAAGAGAATATTGAGTCAGTCTCTTTCTTGCAAGTTATCTATGTTTTGAGAATAAAATGTTACAATCAGAATGCGGGTTTTTTTTTAATCAAAATCCTTGAAAATGAGAGGAGCCCTCTATTTATAGTAGAAGATTTCAGGGTAATGATTACAAATCTACAAGTGGGCAGGTGTAGTACAATTCCTACCGCGCTCCCTATTGGCTGATTACATAGGAGATATCCCCAAATCACGTAAGGCTTGAACATGTAGGCAACTCTCATCCACTCATAGATAAAACATGAGTCTGTCAAGCTGATGACAACCATAATCTTTTTGTCTTTGGACGATATGGCAACTCTTGGATGACACAAAACCTTCCTGAACTCTGATTGACACTTGCTAATGTAAGCTTGTGTCAGCTCTGATTTTTTTAGGCATAACAATTATTAAGCTATAGACTCTAATGAATAACGGTGACAATGGGTACTCAATATATATATGAGCTTTTTTTTCTTTTTTTTATATATATCTATATAAATCCTTATATGATATAATGAATTAACGGTCCAATAATCGGACAAAGCAAATCAAATAAGGCACCGTAGTAATGTAAATGGAGCAACAATAGTAAATGAAAAAAGAGAGAAGACGACAGAGATTTTGTTAAGTGAATGAAAAAATCTAGAATATAACAAGGATACCACCACATCACCCATACCACCCATCAATGTATTCACACCATCTATGAAAATTTTCTTTCTACTAAATCTTTACGGTCTATGTGGCAACAATGTATTAATCGGTGGTGCAGGTGATGTGGCACCATAGATATTCTGCTAATGAATTGAGAGGATTAGGATCGTATTTCTTTTACTTATTCATTATGCAGCATACATGAATACATAATCCTTAATTCTTTATTGATATTTCCAAATAATTAATCCCCTGTATTTTCGTAACTAGTCACAAAATATATATATATAAAACCTCTTGTTTCAATTCAAATACGGGATGAATAAGTAATTTTATAAAATTCTTATACATTTTTTTTTTCTCCCTTTTATCGATTCTCTTTATAATGACCCATTTCCATGACTCAAACCAAATTATGAATAAGTGCACTGCTTCGGAACCTGATGATATTCCAAAACCTAAAATTGGCTTTCTTAATGCAAATAACTTTTGATTACTTTAATGGACTAACCGCATTCAATTTGATAAGTACGTGCAGATTGGATTGAAGCAGTTATATTACTAAAATCATTAAAAAAAAACTTTAAAAAAACTTGTCTGTCGTGGGCATGAACTTGCTCAGAACAAAGAAAATTCAACCGTTTGATTTAGTATTCAAAAAAAGAGAAACAACCCTGCAGGTATTAGACATCATTTTAATATTGTTTATAAACAAAACATCAAACTTACACTACCCACAAAATAGTAGCCATAAAACCCAGAAAAACTACTAAAAGAGAACCCCTTCCACCATAAGAAAACTCAGACGAATTGGAAATAACAGATGGAGGATTGTTGCTCTTTGAAGAAGACCGTGGAAGATTAGACTCCGGCTGCGCTTGAGGCGAAACAATTGATGAAGATGCATCGCCCACCACATTCACTTGAAGCTTCATTCCCCCCAAGCAATATAACTTGTTGCCACTAATAAAGTACCTCTCGCCTGGCTGTGTCAACGGAACCGTCGTGTTTCCATTTGAAAATGTATTCAGAACATCGCTTGTGTTGCATGCTTTAAAGCTTTTTTGTTTCACTTCACTCACGCTGTTGGATGATGAGTATTGGAACACTACAAAAACCAAATAAACACATAAATTTTAACCCTTCTTCATTATTGCGATTAAAATCCTTATATTTTATTAGAGAAGCAGGTAGACTTACTGAGTGAATCGCCAACTTTAAATACTTTGTCCTGTACCCATGAATCGAGGTCGGAGCTGATGTCCCAGCCGGAGCTATCTCCCACCACATAGGTCGTCGCATTGGTTGTTAATGCGATGCTAAGAGTGACAAGAAGATAAACCAGAAGAAGCTTAGCCATGTTAATGAGAGATTGATGAATGAATTATTATGATTATGAGAGGAAGAAGTTGGTCTCCTATAATATATATATGTGAGGGGTCTTATAATTTAGATGACCTAACTTAAAATCTGTAAATTACTTGTGCTTGTGATACATCCATTGTCTAATTAATTAAAGATTGAGTGGAAGACTAAGGTTAAGATAGCCTATCTACCCTTAGCATTAAAGAGATGAATGATTTCGTCAAAATACTTTGGAAATTATGGCCGTAATTTTAAAAATAGTTTAATAAATGAAACATTTTTTATGAAAATTATCATTGTCATTTAGATATTTAAATATGTGTTTAAGGTAAGTTTTTGTTGTTGGGGAACTATTGCCTTAATAAAGCGGGTTATTATTTTTCCATTTTTTTTCTTCTTCAGAGCGGTTAATTTGTAAAAGGGGTTTTCTCTTCAAACTCTAAGATAAGTTTTTCTTCGATTCTAAAAGTAAAAGATGATCATGTTTGTAATAAAATTTGGATAATTATTTTCTTTTCTTGAAGGATTTTACAGTTTGATTTCTTCTCTTTTTTGCTATCACAAGGTCAGTCGGTCAATGGGTTTTGCTCAATATATCAACTAATGGACGAGTTTAATTTAATTGTTTTATGGAGACTATGTATAGTATGTTGGTAAGCTACCAATCTCCAGCTTTTCAGGTAAAATTTGGTCTTCCAAATGTAGGGAAAAAATGAAGCTAAATATATAGCCGGCTATCAACCTATTACAGGCAATATGCTTTAAATAACAACCCCAGATTTTATACTTGTTAAAACTTCTTCCCATTTACAGTCAAAGATTCAAGAGCAATTTGACTGAGCGGCTTACTATATATTTTAACTCAAATTCCTTTCATCGTGTTAGCTGAAACTTTCTTTATCATTTTTTTTAGTTAATTGTTATTATCATTCGATAAACTCCATTAATTTTTTTTTTAAATTAATATAAAAGTACATGCTCTGATTGAAGATTTAATTTTTTGTCAATGACCCCACCTTAGTTAATTATCTGCATTGGATGATTCCATCTTTCTAACACAATTAAACTCAGAGGGAGGTTTCTACAGAATTAATAAAATATATGGAAATTTTTTAATCAATTTTGGAAGAAACTTACGAGTACGATATTGTTAGTATCAACCATATTTTGGCAAACAAAAAAATTGCTTTGAAATGAAAGTAATTTCGATCGTAATGTTGCTTGTAAAAGAGCACACGGTAATTGGCGACGTCAACGAGAAGGTTTGAGATTGAAAGGTGTTTTAACTCCCTCACCAAAAAAACTTCACCTTCACCCACTCCACCAACTTAATTAAGATAAGTCAATCTTCAATACCATGTTCAGGATGGTGGATCGCCAACCGCAGGATTATATACATGTATATTAATATCAAATCACTTATTCTGGAATATCATTGGCCTCATATGCATGCCCTTTTTTGGTTTTTTAATAGTTTATGTGTAACTTGTCAGATTGAGACATTTTGACAAACATGGAAGATGACAAACCGAGGCTTAATCAAATAAGATATGATATGGCATTCATAAATCATAATTCATTAGTCCAGGTAGGAGCGAGAGAGTGAGAAAATATGTTATCAATCAATGTTTTAAAACCCGCCCAGCCCGGCCGGTTGAACTGGTTGAACTAGGACCCTGAAGCTTTAACAGGCCGAGTTTAATTTTTTCCTATTCACCCAATACCCTAGGATTTCTGGTGATGATCGGCGAACAATTAACTGTCGGAATGTTGGAGCTTTTGAAGAGCAATTTCCGGTGAATGTAATGGTGGTGAAAGAGTTGATTTCCGGTAAGTAAATCGACCGGAAATCGAACAAAACTGGCAGCGGCAACGATGAGATTTTTCCGGCAATTTACGAGGCTAATAGGGATGGGGTGAGGTCGGTTTTGGTCGGGAGGAAAAGGGGAGTAATTTTGGGGTGATGGGGAGGGTTGTTGTTGTCGGAATCGATGGGATCTGGCCTGGAATACCGAGGTCGACAGGTGAGATCTGGCCGAAATCAAACCTATTTCGGCCAGATCTTGGGTATATTTTGATGGAAATGGGCTCAAGGGACGATTGGGGTTGCATTTGGGGTGTCATTGCCACTAATCAGTCGCCGGTCGATTTGCAGTTGGGGTGTGTTTGATAAATTTCAAACCTATAGGGACTTAATGAATTTTCAAGGGTATATTTGCTGAATTTAAAAAAAAAATCAACCACTCAACCCGGGACCCGGAAGCTTTGCCGGGTTTCACCCCGGGTTGGGTTTTAAAACATTGTTATCAATAGAAACCTATAATATATGGTTTATTTGAGCCTGTAGTTACAAATCTTTTATAAATTATTCAAGGCTGTCCATTTTGGCAGTCTTAAGAATTTTGATGAGAGGGATTAAGAAAATAATATCTAGAAAGATAGGGGACTCTGATGAATTTACTATTTAGATTCATTAATTAGATTTAACGTCAAAAGTATTAAAATTAAAAAACTTCATAGATTGATAGCAGTCCAATGAGAAAAAAATAGAGATAAACTTCCAAATACATAGATAATAAAAAAATTGAATTAATTAACACTACGTAAACTTTGGAAAAAAAAAAAACCCAAGATAGTGTGCAGGGGAGGGGGCAAATTGTGTCTAAAGTTATAAGTCTATTGTTAGTTGTTACTATTTAAACATATAAGCTTCGTTTGGTTCAAGATTGGGAATACTACTCTTAGTATTCCCAAAAAAGTTAAACAGTAAAATACCCAAAAACTTTCATTTTTGGAAATAATATTTTCAATATTATTTAATTTTTTTTAAACCTTCTAAATTTGTTAATTTAATTAAATACCCTAAATATTTTTTTTAAAATTACAAAAACACCCCAACAACTTATATTTACTGTATTCCTGCCACCACCGCCGGAAAATGGCCTAATCTCGTAGGATGGCGATACACCTACCGAATCTTGCCTAGAGTGCGCCGATCTAGCCTTTTCCTTTTCCGTGGATCGGCCTTAAAAGGTTGGCCAAATGCTAACGGCCAGATCTTTGGCCGTAACACTCGGTCACGACGGCCAACAAACGGTCGTCATTGACCATCAACGATGACCGTTTGTTGGCCGTCGTTGAGAGCAAATACGGCCGATCTCGATCAGAGACTCGGCCTTTGAAAAAGCCGATCCCACCGTGGATCGCCGGAAAAGGCCATATCAGCGCATGACCGGCAAGATCCAACCGGTCATGCGCCCATAAGGAGACTCCAGCCACCTCCGGTGGTGGTGGCCGGCTGGGGGTGTTTGAGGGTGGGATTAGGGGTGTTTTTGTTAACTTTTAATGTTTTATTATAGGGGGTATTTTGTAAAAAAACAAACATAAGGGGTATTTTATTAATTTATAAATTTTACATCGTAATACCTGCCCAAATTCAATTTTTTTTAACTTTTTTTAAAAAACTTTTCCCAAAACCCCCAAATTTTGAACCAAACGAAGCCATAGTCATTCTTAAGTTCACTGGAATTTTTAAGGATCTCATGATATTTATACATTTGTGTTTATTTATGGTTCAGATTTAAATTATCTAATAAATTCTTATTTTGTAACAATCAATCGCAAGCTTTTAAAGGCTCAGATCAAGGGGCGACTCTGATCCTTAGAGGATCTTGATCCCTTTGCTTGTCTATCATTTACAAGTTTATTGTTATAATTTGAGAAAATGATGGATGCAGTGCGAGCGCAAGACGTTTTACCTTTTCTTTGTTAAGTTTCATGTTCGGGGCGGGTTGAGGAATTAGTCTCCGAAATCAACCTCAGAAATTACCAAACCCTAAGAATTTAATTAATTACTTGAGAAATTAAACAAGCAGATAGTACGGTACAATTTGCAAATGAAGATGAAGTAGCCACTCTAATCCACACCACATCCCATCTGGTATAACCAATGCTCAAACTCTTGTTAGTGTAGCCAAATCTTCAGCCATGTGGGTGGTGCACTATTAGCTAGCCACACTGACCAATGAAGCTAGCGAACTGGAATTAGTAGCGTATCTAACTCATGAATTATGACGCTACTGCCGCTAAAGATATTCCAATATACAAATTAATGTCTTATTTTCTCAATATTCAGGCGAAGGCGAAACGTGTCGGCAGCATATATATAAGATGCACAATCTAGCTAGCTGTCTCCTCGGATGCATAACCTACCCTCAAACATCTTATTTTGCCTCGGTAAATATGAAAAGAACCCTAGCTAGTTCACAGGAGTGGAATCTGTTTGGATTGTTAAACCCGAACCAGTTGCATTAATCTATGTCGTCACCATAAAACAACTATGCCAATCCACCAGTCTGTAAAAATTCTGTAGGCGTTTCAGCGGAGAATCATGAATGCAATCATGTAAACAAAGCTATCAGAACATACATTATGTCCAAATTCAAGCAAATATGTAGGCCAGTCAATTTACAGTTCCTTAAGAATATTCTTCCTAATTTTTTTTTGATGAAGTGCTAATTTGTTTTCTTGTCTGACTTTTTGCCTTCAATAGAGTGATAATTTGTTTTCACTCTGAGTAGTACTACGATATCATCTCTTATATATTGTTGATGTTTGATTTTGATACCAGCTAATCGCAAGTGGAAAATGCAGAGTTGACTCAGAAGACACACGTGTATATTGAGGGTATTGAATTGATTAAGAGAAGAAGAATAATGTTTAAAGTGGTTCGGATGCTTAAATAAACGAATCCTACGTCCATTGATATTGTATTAATATATGAGATCATGTCGCGTTCAGCAAGTTTATTTATAGCTTAGAGAATACAAGTGAATACACCCCAGAGAGAGAGAATGTATGCTATTTCAGAGAAAAATTAACTAATCCCACAAACGGGAGAGGAGCTCTCTATTTATAGTGGGATGAATTGAGGTAATGATTACTAAATCTATGAGTGGGTTAGATTGCCATACAAATCATTCTTTGTGTCCCGTTGCTCACCTGCTCTAGTGATTTCCTCGACTTGTGCAGGGATTGGACACGTGGACCTTTTCTAGCCTTTCGCCAATCGGGGCATACCCACTACACTGGCAAGAGCATGCCGCTAACGTCAGCATGCGACGTGGTTGCATCTGAATGGCTACCTTAACCTACCTAAGCTCTAACTGCCCACACTGACAAGGCTTGGCGTCAGCCCTACTTTTTCAGGCATAACAGAAGTCTCCTAGTTTTTAAGGTTTGAGGATCGAACCTTGAGAACTATACAATTATGCCTTGATTTGATGCTTCAAATGGACACTGGTCGATCCAACCTGGTTGCAAAGAAGCCGCAGAAACATTCCCATGCAGGCAACCTAAAATGATCTTCCTCAAGGTTCGTGACCTGTTCTAGATCTTATCTAGTGCCATAACGATGATTATGGTCTTCAATCGAGGTTCTCGACCTGATTACACTTGGCGAATTTTTTGTTGAAAGCAAAGTCACATTACTTTGCAACTGACATGCAACGAGGGCAAAAGAGTCACGTCGCTTCACGATTGACACGACAAAGAGTGTTTAATGTAACAACCTCTTCAGATGTTATCCGTTGCACTTTTGTAGCTGATACATTAAATGAAGCACCTTTTGCTCTAGCAAATGTGTCCTCTGCGCAATAAGTGTCAGCCATGCACATTAAATGCGAGTCATGCTGAAACGACATTCCCTATCAGACCATTAAATGCGGATGTGAGTGCATTTAATGTGGAGGAGGGAAACGAGTTGTCACTTGAGTGCTTCAACGGAAAGGAACCAACGATTTGGTTTCTCGAAGGGTGACAGTCACTCTTCTTCGCTGATTAGCGACACGTGGTCGCAATCAATGGTGAGAAGTGATTTCCGCTCAAACGTCATTTGACTTTGGGAAAACAAAACGCCATTTCCTTCACTATAAAACCCCAAGCTCACCTCAGGTAATTTCACAATATTCACTTCTTTAGAGAGAGCAAGAAACTTTCGTGAGCCTTGGTTTTCTGTCTTTTAGACTGGTGCGCACTTGACACTTAGAGCAGGGGGATAAACCTTCATACTCAAGAGGTAAGAATGGTTCCTCTGCCATTTTATTTCTTTTTTATTTTTGATAGTTGCCATGCGGTAACGATGATCATTTGCTGGTGGTTGGCTGGAGAATAAGCTTTCTCCTAGGGTTTGAGCCATTGGGGGTGGCTCAAGGATTCTTTTAGGGTTTTTCTAGGGTTTAGGGAGGAAGTATTTATTTTTTCCTCCACATCATCTACAAAACAGTGTATGATGACTGAGTGATCCCTACATGTTGCTTTTTTCAGACCGTAGAAGAATGGACCCTTCAACGACCAGGACAGATGAGGGAACCAACTCACCGGTGTAGGATGCTCCAACGAGCCCCTCTCAGGAGATTCTGTTGGCAATCACTGCCAAGGAGATTCAGAAGGTGGTAGACCAATACGCCCTCAGCGTAGAGGTCTTTCAGCATAGAACATACATAGCTCGAAATCCGCCAGAAGGAATGGCTATGATTTCCGAGAATATCTTTAAGAGCGAAAGGTTGATCCCTTTCCACCCTTTCGTTAGGTCGGTCCTTAGATCACTTCGAGATCGCACTACTATAGCTTACGTCGAATGCGTATACGATAGTCGTGGCTATGTATATCGCATGTGGTGAAAACGGTTTGGGCGAGCTAACCTGTGCTAGAGCTCGGTTGCTCGTATATCCTGAAGAAGAGTAAGGACAAGGATTCCTTCTATCTCGAAACGACCTAAATCGAAGTGGAAATACATAGTTACCCTAGCAATGTTGGGGTGTACGAGACGAAGTTTTTCTTCTTTTGATATGATGGCATTTGCCAATTTTAGGAGCCGAGTAGGTTCTCCTTTCTTTGATTTCGCGAATTTCCTTTTAGTCTTCGCTAATGAGCTTTTGTTTCTTCCCAGTTAACAAGACAACCAGGTTATCGACTCTCGAGGATCCTGACAGAATCATCGCTTTCGGCCTTTTGCCCGAAGAGAGTCGCAACGTAAGACTGCTCATGACAACCGCGAACTTGCGGAGATACGGTTTCTTCAATCCCGAGACGACCTTAGAGACCATACCGAGTGAGTACCATAACCTTAGCTTGTTCTTTTTTAACTTTACATGTAGCGGACTGTTTTACTAACGATGTTCGCATGTAGCGACCATGTCTCCCAAAGTGCCCAAGTCGCCGCGACCAAGGCAGTTCACCTTCCCCAAGTAAACGTCATCGGACCAGTTGGAGCGGCTCCCAACGATCCCCCCGTCGGAGGGTCAGCGGCGGGTGCTCCGGTTTGACCTGTAAGTGCTCCCACTGTCTTGAACTTGTTCACCGAGAAGCATAAGACCATAATTTGGGAAAAGTCCAAGAAGCGAAAGCAACTTCGGGCTGAAGAGTCAGAGTCTGAACCGGAAGGCCTGGGCGTTAGCCCGAGAGGTCGAGGCCTTACTAAGCGTTTCGCTCTGAAAGGCCTTCTAGGGGCGTGACCGATATCTCCATTGCTCTGGGGGGGCCGCGAACGAGGCTAACAAGGCCAGAATCTTGGGAGGAGACCGGGCAAGGAACCAGCGGGCGAGACACTACCTATTGTAGGCATGGGCACGAGCACACCCGTGTTGGACTCGATGGGGCAACTTCTAGATCATCTGCAGTCGGTGGTTTTACCCTATTGGAGTGCAGGCTCGCGAAGGCGTTCGAGAAGTTCGTGGCCTCCAACCTTGTGGACCTGCTGTCCACATCCTTTCAACACCTAAGCCAGGTAAAACAAGCTGTCTTCGGTGAGGACTTTGCACTTACTCTTTTCAATAGAAAATAAACTAACTTTTTACTCTCTTCATTCACAAGCATTGCTCTCTATGCACTTGTCCCTTGCAGAAGGTTCAACTGGGAGCTGCTGAGGGGCTGGTCGAGAGAGGAGAACACGCCACTTAAACGGGACTTAGAAGCCGCTCAAGCAGAGAAAGACTTATCCACCATTCAGGCGAATCAATATCTTTCTAAAAGGAATGCTGCTCTTTGCACGGTTGACTTCCAGAAGACTGAGCTGGAGAAGCGAGGAGATGAGGTAAATGAGCTACAAAGGACAGTGGCTAAACTCACCAAAGAGGTTGGCGAGAAAGAAAATGAGCTATAAACGAACTCCGAGCGGGCCTTGCGAGCAGAGTGGGAAAAGGCGGAGCTGTGGGAGACCACCGAGAAACAAAGATGGGCGCTTGAGGCCAAACTCTAACTCAACCAGGGTCGCGTCACTTCGCTGACCGAAGAGATGTAGTGACAAGAGTTGGAGATCGAGAAGAAGGCTGCTGAATGGGCAATTCAGTCCATCTATGCTCTACAGCCGAAGAATCTTGATATCAATCTGATTGACCTCCCGGACGAATACCAGGACATCCTCGCCTCCATGACGCGAATTGGATGATGAGGAGGCAGCCCGAGGACCTGATCCGAAACAGTATCCGGAATATGTCCTAGAGGAGCTCGCGGCTGACCAGATGGTTGGTAACCAGCCTAGGGACACTAAGGTCGCGCCTCCGGGACCTGGGGATGAAGGCCAATGATTGTCTTTGCTTTTGTGTTGCCCTTCATATGCTCGCTTTTTTGTGCTTTTTATTTTTATCATAATAAATAAAGACATCGCTTTCTAAATCTTTTGTGAGTACTTATAATTTTTCGTACCCACAAACATTACACATGAGGTCGTATTCTAACTGCTTACGATAGCATTTGTACAAATAATATCTATGTGAACAGAATTGTATACATGTAGAAAAAGCGGTTACAAAAGAACTTATATTATTTACAAAGCTTGAGAAAAGTAAAAATCCTTACTAAGAAAAAAATGAGTTCAGAATTCGCGATAATATGGGCGTGCGGCATTCCAAGCTCATGGTGCGAACCGTTTAGCCTTTTGAGGTGATAAGTCCCCGATCTTATCACTTTGGCTATGCGGTATGGGCCTTCCCAATTCGGCCCCAATACTCCCGCACTTGGTTCTTTCTTACCGAGAAGGACTTCCTTCAAAACGAGGTCGCCGACCTGGAAGTCTCTTTTTCTAACCTTAGAGTCAAAGAACATTTTCGCGTGCTGATAGGCTACTATTCTTAGTTGAGCCTTGCTGCGATGTTCTTCAACTAAATTCCAGACTTGCGCGCATGAGCGTTTCATTGTCTGCTTCGTTGAACAGGTCTCTTCGAAGTGAACCAGTTCCTACCTTCCACAGGGATCATCGCCTTGTAGCCATATGCTAGCAAGAACGGTGTTTCTAAGGTAGAGGTTCTCGGAGTTGTCCTATATGCCCATAGGACTTCAGGGAGGTCGTCGCCCCAATTTTCCTTGGCTGCGCCAAATTTGCCCTTCAGAGTGTGTTTGATGGTTTTGTTAATAGCTTCAACCTAACCATTTGCTTGCGGTCTTGCGCCTGAGGCAAATTTCTTATGGATACCCAGCTCGTCGCAAAACTGCTTAAATTCCTCGTTATCGAACTGCTCCCTGTTATCAGAGATGAGAGTATGAGGAATCCCATAGTGGTACACAATGTTCTTGAAGACAAAATCCTTGAGCTTTTTGGTGGTGATCGATGTTCAATGGCTCTGCTTTGACCCACTTGGTGAAGTAGTCTACCATGACCACCGCATATTTGACTCCCCCTTTACCAACCAGCATGGGTGCAATGAGATCGATTCCCCACATGGAGAATGGCCAGGGGCTGGACATGGTTATCAGCTGGTGGGAATTGTAGGTGTCTTCTTGAATCAAGGGTCAGTAATACCCTTGATGAACAACTTTGTTGGCGAGGGATTGTGCGGCCATGTGATTACCACATATCCCTTCATGTATCTCCCTCTTGATATAGTCTGCTTCTTCATCGGTTACACATCGGAGATACTGAATGATAGGGGTCATCAAGGAGACCGACTCGGCCACATTCACGGCCTGTTCGGGTAAGCTGATATTGGAGGCCTCTATGAACCGAACAGGAATGCTTTCTAGCGCGTTCGAGTCCAACGATGAGGTTATCTTTACCAAGGCATCCGTGATAGAATTGTTGTCTCTAGGGATCTACGTGATCGTGAAGTGCTTAAAAGGCTCGAGTGCAGCCTTAGCTTTCTTCAAATAACCGATCATGTTTTCTTCCTTGGCTTGATATTCCCCCAAAATTTGGTTGACAACCAGCATGGAGTCATTGTGGATGCTGATCGCGGTTGATCCCATTTCTCTTGCCAATCGCAATCCAGTGAGCAGAGCTTCATACTTGGCCTCATTGTTGGTCGCTTTGAACCCGAAACGGAGAATGCCATGAATGCGAGTCCCTTTAGGACTTAGGAGGAGAAGGCATGCCCCGACCTTTTTCCTATTCGATGACCCAACGACATAGAGGCTCTAGGTCGATAGGTTCTAAACAGTTTCCTAGGTGACTTCGCTGGCTTGTTGCTCGGATTTCTTCATCGGATGATATGAGAATTCTAAGATGAAATCGACAACAGCCTGCCCTTTGATGGTTACTTTCAGTCTGTACTGCAGATCAAACTGACTTAGTTTCCATGGCCCACTTGAGCAATTTACTCGATGCCTCTAGCTTCTAGAGGACTTGCTTGAGCGGGTAATTGGTCATTACATGGATTGTGTGGGCGTGGAAGTAAGGTCGTAACTTTCTGGAGGCGATTAGCAGGGCATAAGTCAATCAATTCATTTCTGGATACCACATCTCGACATCCAACAAATGCTTGCTCGCGTAGTATACTGGCCATTGAACCCTATTCTCTTCCTGAACTAAAGTTGCACTGACCACTGAGAGGCGGACAGATACAGGAGGAGAATTTCTTGCGGGAGAGGTTTGGACAAAAGCGGTGGCTTTCCGAGGTGTTCTTTAATGCTCTAGAATACCTGTTCGCACTCGGAAGTCCACTTAAACTTTTTATTGGCTCGGAGTATATTGAAGAATGGCAAGCAGCGATCTGTTGCCCTTCGATATGAAGCGACTAAGTGTCGCTATTCACCCTATTGAGACTCTGAACCTGTTTTCGGTTGGTTGGGCTTTTCATGTCGAGAAGAGCTTGGATTTTCTCGGGGTTGATCTCTATTCCCTTTTGGTTAACCATGTACCTCAGAAATTTTCTTGAGGATACTCTGAATAGCATTTGAGAGGATTGAGCTTCATTCTGTACTTACGGAATATGCCGAACATCTCAGCGAGATGTGCTATGTGATCTGAAGCGACATGTGATTTGACCAACATGTCATCAACATAGACTTCCATCGACTTTCTGATCTGCTCGGAAAATATCTGGTTAACTAGTCGCTAGTAGGTAGCTCCATCATTTTTTAGGCCGAAAGGCATAACTCTGTAGCAATACAGCCTCCGATCTATAACAAATGAGGTATGTTTTTCTTCTAGCGCATACATCAGAATCTGATTGTATCCCGAGTGGGCGTCCTATAAAACTCAGTAGCTTGTGCCCAGAGGTGGCATCAACGAGCTGGTCAATCATTGGTAAGGGAAACCTATCTTTAGGACATGCTTTGTTGAGGTCAATAAAGTCAATGCACGTCCGCCATTTGTCGTTGGACTTCTTTATCAAAACCGGTTGACAACCTAACTCGGGTAGAGCACCTTCCGGATGGATCCATTTTCAAGGAGATTATTTACCTCAACCTTTAAGGCATCATATGGCTCCGGATCCATTGCACTTCTCTTCAACCGGACCGGCTTGGCTTCACTATTGACGTTCAGGGCATGGCAAATGATATTTGGGCTGATCTCGAGCATGTCGGCATGCGTCCATGCGAACACGTCGATGTTTTCTCTTAGGAAGCAGGTCAGGTCAGCGAGCTGGTGTTGAGATTGCTTCCAACTCACTCGACTCCGCTCGCTCTGGTTGACTGACACTTCAGATAAATCCTTAACCGGCCTATTGGAAAGGCATTATTGGATACGAGGATCCAAGTTATCCTCTGCTGGACCAGGCTATGGTTCAATCCGGCTGATCGCCATTGCCTGTTTGGGAATGCCATGTGGTCACGTTTTCCCTTCACGTCCATCTATTGCCCACCACATACTGATCACGAGGCATACGCTGTAACACCTACTGAAAACTGTACAATGCATGCATAATAACAATAAAAAGTTGGGCCCAAAATTTTCTTTTTATTACAACTCATGTGTCTTTTATACATAAAGAGTACTGTTTACAAAAATGTATTTTAAAAGACAAAACAGGGGAAACAGTGTAGCTATTCCTCATTGCTTGTCGACGCCCCTCCAACCGCATCATCACCTAGAACTCCGCATCCACAAAGGAAAAATAACGGGGTGAGCACAAAATAATGCTCGATAAGTAAAACTCTATGCTCTGCTGTCCCCGTGTGTGACTCTTAATTCTTTCCTTTTCTAATTCTGTTTCTAACAACATCATGGCCTCATCTTACCGGAGGTACGGCCGAATGGCGTTCACACAGCACCATTTCACTCTCTATGGCTATCGGGTGGAATTCACACAAGACCAACCCGTTCTTAGTGACACCGAGTGAGGATCACAAAGCACCAACTCGGATTCCTCCTAATTTTCTTTCGGGAGATCACCACAGCACCAACCCAGTTCCTCATGAATTTTAGGTAACGATCACCTTGCGTTTGCCCATGCTACGATCTATCGGGTGATGATCACAAAGCATCAACCCGCTTCTACTAGCCGTTGGATGATGATCACAAAGCATCAACCTACATATCTCTTAACTAATTGGGTAGTGGTCACAAAGCATCTACCCATTCCTATTACTCGTTGGGTGACGATCACTAAGCATCGACCCATCTCCAAGGGCCATTCGGATGATGATCACAAAGCATCAATCCGATTCCCTTAACGGTCGGATGATGATCACAAAGCATCATCCAAACTATACTACTCTTCTAACTCATTCTATTGTAGCATTTTTCAATGCTCTCTACTCTTAGAGTAATTTTACCCACTAAGCTCTCTACTCATAGGGTAATTGCATAAATCATTTCCTTACACTTTCTTAAGTCACTTTTCCATGTACCATTAGTGCCTATGGATGGTTCAACTTCACCAATACACTTATGAGATGCCAACATGCAATGTTGCAAGAATTAAGGTTCATTTCTCACACTCAAACCTCTATTAGGCATTTCATCAAACAACTCATGTGCACTACAAAACTCTATCATAGCCATGATTCTAAAACTTTTCTTAACCATCCAAAATGGGGAAAAACCCTTCACAAAGTCATAAAACCTGCCATAGAAAACACTTCCAAAAAAGGGAATACATAATACCCCTTAAATTCCATTTCAACTACCTTGCCAAACCAACAACCCATTTCTCAAATTTGCAAGGTATTAACAATCACAAAGCATAGAAATCTCTATTTAATCCTTTATACATGCTATATTACATGCACATCACATACATACATCATTTCTATCAAAACCCTAATCAAGAAAATTCATAAATCTCAACTTGGGTTGGGTTTTACTTACCTTGTTATGGAGAGACTTCACAAATTCTTCCTTTCACTTGTTTAGCTTGATATCTCCTCAAATCTTAACCAAAAGAATGAAAACCCTCAAACTTCAATATGGGTTAAAACTCCCAAATCACACAACTTAAGAAGAAATCCTTACCTTAGGAAGCCTTAGGTTGCTTCTTCTACCCCAAAATCCTTCAAAAATCCCTTAGAAATCCTTGATCAAAAGAGAAGAGAAGTTGAGAGGAGAAAAATGGAGAGTCACGTTTGAGAAGAAGAAAATGAGGGGTTTCTTTGATTCTAATTCCTTTTAATGAAATATTAACACACTCATTCCCATTTTGCCCTTGTTCTACTTTGGGAATTCCATCCATATCCTTTGATTCATTACAAACTCACCCCTATCTCAACCTATTCTCCAAGAAATATCCTTACAATTAACTCCCCACTTTTCCTGCTAATTAGGGGTAGAATGGTCAAATAGCCCTTAGGGAAGAAAATATCAAAAACTCAATAAACATTTTTTTAGGCCACTGTGCATGTGAAGAAACCTTTGTCGCCGCAAGTAAAGCTGTCGAGAAGTTTCACCCTTGGTTTCAACACATTCGCCGCGGCGAATTCTTCTTCCTGCGAAGCTTGGTACACTCAAATTCTTCTATTTTCAACCAATTTCAGGGCAAACATTCAACATAACATTCATTCAAACAATATTACCAAACCCAACTCAAAAGAGAGCGAAAGAGGAAACAATAACAACGTACCTCAAGTGGGGCGTTACACACGCTGAGATCCACTTACTTCTCTTATCCCCGTCAGGGTGGGGAACTTCATCTTGAGATGGTAAATCGAAGTGACTACTTTGAAGTTTCTCAGTAGAGGTCACCCTAGGATGCCATTGAAAGCGGATGGGCAGTCCACTACTAAGAACTCAGTGATCTTGGTCACTTCGTCAAAGTCACCCAATGTGACCGAGAGTGAGATCGTCCCCTTAGGGATCAGGTGATCCTTGGTGAAACCATATAGGGGGATAGAGGCAGGCTTCAGGTCGGCCTCATCCAATTTCATTCTTTCGAAAGCCTGCTGAAACAGGATATTCATAACGCTTCTATTATCTACTAACATTCTGTGGACATCGCAACGCCATATCTGGGGCGTGATGACGAGAGCATCGTCATGGGGATGATGCAATCAAACTGCTTCTTTTTTCAAGAAGGTGATTTCCTCCTCCCTTACGAACCTTTGACAGTCGCCGCGTCGTGTTCATTACACGGATAGGGTCGTGATGGGCTGCGCGAGCATACCTCTTTTGGCACATCGTGAAATCCTTCCGAGGTGTGGTCCCCCCAAAGATTATCCCTACGTTGTAGATACCCTTGCGACCATGACGCTTCTTACCTGGTTCCTCCTAATTTTTCTCCCGCACGGGAGCAGAGTCATCAACATACTCTTTGAAATGCCCCTGCTTAATAAGGTCTTCAATTGCTTGCTTAAGGGCCCGACACTCATTAGTGTAATGCCCGCTATCCCTATGATAGCGACGATACTTCTTACTATTTCTGGCCGAAGAGGGATTTTTCATAGGCTTAGGCTCCCCGAGCAGGCCAACCTCTTCTAACTTATCAAGAATAGCAAAGACGGATGCATTCAAAGGACTATACTGACTCTTGTCGCGATCGCGACGAGGAACTAGGGCATAGGATTTCTTGGGCTCATATCACGGCTTCTTTCCTTTTCACTGATCGTCATTAGCCCATCTATGATCAGCCCTTCTATTTTCCCCCCGACCAAGTGCACCGCCCGAAAGGCCAGGGTCGTGGCAGTTGAGCGCCGCCATGGAGTTCTTAATACGAAGGTATTTCTCCGTAAGGTTGTAGAGGCGGGTAGGGAAACATCGTCCTCAGATTGCAACTCTTTCTACAAATCTGTCTATGGACAAACTCCCGCAATGAAGAGAGTCCGAACGGACTCTTCGGGAGTGTGAGCTACCTTATGGAGCTCCTGATGGAACCTGTCAATATAAGATTAGAGGGGCTCATCCCTCTCTTGCCTTATGTTGTTGAGGTAGCTCAAAGGCATTGAGAACTTCTTGTTCGCTTGGAAGTGTATCATGAATGTCAAGCTTATCTAAGGCCACGACCTGACAGATCCTGCTGGGATCGACCTGAACCATCGCTTGGCATGAGAAGTTAGAGTTACTGCCAAGAAACGATATTTTGCCACAAGTCAGAGACTTGGTGGAGTTCCATGAGGTCGTTGAACTCGTATAGATGATCCTGTGGATCGGAATTCCCATCGAATGATCGCATGTCGAGCATTCTAAATTTTGACAGGAGAGGGGCGGCTAACACTGCCGGAGGAAAGGCAACTGCCTCTGCGACCTGCCCTTACTTATTTGACCATTTGAGCCTTTCCGGCAGTCCAAGGCTCTAAGTAGTTCCTCAATCTGAAGCGGCGGAGCCATGCGAGGATCGCTTTCCAACACGCTGATTCATAGGTAGGTTGCGGTTGAGGAAAGCCGTCCGGGTCGGGAGGGTTCCTCCTCGCCTCGATCGGCAGTCCCAGCCGCTCTTGACACATGCTGGCTAGAGTCGTGTGATGGCGCTGAATGGTCTGGGGAACCTTCCTAACCTCCATAGTAGTGCGAACCGACCCACAGAAGGTGGGAACTTCCTGTGCGACGACGATCGAAGTCGTCATTCTGGCGATAATGGAAATTTCCCTGCCTTGCACTTTTGTGGGAGGATGCTCTGACAGGATGCGGGATAGCTCGGGCCACGACATGTCACCAAGTCTTTGCGCCACGGGGGTGCGATCGGTGTTCACTAGTCCCTCGGAGCCTTGTTTGCCACTTGCTTTCCATTTCTTTGACACGCTGCAGTGCGCGCGGCATGGACTATTGCCCTTTTCCTCACTTTCATGCGACATGCAAGCGTTTTTGGCGGTGGCACTGCCTCATTCGATTCAAGTGGCACGACCCGATCCAACCAATCCAGCCTTTGGCTGACTGTTTGGAGAGTATTGTTGAACATCTCCAAGTAGTTCATGACGGCTAGGTCAAGCCTCGAGCTTGAAGGGGTATCCCCCATGGTATTTTGCGGGACTAAGGGCACTTCGGGAGAAGTGTCCTCCTGTACCCGGGGGATCTCTTCGTCACCATGATTGGTTTGCTCAGATTCAAATCGGCGAGCCATTTGCTATAGTGAGACTAATTAGTAAGAGATTCTCCCGATGAAGAAGAAGTATTAAATCAGGCTCTCCTTCTAGCGTCAAACTGTTGATACTTGATTTTGACACCAACTAATCGCACGAGGGAAATACTGAGCTGACTCAGAAGACACACGTGTATATTGGGGGTATTGAATTGATTAAGAGAAGAAAAACACTGTTTAAAGTGGTTCGGATGCTTAAATAAGCGAATCCTACGTCCACTGATATTGTATTAATATATGAGATCATGTCGCGTTCAAGGAGCTGATTTATAGCTTAGAGAATACAAGTGAATACACCAGAGAGAGAGAATGCATGCTATTTCAGAGAAAAATTAGATAATCCCACAAACAGAAGAGGAGTCCTCTATTTATAGTGGGATGAATTGAAGTAATGATTACTAAATCTGTGAGTGGGTCAGATTGCCATGCAAATCCTTTTTTGTGTCCCGTTGCTCACCTGCTCGTATTTCCTCGACTTGTGCAGCGTTGGACGTGGACCTTTTCCAACCTTTACGCCAATCTGGCGTATACCCTACTGGCGGGAGCATGCTCGGTAATGTCGACATGCAACGTGGTGCGTCGAGCATGAGAACCTATCACTCTGACCACCCACACTGACAAGGCTTGACGTCAGTCCTACTTTTTCAGGCATAACATATATATTTCATAAAAAATTAAGAAAAATTCAAAACTTGCCTCTTGGGATGAACGCGCTTTTGACGTAAAAAACAACAAAATAGCAATAAACAGCCTATTTCTCTCCTGAAGTGTTCCTAGACTATGGTCCCTATACAAAGTTCCAACAAACTTACAAAACAAGTATAACCGTCATAAGCGATACTTTGCGGAATCCTTTGAATATCCAATTCTACATTTTTCGCCCAATCATATTTTCATTTTCTTTTTGTGTTTGATACTCCTCTTAAAGATATACTCATATCTGACATGGAAAACCACGAGAATTCAAGTTCATTAGCAATGGGAAAGAGCGCGCAGGAGATGGGCTTGCCATATGTACCGGAGTGCTACAAAACTCCATCTTCACATCGTCCAATTTTGACACCTGAGACCGTTGATATGCCTGTTATTAATTTTGCTAGGTTGAGGCAGAGTGAGGAACAACGATCGATGGTCATCAAAGAACTTGGAAATGCTTGTCGTCACATGGGTTTCTTTCGAGTAATTTAGTGGCTTTATTAATCCTCTATATTGTGTTATCTTTTAATTAGCATTGTATAGTGATACATTGTGTGTTAACGAATTTTCATACAGATTGTGAATCATGGAATTTGCCAATCAATACTAGATGAAGCGCTTTCTTCGGCATTTGATTTTTTTAAGTTACCAGCAGAAGAGAAAGTGAAATTCATGTCTAACGATGTGTACAAGCCAGTCAGGTATGGCACAAGCTTGAAGGATAGAATTGACAAAATCCAGTTCTGGAGGGTCTTCCTTAAGCATTATGCACATCCTCTTGATGACTGGATTGATTCATGGCCCCAGAATCCTCCTAATTATAGGTATGTTATACTAATTCTTAACTTAATTTTTTCTCTCAAATTTCAACTATTAACCAGTTAAGCACATCTTGTTCATTCGTTCTCCAGATATTCTTAGGATATTTTTGGGCATCTTTCTTCTATTCTGCTTTGTCTCTGGTTCACACTTAATTTGGCGGCAGAAACTGTCGATCCCTTTTTTCACACAATATTCAGAGGAAGCACCTACACTGCATTTAATATATCACGTTGTTAACATAAGCAATGACATGAGTCGTGAAATTTTTTTATTCCAAAATGCATTTACTAATCATACGCAATGACATGACCTTGGTCCAGAAAAAATATGTATGCCAAGTCCAGTGATTTGAAACTCATGCAAATCGCATGTGCTGACACGAGAGAAATTGGGATAAGCTGATTCTTCAATTCCCTTTCTCACTTGTCACATTACAAAGTGCATGAAAAAAGAAAATTATTGGCATGTTGACTTGACTTGGTCACCTTTTTCAAACTTTGTTTCAGGGCATTATAGCGTAGAAGTGAGGAAATTAGCCTTGGAATTAATGGGTGCAACTACTGAGAGCCTCGGAATTGGTCCAACCTATTTAGCCAAAAAAATCAATGAAGGAATGCAAGTAATGACAGTCAATTGTTATCCACCGTGCCCACAACCAGATATCACACTAGGTTTGCCACTGCATTCGGATTATAGCTGCTTCACCATTCTTCTTCAGAGCTCGCCGGGTCTCCAAATTTTGGACTCAAAAAATGGCAAATGGAAATCGGTTCCTGAAGTTCATGGTGCCCTAGAAGTCCATATTGGAGACCATATTGAAGTGCTAAGCAAGGGCATTTACAAGAGTGTTGTGCATAGGGTGACTCTGAATAGTGAAAGGACTAGAATATCGCTTGCTAGTTTACATAGTTTGGAGTTGGAAGAGAAAATGGAAACGGCTAAAGAGCTAGTGGAAGAACAAAATCCGAAGAGATATAAAGAAAGTAGCGTCAAGGATTTTCTGGATTTTATCTCCAAGAATGACATTGGTGAGGGGAAAAGTTTCATGGATACACTGAAGATGAAGAATTAAATAATAACTAATCATATGCTTGATCTGAGTCTCTGTTATTTCCTTCTCTATTTCCGCTCAAGAGTTCTACGGATACATGCAACACACACACACACACACACACACATATATATATATATATATATATATATATATATATATATATATTTGTGTGGTTTTGTCGAGAGAATGGGAACAAAGCAGCATCTAATGAGAGTCCAAAAGTAAAATGTTTGTATTTATTTAATTCTTTTGGAGTCAACTTCTTGTGTCTAGTTGCAACAAGGGGACGATCTTAGGATTTTTAGATTTAAGGCTGTTGTTGTCCTCTGTTTGTATTCCCCTGTCTCAATATATAAAATGTATTAACGGCAGTCTTTTTTATTTAACCACTCTTTTTTCTTTTGTTTTTTATTTTTACTGATGATTCCATTAAACTTGTCGGTAAAGACTTTGGAATTGAGCCACAACCAGCTTTATTGAACTTAACTGCCAATTTAATTAAAAACATAGTATATATAAATAGGTAGTTCACGCAAATTTTTAATTTATGGAGATTATGTTAGCAAAGTATAAAAAATCCTATAGGAGTTCTCAGGTGAAAAATTATACAAGGGAAAAATTTTCAATTCAAGTTTGTTTTAACTATTAAATTAGAATCAAATGAAGGATAGATTAATTTATTTCTCATTTTAAGTCAGGGAATTGTATTATAATATCGTGAACCAAATTGTATGTCTAATAATAGTCTTTTAAGGACATAAATCTTCCTCTGTCTACGAAGATACTCTATTACGCTTAGCTAAAGATAATAAAAGACCTTGGAAAGGGGCACGTGCCCTGCCCTTGGTTCTGCACCTTTTCACTGAATTTCATTTAGTAGGCAACTAGACAGGAGACATTTAAATAGAAATCCATATAATTAGTTTATGTTTGATCATGATTAAGATAAATCATCATACAGAAATTTTTTAATAAATGATACAATTGTGTAGTGGAAGTATGGACTACTTGGCAAAGTGCGGTTGACACAACAACTGCAGTTGCACGACAAGCCAAAGGGAAGGAGTCGAAGAAGAGGTTCAACCAAACTCGAGCTTGTTGATCAAGCTTAACTTCGGAGATCTGATATGATGAAGTACTGCATGCGGGGGACTGAGCCACTTGCCTTTTGCATGCAAAATGAGCGCTCTACCGTCTGAGCTACGTTTCCCTGGTTATATGTTCACTTTTGATTTCGTTAAATTTTGATTTTTAATTGTTAATTGCAAAAGTTGATATAAATCATTTCATGAAAATAATCTTTTGAATTTTTATGACATTACCATCCTATTTTCTTTTTCAATTTCTTTATTCAAATTCTAATGTTTCAAGATATAAAACAAATTCATATATAATCTTATACTTTCTTAGGCATACTTGGAGTTAGAGGAATGAGGAAAAAAAATTCAAAGGAAAGAAATTGTAGCTTATATATATACCTTGTGCATCTTTTAAATGCAAAATTTCATTTGAAGATTTTCCATATAGCTCTTCTTCTATTATCTGAATTAAGGAAATCTTATCGGTTATAACGTGTGTCATTTATGGATGTTGTGAAGATATCATTTCACAACCAAACAGCAATTTGATGATCAAAGAAAACTTGATTGCATAAGCGTAGTGACAAACATTGTTATTATGATAATGGGATTTATAAACGCAATGAATTCAAAATAAATAGAGTTGAAGTAGATATTTAAAAATGGATAGAATAAACATTTTTCATGTGGAGATTATAATTGGGTAATTATCATGAATCCAAAGCTTTTTAAAAACTATTAATAACATGTAACGCCCCACTTGAGGTACGTAGCTAATGTTTCTTCTTTTGCTCTTATTTGAGTTGGTTTATTAGTATTATTGTTGGTTGACCTTGGATTGAGTGATATGTTGAATACTTGCCCTGAAATTGGTTGAAATAGAAAAAGTTCAATGTTCTAGGCTTGCGGAAGTAAGAATCTTCGCCGCGGCGAAGAGGTGTTGAAGCCACAGGAAACTGCTGGATAGTTTAGCTGCGACGACGGGCCGACCAAAATGTTTGTTAAGTTTTAGATATTTTCTTCCCTAAGGGCAATTTGACCATTCTACCCCTAATTAGTAGGAAAAGTGGGGAGTAAAATGTAAGGAATTTTCATGGAGAATATGTTGATATGGAAGTGTGTTTGTAATGAATCAAAGGATATAGATGGAATTCCCAAGGAAGAGTAAGGGCAAAATGGGAATGCTTGTGCATAAATTTCATTAAAAGGAATTAAGTCATTGCAAACCCTTCATTCTTCTTCTCTATCGCCACCCTCCTTTCTTACTTCCTCTCAAATTCTCTTTCATTTGTTCAAGGATTTTTAGAGGGCTTTTGGAGTGATTTGGGGTAGAAAATCAATCTAAGGCATCCTAAGGTAAGGATTCTTGCTTTGGATGTGAAGTTTTGTGAGATTTTTAGTATATTTGAATATTGAGGGTTTTTGGTTCATTTGTTTAAGAGTAGAGAAAAAGTCAAGCAAACCAAGAGAAAGGAAGAGCTAGTGAGATCTCTCCATAACAAAGTAAGTAAATTCCAACCCAAGTTGATTAGGGTTTTAATAGCAATTATGTATGTATGTTATATACATGTTCTATGCTATGTTATTGAGTTTTAAATGGAGATTATTATTGCTTGTGGTTGTTCATACACTTCAATTGTGAGAAGTGAGATGTGGGTTGGAAATGTAGTTTGAGATGGAATTGAAGGATATTGAGAAATCCTTTTTGGAAGTGCTATTCTATGACAGGAATTATGGCTATGTGAGGGAGTTTTTCCCCATTTTGGATGGTTAGAGAAAGACATAGAATTATTGTTATAGTAGAGTTTTGCTATGCACTTGAATTGTTTGAAGAAATGCCTAATAGAGGTTTGAGTATGAGTAGTGAACCTTAATTCTTGCAACATTGCATGTTGGCATTTCATAAGTGCATTAGTGGAGATGAACAATCCATAGGCATTAATTGTGCATTGAGAAGTGACTTAAGAAAGAGTAGGAAACTTTGTATATGCACTTGCTCTAAGAGTAGAGAACTTTGTGGATGCAACTACTCTAAGGGTAGAGAGAATGAAAAGTGCTAGAGTAGAGTGAATGAGAAGTGTATTAAAAACGGGTTGATGCTTTGTGATCATCACCCGACAGTTATTAGAAATGGATTGATGCTTTGTGATCATCACTCGACAGTTATTAGAAATGGGTTGATGCTTTGTGATCATCACCTAACAATTATTAGAAATGGGTTGATGCTTAGTAATCATCACCCGACAGTTATTAGAAAAGGGTTGATGTTTTGTGATCGTCAC
This sequence comes from Pistacia atlantica, assembly GCA_026229545.1. NCBI lineage: Eukaryota > Viridiplantae > Streptophyta > Magnoliopsida > Sapindales > Anacardiaceae > Pistacia > Pistacia atlantica. The sequence continues at coordinate 11,373,747 of CM047900.1, forward strand.
CCGAAAGTCATGAGGAACAGATAGGTGCTTTGTGGTCTCCACCCGATAGTTACGAAAATCGGGTAGGTGCTTCGTGATCCCCACTTGGTAGTCACTAAGAACGGGTTGGTGCTATGTGAACTCCACCCAGCAGTCATGAAGAGAGATGGTCTTGTGTGGGCATTCCATTAAGGTGTACCTCCCGGTAAGATGAGGCCATGACGTTTAGTAGAAAACAACAGAAAGTGTGAGGAAAGAATTAAGAGAAATATATACGGGGATAAACAGATAGAGGGTTTACTTACTGAACATTATTTTGTGCTCACCCCGTTATTTTCCTTTGTGGATGCAGACTCTAGGTGATGATGTAGTCGGAGGGGCGTCGGCAAGCGAGGAGCAATAGCTACACTGTTTCCCTGTTTTTATCTTTGTAAATGATGCTCTTTGTATATAAAAGACTTATTACTTATAATAAAAAGAAAAGTTTTAGGCCCATTTTCTATCATTATTATACATGCATTGTACTAGTTTACAGCATTTGTTACATAACAAATTCTTTCAAGGAAGTTTTAATAATTTATAGGCACTTCTTGAATAAAAGATGCAGTCATCGATTCTTATGAGAGGCCACAATTAAAAAAAAAAGAAAAAAATCCTATTAAACAGGCACCTATATTTAATGTAAAACTCGTAAAAACCTAGTTAAAACCTCACAAAATGATCAATTGAGTTTTCGTTATAACTTAGATTACTAAATACCATGGAATCCGTCTTATCTTTTATATATACTAAAGTATGATAATTTGATGAATACTTTTCGCTCAACTTGCAACTATACATGAGAGCTAGCTGTGTAGCTCTATGTCGGAGCAACTTATAATAAGAATAGTGAAAGCCGCAAGAGAAGCCACAATAGTCGTTTTAACTACTTAGTCAGTAGACAAGCAACTGCATGAGCCAAAACCAGTCTGTTTAATAATCTAGCTAGCATTTCCAAATTGAATGTAGACCCAATACATACTCCCTGGCCACTGGCCATTAATATATTTCTCACCAAACACCTATGACCGGATTCAACCAGATTTATATATTCCTAGATTAATCCCCCATATTCTTCCATAAAGTGCTCATTTGTTTTCTAGCTCCAGTTTTTTGGCCTTCATAAAAGAATCATGTTAAAGTTCTGCTGGTTTGTTTTCTATTACTATTATACGATATTATTTTTAATTTGTTATCATGAGAAACATTGAACCTTCTACCTCCGGCCTTTTCTTTGGATGTGACACGTATCTTTGTTTCTAATCTGTAGTCCTGATACAAAGTCTAACCTTCATATGTGAACTGCTGCCAATTAGCTAGTCTATAAATACTCTTCCCAAATCTTTCCATGAATCATATCTTTTCTTTCTGCAAGAACAAATTCGATCCATTTGTCTAAGATACTCATATTTTGACATGGAAAAGGAGAAGAGTTCTAGCTCATTTTCAACAGGCAATAGCGCCCAAGAAAGGGCTCATAAACTTAATTGTTTTATATACCATGCATCATCTAATATCAGATTTCAAGTTTTTCTACATGCAACTTGATGATAACAGATCTATCTTTTTCTACATATTTAATTGTCAGGTTGTAATTTTGCGGCAGTAAGTGTCCATACATTCAATTTAAAATTAAAAACAATAAATGCACCCGCATGTGTGAATAGATACTTATATATATATATATATATATATATGTGTGTTAGGGCCAAAAATCGTCCTTGGTCCAAATAGGGAAATAGGACCATTAGTGAAGACGGACCAGGCCCAGTCCTGCAAAGGCCCAAGCCATGTTAGTTCTCTTCTAAATATGAGGTACAAACCGGCCCAAGCCAAGTGGGCACAAGCCTCTCAAACCTATCCCATGTCCTAGGTCCACGGACGAATCCAGAGCCCACAGCCCTGTCATAGTACTTTCCTATTCCTAATCAACCTCCAATTCAAAGATGCCTTCCTAATTTTGACCACTTTCCTACTTAGCGAATTCTCTTAAACAGAGTAACCTTCCTATTTGGACAGAGGTAAGACAACTCACCACGACCCTAATTCTTCTAGGGTTTACATCAAAGTCAGATGAGGACTCCTGTTCCCACCGGGATTGGGAGACCGGGACGACCACTATATAGCGGGCTCTCACAAAGCACATCGACATTACACCTTCACACCCGAGACTCTTCACTCGAGAGTTTCACTGATTCACCGTAGTCAGTCCCCGACTAGACTTCCGGTAATCTCTTATTCCTTAGCCCTCACTATATTAGCCCCTTTCAGCCTTGCTGACTTGAGCGTCGGAGTGCCTACGGCAAACACCACCCCGGTGTTTCCCGTTCGCTTCATGCGTGTGTTTCTCTACGTGTGCAGGTGCAGCGGATCGCTAGTGGCCTTAACCTCACGGGATCAGACCCCCTTTCCGTACAGGTAGATTTTTACGTCTACGGTTTGGCGCCCACCGTGGGGCCTCTAGCAATCATTCGGCGTGACGAATCCTGCTACGTGGAGGAATATCCCATGGCTAACAATCCGGACGACGTTAACTCGAGCCTCGAGGCCAGACTGGAGGCTTTGACCGCTCTCATGCAATAGAACTTAGACAAGGTGGCCGCAGGCCAAGCATCCATCCTGGGCCGAGAACCGATCGAAAGAAAGAAAGTAAGTCGATTCTATGAACTCGAGTTTACGCCCGACCAAGCACCCCCCAACCGGTTCCGCACCATTATCCCCTCCATGCAACCCCTCTCCACACTAGAGCACCAACCCTCGGATTCTGGTAAAGGGCCGCGTCCGCTTGATGCATTGGCGCTCGACTACTCCGTTCTGACTAACGGAGATAAGGACTAACAGGTAGCGGTCAATCGGCCCATCCCAGCCTCGCTGATCAAAACGATCTAACAATAGAGAATCCGAAGGATCATCCCATCTCCACCATGCCACTCCCCCTCCAGTCAACTCAAACACAAACCCCCTCCTGCCTGGCTCACCCTCGCGGGGTGAACGGCCAAACCAAACCAACTCCAACTCTTGAACTCATCCATCCCAGAAAGAAAGGCCAAGACGACTACCAAGCAAGGCTCCCCCACGGCCCAGTCCATGTAGGGAAGAACAACGAAGCAGTTGACAATGGGAGTCATCCGGCCAGGGAAGGGATGAACGAAGCACATGCTGCCAAGGACGCGACTGATCAGTCGATCTACCCCAGGGGATGCCCCACGAGGGCGTACAGCCGGTAAGATGGGATGACCCGATAGTATCCCCTTCCCCTGTGGAACAATTATTGGCTAAAAAAGGCGGCGTTAGAGGCAATAAGGCGTATCCCAGGGAATGTCAATCCCGAACCAAGAAGAGTGCAATTATTCGCAGGCGGATTACCTTTTGCGGGCAGAGATGCCTGGTTGACATGCCCCAAAAATTCAGTATCCCCGAACATGAAACCATATGGACGGTACCACCGACCGGACGACCACATAGCCTCGTACAAACAGGCGGATGTTTCTTGTTTCAATACCCCGACCGCTTAGAACATGTGCAAAAGTTTCGGTTCTAGTTTGTGCAGTGGCGCTCCAATGGTACACGAATCTCCCGACGGATCCATCGATTCGTTCGCTTAGCTCTTGACACCTTTGTGGACAGTTACGCTTGACAGCCGAGAAGCTAGAGAATGTCGGCCGACTTGTGAATATTCCAACGGAGAGGGGAACCATTGAGAGAGTGCGTTAGCGATTCAACAAAGAGAAGATCTCTATTCCTTCTTGTAACCCCAGAGGCTGTGTGGGACGCTTTCGGGAAAGGCCTCCTTCCAGATGGGGAACTATACAAGGAGCTTACAAAGCTAGGCTGTACTACCATGGAAGACGCTCTGGCCCGAGCCGTTATCCAGATAAGGTGGGAGGAAGATGAGATGAACCGAGCCGCCGCCCATTCGGATACGAACCCGGGCGGAATGACGGAAGGCCGGAACCTAGGGCGCGAGCACCGCTACCAACCCCCTCATGGAATATGGGCGCGAGGGGAGACCATATGACCGCCAACCCTTGAGAAGCAATAACAGGCAATCGGGATCGAATCGATTCAAAATACCGAATACGATCTCGGATCGAACCAACCCAGTGTAGCGATAATGAAAGGAATGGGATCCGCTGTCAAGTGGCATGGTAAGCTCAATCCCGAGGCGAGGAGAGACACAACCAAGTGGCGCGAGTTCCACAACCAAGTGGCGCGAGTTCCACAACGACCATGGGCATAACACCGCGGACTGCATCGCCTTGCGGCTCGAGGTTGCCGAACTCCTAAAGAGAGGACACCTCGTGACCTACTCAGCAAAGGGAAGAGCACCATTAGCCGAGAAAAGCTCCAAGCAAGTCGCCCCCTCCGTGAGCCAGGCACCAGGGGTTTCTGCTCATCTCTAGGGATCGGAAATCGATGGGGTAAGTGTTAGTGTATATTAGTGTATGCCCTAGACACCATTCGTGTTGTCGGTTTGAGCATTTTGTCTTGTATATATATATATCATAAATAATAGAAGAAAGAGTTCTTCAATTCATATATGTAAATTGCTTCCTTTATTCAGTCATGCATTTAAAATAAAGTACATTATATGAATTGTCTAGATGATTCATTTAATAGGTAAATGAATTATCGAAAAGGGTTCCCTACGGAAGCAATATAAATTTGGGCAACTATATTGCAGTAGGCATACGGATGCTTAGAAAGATATCATGAGTTGATTTAAGTACGGATGACAATGATAGTCATGTCAGGGGCATTGGTATGGATTAACGGTTGGTGAACTGTTTTTGAATGTGACGAATAACGACAAATCATTTGGAAAAGCATGTAGTCAATGATTTATCGTTTGGTTATATCGATTACGATGTAGTCCTTTGACTGAGACATTGTAGTCGGATCCGATATGGATGCGTATGGTTCATACGGTGTATAAGTACAAGACTAATCATGTTTCGTACAATAAAGCCTATTTGGTCATGCGTTGTTCATATGCGGAAGCGAGCGAGTAATCAAAGGGGAAAGGGGATCCATTGACACTCCAAATATAGGATGGGAAGTCTGCAGCTCCCATAGGATTGAGTTCCTGAGGCGAACATAGTCAAATGTCGAAAGAAAATTGAATCTCTGGCAGCTGTTATTAGTCATACAAAAGCAAGTTTGTGATGACGAGTTCGGAACATATTGATCGGCGATTCGGTAGAAGATCGAGTTTAGGATTTTGACGTTCCATGAATCCATACTCGATTAGGATATCTCAATGGAGGGACTTTACTTGCATGGTACGTATGATCTGAAATGGGTTCGATGAAATATTTCTTCATCGTGGTTTAGGGACTATGGCACATTGCTAGTGTTTACCATGATGATTGGGAAGGGCCTCGGACGGGTTTCCAAGTTCTGTCAGAATGAACACGGCTAATCCACGGTGGACCACATGGAGGTGCACCAAGCCGGCCAGAAGTTAGAGAATGATGAGAGAGAAATGATTATCCGAAGAGGGCTAGCACCTTCGAGGGTAATAACGGGATTTCTATAGTAATAGTTACATAGAAAACAATTTGTGACATTTTAAGAGTTAAAGCGGTCAAGCAATAATTAATTATATTTAATTATTATATCTTAAAGTGTTAAAATTAATGAGATGAACAAAAATAACCTTTTAATAGTTAAAGGGTAAAAAGGGTAAATTTATGGGTTAATTGTAAATAAAGTTTAGTTTGTTTACATGGGCCCTTGAATAATATTGATTATTCAAAGGGTAGCATATTAAATTCGTGGGGTCCCTTTATAAAATAAGATTTTATTGGGCTTGGAAGTGAAAAATAAATAATTGCAAAATAGCCCAAGTATATATAAGTGCAAAGGTTGCATTTTTGTTCATTATTCACTTGTTCACAAACACAAACTAAAAGCTACTCCCTAGCCAAGGCCACTCTGCAATCCTCTCAAAGGTGGTGTTAAAGATGCTGGAGGTTTCATCCTTTTGAAGCTAATCTTCATCAATCCAAAGCAAAGGAGTAGGTATAATCTCATATCCAAGCTTTGCATGTAAACAGCGTTTTTTTAATCCATGCTTTCATTCTCCATCTCCACCACTCTTCATGCATGCTGAATCTTTCGTCAAGATCATCATAAGCGTGCTAGAACCAACCACCATGAAGTTCGATGTATTCATCCGGTCTGGTCATACTCCCATCAAGTGATTCGGTTCGAGGATGACAGGCGGATCTGCAGTTGCCCCTCACCACGATGCTTTAGTCCTCTCCTGCAAATAGCCAACATCCTAGTGAAAAGGGTGTTCGTAGATGGAGGTTCGTCATGAGAATATCCTGTTCCTCGAAGCGATAAAGCGATGGGGAAGGAAGAAGCAAATATCAGAGAGCGACCGACATTGCTTGGTTGGATTCAGCTCGGAACAAAAGTACACAATCGGGGAGATCACCCTTCCCTACTATCTTTGGTGGAGTGAACAAGCAGGCAGTCTTCCTGGTGATCGTTGCCCATCCCCACACGCGTCATTACAGGGCCGTCTGGATCCATGACATGCGGGCGGTGCCATCGACCTTCCATCATCTGATCGGGTTGGGAGCCAAGTGGGGGAGTGGGGATCTGAGGCGACCTTTGCTTGAGGGATTGCTGAACGCCTTCAAAGGCAAGGGAAACTCCTCATAGCAATTCAGGTCTCATCCGACCCTCCGAACCAGGCCCGATCAACCGACCATGGAGGAGTTGGATGAGGGTGTAGATACATCCGGATGACCAGAGAAAAAACACATAGGCTCCCGCCTCGACCGAGACAAAAGAAAAGCGATAGGTTTTCTAAAAAGGAAACGAAGCTGTTTAGCTTGGTCCCATGCCAACATGCGGGATCAATGGGCGCGATGGTCCACCAGCTCAGGTAGATCCAGGATCGAGTCGCGAAGAGGAGGAAAATTACTGAGGCGGAACCAGATCATCAATCAGAAGAGATCGGGGGCTCCTAAACAGCGGCATGATTAGAGAGGTTCACTATCCCAGAATGGCTAATGGCTGTCGTATATAAAGAAGAAGCGGGAAGTGGAGAGTCTGCATCGACTTCTGAGACTTAAACAAAGCACTCCCCAAAGATTCTTTCCCCTCCCACATATTGACATGATGGTAGGCGACCGCAGGGATACGAACTCCTCAGTTTCATGGGACGCCTTCTCGGGATACAATCAGATTCTAATGCATGCGGACGAGGAAGAGACTTTCATCATAGAGGGAACCTATTGTTACAAAGTAATGCCGTTTGGGACTGAAAAACGCCAGACCACCTACCAACGTCCGGTCAATAAAATGTTCTCGACCACTTAGGGAAGACCATGGAAGTTTACATCGGCGACATGCTCGTCAAATCCCCACTGATTGCTGAACAACACCTTGAGGCAATTAGCCATGCATTCGCCATTCTCACGAAAGTACAACATGGCCCAGAACCCCGAAAAGTGCTCATTCGGCGTCTCATCAGGTAAATTCTTAGGCTATATGGTTACTCGAGGGAATAGAAGCAAACCCCGACCAGATCGAGGCGGTTCTCGGCATACCATCCCGAACTTGCGTCGAGGCGTCCGAGCGTCTTGCGGGGCAGTGGCCGCCCAGGCGCTTCATCTCAGTCCGGCGACAAGTGCCACCTCTTCTTCACGCCCTCAAAAAATCCAACAGGGTTCGATTGGACCCCCTGTGCGAAGAAGCCACAGCTCATGAAGAAGAGGTATTTGACTACACCCCCATGCTGTCCAAACCCGCAGCAGAAGCTCTCTTACCTAGCGGTCTCGAGGCAGGCCATATCAGCAGTACTAGTCCGAGAAGAAGAAGCAGAAGCGATCTAGGTCTCTACATTATGAATCATCTCATGTGAAACTTCGGTACAGCCAAGGCGGAAAAGCTTGCCCTTGCCCTCATCCATGCATCCGGGAAGCTCAAACCGTACTTCCAATGCCATCCTATAGTTGTGATCACCTCATTCCCGCTCGAAAATATTGCACAAACCGAGACATCGAGGCGACTCATGCAATGGGCGGTAGAACTCGGCGATACGCGTATCATACCAACCACGCTGCCGTCAAGTCCCAAGCATTAGCGATTTCATTGCGACTTCACACCAAGCGAAACCGCCCAGGCCGAAAAAAGAATTACTATGCATGAATGGCACCACCTTCAAAGTGGACTCTCTAGTAGATGGATCGAGTAATGTCGGAAGCGGACTCGGAATAGTACCGATCACACCAGAGGAGACATCATCCAACGAGCATCCGTTGTGGGTTCAAGTGCACGAATAACAAGGCCGAATCTGAAGCCCTCTTAGTGGACTTAACTTGGCCGAGAAATCGGGCGCCAAGAGACTAGAAGTGAAGTCGGACTCCCGACTCGTGGTCAATCAATTACAAGGTACGTACCAAGCACGTGACTCAAAAATGACATCCTATCTAAGCATGGTCAAAGAGTTGCGAGGCCGAATTGAAGAGTTCTCATGTCTGAGATCCCTATGAGAGAACAACCATCACGACGCCCTCGCCAACCTTGGCTCAACACTCCCATGTTCCTCTGAGTCATCCATCCCCCTCCTATTCATGCAGTGGCCAGCTAACTGGAAAGAACCACCACCCAACAAGTCTCCTAGAGAAGCCATGGGATTGAGGAAGCCGATTGTTGGATGAATCCGATAGTGAAGTACGGAAGGCGATGAGCTCCCGGTGACAAGAAACGAAGCACGCCGATTGAAAGCAAAAGCCGCGATTCACCCTACATGGTCAACTCCTCGAAAGTCCTTCTCGGGCCCTACCTCAAATGCATAAGCCCGAAGAGGCCCAAAGTGTTCTATTCGAACTCCATGAAGGCGAATCGGCAACCATGCGGGGGCGTAGTCTTGCTCATTAGGGTGATCACCGCGGGTTACTCTTGGAGGTCGACTATCCGTGCCAAGACTTGATCTTACGCAAAGAGATCGACAAGCTGTCAAAGGTTTGCCCACGTCTCACACCTCCCACCAGCGACTCCACTCCATTCGACACCATGGCCATTCATGAAGTGGGGAATGGACATCGTGGGAAAGCTACCTACTGCACCAGGGCAACGGGTCTTCATGTTGGCAATGACAGACTACTTCACCAAGTGGATCGAAGCCGAGGCCTTGGCCCAAGTCAGAGACCGAGAAGTCAAAGCTTTCATCACGGAAAAAGATGTGATGCGGTTCGGAATACCAAAAGAGATTGTCACCGACAATGGGTCCCGATTCATTAGTTCGGGCCCGGGGATTTACGTGACATGTGAGGAATAAAGTTAAGCTTCTCGACACCCCGAACCCCAGGTCTAACGGCCGGGCCGAGTCGTCAAACAAAAGCAATCATGCGCAAGAAGCATTCTGACTAAGGGCGCATAGGGCGGGCATGCCAGTCCTCTGGTCATACGAACCACGGCTCGATCATCAAGCGCTCACCGTTCTCCACGACATATAGGTTGAACGATCATCCCAGGCCAAAATATCAGTTCCATCCACCAGGCTCCAGTGGGCGGACGAGAAATCAAATAGCCAAAACCTTTGCGAGCCTGAACTGTGGGCGAGCTACGGGAACAAGCGAGCATCCGCAGCGCGATCTACCAGCAACAAGCCGCCCGTCATTACAACCGCGCGTGAGGATCCGCACTTTGGGATAGGCGGCGGGTCCTTCGGAAAGTTTTCCAAAACACCAAGGAGATTAACTCGGCAAACTCGGACCCACAGGGAAGGCCCCTACAAGATAATCAAAGCCGAGGAAAGGCTGCTTACAAACTCCGGAGACCCCAGAGGGCAAAGACATCAACAACAAGTTGGAATGCGTTCACCTCAAAGCGTTACTACTCGTAGGTGAACCCCGTTCTTGTTGGGAATTTTGTTTCCATTTCTTTTCATTGTTAATAAAAAGGATGAGTGGGCACATCCACCTCCTCTAGACATCGGCCTCATGGCGGATACTAATGAAGTACTTATTCAGGTAATTCTCATCTTGACCAAGTTACGAACACCTTCAAATCTTGAGTGCGTCACGAACACCTTCAAATCGGCGCCCGATATGCGTCACGAACACCTTCAATCGGCCTACCGCCCGATAGACATACGAACACCTTCAAATCGGCCATGCCCGATGTACGTACGAACACCTTCAAATCGGCCATGCCCGATGTACGTACGAACACCTTCAATCGGCCTTGCCCGATAGACATACGAACACCTTCAAATCGGCCATGCCCGATGTACGTAAGAACACCTTCAAATCGGCCCTGCCCGATGTGCGTACGAACACCTTCAATCGGCCCTGCCCGATGAATACGAACACCTTCAAATCGGCCATGCCCGATGTACGTACAATACCTTCGGAATCGGCCCTACGCCGTGTAGTGCGATCACCTTCGGATATGCCCGATAGACATACGAACACCTTCAAGTCGGCCATGCCCGATGCGTCTGGCACCTTCTCGGCCATGCTCGATATACGTATGAACACCTTCAAATCGGCAATGCCCGATGTACGTACTAACACCTTCAAATCGGCCATGCCCGATATTCGCACGGACACCCTCAAGTCGACCCGGACGATGAACTACTCACGCTCGAATCCACCCCACCCGACTCGCGAGAACACCGTAAGATCGGCCTGCACGATCCAAGACTTGGCACCTTGGGTCCGACCCCATCCAACCCAGACACTGAACTAAAGATGCACCGCAACTCATCCAGGTGACCACATACCGGTCGAACCCGACCGAGCGAATGATTCCGAAGCGAGTCAAATAGTTTGGGTCAACACCTTGACCCGAACATAAGACCTACGACATGACCATCGGCCACGATGAGGTAACATGCACAAATACAAGGGAGAGAAACAAAAGAACAGGTGATTCATCCAAAGGAACAACATGAGAAACCAACAGTCAAAAGTCATATATATAGGGCACCAAACGCCCAAGTTCAAAATACGGAAAACGGCACAGACGCGAGATGAAAGGGCATCGCAGGCCCCAAAATACAAAAAAAAAAAAGAGGACACTAAGCATCCTCGGCCCGAGCCTCACCCTCCGTCAAGTCAGTCGCGAGGCAAGCACCACTAGTGCTCGGCCGAGGCCGGGCCGCACGTCCCCAAGCCGCCGGTGACTAAGCTCAGGCGCATGCTCCTCGCCCTGCCCCACCGGATGACCAATTTCCTCTTCCAACAACTCCTGCATAAGCAAAATGTCCTCATCCGGATCCCAATGAGAGGTCCGCCCTTCTTTAAACTCCAGCATGAGCTCGCCTCGGGCCTTAATAATGGCGTCATTAGCAATAGAGATGCTCTGCTCCCTGAGGGACTCGACCTCCGCGGTCCTCTCGGCTAACTCGCGCCGCAGCCTCTCGACCTCAGCCTCACTATCCCGGAGGCTGCGACTCTCTGTTCAGGCCTTTGGGATCTTTGCCTCCTTACGCCGCAAGCCAAGCGTTGGCCTTGGATATATCATCTACTTTTCCATCACGCGACACCTCCTCGATAGGCTGCAGTGAGTACTGCAAAAAAAATTGAGCAATGAGAACGAATCAAACAAGAAAAAATAATCAAGTACGGCCATACGAGCAGGCGCGGGATACACCCGATCGGCGGAACAACCGCACCCATCCCTGATTGGACGCGCCTCGTCCGCTGGGAACAAGAAAGAGTAGGCCAGCTTACTCATAAATGTCGCGTCCCGAGTAAGTCCCCGCGTGCTTGGAATCGTAATAGTGATAGTCCCGGCCAATCCTCATCCAGCGGCAACTGGGACGGCGAGCTCCCATTGAGGGCTGCGCTCATTGGCAGGCGAGGTGCGTCATATCATCTTCGACCCTCACATCCGCTCTCACCAACGACTCTCTCTTCCTCTTCTCTCGGCCTTTGGCGATGGATTCGCTCGCGCTCGGGACAGTCAATTTCTTCATGAGTGACTCTGCAAGTGCAAACTCTCCAACGGTTAGTGGGTTCAGCCCGGACTCACCAAAAAATGACATGGTTGGAGTATCGACTCAGGAGCACATCCCAAGTCTGCTGCGAGGGGAAGGGAGTACCTCTCTGAATAGCCTCTACTCCGGCCCAAAGAATACTGCTCCTCAGTTAGCTCTGCCTTGCTCGCCGAATCCCTGCTCCGAATGGGATGGCTAACACCTCAGGGTAGCTACGTCCAAGCCGTCCCACCGCTCTGCTCGGTAGCGATCGAAATCGAGCTCTACAAACAAAAAACATAATCAAGATTTAGTAATCAAAAGTACGAAAGAAACAACGAAGTTCTCACCGGTGGCTGCCACCCACCCATCGGGATCTCGCCCATGCCCCATCTCAGAAAACGGCTTGACCCATTGAATAAAAATGCGGATCTTTCGCTTTTTGTCACTAGACCGCGGTCGGTCACGAAGAGAGGCCGATCGTGCCTCAAGTTCAGCAAATATCGGCCCTTCTCCTTATCGTTCTCTTTCAAGAAATGCGAGTCTGACAGGCTCGTGCAAGCAACACAATCGATGCCAGAACACAGACTCCTCCAAGGCCATCAGCCTCCAAGCGTTCGGCATAAGGCCCAGGGGCGATGATGAAAGTGTTCAGCACCTCCCGAGACTGGCGAGGCACGGGCAGCAACCTCAACTCATCGTGAAACCACTTCGTACACACCCAACCCGTTCAGCCTCCCAATCAACACGCTCAAATGCGCCGCGAGGGTCCGGACTTTAACAGAAGCAGGGATATGATACAGTGTACGGAGGCGCCACACGTCACCGTCCCTCAGCACGGGCGGATAATCCCTGGTCAGAATCCCACTGCCCTGTTGGCTCGGCCCCTCCTCAGAGCTACTACCGGACGAAGAGGGACTGTCAGCTCCTCCGGAGTCTTCCCCACTCCTACCATACCGGCCGAGCCTCGGCCCGGCTCCACTCCACAGCCACACTAACTCCAACCGGTAGGACACCGCCGAAACACTCCCTTCGCCCGAGGCATTACCATAGTCGGGGTACGCTCACACTCGTCCCCCAAATCCCACCTCGCTTGAACTGCGGCGCAGTATCGGCATCGGATCACTCGCCCGTTCCAACCGACCGACTCCTTCCTTAGGAAACTAACTCAAGCGCAAGTATAAACTAACCACGGATCGCCCTTCAACACCGAACGGTGCTCTCAAAACCGGCCTCCTCAGCCTCGGTCGGCCTGTTCTACCGAAGTGGAACCCCGGTCGCCCCACCTCTGCCAGGCCAGGAAGAAGGGCGAACTTGCCGTCGAGCCTTCACCAGCCCTGAGTCCCCCACTGCTGGGTGACCCTCCAGCCAGCAGAACCTGCCAAAGGAATTCAACACCAAGCTCGTTCGCCCGGACGACCGATCCACCTCGAACTTCAATCCTAGCCGTCTGCTGTCCTTGATCACTACTCACTCGCCCTGAGCGACCGATCCCCTAATCACACTCCTCGCCACTCGGTCAGACGTCTGCCGTGAGGCCCAAAGGGCAACGCCAAAATTGACTTCGTCTTCTAGGCCTAAACCCAAAAACCCAGAAAATTCACCTACAACCAAATTCTTCCCGGAAATTCACCGGAAAACTCAAACCCAGAAAATTCACCAAAGTCCTAACACCAAAAAGGCCTGGAAACCCAGTTTAAACCCACCCAAAAAACTCAAAACCTCCTTGTTTTACTTTCCAGAAATTCTATCAAAGAAGAAAAATCTATCTAAAGAACAACAAAACGACGCCAAAAGGAAGAATTACCTTGGATGATTGTAGAAGACCACCTTCGCTCAAAAAACGGGACAAAAAACGAAGAAAAACAGGGAGAAAAATTTTTTCAGACGAAAAACCAAAGCCAACGCAAATGGAAGGACAGGCAGATTCTCCAAATTTGTAAAGAAAGCGTGGAACACGTGGCGGGTTGCGATTGGCTAGGTGTCGAGTCTTTTCGTTTTCCCACGTTCTCGAAGCGACGGACAAATCACCACCATACGTAGGCGCTAATCCTAACCACATGGGAAATCGTGGACCTGTACGGATTCCTCATCTCGGTCGCCCGACCCTCCTGGCCGACTCAGCCTTAACATCCAGATATATGTTCTGACACGCGTCCGATATTCGCCCCAACAATGTACTAGGCCGTTCGACCGATCCCACTGAAGCTTCTCAGGTCGAGCCTTTTCAGACGTCTCGCATTCAACCGTCCCGGAAGGCCCGAACGATCGACACACGAGCTCGGCGTAGCCCGAGTTAAAATCTTCAGGAAGCCGTCAAGCCTCGTCCATTCTCCCATCCGAGGCGAACGAATGGTCAACATGTTCGGTCTCCCCACCTATCTGGTCGTCCCCACAGCCCGACCGAATGGATCTCGGTAAACTTCCTGGGCTTCGCCCGACCTGGCAGGACGAATAACCGCCCCTCGCGGTGTTTCCGCGATAATCGCGCTAACGTACCGAGCGACCCGACCTAGCTTTCGGCTCTTTGGCTCATCGAACCGATCAGGCACAACGCGTGGCGGCATGCTCTTGTTCGGGAATGGATACCGACCAAGACCCAATCAAATCACTTGCGTCGGTCAACTCTCTCCAATGATCGCTCGTCCATGGGGAAAGAACGAGCTCGCCTTGAGCACGACCTACTCTCTAACTTGAGATACTCAACTCAGAGAGTGGGGGACAAACTGTTAGGGCCAAAAATCGTCCTTGGCCCAAATAGGGAAATAGGACCATTAGCGAAGACGGACCAGGCCCAGTCCTGCAAAGGCCCAAGCCATGTTAGTTCTCTTCTAACATGAGGTACAAACCGGCCCAAGTCAAGCGGGCACAAGCCTCTCAAACCTAGCCCATGTCCTAGGTCCACGGACGAATCCAGAGCCCACAGCCTTGTCATAGTACTTTCCTATTCCTAATCAACCTCCAATTCAAAGACGCCTTCCTAATTTTGACCACTTTCCTACTTAACGAATTCTCTTAAACAGAGTAACCTTCCTATTTGGACACGGGTAAGACAACTCACCACGACCCTAATTCTTCTAGGGTTTACATCGTCAGATGAGGACTCCTATTCCCACCAGGGATTGGGAGACCAGGGACGACCACTATATAAGCGAGCGCCCTCTCACAAAGCACATCGACATTACACCTTCACACCCGAGACTCTTCACTCGAGTTTCAGCGATTCGCCGTAGTCAGGTCCCACTAGACTTAGGTAATCTCTTATTCCTTAGCCCTCACTATATTAGCCCCTTTCAGCCTTGCTGACTTGAAGGCGTCGGAGTGCCTACGGCAAACACCACCCCGGTGTTTCCCGTTCGCTTCACGCGTGTGTTTCTCTACGTGTGCAGGTGCAGCGGATCGCTAGTGGCCTTAACCTCACGGGATCAGACCCCCATTTCCGTACAGGTAGATTTTTACGTCTACAATATGTTAATTTAGTCAACAAATTAGAGCGCCTCAACGGTGAATGAGGATCATAAAAGGCTATGGACATCCATCAGGATAACGTATTGTCATCAAATGGACTTTTTATATTTTAAAATGTAGTAATTTATTATATATATCGCATGCAATTAGCTTATAACAGGATAACATGATGACTTAAATATCTCCATGTCATCCAAAATCCTCCCCTTTGTGAGTTTCTCAATGTCACGTTTCATCATGAATTAACATTCCATTGCATGCATGTGAATATTATATATAAAAAAAATCACACGTCATTGTTCTTGTCACTTCTTCTACATGTATTTATTTCTGTAAATTTCCTTTGTTTTAGGGAAAGAATGGGAAAATATTGCGTAGAAGTGAGAAAACTAGCATTGGAGCTAATGGTGGCGATTACAGAAAGTCTTGGATTAGGTCCAACATATTTAAGAAACAAAATAGATGACGAAATGCAAGTAATGGCAGTCAATTGTTACCTACCGTGCCCACAACCAGATATTGCACTTGGGTTGCCTCCACCCATTCAGTTTATAGTTGCTTCACAATAGTTCTCCAGAGCTCACCAGGACTCCAAATCTTGGACGCAGAAAATGGCAAATGGAAAATGGTTCCTGAATTTCGCGGTGCGCTAGAAGTCCATATTGGCGACCACATTGAGGTGCTAAGAAATGGAATATACAAGTGTTATGCATAGGGCTACCGTGAATCGTGAGAAGACTAGAATATCTCTTGCTAGTTCCCATGGTTTAAGGTTGGAAGAGAAAATGGAAACCGGCAAGGAGCTTGTGGATGAGCAAGGTAGCCCAAAGTATGGAAAGTGGAAACAGCAAGTTATCTTCCCCCTTAAAAAAAATTTCGTCCTTAAAATTTACTCACATGATAATATGTGGATAATAAGTCGTCTTATAATACTCGCACTTCCATATCGCTTTTTAAATTGCAAAGGATATTTCTTGTACGAATTATCACCCCCTTAAATTTATCGAAAGTTGAGATACTCCTTCACTTCTTCTTGAAGCTTATAATCTTTTTAACAATTGAAAACATGACTAGAATTTTTATTAGAGGGGTAATTAGATTATATGGGTACAATTTATTGTTTGTAGGTTAAAATGGTAAATGAATATTGATATAATGCAAATGTCAAATTAATACTCCCTCTGTTTCGAAATAAAAATCGTTTTAGCTTTATAAATTTTTTCCAAAAGAAATGTTGTTTGGCCAAATGCAACCCTCTCTCTCTTTCTCGAAGTATGCCCATGTCTCCTCTCTCTCTTTCCCTCACCTCTCATCTCCCCTCTCTCTCTGTCTCTCTCTTTCTTTTTCTCTTTCAAAATCCATTTAACACAACTTTTCTATCAATCATCATTGTTTTTTCTTCGTTCCATTTCCCACGCACTTTCAGAGGGTGGAGCAAAGAGAGAAAAAATTTACATTAAAAAATTAGTTTATTAAAAAGCGTACAATGACTTAAAACCCTAGTTAGTAAAAACACGTATTATACGCGAATTGTATAGACAGTCGTATAATTCACGTATAAAAAGCGTGTATACGTATTTTGTAAAATATGTCGTATAATAAGGTTTCTCATATAATTCGCGAATTATTTGCGAATTTTTGAAAAAAAAACAAAATTCACACCCCCAAAACCCCCAAAAGATCGTCTTTTGTTTTGGTGGGTTTATACAAAAAATTAAAATGCATCTAGTTCGATCCTTCTTCTTCAGGTTCTTGGCGGTCGATCAGCCCCAAACAACCATCAAATTCACCTTGAAAATGAACAAATCCATGAAAACATTAAACTAATAGTGAGAGAGGGAAAACAAGAATGAAGAGAAAGAAGAAAAGAAATTAGAGGAGGTGGCCCTGCTAGAGTTTGTAGTGGTTTCGAAAGATGATGAAGGTGTTGCGCTAGGGTTGTTAGATTTTGGGGATGAGGGAAGGTGCGTAGCAGGTGTGAATTATGAAAGAATATTGGGGGTGGAGGATTTTGTGGCGGTGGGGTGCGGGAGAAGGATAAAAGGGGTTGGGGCAATTTTTTTTTTAATATTTTTTTTCTTAATTATTAAAAATGGTTATTTATTAATTTATACATTTTATTTTATTTTATTTTTATAAAACTTAACTTTTCTTTTATTTAATAACCTGATTTTAAAAAAAATATAATTTTTAATAGAAATTGAAGATAGGAGTTTAAGTGACTAATTTCCAAGTTAATGAAGGTAATTACCGTCTATTTGTATTTTAGGGCTGTAAGTAATATTAACTTTATAATAAAATTTGTGCAGACTAAACTGACAAGAATGTCTTTTAACCATTAAAACTAACATAAGAATTTTAATAATGGGTGGGAAAATGTAGATTCGCCAAACTTTGGATTGAGAAAATGTCATTCAGCCTATTAAAATATGTGACTCTCTATTATTTAATTGTAAAATAAAAATTATTTCTTATATTCAAATAAATAAATATACCATAATCCAATTCTAACCAATAAATAAATATACTTCAAAATAGTTTGATTATAGTACTAGATTAATTTTAACCCTTTTATCCCAAGGCCTGAAAAGCAGAAGAGGGCTCATCACTCATCAGTAGCGTTAAAATTATCACATCTGATCATAACTCAATTCTGTTATGACTTATGTGTTTAATTTGACACTATAATTGAATCTTGGCTAAATATTGTGTTTGAATCTGGAGATTATAATTTGAATATCAGTTATATATTTTGTATTTGTGTTATTGGTTAATTGAATACTTTGCATTTGAAATATTATGTTGATTTTAACCAGGTAGTCTATACAAGTGTTAAAATTAAGATTGATATTGCCGTATTTTTCAAAACGTATTATTGACAATACACCGTATTAAACCCTATATACTCATATCGTATTTTTCTCGTATCTGAATTTTATAGTCAAATTTTTATAAACGTATTTTTTATCGTTTACCGTATTATATCCATATAATTTCCGTATTATTTTTTTGCCGTACCCGTATTTACTAACTAGGCTTAAAATGACTTTTATTTCAAAAATATAAGAGTATTTCTTATTGGTTGATAAGTGTGTAAGTCATTTGTCTTATTGTCAATAGGTATTAGCTATGGTTCTTCTAACATAATAATTGAGAGTGGGTGGCTCGAGGAAAGGAAAGAGAATGTTGATGTCTTCAAATGTCTTGAAAGTTTAGGGTATTGATTGAAAGAATTCAATCTTTATTGGGTCTTAAAAAACTAAGATGAAGAGAAGAAGGTGAAATAATAGGCTTTAAGATATTAAATATTAAGATCATTATGAACGTAAGAGTATAGTTCTTTGGTAAGCTCGCCAAGACAATGCAATAAATGCAAGTTGGCAAATTCAGAAGATATTCAACAATGAGCACTTTGTGCCTTAAGCATTAAATGATGGCCAATCGACTTGCGTATACCCAAACTTTGTCCAAACCACCAGTTAGTACTTAAAAGATTTTAAAATGATAAATAGGTACCTTTCGTCATGTACGGTTAGTGATTTCTGTTTGTTCATAATGAAAAGACTAAAATGCTCTTAAAAGTTTGATATTTTAGTTTTTTATAAATTTTAAAAACCCCCTAAGTTTACTAATTTAACTAAATACACCCATATATAAAAAGTTTGTTAAATGACAAAAACACTCCTATACCTACAGTGCCAGATTCCAGCCACCACTGTCAGAATCTGGTCAGAAATTGCATTATGACACAAACCCCGTCGAATCTGTGTTTTAGCACGTCGATCTGACATTTTCTAGAGTTTTGTGAAAGGTACTTGTTTGTTATTTTAAAACTTTTTGGATATCAACTTATCGTTTCGATAAACTTTGGGTATGCGTAAGTCATTCGACCTTAAATGCTCCAAAATAAACAAAGCGCTGCCTAATTGGGAGCGCTTATAAGGAGTTCTCACTGTTTCCTTTTGGGAGTTGCCAATAACCGAGAGAAAAGGCAACAGAGGGGAAATTGAGAGAGAAATAGAATAGAGAAGAAAAAAAAAGTTTTTTTTGCACTTTTCTTTTGTGCCGTGTGTTTTCTAATTCGATTTGTTTTGTAGCCCACAAGGCATATATTTCTTAGGTTTTATACCAGTTTGTTTAATAATCTCCGCGATTAATGTCTAATCAAATAGTCAAAGTCAGTCTTTTTATCGATGAGATCTAATCTTTTTTCCAAGTTGAGGGCGTATAGATGTACGCTTAAAACACCAGTTATGATGGTCAAAGTTAGTCTCCTTCTAAGCCAAATTTAATTTGTAGAACAGTATTGGGTGCGTTTGGTTTAGTATTTTGGATGAGATTTTAGGGATAGTATTGGGTTATTGGATAGGGGAGTATTACGAGGTAAATTTTAAAAATTTGTGAAAAAACCCTTAGGTTTACTAATTTAACTAAAGACCCTAACATATAAAATGACAAAACACCCCCACCACCTGCAGTGTTAGATTCCGGCCACCACCGCCGGAATCGACCGAAAATTTCTTAGTTACGGCACGCACTGCGGATCTGACTGCGTAACACGCCAGCTTTTCCTTTTCCCGCCAGATCCATGGTGGATCTGGCCGCAAAAGGCTAGATCTACGGTCTGTTATGGCCGTCGACGGTCGGAAAAGGCCAAACGAGGGCCATCTTTGGCCGTCGTTTTCGGTCAACGACGGCCAAGATTTGGCCGTCGCTGACGGCCAGATCTGGCTGGAAAAGGCCATAGCGGTGAACTTCCGGCCATTTCTGGTCGGAAGTTAGGCCGTTTGTACAGATTCTGGCTATCACCGATGGTGGTTGCCGAAATCTGACAAGTTGGGTTGATGGGGGTGTTTTTGTTAATTTTTAAACTTTTTTTAGGGGGTATTTAGTGAAATTAATAACCTTATGGGGTTAAAAATAATTAAAAAAATAAGGTAATATTTCTGGAATAGTGTGCCAAACATTATTTGGAGAATAGGATCCAGAATAGGGATAAAAATATTAAGCCAAACATGCAGATTAATATTATATATTCAAGGATTTTTCTTCTCTGAATGTTATGTCAAAATGACGTGATACTGTACTTACTTTTAGATAGGATTTGTATTTTATTCTTCACCTTGTTATAGCATTCATGTCTTGTTTAAAAGTTTTTATTGTTTCCTTTTTAGCAAACGACATGTTCCCACCGAAGTTTTCATACCTCTGGTTATATTTATTCATGATTCAAACCCTTAAACTAACTGTGTTAATTAATTTTGAATTCTAACTTATTCTATTACTATCCTATCCTACCCTTCACTTTTTATTTCCCTCCACACATCCACCATCACCATCCAGCCACCACCACCACCTAGCTGTTGGCGTTTTCAACCTTGTTCCGGCTAATTTTTCACCCCAAATCACCTCCAACCTCTTCCTTGTAATCCCTACACCAAAACCCACAAAATCCTTCACCGTTGCACCCTTCAATTGTCGGAAAACAGCATGTGTGTGGGCGTGACTTTGAATGAAGATTTTGGGCTGATGGATGATAACTAGTGGCCAAAGAACGCACAACAACCACAACAAAGAGGAGGATGGGCGTCAAAAAAAAAAAAATAAAAAAATAAAAAAGGGTGAAAAAGGGTGAAAAAAAGCTATCACACGGCAATGGGAATGGAACTTGGGCAGCAACAGTGAGTGATGACGACCGATGAGAGGTTGGGGTTTGTAGAGGCGATGAAGGGGATTCAACTGGTGGCTTTAGGGTGAATTTTCAATGAGGGAATTGTCTGGAATTTCACAAAGTTGAGAGAAAACGCAAACGCCAAGGGGACTGTTTTCCAACGATCGGAGGGTGCAACGGTGAAGGAGTTTGGTAGGTTTTGGTGTAGGGGTTACAAGGAAGAGGTTGGATGTGATTTTGGGTGAAAAATTAGCCAGAACAAGGCTAAAAACACTAGCAGCTAGGTGATGGTGATGGTGATGGTGATGGTGATGGTGGCTACGTCGAGAAAAATAAAAAGTGGAGGATACGATGGTAATAACATAAGTCAAAATTCAAAATTAACTAATAATGTTAATTTAAGGGTATGAATCAAGAATAAATACAACTAAGAGTATAAAGTTAGGAATCCGTCTGGGAACATGTCATTTCCTCTTTCTTTTTTTACTATTATTTTTTATTATTTAAAGAAACTTTTTTCTTCTTAGTTTTAAGCTTCATCTTCTCTCCTTAATATCTCGTTTTCGAGATGTCCTGATTTGTGTCTTCAACTTAACTGCATGTATTTGTATTATATTAATTCACAACGAAGGAAAGACAAAATTTTTATGATATATGTGCTTAAGCAATAAACTTTTTTTTTTTTTTTAATATTGAATAAAAAATAAGAGATAAAACTGACTTTTTACTTAAAAATATCAAATGTTCTATCTCTAAAAATCAAATAATATAACAATGTCCTAACTAAATAATGAAAAAAATATAATAGGGCATATGGATAAACTTTAAACAATAGTTTTAATGGTCAAAGTCTCAGCGAAGCAAATTAAAATATATATATATAGACACACACAAACATGCCCAACAGTTTTAATATTATTATAGAGGGGTTTTTTGGATCTGGGATATATAAGATAACGGGATAATCTTGGTCTATTTTGCAAGATTTCGGTGTTTAATTTGTAAATATAAAATATTATAATAATTTTTAATTACAAATAATATTTCTTATTGGTAATATTGGGAGTAATATTATTACCTTATTAGGAGGTATTATTAAAATATTACTGGGGTAATATGATTTTTTCTACCTATTTTGCCCTTAATTAAAAACCATTTCGGACACAATTGCCCTCAAATGTCTACCAAATAATAATTACCCAACCCTTACATTTGAGAAATTAGCTAAAACACCCAAACCACAAAAAAGTTAACAAAATACCCCAACCATCCACGACCACCGCTGGCCGTGACTCACCATCGCCAGCTGCTGGCGTCAATCACTATAATGGTGCACGACCGACAGGATCTGGCCAGTCGTGCCCCAGTAAGGCATTTTCCGGTGATCCATGGCCGAAAACGGCCAGATCTAGCGTTTCTATGGCTATTTCACGACCAGAGATGTGGCTGTGAAATTGCCATAGATCTGGCTATTTTTCGACCATGAATTTGTGATCCATGACCATTTTCGGCTTTGCGGACACACAGTCGACCATATACGACCAGTTGTACGCCATTCCGTCAATTGCTAGCGACGGCTAGGGGTGGTGGTTGGCTGAAGGCAGTGGCTTGGGGTGGGTGAGGGTGATTTTTTTTTTTTTTTATAAATTAAAGTTTTATATGGCTAAGGTGTTTTAGCAAAATTTCAAATGTAAGGAGTTAAAAAAAATGATTCAAAAAAAAAAATAAAAAATAAAAAATACTATTATATTAATATTTAAAAGGAGGGCAATTTAGTAATCTATATAACATACCCACTTATTTATTCTCCCAACCGAACATATTATTCACTAATTTATTCGAACTAACCAAACACATTTTCTAAATATTCCCAGTAATCTTTAAGATGATATTTCTTTCCGTTAATATAACATACCATTATAATAAAACATTATATGATCTAAATGCACCCAGAAGGGTATTTTTTTTTCTCTAAATCTTTTATATCTGTTAGTGTATGCCCTAGGAACCAATCGTGTTGTCGGTTTCAGGACATTATACCTTATAAATGTATTATGAATAAAAGAAAGAATTCTTATTTCACATGTTGATTTTCTGCTTCATTTATATTATATTTAATATTGCATGTGAAAATGTCTGGATGACACGGATCTTCAGAAGATTAAATCATCAAAGAATTTCCTATGCAAGTAATGTTAATTGGGCAATAACATTGCATAGTAGGCATGCTGAATGTCTCCATTGAATATCATATGATGGTATTAGTGTGGGTGATTATAAAAGGTATGTCACTAAGGCATTAGCATGGATAAATGGTTAGTGAACTGTTTATCGAATAAGACCGATTACGATGAATCACACGAATATGGTCAATGATGCATCGTAGGATCGTGCTAGTGTACCACTGATTCTTAGACCTGAGACATCACTATTGGATTCAACATAGGATGCATATGGTTTATATGGTGTATAAGCACGAGACTAGTCATGTCTTGTGTAATAAACCGGTTTGGTCATATGTTATTCATGTGCGAGGACAAGTGATGGTCAAGATAGGATCCGTTAACTCAAAATAGTCCAATCTCGAGTTCCCAAACGAATGTCAATAAACATTGGAAAAGGGAAATCTCTGGACAGAGTATAATGAATGTCAAATGAAAAGTAGTTTCATATTGACGAGTTCCATTGTATCGATTGACAATTCGATTAAAGATTAAGTTAAAAGTTTTGACATACCATGAACCATTCTTAATCAGGATTAGATAATAGAAAGATTTGACTATACGGTATATACGATCAGAATAGGTTCATTGGAGTTTACACTTTATTGTGGTTTGGGGGTTATGGAACATTGCTAGATGTCTACCATAATCAGTGGGAGTTTCGATTATAAAAAATTATAACAAAACATATCAAAATCAGATATTGGGCCCACGGCTAAATCACAGTGAACCAAAATGGTCACACATAAAACCAAGCTCAAAGAGAGAGAGTAATACATATCATTAATCAGATTAATGATGTTCGAACGTAAACGGTTGCATCCGAATTAATATATTGATGAGAAATGATTATCCATGAATAGCTAGAACTAACTAAGGGTAATAAGGATTTATTAAATATTATTATTGAATTGGATTCAATGATAGGAGCAAAAGTGTATTGGTTTTATTCTAAATGGTTAGAATATTTAATGGAATTAAAATTTGGTCTAATTATGAATTAACCATAAAACCAAAGACTTGAGATAAATGTTTATTCTCAAGTTAATTTAAATTGTTTGAGGCTTTCCCAAAACAATTTAAAATTACACTTTGTGCCCATGGTATATAAATTAAGTTTTATACAATTTTAATTCAATTGAATCAATTAAAAGTAAAATCACCCTCTCATTTTCTCTCTCACTCTCTCGGCTCTTTCTTCCTTGACTTGTGTGGATCACATTTTGAGGTTATGCAAGTTCATTTGAAGAACTAAGATTCTAAGAAAGAAGATTTAAGTGTTGAATAACAAAGAAGTAGGTAATATTTCATCCTTACCTTGAAATTTTTTGGGCTTATGTATTATGTTTAAGTTCTACCTTGCATCTATTATCTTGTTCATCCATGTTACACAATTTCTACATCCAAAATGCATGAATCTGAACAATATCCAAATGACGTGATACTTTTTTAGATAGGATTGGTATCAATTTCATTCTTCACCTTGAAATAACATACATATGTGACGTTTCAAAGATTATATTTTGTATTTTTTGTGTTAATTCTAGATCTTTTTATTTTTATGATTTAAAGAAACTTTATTTTTCCTTAGATATAAGCTTTATCTTCTCTTCTTAATTACTCTATATAAATTTACAAAATCGTGATGACATATGTGCTTAAACAATAAACCTTTTTTTTTTTTTTTAAATATTAAAAACAAAAATAAGATAAAACTGATATTTTTTTAATTAAAAATCAAGTGGTCTATCTCTAAAAAGGAAAATTCTAGAGATCAAATAATAAAATAATGTCCTAACTAAATATATAAGACAAAGTCGAGTGATAACTGTAAGAAGCCAAAAACTAGGCCTTAATTTCGGGAGTTAGAAGAACCATTTGACACATACGACAGTCAAAACCAACAGATTTACCCATTATCCAAGCCGCTTTCCTTGAATTCTCTCCAACCTTTTGCTCTCTTCTTACACCACAACATCATAAACTTTTGCAAATTAAATTATTTCATAATTTCACTTCAAATCATTTTTCTTTCTCGATCGATCTTCGTTGAATTTTTTTTTCCTTTGCATCAAAGGAATATGTATAGATCGGTAAGCTTTACCCGAGTTGCCAATGACTACTTCATGCACACATCACCAAAGCCGGTTCCGGGAATGAGAACGGCGTCGTCGCCGATGGAAGTGGATGAGCAGGCTGCGTATGATCCCGTTGAGGAGATGGCTAAGAAGGAGAAGTCACGTATCAAGTTTGCTGAGAATGCTGTACATGCCATTCCATTTGTTCTACTTCTTTGTGCTTTAGTTCTATGGTTCTTATCTAATCCAAGTAAGGCTTACCATTCATCATATATCCACTAATTAATAAAAATTAAATTGATTTGAGTGAATTAGTTTTAAATATATTTGCAGTTGTAAACGTGGGAGTAAATAAAGCAGATGCAGTGGCAGCAAGAATTGAAGGATTGACGATCGAAGGAGACATCGACACAGATAGTGTGGACGGTACTCAAACGAGCATTTTACCTGTGGAATTGGGGGATATGGACAAACCAGCACCCAAATTACCAAAGAAAGCTTTGAGGGGAAATCTGTGAATGTATATATATAGATCATTCAAGTGATCGTACATCAAATTAAGTTTGGGACGTTTATATATGATCAAATTTTGATGATATAATTAGCTCTTAATTGCATTCTCTCCTTTTGTGGAATTTTGTTTTTGAACCCAGTTTGCCATATTAGATGCAAGTCGTATTTCCTCGAAAGAGAGTTTAAAGATCCATATCAGAGGTAGACGTGAAGGTTTGAATAGCATGTTTTTGCCATTTGCATTAGTTTATGTACTCATATTCCCTTAATTCAGTTTTAATAATTAGTTTAGGAAAGGAATAACGATGTTGATGCTGGTTTTTGGCACCAACCAAGTTGTCACGTGTGTAAGGTTGATTGGCTGTTAAATACACGTGAAAACGGAATATATAAAGCGAAATAAATGCAAAGGAAGTTTTTTAAGTGGTTCGGATGCTAAGGTAGCAAGTCCTACGTCCACTGACTTGTATTGATATTAGTGTGGGTCGTCGCGACATCGGACTGACTTACAAAAGAATTGGAAAGAGTAAATGTGTTTACAGGAGAGAGAGAGAGTTTTTATCAGTATGAAAATGGCCGAATCCCCTTAATGAAGGGGTCTTCTTCATTTTATATCAAACTGAAGCGTGTAATCATCATTAAATCCATGGGTTGGTGTGATTGTCAGGATATAATCTGGCTTTACGTCCCATTTTCCTTTTCCCAAGCTGACTTCGCACGACTTATTGCAAGAAAATGGACGCGTGTGAGCGCCATATTATTTGGCAGGTCTGACGTGTGCGTATTGCCCTAACGGGAGCAGGTCACCCTTCACGTGACTTTCTCACGTCAGCCCTTTATTTTCCCAAGCATAACAAACGACTATATATATATATATATAATGGGTAAAATTAATATGACTTCTTTTGTGTATGGGTTAATTTCATTTATCTTATCATACAATTGATCTAACAATTTTTATAAAGAATGAAAAACACCATAGATAAAGGTTTATTATATTTTTAAGGGCTTTTATAATATTTTGTTGATAAATATTTAATTATTCCAAAAAATAACAATTTTTTATCATATAATTAATAATTTCTAGTATAATATTACACAAACGGCTTTTTTTTTTTAGAAAAAAAGTAATGCCATTTATTTCAATATATTGTCTTATTAAGCTTCTATTATGAATATAATTTGTAATTAAAGACGTATATAACATCTTTTCATGTAAGATGATAGTGTCAAATTCAATATGTTTAGGTTAGGAAGGATTTAAAAAAAAAAAAAAAAAAGTCATCTAAATCGAAAGCCCAGTGATGGAGACTGATGGTCTTCACTGTCCCTATATTCCATCCACGTACACTGAAAATGGGTATTCAACAGCACTAGTAAATTGTCAATACTTTGGTACAATAATGGGAATATTAAACGTCACTTAAAACTATCACATTGAGCTTCTGCTCCACACCGTTTCAATCAAAATTCAACCCTCTTCTTTCTCACGATTCTTCCACTTTCACCTCTCCACCTTACTTAGATATACTAAAGTAAAAGCACTTGCCACCGATTCTGCATCTCCAATATCAAATATGGTCAAAGCGTTCATGAACTTGGCCTGGCGGACCTGAGGTTTGTAGTCTGTTCCTTATTTCCTGATCAATTTATTGTATTATTGATTCCAATTTATGGTTGTTTTATTATATTATACTACCGTTGAATATGAAATTTTTATAAATTTACCTTGTATGCAATCTGGGTCATTTATAATTTTGCAGTTTAATTCTCAAAAATGAAACATTAATATGGGGAATGCAAGAGTTGTTACTAAGTTTTGTAAATGGAGATGTTTTCAAGAAAGAATGACTCCTAGTTATTTAAAAAATAATTGCTTATTAGATGCATTGTGCAAGTTATTGAGTATGGCATAGCCCTTGTTATTTTCTTCTCTGTAGAATGTAAGTGATGTGCAAGTTAGTGCAAGATGCTATGTGATTAATAATCGCTAGAAGATTATGACAATTCTTAAAGTATCATTTTTGTTATGTGATCTTTTTGGTCTAACCTACTGCCACATTCGGTTGGCTTTATGTTCTTCAAGCAAGTAGCAAGCAAACTCCTTTGGTATTAGAAGTTACTTTCTGTATTTGATTCTAAGTTAATCTAGGTTGCTGTGTTTTTTATGATGTTAGATTAAGTATACCTGCTTGGTGAGCCAGGGTGCTAGGCATTTGCTCATGCAGTATCGTGAATAAATCAGCTGCAAGGCTGTTAAATGACTTTTGTTTCTCTATTGTAGGTATGGAGGCTGTTGGAGAGGTAATTGCTGTGGGCCCTGGGCTTACTGTAAGGCAGGGAAGTTGGAGATATCGTGGCTTATGCTGGCAATCCAATGGGTTCATATTCTGAAGAGCAGAGCCTTCCTGCAAACAAAGTGGTTCTTGTTCCTTCTTCTATCTCACCAGTTATTGCAGCTTCTGTCATGCTTAAGGGAATGACAGCTCAGTTTCTACTTCGCCGTTGCTTCAAGGTAGGTATCATGTGCATCTTGGAGCATTTGCTCTTCCAAGTTCCATTACCAGGGTATGAAATAGTTCTTGGCCAGAAAACTTATGATACGAAAAACTCATGTTGGTTGCTATTTTTTAAGAATTCCTGCTTGTATCAAGAGGATTGATATTTGGCATTTTATCAATGATTGTACATGCCAAAGTTGTTGTCATAAATGTGTGCAGAATGAGCCACATAGAAAAGAGAGCAATAAAAAATGATTTTCTGGAGGAAAACAATTGATTTATATATTAATTGTAAGCTAATATAACTATATTGGGAAAAACATACTTTTAAGTAGGTTATCCTTGAATTGGACGTCTCTATGGCTAGCAAAAACAAAAGTTTGGCATATGGGCATAACGTGACTTTATTCTCCTTATTATGTAAAGATGTGTTATATTAGTCGCCAACAGTGCATCTGTGTTAGGATAACTGATTTGGAATTTAAACAACTAAAAGTTTATTGTATCCACTTGAGGACAAATCGGGGGATCTTTCCTAGTAGTCCCATAAGGTTATGGATATGGAGCTCGTTAGTTATATTATTGAAAGCAATTTGATCCACAAGCTAGAACTGATTCTGATTAATTGTCTAGAAGAATTTAAATCAATAATGAAGTTGTTTTTTGTAAAATGTTGCTAAAATGCAATCCAGAATCCATTACGAGTTTTGGTTGACGTAAAAGGTTGTTGGGTTTAAAAGGTCTGCTACTTTGTACTCTTAAATTTGTTGGGAGTCAGTTCTAACATCCAAGTTTTACCATATTCAAGGATCACTGGCATGCTTAAAGCTTCATGGTTACATGGTGAGTTTTGGGCAGTCTTCTGGTACACCAAATCCAGTTCCCTTATCAGCACTGGCACCAAAATCTCTGTTCTTGACGAGGCCTTCTCTCATGCAATACACGACAACTCGGGATGAGTTGCTGGAAACTGTAGGGAGGTATTTGCCAACGTTGCATCAGGTGTCTTGCGGGTTCGTGCAAATCATACATGCCCATTAGCACAAGCAGCACAGGCACATGCAGACCTGGAGAGCCGAAAAACATCTGGATCGGTTGTGCTAATACCATGAAGTTGAGCAGTCTGTTTCATCTTTCACAGAATAGATAGAGGTTGTTTGGTCAAGTGTGTTGTCAGCCTTGCTATGTATGCAAAGATCCATGTCCAGTATGTTATAACCTACGCCTCAACTCCAACCAAAAACACACAGCAATTTCAAACAACACAGATTACACACACACACAAAACACTAAGAATTACTGTGGTTCATTTGAGCAAGCTACGTCCACGTTGAACTCGAAAAACCAGCGAGCTTGCTACACTATATTTATCAAGATCACAGTACAGATTACAAACCGAATATCAAAACCCCCTCAAATCTTCTCAAGATCCAGTAACTTCCCTAGAGACACTATTCCCTGTATCCCTAATGACTTGAAACCAACCACTTGATTAACAGTTACAAGATTCAAGACTATAAAAACCCAAACCCTAGCAGACTCAATTTTTGCTCGATAGAGAAGAGAAAGATACAATTGTTATTCTGCCCTGTTTGCCTGCTTTTATATCATTGACCAGAAGACTCCTTTTCACCGTTAGATCTTCAGCCAGCCAACGCTCAAGATTAATCTCACCATTAGCTTAAAACCACGTCACTCCATTTAATGATGAAACGTCACCGTATAAAGCCAACACACCAACACAGTAACTATACGTGGTCACCAAGAGAAGTCGTGTTTGCAGTGTGGTAGCAATAAAAATGTAGAATTCTGGACATTTGACTTGTTTTTCTGCTTGTAATCATGTTGATGATACTTTGCTTTTGGTACTAGTATGGAGTGTGGTTGTGAATATAGAAGATGAAGCAATTGATTTTGACATTCCATATAAACTCATTGCAAATATATTTGTAAATGTGATATTTCATCTTGAGAGTAAAGGCTTGAAAATCTGTGTTAAATTTGTAATTTGAAAAAGATTCAATTCAAGTATCCATATTATAAGTAACACTTTGCCACTCTCGTTTATTAATTCACACCTCTGTCCTCTCAACTCTGAAGCTTTGCCATCTTAGTGCTTGAAGTATTAAACCCCATGCGCTCACAACTCTGTTTCTTCTGTTACTCACACGGTTATCCCACGCGCTCACAAGGATACATCAATCAAATTCACGCTAGACAGTAGACACGAGGCCCCATCAAATTGAAATATCAAGCGCGTCTTCTGCTCTGTTTTACCCAAATCAGTTTTGTTTTGATTCTGTTTTACGTGCGGCCGCATGAGCACTTTTAGAAATAATTATTATTATACGATTTGGTTTTATTCTCTGCAGTTATATTCTCAATTTTCATTAACTCATATTATCGTTTTGTAGGAGGCAGCAAAATCATGTTCTTTAAACGACGCCGCAAAAATGATGCATTTGGGTAGACAAGCACTATATCTATATCTACTAACACAAATCAGTGAAATCACATTTGTCTCTCTCGCCCCATACACACACACTTAGACTAACACTCTAACAGTAACCTTGAAGAAGAGCCGAAGACGAATATGGCTTCACTGGACGAAAAGGAAGCCGGTCATGAACTCTCATCATCACCTGTTGAGATTCACGTCTCATTGGAACCTTCCAAGAACGGCCACTGCTTGACTGAGCTTAAGAGTAGCGGGATGCTCAACTGGGGTAATAGGAAGAAAGTTCTGTTCCTCAGAAATGATGAGACGGAGAAACTAGACGGTCAAGAAGAAGATGTGAAGTTAGATCGGTCACCTGAGGAGATGAAGGAGAATTGGAAGAGAAAGAGCGCGGCGCACGTATTTATTACTAGCTGTGAGAAGAAGAGGAAGAAGAAGAAGAAAGGGACAAACAACTTAAGTTCTAGATGGTCGAAAGAGAGGTATCAAATAGCTGAAGTGAACATGTTGAAGATAATGAAGGAGAAAGAAGCGGTGTTTGGGAAGCCGATATTGAGGCCGGCGTTGAGAATGGAGGCGAGGAAACTGATCGGTGATACCGGTCTGTTGGATCATTTGTTGAAACACATGGTGGGGAAGGTGGCGCCAGGGGGACAGGAGAGGTTTCGATGGAGGCATAACGCCGACGGAGCCATGGAGTACTGGTTGGAGAGGGCTGATTTGGTTAATATTCGCAAAGAGGCCGCAGTTGAGGATCCTTATTAGATTCCACCGCCTGGTTGGAGCCTTGGTGATAACCCGATTCAGGATCCTGTTTGTGCCACGGAGTTCAAGCTGCTCAAGGAAGCCATGGCCAAAATGGAAAGGTTACTACGTGCCTGAGGCTTGTAAATTTCCTTATAACAAATTGATGTTGAATAATACTGATATATATCTGTGTTTGTTTGGAAATCTACAGGAACATGCAGGAGCTCTTGTTAAAGAAGCAAGAGGATGATGTCGCTGTTGTAAACACTCCAAGTTCTTGTAATACGAGTCAGAACTTTGATCATGACAACTTCTTGCTTCCATTGAAGGTAAATGATTAACTAGTGAACAGGGGATTTGATCCCCAGAGTGTTGTCAATCTAACTCTTTCGGAGTTTGTTGGATTGTTTTAGCAGGAGATGTATACAGATTTGGTGAATAAGAAAGCTAAGATTGAAGGACAAATGATGGAAGTTTCACGTTCTCTTCGTGAAATGGAGGTATCAATTGTTAAACCTTCAACTACTGAGTTTCCTTATATTTCTGATATGTTTATCTGCTTTTGAATCTTTGTCCGATAATTGAAAACATGTGGTGATTAATGGTACAATAATTAATGCTGGACATGATTAACAAACATTCGTTGGTATTAATTAGTTAATATTTTAGTGATGATTGGTTATTTATGGAGTCTCTGTTTAAAGCTTTAAATAATTTCATTATATTGCATAAATTAATGATAATCATGCAGGTTCTAATTGAGAAGCTAAAATCATCAGGGGAGGAAACAAACAAATCAAAATCAACCCCAGCACCGTTACTACAAATGGGATCAACAATATCACCTGCGGCTACGACAAAAGCAATAATACTACAAGATAAAGCCACCAAAATAGAAAGACTGGAGCGGCTTCAGGATTTGTAGGCCACAGGGGAGTTTGATGTGGCCAGACATGGCAATGTCGGCTAAGGATGTAGTCCCTCTTGAAGATCTCATTATGGTCCCAACACCTCCCCCAGATTCCTCTTCATCCACCTCACCACCACACCTCCTACTCTCTCGCAACCTTCCCCAAATGGAAAACCATTCAACATCCCTGTTCAAGCCACGGCCTGAGAGGCGCCCCATTGTTGTCACTCCTGTTTCATTTGTATGTATAACTTCACCTGCTATCTCAATTTCATTTTTATCATAGTTTTTTTTTTTGCTATGTATTGAAGATGATATATATTAAAGTTGGCATGCGCTTTTTGTTACAGTTGCAACCTGAAAAGCAAGAGGATGCTACGAGGCAAACCGTGGGAGGTGAAAGAAAGGAAATATTAATGGATTGTGAGCAGGAGAGAAGGGGATGCTCCTCAACTTCATCATCATCTTCTTGGCTGGCTCTAGCCACCCCGAATCCACCTTTGCAATAACGGGGTTGAACATTTATTATTATCATCGTCATCATGACCACCCAATCTATATTTATATTTGTTGTTTTAGCAAGGAAAGAATGATAATTTGGCTCTTATATTATATTTAGAGGTAACATGCATGCAAGATGGTTTTTCAATTTAAGAACTTTTAATCTTATTCTTGAAAAAAGTGAAAAGGGTATAGTTTGTCTTTTAGGATTTACTTATATAAGACAAGACATAAAGAACAAATTGAAATTATTTGAAGAATGTGAATGTACTTCTCTTTTCGGAAGATACTTTTTCAAGTATAGATTACAACAAACCTTTGTAACCCAAAAAAATAAAAAAATAAAAAAATCAATCAATCAAATTCTATAGCTTAGAATATACATTTGAACTATTGTTGGGAATGTCTTCAAGGTTGATGTGACGAGAGAGTGCAGTCGTGAGCTTCTTTATATCATCTGTAGTATGCACTGCAGTTAGGGTTACCCGTAATCTGAAAAAGTAAAAGAAAAGTAAGCGATCAGCAAAATTTTCGATACAAAATATTACAATATAACTGACAATGTTGATAGACATCAACCCAAGTTGGTCCAATCTTCAACAACATATAGAACATAATATGAATCTCCGTGGATTTCTTTAATAAGTTCTCAGTTTTCTATACATACTTCCAATACGTTCTATTTTTGGTATGTTAGTTGATGGATGAACAACTTTGCTAAACTGAATACTGAACATGATCTAACTCTAACACGAGCCATTGCCAGGAAGTTCACTGTGTGAGACAGGAGACTAAAGGAATCTGCGGTATATTGTTAACCCAACACATGTTTTGCATATGTTTGAAAGCTACATGTACCATTATAAGTTACAATAAAGTATTTCCATCATGCATTGTTCACGAGGATCTAAATGGACAATTTTCGTTCAGCCACTGGCAAACCAAAATTGTTCTACATATGAAAAGTTGTCTCACAATATCAACAACCGTTTTTAGGCATATTAGAGGGAACACTTGGGAAATACAACCGTACCAGATGGGAGTGAACATTATAGGAAAGTTGGAAAGACTCATACAACTGAAACTAAGACATGTTAACAGAAAGTATAAAAAGTACTATAAAGGAACTGCAACAAACCTGCATGAATAGGAAGGGACTGTTGGCCGTCTGATTGTAGTCACATGGAAACCAGATTCTAAGAGATGCCTGCGTTCAAAAATTGAAATGAAATGAAGCTGTTGTAGCCATGGCTTTAAGCACACAAACCAGAAAGAGCTGAGAGAGAAGAGAGGAGATACCTGCTAGCTAGGAGGGCCTTCTCTTCACTCAATTTGGAATAACTATTCAACTCTCTGTCATTGGAACTCACATCTAGTGGCAAAACTGGTTATACCACAACAATTCATCATAAGATTGCTTTACCTTTTAAAACATCTATTTACATTCCATAAGTGCTAGTACCCATTAATGGGAAACTAAGTAAGACAATCCAAGAAATGTTATGCCACTAATTTTCTTTAAATAAACTCAAGGAAAAGTATTGTCT
Source organism: Pistacia atlantica (assembly GCA_026229545.1). Taxonomy (NCBI): domain Eukaryota; kingdom Viridiplantae; phylum Streptophyta; class Magnoliopsida; order Sapindales; family Anacardiaceae; genus Pistacia; species Pistacia atlantica. The sequence continues at coordinate 11,408,328 of CM047900.1, forward strand.
GTACCATGTGCTGCAGCAGCAATGAGAATTGATGCAGAAGTTGAAAATATAAAAGAACGACCCCTAGATTGTATGAACTGCTTCCACCTTTTGCTGTATAGAAACATTCAGAATATTTGTACGTATTATAACCATCATCATATAAATATATTACACCATCATCATATAAATATATTACATATGCACATAAAATGCTCTTTATAGCAAACAAGAAAATGGAAATCTTAAAATGCATCAGTAACTATTTTGTGCAAAAATCAATAACTTTCAAGCTATGTCCCACCGACAGAAAAAAATAGCTTCATCAATCCGCAAAGAAGCAATCAAAACCAAAATTTTGAATGTAGATATCTTTTATTGTTTGTATCAAAGAAACGAATTATGTTCCTTCATCATTGATCCTACAAAAACCTTCAATATTTATACTCTCAAGCTAAAATGGCTTCTGCTTCTGTTGAGATACCAACAATGGAAACACGTAAACTTAAATTGGGGAAACTCATGCAATTTTTTTTAAGCATTAAGTTGATTCAAAGTCGTTCTTTCTAAGCAATTTCATTGCACTTGTTTCTGTAATAGTTTAACACCAGATGTCTGTTGACACTGCAACAATATGCTAGGCAATTCTTCAATCACCAAAAGTGATAATTAAAGAGAAAATTTCGAAGGAAATCTATTGAAGTGCTAAAATAACCTTGTTGTAGGCCTACATTTCAGCAAAAAAGCACAATGTAAGGGAATTGTTCTGCTTTCTGTTCTTAACAGAACAAAAAGGGCCAGGTTCTCGTACTTACCTGCATGCTATGAAACCACCATGACAACCTGCCGCCTTACTCAGAGTGCCTATGGATATGTCTATATCTCTTTCGCAATTGAATTCCTCAGCCACTCCCCCACCACTTTTGCCACATACAAATGTTCCATGAGCCTGAAGATAGTTAAGGAATAGTTACTTGGTGCTGGCATGCACCTGGAGATAATTTATGAAGAAGATACCATCTTTCCCTATGCCATACACTATAAAATTTTGGACAAGCTTTTTAGCATATGAAAGAGAGAAAAGAGAATATATATATCAACTGAAAAATGATTTATTGAAGAATCAATATAATTAGAATAGTTTTTGAAAAACTGAAATGTTAGACCTTTTTATGTAGCATAATTTAAAGGCTTTAAGTGTGCAAGAGATAAATGAGTATGTAGTCCAATTCCTCAACAAGTGTCATGTAAAAGACAAACTCTTAACAATTTCTTCAAGTGATAAATACTTGAACATTTTATTTTATGCCTAGAAATTCCCCAACCTTTCTTAAATTTTCATGAATTTTAAACTGGGGATTACAAGAAACTTATTGGATGTATCCAAGTAAGTTCTTTCGGGAGTGTTTTACGCCTAACCTCTTGGTTGATTCCAAAAGTCTATACCGCTTAACCCAACCCTTGAAGTCAAACAAAAGGGTAGAACACTGGACAATCAAGAAAACTTACATCATTTAAGACTAACAAAAAGCCATACTTCTTGCGAAGCTTCACAAGTTCAACCATTGGTGCAAAGTCTCCATCCATACTAAAAAAGCTGCAGAAAGAAGAGAATTAAGCACATCGTCAAGAAAATATGCTAGAAGTTAAAACATCAGGATTTTCAGCAGTAAAAACATTAAAAAATAAATAAATAAATAACACAACATATAAACATAGTAAGACCAGCAATCTGTCAAACATATGGTATATTACCAAAACACCTAGCAAATATTTCCAAAAGACTCGTTGAAGTCACTCAGAGGACTGTGAACCACAGAGCAGTAAGGTTTCGCAGACAAGATGCAAAATATCCAAGGTATAATACACTCATAAATGGTGTCAACCAGGTATCTGAAGTTTACAATCTTATTAGGAGATTTAACAGAAGTAGCTTCTTGAACTGCCTTGAGCATGTGGTGGCCTTACCATTAGATACTCATCTCTGGAGGCAATCTCATCTCCTGAAAATCCAAAAAGAAACGGTTAAGTATCAAATAAAGTCTCCACTCATATTGTTAATAGCCCTGTCCAAGTAAAATCCAAGGAGCGACACTAGTGCATAAATCGTTCACCAATAACTATATGACAATGTTTGGTAAGCCAAACTGTCCTGTAGCATTTGCAATACTATAATGAATATTATATTGGGTATATTTTAATCATAAAGTATTTTTTGATTAATTTTAATAAATTTTACAACCTAAACCTATTGTACAGAATTATGTATACATCAAGTATACACGGTATTAATTAATACAATATGTATTAATTTATTCACTATGAATATGATACGGGGCCATTGTACCATCCTACAAAACGTTAACTAAAATCTTGGCAATATCATCCCTAAAAAACCAATGGATAAAGACAAGCAAAACCAAGTATAATGAATATCATTAAAACCAATCAACATAAGACAAAGAAAGGGAGCAAAAGTACCAGAACAAGGAATGCCATGGAGCCATCTGTGAAAGGTGGAGTCAGAGATTGATATTTCAACGGCAGATCGATCCCAGGGTTGCATTTCATCGAACACCTCGTAATCATCGTCACGTTCTTCGACGGGTGGAGATTGTTCTTGCTGTCGTTCATTGGAGGAGACGTAAATGGGCCTTGGGGAGCGAAGCACTTTTTAAATTTGAAGCTTTGAGAGTGCTGCTTCGACCCAGTGGTCCCACTCCCACAAGTTCGTCTCCATTTCGCAAAATACGATGAATGGAGAACGAATGGGGCGGAACAGAGACAGAGTTTAAGAGTTAGAGATGAGTTTGGTTGGAGTTGGCTGCTATTTACTCGACTGTCAAAGACGAAGTGGGTAATTGCAAGTTGGGCCGAGTCCGGGTCCGGGTCAGGGTCGGCACAAGTTAATGTGGAGTCAAATATTCTCACTTTATCATGTTTGACTTGGTTTCTGGAGGTTCGTATTTTGGTTCAATAATGCTTAATTGATTTTTAAAAAATAATAGCGGTAGTGAATCAAATTTATGCACTGAATGACGCAATAAAATTTTGACCGTTGATTAATTTTAACTTAATATTAATCAATAGTCAAGATTTTATCACGTTATTCGGTATACAAATTCGATATACTATCGTTGGTGACTGTAATATTACTCCTGATTTTAAATTAGTAATAAGAAGGGATTATCAGTCAATATGATGTATTGTCACATCCGTTTATAAGAAATAAATTGTATCATATCATTAGATAGTTTTTAATTATTTAAACTTTTTTATTAGTTAAATAAAAAAATTACCCAAATTTAATAAACATTTTAAGTAAGACATCTTATGTTATTATTATTATTTTTTAAAATTTTGTCTCTGTCTTTATCACCAAATAACACAAAATCCTTATCCTTAATATACAAGTGAAAAAAAAAAAAATCTGAATTAAGATTAAAATATAGTAATTATTGTGGTTTTTGTTTTTAAACTGTTAGGGCCAAAAATCGTCCTTGACTCAAATAGGGAAATGGGCGCGACACTGAAGAAGCAGCCAAGCCCAATCCTGATATGACCCTACCAGGTTAGGCCCATTCGGTACAATGTGTAGCCGGCCTAGACCACGTGGGCACGAGCCTCCTAATCCCAGCCCATTTCCCGAGTCCATGGGCGAGTATAGAGCCCACGATCTCCTCAGAATACTTCCCATTCCTGATCACTTTCCTGTTCAAAGTTACTCTCCTAATTAGAATCTCCTTCCTATTCGGATACTGGTAAGACAGCTCACCACGGCTCTAATTCTTCTAGGGTTTGCATTAGAGTCATACTAGGACTCTTACTTCTACCAGGATTGGGAGACCAGACAGGGACTATATAAGCAGAGGCTAGCCCTCTCACAAAGGACATTCAACCTTCACATCGAAAGCTCTGACTTGACAGCTTCACATCATTGCCTTAGTCACAGTCCCCGACTAGACTTCCGGTAACCTTCTATTCCCTAGCCCTCACTATATTAGCCTTTCAGCCTTGCTGACTTGAGCGTTGGAGTGCCTACAGCAAACACCACCCCTGGTGTTTCCTGCTCGTTTCACGCGTGTGTTTCTCACGTGTGCGTACAGATCGCCTGGCCTCAACCTGCACGGGATCGCACCCCTTTTTCCGTACAGGTAGATTTTTACATCTACAGTTTGGCGTCCATCGTGGGGCCTCTAGCAATCATTCGGCTTGACGAACCTTGCTACGTGGAGGAATATTCCATGGTTGACAATCCCGACGACATTAACTCAAGCCTCGAGGCCAGACTGGAGGCTTTGACCGCCCTCATGCAACAGAACTTGGACAAGGTGGTCATACTGGAAGCCTCCGAAAACACATCCACGGGTGGCGAGAACCAACGCTAAAGGAGAAAGTAAGTCGATTCTATGATCTCGAGTTTCTGCCCGACCAAGCACCCCCCAATCGGTTCCGCACCACTATCCCATCCATGCAACCCCTCTCCACACCAGAGCATCGACCCTCGGATTCTGGTAAAGGGCCGCGTCAGTTAAACGCATTGGCGCTCGAATACTCCATTCTGACTAACGGGGATAAAGATACAACAGTGCGCGGTCCAGTCGACCCATCCCAACCTCATGATCAAAATGATCCAACAATAGAGAGCCCGCAGGATCAACCCATCCCCACCATCCCACTTCACCTCCAGTTAACCCAAACACAAACCCCATTCGGCTCGGCTCACCCTCGCGGGTTGAACGGCCAAACCAAACCAACTCCAGCACTTGAGCCCATCCATCTTGACGGACCGAACGACTACCAGACAACTCCCTTGACCATTCATGTAGGGAAGAATAATAGAACAGTGACAATGGGAGTCATCCAACCAGAAGGGATGAACGAAGACACATGCTACCAAGGAGTGCACGACGGACTGATTTATCAGACTACCCCCCGAGGGATGACCCAACGGAATGTACTGACTCAAGAAGGACGGGATGATCCGATAGTATCCCCTTCCCTCTGGAACAATTACTAGCCAAGAGATCGGCCGACGTTGAGGCGGTGATGAGGCGCATCCCAAGAATGCCAATCCCAACCAAGAAGAGCAGACTAAATTGCTACGCCTATTCACCCTTTGTGGATGAGATCGCCCTGGCTGACATGCCCCAGAAATTCACTATCCCCAACATGAAACCATATGACGGTACCACCGACCCGGATGACCACATAGCCTCATACAAGCATCGAATGTTCACTGTCTCCATACCCCGACCGCTTAGAGAAGCCTGCATGTGCAAAAGTTTCGGTTCTAGTTTGTCCGGCCCGGCACTCCAATGGTACACAAACCTCCCGAACGGATCCATCGATTCATTCGCTCACCCATCGACACCTTTGTGGAATAGTTCGCGGCATAAGAAGTAGAGAAGTTGTCGGCCGATTGTACGGGGATACCAACGAAGGGGAGAGCCATTAAGAGAATGTTAGCCGATTCAACAAAGAGAAGATCTCCATTCCCTCATGTAACCCTGAGACTGATGTGGACGCTTTCAGAAAAGGCCTCCTCTCGGATGGAGAACTATATAAAGAACTTACAAAGCTGGGCTGCACCACAATGGAAAACGCTCTGGCCCGAGCCGTTATCCAGATAAGGTGGGAGGAAGATGAGATGAACCGAGCTGCCCATTCTAGATATGAACCAAGGCGAAGCGACAGGAAGCCAGAGCCTAGACCGGTAGAACATCGCTACCAACCTCCCGCACGCAATATGGGCAGAACCAGAGGACCATATGATCGCCAACCTGCGAAAAATGATAACAGGCATTTCGGATCGAACCAGCATAAAATACTAAAGTATAGCCTCAACGTCGAACCAACCCAGGTCGTAGCAATAATGAAAGGAATGAGATCCGCAATCAAGTGGCTCGGTAAGCTCAATCCCTCAGGCGAGGAGAGACACAACCAAGCTGGAGAGTGTTCCACAACGATCACGGGCACAACACCGCAGACTGTATCGCCTTGCGGCTCAAGGTTGCCGCACTTCTGAAGAGGGGACATCTCCGTGATCTACTCACTGACAAGGGGAAGAACACCATTAGCCAGAGGAGCTCCAAACAACATTCGCCCCCTCTGCAAGAACCCACACCAAAGGGTTTCTGCTCGCTAATCTCCGGAGGATCAGAAATCAGTGGGGTATGTTACTATCACAGGTATGCTAGAACCAACAACCACCATGAAGTCCAGTCCATCCATCCGGTCTCGAGGTCATACTCTCATCAAGTAATTCAGTTCGAGGATGATGAACCGGTCACCATGGCCACTCCTCACCATGATGCTTTAGTCCTCTCCCTGTAAATAGCCAACATCCTAGTGAAAAAGGTGTTCGTAGATGAAGGTTCGTTAGCAAATATCCTATTTCTCGAAGCAGTAAAAGCAATGGGGCTGGAAGAAGCAAATATCAACAGACGGCCGACACTGCTAGTTGGATTCAGCTCGGGGCAGAAATACATTATCGGGGAGATCATCCTCACTATCTATGTCGGCGGAGTAAACAAACAGACAGTCTTCCTGGTGATCGACTGCCCATCTCCCTACAACGTCATTTTGGGCCGCCCCTGGATCCATGACATGCGGGCAGTCCCATCTACCTTCCACCAGACGATCAGGTTTCCAACCAAGTGGGGAGTACGGGAGATCAATGGTGACCCTAAAGCTTCTAGGGACTGCTACAAGAAAGCCTTCAAAGGCAAGGGAAACTCTTCATAGCAATTACAGTCTCATCCAACCCCTCGAACCGAGGCCCCACACCAACCGACCTATTGAGGAGGAAGGTGAAGTGCATACATCCGGATGACCCAAGAGAAAGACACACATAGGCTCCCCGCCTCGAACCCGAGACAAGAGAGAAGTCGAATACTCAAACGGAATGAAGATCGCCGCTCGGTCCTCCCATGCCGACATGACCGGAATCAATCCAGAAGCAATGGTCCACCAGCTCAAGGCAGATCCGGATCACCCACCGGTCAAGCAAAGGAGGAGGAAATTCACACCTGAGCGAAACCGGATCGTCAATGAAGAGATTGAAAAGCTCCTAAGCAACGGCATGATCAGAGAGGTCCACTACCCCGAATGGCTGGCAAACGTTGTAGTAGTAAAGAAAAAGAACGGGAAGTAGAGAGTTTGCATCGACTTCACTGACTTGAACAAAGCCCCAAGGATTTTTTCCCCCTCCCACATATCGACATGATGGTAGATGCGACCTGCAGGGCACGAACTTTCCATGGATGCCTTCGGGATACAACCAGATTCTCGATGCATGCGTGACGACCTGTGAGAAGGCTGGCCTTTATCACAGAGAGGGGAACCTACTATTACAAAATGATGCCATTTGGACTGAAGAACACCGGGGCCACCTACCAACGTCTGGTCAACAAAATGTTCTCTAACCACTTAGGGAAGACAATGGAGGTGTACATCGATGACATGCTCGTCAAGTCCCTGATCGCCGAACAACACCTTGACCACCTTAGCCAGGCATTCGCTGTTCTCCGGAAGTACAACATGAAGCTGAACCCAGACAAATGCTCATTCGGCGTCTCATCAGGTAAATTCTTTGGCTATATGGTTACTTAGCGAAGGATAGAAGAAACAAACCCAGACGTCAGGCGGTCCTCAGATACCTCCATCCCCCTGACTTGCATTAGAGATGTCCAGCGCCTTGCAGGACGAGTGGCCACCCCGAGCCGCTTCATCTCTAGGTCAGCTGATAAGTGCCATCTTTTCTTCCATGCCCTCAAAAAATCCAACAAGTTCGATTGGACCCCTTCATGCGAAGAAGCCCTACAACAGCTGAAGAGGTATTTGACCACCCCCCCGCTTCTTTCCAAACCCATGGACGGGGAGAAGCTCTACACTTACCTAGCGGTCTCGAGATGACATGGATATCGCGATGCTAGTTCGGGAAGAAGAAACAAAGCGATCCTGGGTCTACTACATTACACAAGTCACTCCTCGACGTAGAAACTTAATACAGCCAACTGGAAAAGCTTGCCCTCGCCTTCATCCATGCATCCAGGAAGCTTAGACCGTATTTCCAGTGCCACCCTATAGTTGTGATCACCTCCTTCCCGCTTAAGAAAATATTGCACAAACCAGAACTATCAGGCCGACTCATGCAATGGATGGTAGAGCTCAGCGAGTTCGACGTATCCTACCAACCACATATCGCCGTCAAGTCCCAGGCACTGGCAGACTTCATTGTTGACTTCATACCAAGCGCCACCACCCAGGCCGAAAGAGAATTACTATGCATGAACGGCCCACCACCCAGGCCGAAAGAGAATTACTATGCACGAACGACCCATCACCCTCAAAGTGGACTCTCCTAGTAGACGGATCGAGTAATGTCAATGGAAGCGGACTCGGAATAGTACTGATCGCACCAGAGGAAGACATCATCCAGAGAGCAGTCTTGTGTGGGTTCAAGTGTACGAATAACGAGGCCGAATATGAAGCCCTCCTAGCTGGACTTTCCTTGGCCAGAGAAATTGGCACCAAGAGACTAGAAGTGAAGTCGGACTCCCAACTCGTGGTCAATCAACTACAAGGTATGTATCAAGCACGTGAGTCAAAAATGACATCCTATTTGAGCATGGTCAAAGAGCTGCAGGCCAAATTCGAAGAGTTCTCAATAGTATGATCCCCTCCCCAGATGAGAACAACCACGCGCCCTCGCCAACCTTGGCTCAAGACTCCCATGTTCCTCCCAATCATCCATTCCCCTCTTATTCATGCAAAGGGCTACCAAACGGAAGGAACCGCCACCAAACAAGTCTCCCTGTAGAAGCCTGGGCGTGCCTTGAACAAGCCGACTTGGATGACCCCGATAATAAGGATCCGCCTAGAAGACGATGAGCTCCCTGCTGGCAAGAACGAAGCACGCCGGATGAAAGCAAAAGCTGCTAGATTCACCCTACATGAGCGCCAACTCCTTAAAAAGTCGTTCTTGGGCCCCTACCTCAAATTCATAAGCCTAGAAGAGGCCCAAAGTGTTCTGCCAACTAACCATGAAGGTAACGCGGCAACCATGCGGGCGGGGGCGTCTTGCTCACCGGGTGATCACCGCGGGGTACTACTGGCCGACCATACGCACCGATTTGACCGCTTATGCAAAGAAATGCGACAGCTGTCAGAGGTTTGCTCACATCTCACACCTCCCACCAGAACGACTCCATTCCATTCTCACATCGTGGTCATTCATGAAGTGGGGAATGGATATCGTGGGAAAGCTACCTACTGCACCGGGGCAACGAGTCTTCATGTTGGCTGTGACAGACTACTTCACCAAGTGGATCGAAGCCGAAGCCGAAGCCTTCGCTCAAGTCAGAGACCGAGAGGTAAAAGCTTTCATCTAGAAGAATGTGATCTGCAGGTTCGGAATACCAAAAGAGATTGTCACCGATAATGGGTCCCAGTTCATTAGTTCAGACTTCAGGGATTTCTTTGTGACATGTGAGGAATAAAGTTGAGCTTTTCAACACCCCGCAACCCCTAGTCTAACGGCCAGGCCAAGTCATCAAACAAGACAATCATGCAGACATTAAAGAAGCGATTACAAAAAGCTAAGGGCGCATGGGCGGACGAGCTACCCGGAGTCCTCTAGTCATACCGAACCACGGCTCGATCATCAACTGGTGAAACCCCTTTCCCCTTTCTCCCCGACATACGGTTCAAGGGCGGTTATTCCAACCTTCCAGTGTCAGTTCCGCCCACCGTGGCTCCAATGGGCGGACGAAATCAAATGGGCAAAACCTTTGCGTAACCTCAGACACTGTGGACGAGCTACGGGAACAGGCGAGCATCCGCAACACAGTCTACCAGTAACAGGCCCGACATTATAACCACAGCGTGAGGATCCGCACTTTCAAGATAGGCGACTAGGTCCTTCGTAGGGTCTTCCAAAACACCAAGGAAATTAACTCTGGCAAACTCGGCCCCACCTGGGAAGGCCCCTACAAGATAATCAAAGAAGCAGGGAAGGGCGCCTACAAACTCCAGACCCTTGAGGGCAAAGACATCAACAACAGTTGGAATGCCGTTCACCTCAAACGCTACTACTCCTAGGTAAACCCTGTATTTTTTGAGGATTTGTTTTTCATTTCTTTGTTAAATAAAAAGGATGAGTGGGCCTATCCACCTCCTCTTAGACAGTTGGCCTCATGGCCAGATATTTAATGAAGTATTATTCAGAAGTACTCATCTTCAAATCGACCCCGGTCGACGAATTGCTTACACCTTCAAATCGGCCCTGCTCGATAAATGTACGGACACCTTCAAATCAGCCCTGCCCGATAAATGTACGGACACCTTCAAATCGGCCCTGCCCGATAAACGCGTGTAACACCTTCAAATCGGCCCCGTCGACGAACGCATTTTAACACCTTCAAATCGGCCCTGCCCGACGAACGTACGGACACCTTCAAATCGGCCCTGCCCGACGAACGTACGGACACCTTCAAATCGGTCCTGCCGATAAACGTACGGACACCTTCAAATCGGCCCTACCCGATGAACGTACGGACACCTTCAGATCGGCCTCGCCCGATCCCAGACTCGGCACCTTGGGACTGGCCCCATTCGACCCAAAAGCTGAACTGAAGATGCAGCGTCATCCAGGGGACTACACACTTGGTCAGCCAGACCGAATGAATGATTCCTACACCATTGACAAGCAAAGCACCAACCCAGCCCAACATAAGGCCTCCATGCCTTAGCCATTAGGCCATGCTGAGGTAACATACACAAACATAATGCATCAACCAGAAGAGAAATAAAAGAACAGTTCATTCATCCAAGGAGACAACACTAGCAATCAAAACAGTCAAAGGTGCTATATATGGCATCAAACGCCCCAGTTCAGAATACAAAAAACGGCACAGACGCCAAACAAAAGGGCATCGCAGGCCCCAAAATACAAAACCTAGAAAGCACTAAGCCTCCTCAGCACGAGCCTCATCCTCTATCACCAAATCAGGTTGCCATGCCACCACACCATCAGCGTCAGCCCGCGGCCGGTCTGGCCGCCACACCCACGCCTTGGCTGACAAGGTGGTCAGGCCGCTCTCCGTCCTCCCCGCCCCTGGGTGACCAGTTCCTTCCTCCAACAACTCCTGCATGAGCATAATGTCTTCATCCAGATCCCAATGAGAGGTCCGCCCTTCCTTGAACTCCAGCATGAGCTCGCCTCGGGCCTTGATGATGGCGTCATCAGCAATGGCGATGCACTGCTCCTGAGGGACTCGACCTTCGCGGTCCTCTCGGCCAACTCGCGCCATAACCTCTCGACTTCGGCCTCACTATCCCTAAGGCGCTGCTGACTCTCCTGATCAGCCTTCCAGAATGCTGCCTCCCTCTGCCGTAAACCAGTGTTGGCCTTGGATACCTTTTGTATCCGCTTCTCCTGTGCCACGATAGACTTCCTCAGATGAACACTGCTAGTGAGTACCTGCACAACAATGACTCAGCAACGAGAACAAAGCCAAAAACAGGAAAAATAAAAAATACTGCCGTACCTGAATGGCGAGGGATACACTCCGACGGCAAAGAATCCGCACCCATCTAATTTAGTCGCCTCGTCCACGGGGAATGAGAAAGAGTCTACCAGCCTACTCATAGATGTCGCGTCAGAATAAGTTGACGCAGTAGCCGAAATCGTGATAGTAATAGTCCTGGCTTCCTCATCTACAACGGCGGCCTAGGACGACCCGGCTCCCACTGAAGGCTGTTGACTCGGTGGTTGCTGACTCAGCAGCGTCGCCAACACATCTCCTACCCTCCTATCCTCCCTGGCCAAGGACTCCCTCCTCCTCTTCTCTCGGCGCCGGGCAATAGACTCACTCGCGCTAGGGACGGTCAACTTCTTGAAAGAATCAGCATGCATGAAGAGTGGTGGAGATGGAGAATGAAAGCATGAAAGCATGGATTCTAAAAACCGGTTTTCAAACAAAGCTTGGAAAAGAGATTATACCTACTCCTTTGCTTTGGATTGATGAAGATCAGCCTCAAAGTAATGAGACCTCCACACTTTAACACCACCTTGAGAGGTTTAGAGAGTGGTCGTGGCTTTTAGAGAGAGTTTTGGTTTTGCTTTGAGTGAACAATGTGTGTTATGAACAAAAATGCAACCTTTTGCATTTATATATACTTGGGCAATTTTGTAATTATTTATTTTTCACTTCAAAGCCCAATAAAATCTTATTTTATAAAGGGACCCCATGAATTTATTATGCTACCCTTTGAATAATCAATATTATTCAAGGGCCCATGTAAACTAAACTAGTTTACAATGACAACCCATAAAGTTAACCTTTTACCCTTTAACTATTAAAAGGTTATTTTTGTTCATCTCATTAATCTTAACACTTTAAGATATAATAATTAAATATAATTAATTATTGCTTGACCATTTTAATCCTTAAAATGTCACAAATAGTTTTCTATGTAACTATTACCATAGAAATCCCGTTATTACCCTTGAAAGGTGCTAGCCCTCTTCGAATAATCATTTCTCTCTCTCATCTTTCTCTAACTTCTCAAGGCTATTGGTGTGACCATGTAGGTCCACCATGGATTAGCCGATTCTGGATGAATCCGAAAGAAAACTTTGTCCGGAGGCCCAACGACTATGGTAAACATCTAGCAATGTGCCATAGTCACCAAACCACGATGAAGAAATACTTCATCGAACCCATTTCAGATCATACGTACCATGCAGGTAAAGTCCCTCCATTGAGATATCCTAATCGAGTATGGATTCATGGAACGACAAAATCATAAACTCGATCTTCTACCAATTGTCGATCAATATGTTCCAAACTTGTCATCACAAACTTACTTTTGTATGACTAATAATAGACTCTGGCCAGAGATTTAGTTTTCTGACATTTATCGATGTTTGTCTAGGAACTCGAATCCGGATGGAGTCAGCGGTACTCCCGATCCTATATTTCCGAGTCAATTGATCCCTTTTGACCATCGTTCGTTTCCGCATATGAACAACGCATGACCAAATAGGCTTTATTGTACGAAACATGATTAGTCTCGTACTTATACACCGTATGAACCATACGCATCCATATCGGATCCGACTACAATGTCTCGAGTCAAAGGACTACATCGTGCACGATATAACCAAACGATAAATCATTGACTACATGCTTTTCCAAGTGATTTGTCGTTATTCGTCCACGTTCGAAAAATAGTTCACCAACCGTTAATCCATACCAATGCCCTAGTGACATGACTATCATCGCCATCCGTACTTATATCAACTCATGATATCTTTCGAAGCATCCGGTATGCCTATTGCAATATAGTTGCCCAAATTTATATTGCTTCCGTAGGGAACCCTTTTCGATAATTCATTTACCTATTAAATGAATCATCTGGACAATTCATATACATACTTTATTTTAAATGCATGACTGAATAAAAGAAGCAATTTACATATATGAATTGAAGAACTCTTTCTTCTATTATTTATGATATATATAGATACAAGACAAAATGCTCAAACCGACAACACGAATGGTTTCTGTGGGCATACACTAATATACACTAACAAACTTCCACTTCAGACGTAAAGCCATTCGATGTTGTATCTCATACCCATCTTCTCAAGATGATGGTCCAATTGCTTCGTGTCATCGCCTTAGTCAGTGGATCACATTTTCTCTTGAAGGAGTCTTGAATCAAAATCTCTCCGCTCCAACGAATTCTCTCAAAATGTGATACTTATTTGAATGTGTTTGGATTTTTGGTGTGCCCTTGGTTCCTTTGCTGTGCAATAGCTCCAGTATTGTCCACAGAACATGCTTATAGGGTAAGCCATGTTCGGAACCACACCAAGTTCAATTACGAACTTTCGCATCCAAATGTACCTCTTTCACCGCTTGGCAGAATGTATTACTCAGAGCTGGAGTCACCAGGTTGTCTCGTTTGGAACTTTTCCAACTAACAAAGACCTCCATTACATATAAAAATGTACCCTGACGTAGACTTTCTATCATCAATATCTGATTGGAAATCAGAATCGAGTATCCTTGAATGTTTAACTCGGAACATCCATAACTCGAACTAGATCCTTAGTTCTTCTCAAGTACTTAAGGATCGATTTTATAATCGACCAATGTTTCTCCCCGGGTTTGGACTGATATTTGCTAACACTTACAAAGATAAGCTATATCAGGTCTTGTACATAGCATTGCGTACATTAAGCTACCTACGGCAGACGATAAGGTACATTACGCATCCGCCGCTCTTCATTGGTCTTTGGACCCATCTCCTTAGAAAGATGAAGACCGTGAGTGAAGGGCAAAAGACCTCTTAGAGTTCTCCATGCTAAATCTTTTTAGCATTTTCTCTATGTACAATTTTTGGGATAATCCAATTACCCTTTTCGTTCTATCTCTATAGACACGAATGCCAAGGACATATGTCGCTTCTCCTAAGTCTTTCATCGAGAAGGTTTTGGACAACCAAACCTTAACCTCTCATCATGCCTATATCATTTCCCATCAAAAGTATGTCATCTACATATAATAATATAAGAAACGTGATGGCATGATCTTTAACCCATTTGTATACACAGGCTCATTCGGATTCTTGACAAAACCAAACGATTTGATTATGTCGTCCAAATCGAATGTTCCAGCTTCTTGAAGCTTGCTTCAATCCATAAATGGATCGATGCAATTTGCATACTTTATGTCTTTCAGCAGAGGATACAAAACCTATCGGTTGTTCCATATAGATGTTTTCCTCAATAAACCCATTGAGGAAAGTCGTTTTGACATCCATCTGCCAAATTTCATAATCATGGTATCTTGCGATGGCTAGCATTATACGGATGGATTTAATCATAGCTACAGAGAAGGTTTCCTCATAATCCAATCCTTGTTTCGAGTATAACCTTTCGCCACCAATGAGCTTTGAAGGTCTCTACCTCCCCATCCTTGCCAACTTTTCTCTTGTAGACCCATTTACAACCTATAGGAACTATTCCCTCGGTGGATCCACAAGCGACCATACTTGATTGGCATGCATTGATTCTATCTCGTAATCCATCGCTTCCCACCATTTTCCTGAATCTCTATCCAAGATTGCTTCTTCGTAGCTTCTAGGATCATCACCATGATCATCTACTCCCCACAAGTAAGATTCAAAATCTTGCTCATATAGGAGCCCATATCTCTTTGAAGGTTTCGACATTCTAAAAGACTTTCGTACTGGAACCATAGTATCTGATATTGAGGTTCGCTGAGTGGACGTTCCATCTTCAGCAATCTCGGTTCTTGGCTCTTCGAACTCTTCCTTAAGTTCAATATTTCTTCCAACGCCGCCTTCCTCCAAGAACTCGTTCTCGAGGCGCGCATTTCTACTAATCCAAACTCTTTGATCACTTGGGAAGTAAAAGCAATATCCTAAACTATCTTTAGGATATCCAATGAACCGACCCTTCTCGATTTAACATCCAAACATCGATTTAACCAATTTAACATAAGTCAGCGCCCCAAATCTTCATATAATTCAGACTTGGGACGTTTTCCATACCATATCTCATACGGTGTTTTCTGGACCGCTTTTAGACGGGACCCTATTAAGGATGTGCACAACGGCCCGGAGAGCGACTACGCAGAGACATTGGTAAGTCTCGTAAACTCACCATCGATCGTACCATATCCAATAAGGTACGATTTCTCCTTTCGACACTCAATTAAGGCTGGGGTGTATAAGGAGGAGTCAATTGTGAGATGATCCCATTTTCTTTTAAGAACTCTTGAAACTCGTACTCAAGTATTCACCCCCACGATCTGATCGTAGTATTTTAATACTCTTTCTAGTTTGATTTTCTACTTCATTCTTGAATTCTCTGAATTTTTCAAAGGATTCAGATTTGTATTTCATTAAATACAAATACCCATATCATGACATATCATCTGTAAAGGTAATGAAGTATTCAAATGCTCCCCTAGCTAAAGTACTAAATGGTCCACACACATCTGTATGTATGAGTTCTAAAAGTTCTTTAGCTCGCTCTCCTTTACTCTTAAAGGGAGACTTGGTCATCTTTCCTTGGAGACATGATTCACATGTTGGATAGGGTTCAGAACCCAATGAGTTTAGGATCCCACTTTCTCCAAGCTGTATTAATCTTCTCTCTCCTATATGACCCAATCTATGATGCCATGGAATTTTAGGATTTGATTCAGATCGAGTTCTTTTATTAGAAATGGTATTGATTGAAGCATAGTCATTCAATTCTAAGACATACAAACCATTTGTATTCACAACTTTACCAACTAAAACATTTCCAAAATGTATTGAACATTCATTTCTATTAAACAGTACATAATAACCTGCTTTACACAAAGCAGAAATAGAAATGATGTTTCTAGTGGCTTTTTCAAAGTACAATACTTTAAACAAATTCAAAACATGTCCCTGAAGGTAGTCTTAGTGGGCAAGTCCCCATGGCCTCGCTGCAACTCGTGCCCCATTTGCCATCCTCAAAATGATCTCGCCCTTTGTCAACTCGTAACTATTCTCAAGTACCTGCAAAGACATACAAACATGAGATGTTGCGCGAATCTAATATCCTGTGGGAATGACTATCGACCTTAACACTTAATTCATATTCAATCATAAGACATTGGTTCGTACTGCTTTTTCTTTGCCTTTCTTCATATGCTTCGGTATTGAGGACAGGCCTCTTCCAGGTGTCCATCTTTTCCACATGGAAACATTTTCCCTTTGCATCACCTCTCGCCTTTGCCACCGGCTTCTTGAAGCTCTTATTTTTGGGTCCAACTTTTGGACCTCTCTTTGTAGCACTTTGGGCTTTTTGTTGGCCCTCATAGTGGAGGCGGCAAAGACATCCTCATGTCCTTTCCCTTTCACATTCTCGTCGTGAAATTCTTTAAGCTCATTTAGCAACAGAGAGGTTTCTCTCAATCCTATTGAGATTGTAGTTAGTTATAAACGGTTTATAACTTGGAGGAAGGGATTGTAGAATCAAATTCACTTTGGAGGCGGTCCGCATGACCACCCCATATCCATCCAAACGATATAATCCATTGATCATTTTAAGAGTATGATCAGTGGAGGTTCCCCTTCCTTAACTTCATGCTAAAGAGGGATGCACAATTCATACTCAACCACTCTTGGATTTTCGCTATATAACTCTTGTAGAGCTATAAGGATATCATAAGCATTTGAAACCTCTTCATGCTTAGTTTGAACTTCTCTATTCATGGAGGCTAACATGTAATTTTTAGCCCTCTTACTATCCTCTCTCCACTTTTCAAGAGCATCAAGCTCAGCTTGTGGAGCATCCGGTCCAATATCAAGTGGAAGAGGTGCTTTTAGGACATAAGCAATTCTTTCAAAATCTAGAACAATTCTAAGATTTCTTAGCCAATCTTTTAGGTTGGGTCCGGTTAACATGTTATTGTCCATTATCCTTAGGAGAACATTGTTGGCCATTTTTCGATTATTTATCACAAAGATGAAACTGCAAAGAAAAGTAATTTTATTAGTGTCTTGTAATCTTTTAAACCTTTTAATGCATAATCAAATTAACTCCCACTATTTTATTCGAGTCCTACACTCCCTTAAATAGGATCCGGAATTTTCGTTGGATTAAATTTCTTAGTGGGGAATCAATTTCTTATCAAATTCAATTAACCTCACAACGTATGACCAAATAGGCTTTATTGTACGAAACATGATTAGTCTCATACTTATACACCGTATGAACCATACGCATCCATATCGGATCCGACTACAATGTCTCAGGTCAAAGGACTACATCGTGCACTGATATAACCAAACGATAAATCATTGACTACATGCTTTTCTAAGTGATTTGTCGTTATTCGGTCACGCTCGTAAAATTTTCAAGCTTCACCAACCGCTTAATCCATACCAATGCCCCGTGACATGACTATCATCGTCATCCGTACTTATATCAACTCATGATATCTTTCGAAGCATCCGGTATGCCTCTTGTGCAATATAGTTGCCCAAATTTATATTGCTTCCGCAGGGAACCCTTTTCGATAATTCATTTACCTATTAAATGAATCATCTGGACAATTCATATACATACTTTATTTTAAATGCATGACTGAATAAAGGAAGCAATTTACATATATGAATTGAATAACTCTTTCTTCTATTATTTATGATATATATAGATACAAGACAAAATGCTCTGAAACCGACAACACGAATGGTTTCTAGGGCATACACTAATATACACTAACACTTCTTCATCAACGATTCTGCAAGGGCAAATTCTCCAACTGTTAGTGGGTTTAGCCGGACTCACCAAAAATGATATGGTTGCAGTGTCGGCTAAGAAGCACATCCCATGTCTGCTTCAGCGAGGGGAAGGGAGTACCTCTCTGAATAGCCTCTACTCCGACCCAAAGAATGCTGCTCCTCAGATTGGACTCTGCTAGTACTACTCGCTAATCCCTCTGCTCCAACGGGATGGCTAACACCCTCTGGGTAGCTACGTCCAAGCCGTCCCCGCTCTGCCCAGCACGATTGAAATCAAGCTCTGCAAACAAAAAACACAATCAAGATTTAGTAATCAAAAGTACGAAAGAAATGACTAAGTTCTCACCAGTGGCTTGCTAGCCGATCGGGATTTCGTTTCCTGCCCCGTCTCCAAAAAACGGCCTCGACCCCTTCTTAAGCCAAGCCGAGCGGTCTTTCCAGGCTTATCACTAGACCGCAGGTCGGTGACCAGATGAGAGTGGTCGTGCCTCAAGTTCAGCAGATATCGGCCCTTCTCCTTATTGTTCTCCTTCGGGAAATACGAGTACAGCAGCTCGTGCAACCCGAACACAATTTGGTACTGAACACACAGATCCTCCAAGGCCATCAGCAATCTCCAAGCGTTCGGCATAAGCTGGGAAGGGGTGATAATGAAGTGGTTCAGCACCTCCCAAACAAGGCGAGGCATAGGCAACCTCAACCCGTCATGAAAACCATTTCTCGTACACACGTACCCTCCATTCCCTCGCCTTCCCAATCAACTCCGCCTGTACGACCACGGGGTCTGGATTTTGACCGAACTGGGGATATGATACAGTGTACGGATGCGCCACTCGTCACTATCCTTCGTTGCCCGACTCGGGCGGATAATCCCTGGTCAGAATCCCACTGCCCTGCTAGCTCGGCTCTTCCTCGGAGCTACTACGGGACGAAGATGGGAGCTCCCGCCCTCCGAGTCTTCCCTACTCCTACCATGCCTGCCCGAGCCACTTGGCCCAGCTTCACTCGACCTTGGAGCAGCAATACTAACTCCACTCGACACGCCTACAGGAACGCCCCCTTCGGGCATCATCATTATGGTCGGGGCACGCTCGTACTCATCCCCTGAGTCCGTCGCAATCCCGCTCGAACTAGCCGATTCACAATCTGACATGTTGACTCAATCACCCAACCCAACAGACCGATTAAAAGAACTCTCCCCTGGCTGCCAAAAACGCTAAGTATCAGCCACTCGACCCGAGACACCGACCTACCGAGATAAAAAAGAGTTGCCACTCGCCCCACTAGCCTACCGACCCGAAGAAGCTCAAACTAAACCTTGGTCGACCCTCCCGGTAGACCGACCCAGCTTTCGATTCTCGCCTTTCCTGGCTTGCCCCAAGTGACCGACCTGGCGGATCCCTTATCAAAGTATCCCTTGGATCGCCCCCGGAGACCGACTAGTCGGCCTGAACACTAATCCTAACACAACCACCTGTTCGGTCAGGACGACCGACTGACTCTTCAATCTACTCTGCACACCCCTCCACTCGGTTGGACAGACTGGAGGACCTAACCCCCCAATGTCAAGACAGCTTCTTGTTCGGTCAGGAAGACCGACCGAACGAGTCCAAAACTAAACCTGACTTTTCCTTCACAAATTTCGTCCAAAACAGTCAGAAACCCACCGGAAAATCCCAAATGCACACCTTTTTTCTGGTAAAATACGTGGCCTAAACACCTCAAATCCCCCTCAAAGTTCCTAAAAACTTCAAAAAATTTCTCTCTTCTCTAAAAACTCAAATATCTCGGTCTCTCCTACAAACAAAACCAAAACCAAACGAACAAACAAAACAGCTGAAAGGGAACAATACTCACCGTAAAGCCATCCCGGAGACTAAAGAAGGAAACCACCGCTGCACAGGAAAACTGGAAAAGAAAAAGAAAGGACCAAGTTGCAGAAAAAATGCGAATGGAATATGAACGGACCATTCATTAGTTTTTATGTAAGAGGTTCTGATACGAACTTATATCAGTATGGACCAGGCTTTCCATCGCACAATGGCCAGGATGCCTTTTCGTTCTCCTGCCTAAAAAACGAAGAGTCAATCCCCACCGAACACATGGCAAACATCCGTGGCACCTAGGAGACTGCGAAACTATACGAGCCGCACTCCTTCACCCTATCTTCGTGGCCGAGCAAGTATACTGCTCCCCCGTGGTCGATCAGCTTGGGACGACCCGGCCCGAACTCACTATATTGAAAAGACAAGAGGCCTCGCCCTCTCATCGTTCTGTAGCGGACGAACGAACAGCTAAAGGTCAAGGCTCGCGTATCCGTTCCACTCTATCGCCCGCTCCTCTTGACCGACTCAGCTCTTCGAAGCACTCACAATGTCCCATGCTTCTCCAACCTAGAAGGTCTGGCCGACTGATCAATCAGCCCGGAACGGCACGTTTCGGCCCCCTTCAGAACAAAGAGGTCTCGCCCGTTCCGGGCGTTCTGTTGCAGACGAATGAGAAAACCTATAGTCAAGGTCCTCTTATCTCATCCACTGGGTCATCCACACATACCGACCGAGCGAGAATTTAGATCAATGTACTTCCTACCTTGCTCCACCCGGCATGCCGAGCGAGCATCCAGGCTGTGGAATGATCTACCCTCTTCAATCGGTCGGACGTACCGAACGATCCCGTGAGCTTCGGAACTTGTTTCCCTTACCCTTTGGCTCCTCATACCGTTCTATCATGTCTACATCGGATCATGTATGGATACCGAGCGACCCCGGGACAATCATCTGCAAGATCAGCTACACCAACAACCGGTCATCCCGAAAGGATGACCGGGCACCCGTCGGTCGCTTCCTACTCTCTGACTGAAGAAACTCTTAACTCAGAGAGTGGGGGACAAACTGTTAGGGCCAAAAATCATCCTTGGCCCAAATAGGGAAATGGGCGCGACATTGAAGAAGCAGCCAAGCCCAATCCTGATATGACCCTACCAGGTTAGGCCCATTCGGTACAATGTGTAGCCGGCCCAGACCACGTGGGCACGAGCCTCCTAATCCCAGCCCATTTACCGAGTCCATGGGCGAGTATAGAGCCCACGATCTCCTCAGAATACTTCCCATTCCTGATCACTTTCCTGTTCGAAGTTACTCTCCTAATCAGAATCTCTTTCCTATTCGGGTACTGGTAAGACAGCTCCACCACGACCCTAATTCTTCTAGGGTTTGCATTAGAGTCATACTAGGACTCCTACTTCTACCAGGATTGGGAGACCAGACATGGACTATATAAGCAGAGGCCAGCCCTCTCACAAAGGACATTCAACCTTCACACCGAAAGCTCTGACTTGAGAGCTTCACATCATTGCCGTAGTCACAGTCCCCGACTAGACTTCCGGTAACCTTTTATTCCCTAGCCCTCACTATATTAGCCTTTCAGCCTTGCTGACTTGAGCGTCGGAGTGCTTACGGCAAACACCACCCTGGTGTTTCCCGTTCGCTTCACGCATGTGTTTCTCTACGTGTGCAGGTACAGTAGATCGTTGGTGGCCTCAACCTCATGGGATCAGACCCCCCTTTTCCGTATAGGTAGATTTTTACATCTACATAAATGATATAATATTAAAAAACATAAAATGTCGAAAATGTATTTTGTGTATAACGAAAACAAGAATAGTTGTGTTAATTCAAATGGAATTGAAAATTCGAATATAATGAACAAACTCGAGCAAGATTAAATAAATTGATGGGCTCGAGTCTTGTAATACCCTTGCTAAAAGTGTAGCATTTTTAGGGGTTTTTGGGTACAGTGTCAATACAATTCCTATATAAAATTGTACAAGCCCTTTATCATTTATTTATTTATTATTTTCTGTGACAAGCAAGCTTACGCACACATCAACTAATTTTGAGATCTATTGAACACCCTATTTTTGTGACCAGATTGTCCGGGTTTGTTTACGTGTGCTTCAACTAATCATCGGTAACTAATCCCCGATGTCTATTGAACACCTTACTTTTGTGACCAGGTTGTTTGGGTCAACTTACGAGCACCTCGACTAATCCTCAAGATTCATTGAACAATGAATACCTTATAAGAGTAATGGGCTAAAGAAGTCACAAATGTGGTAGGTGACTACTTGGTGGGACTCGAACACAAGACCTCTAGGTAACCTAAAGTCTTGTCATCCGGCCACAACCAAGTGATTAACATTTATACTTCATTTGAAGAAGGTGAAATTGTGTTGGAGTTTATTCAACTGTACTCGGTTTATTAATATTTCCTGAAAAATTAAGGTTGTGTTTGTTTCATTATTCTAAATATTATTTTTTCCAATCCTATTCAAAATACATATTTGTTTCAATATTTTCAAAATCCAATTTTATTATATTCAACTCAAAATATTTAGATTTTTTTAACCCCCTATGTTTGTTAATTTAACTAAACACCCCCAACAATAAAAGTTTATAAATAGACAAAAACACTCCCACCCACCCACATATT